>CAKJTW010000136.1:1200000-1808821 GCA_917880005.1 Nanger dama
AGGAAGAAATCATAAATATACCCTAGGAAATCAGAGAATTTTTAAAAATAATCTTGAAGTGTAGAAACCTTAACTATGAAAATTCAGAAGCCATATATTAAAAGGTTGTTAAGTGTGGCTACATAAAACATAATTTCCTTTGTTACACAACACACAAAAATGATTTCAAAATGGATTTAAAGAACTAAATGTAAGAGCCTGAAATAAGGGAGTACATCTCTTTGACCTTGGGTTAGGCAAAGCCTTCTTAGAAATAACATCAAAGACCTAAGGAACAGCTACAAGAATGTGTGTGTGTGTGTGTGTGTGTGTGTGTGTAATTGAACATCATCAAAGGTAAAAAAAAAAAAAAAACTTTTTATGCTACAAATGATACCATCAAGAAAGTGAAAAGAACCCACTGAATATCAGAATAGGAGAAAATATTTGAAAAATCTTTTACCTGCTAAGGGACTGGTATCCAGAAGCCGGGCACAGAAGGTCACATAGTATATGATTTCATTTATAGGAAATGTCCAGACTAGGCAGATCTCTATAGACAGAAAGTAGATTTGTTGCCTAGGCCTTAGAGTTGGAGAAGGCAATGGCACCCCACTCCAGTACTCTTGCCTGGAAAAGCCCATGGACGGAGGAGCCTGGTAGCCTGCAGTCCATGGGGTCGCTAGGATTTGGACACAAATGAGCGACTTCACTTTCCCTTTTCACTTTCATGCACTGGAGAAGGAAATGGCAACCCACTCCAATGTTCTTGCCTGGAAAATCCCAGGGATGGGGAAGCCTGGTGGGCTGCCATCTATGGGGTCGCACAGAGTCAGACATGCCTGAGTGACTTAGCAGCAGCAGCAGCAGGCCTTAGAGTGGGGCTTCCCTGGTGGCTCAGCAGTAAATAATCTGTCTGCTAATGCAGGAGACTTGGGTTTGATCCCTTGGTTGGGAAGATACCCTAGAGAAGGAATTGGCAGCCCACTCCAGTATTCTTGCCTGGGAAATCCTGTGGAGAGAGGAGCCTGGTGGGCTACAGTTCATGGGGTTGCAAAGAGTCAGACACGACTTACTGACTAAACAACAGGGCAGAGGATCAGGGGTTTGAGGAGAAATGGGCAGTGACTGCTAAGGAGTTAATGAAAATATTTCAAAATTGATTGTTGTTATAGATGCATAACCCTGTGACTATACCAAAAACCACTGAACTGAATAAATGATTGTGCTTTATGGTATCTGAGTTATATTGCAATGAAACAGTTTTTAAAAATCAATAACTTGCTTGATAAAAAGCAACAAAAGCAAAGAGAGGAGAAAACATACAAACTGGAAAAAATTTGCAGTTCATATCACAAAGGCTTTTTTCCTTAATTTATAATGAACTCATGGAAATAGATAAGAGAAAACACAATAGCCTAAAAGGAAAATGAATGCACGATATAAAAAGAAAACATAAACGTGTTTATGACCCATGAGAGGAAGTTCAGTCTCTTCCATTACAGTGAAAATGCAAATTAAAACTACCCTGAGATAACATTTTTATATCTTAGATTGGCAATTTCATAAATTTGATAATGTACTGTTGGCAGTACTGTGGGGAAAAACACAAATCCTAAAAATTTACCAATCAGAGTGTAAATTAGCACTATCTCTATGGAGGGAAATTTAGCAATATGAATTAAGATTATAAATGTATATATTCCCTTTGACACAGTAATTCCATTCCTGAGGCTTTGTCCTACAAATATACTGACATACATTGATTGATTGATTGCAATATTGTAACAGCAAATGATGAAATAGCTGAAAAGCCCCATCAGTGAGGAACTAAGTTAAATTAAATATGCTACATCCCATATAATGGGATACCATTTTTTCCTAACTTCCTAGCCCTAGGTGACCACTAATCTAGTTTGTCTTTATGGCCTTGCCTATCCTGCACAATTCATACAAGTGAAGTTCTTTGCAAATGTGGTCCTTTGTATCCGACTTCTTTCTCTTAGCATGATATTTGTAAGGCTTATCTGTGTTGTAGCATGTAGCAGTACTTCGTTCCTTTTATGGCTGAATAAGATTCCATTCTATAGATACACCACATTTTATTTATTCACTCGTGAGTTGATGGGCACTTAGGTTGTTTCCTTATTTGGCTATTATGAGTAGTATTGCTATGAATATTCATGTGCAAATTTTTGTGAGAACATATGTTTTCATTTCTCTTGGGAAGATACCTAGTAGTGCAATTGCTAGGTCATATGATACCTATTTTAACCTTTTGTGGAACTACCAGACTATTTCCAAAGCAGCTAGCCCGTCTTATATTCCCACCAGCAGTATGTGAATGTTTCACTTTCTCTACATCCTTGTCAACTCTACTCTGTGTTTTTATTATGTACATCCCAGTGGGTGAGAAGTGGTGTTTCCTTGTGGTTTTTATTGCATTTCCCCTTGGTTAATGATGTTAACCATGCATTTCCCTGTGGTTAGTGGTGTTGAGCACTTTTTCATGTTTGTTGGCCATTTGTATATATTCTTTGGACACCTGTTTATTTAGATATTTTGCCCATTTTTCCATTGGGTCATCTTTTTATTATTGAGTTTTAATAATTCTTTTAAAATTATAGATACAAGTTCCTTATCAGATACATGATTTACAAAAATTCCCTACTATTGTGTGGGTTGTCTGTTTACTTTCTTGACATTATCCTTTGTAGCACAAGATTATTTAATTAATGATGTCCAGTCTGTTTTTCCTTTGTGGCTTTGGTTATAAGGTGTGTTACTGAGTGGAAATAGCAAGGTATTCATAATATCTTTATTAAAAAAGGGCAAAAGATGAACAGAATATTGTTTTGTATTTGCTGTATATGCATAGAGAAATGGGTAAGTTTTATAAGAAACTGATAATTGAAAAAAATTAAAATGAAAAGGACTTCCCTGCATTCTAATGGTTAAGAGTCTGCATTTCCACAGCAAGAGGCACAGATTTGATCCCCGGTCAGAGGACTAAGATTCCAAATGTCATGCCACATGGCTGGAGGGGGAAAAAAAAACTGATAATAGTAGTTACCTACTGTGGAGGAAAACTATAGGGATGAGAGTCAGAGGTATGGAGAAACTTTATTATATATCTTTACATATTGTTTCACTTTTGAATAAAATGAAAAAATTTTGCAAAACAGTAGATTAAAAATGGAATTATTTAGAGTAAGCCTAGGATTCTGCTAATGGTCAGACTGAGTAAAACAAGCAACTTGTTGTCAAAAAGGTGAGAAAATTTTATTTTGAAAAGATGATATGGGCACGTGGTAGAAAAATTAAAACAATATAAAGAAGTGTGTGTGCATGCAGTTAATGAGTCTTTTTATTCCTGGCTCATAGTGCTTCAGATGTCACTTCTCTTACTAGTTTCTTGTGTGGCCTACCAGAGATATTCTGTGTGTGTGTGTGTGTGTGTGTGTGTGTGTATGTGTACACATCCTTCTTTATCTCTTTTTGAAACAAGTAGAAACAGACTATAAACACTGTTCTAAAGGACCCAGAGATTATCATATTAAGTGAAGTAAGTCATACAGAGAAGGACAAATATCATATGATATCCCTTACTTCAGTCAGTTCAATTGCTCAGTCGTGTCCAACTCTTTGCAACCCTATGGACTGTAGCATGCTAGGCTTTCCTGTCCATCACCAACTCCTGGAGCTTGCTCAAAGTCATATCCATCGAGTTGGTGATGCCATCCAGCCATCTCATCCTCTGTTGCTCCTTCTCCTCCTGCCTTCAATCTTTCCCAGCATCAGGGTCTTTCCCACTGAGTCAGTTCTTCACATCAGGTGTCCAAAGTATTGGAATTTCAGCTTCAGCATCAGTCCTTCCAATGAATATTCAGGACTGATTTGCTTTAGGATTGACTGGTTTGACCTCCTTGCAGTCCAAGGGACTCTCAAGAGTCTTCTCCAACAACACAGTTCAGAAGCATCAGTTCTTCAGCACTCAGCTTTCTTTGTAGTCCAACTCTCACATCCATACATGACTACTGGAAAAACCATAGCTTTGACTAGACAGACCTTTCTTGACAAAGTAATGTCTGCTTTTCAATATGCTGTCTAGGTTGGTCATGGCTTTTCTTCCAAGGAGCAAGTGTCTTTTAATTTCATGGCTGCAGTCACCATCTGCAATGATTTTGGAGCCCAAGAAAAAAAAATCTGTCATTGTTTCCATTGTTTCTCCATCTATTTGCCATGAAATGATGGGACCAGATGCCATGATCTTAGTTTTTTGAATGTTGAGTTTTAAGCCAACGTTTTCACTCTCTTCTTTCACTTTCATCAAGAGGTTCTTTAGTTCTTCTTCACTTTCTGCCAAAAGGATGATACCATCTGCTTATCTTAGGTTATTGATATTTCTCCCGGAAATCTTGATTCCAGCTTGTGCTTCATCCAGCCCAGCATTTCTCATGATGTACTCTGCATATAAGTTAAATAAGCAGGGTGACAATACACAGCCTTAACATACTCCTTTCCCAATTTGGAACCAGTTCATTGTTCCATGTCCGGTTCTAACTGTTGCTTCTTGACCTGCATACAGGTTTCTCAGGAAGCAGGTCAGGTGGTCTGATATTCTCATCTGTTGAAGAATTTTCCATAGTTTGTTGTGATCTACACAGTCAAACTGTGGGGCTTCCCTTGTGGCTCAGCTGGTATAGAATCTGCCTGTAATGTGGGAGACCTGGTTTTGATCTCTGGGTTGGGAAGATCTGCTGGAGAAGGGAAAGGCTACCCACTCCAGTATTCTGGCTTAGAGAATTCCATGGACTATTTAGTTCATGGAGTTGCAAAGAGTCAGACACGACTGAGTGACTTTCACACTCACACAGTCAAAAGCTTTGGCGTAAATTAATGAAGTAGAAGTAGATGTTTTTCTGGAATTCTCTTGCTTTTTCTATGAGCCAATGAAATCACTTATATGTGTAATCTAAAAAGGTGATATAAACAAACTTGTCAGCAAAAAAAAAAAAAATAGACTCACAGACATAGAAAACAAAATTATGGTTACCAAAAGGGTAAGCAGTGGTTAGTGGGGAGATAAATTAGGAATTTGGAATTAACATATATACACTACTATATAGTGGAACTAGTGGTAAGGAACTTGCTTACCAATGCAGGAAATGAAAGAGACGTGGGTTCGATCCCTGGGTCGAGAAGATCCCCTGGAGGAGGGAATGGCAATACCCTCCAGTATTCTTGCCTAAAGAATCCCATGGACAGACGAGCCTGGTAGGCTACAGTCCATGGGGTCCCAGAGAGTCAGATGAAATTGAAGTGACTTAGCACACAACATGCACATATATAAAATAGGTAAACAGCAATGACCTACTGTATAGCACAGGGAACTATGTTCATTACTTGTAATAGCCAAGAATGGAAAAAAATTTAAAAGGAATATATATATTATATATATTGTATATAATATATATGCATAACTGAATCACTTTGGTTTACACCTGCAACTAATACAATATTGTAAATTAGCTATACTTCAATTAAAAAAATTTAAAAAAACCACTGTTCTGCACCATGCTTGCCACTTAACAAGAGACTTTGGAGATTGTTGTACAATGATGTAGAATCTATATCAGTACTTATAGGTCTACTGTGCAAAAAGATCTTCAAGACCCAGATAATCATGATGATGTGATCACTCACCTAGAGCCAGACATCTTGGAATGTGAAGTCAAGTGGGCCTTAGAAAGCATCACTACGAACAAAGCTAGTGGAGGTGATGGAATTCCAGTGCAGCTGTTTCAAATCCTGAAAGATGATGCTGTGAAAGTGCTGCACTCAATGTGCCAGCAAATTTGGAAAACTCAGCAGTGGCCACAGGACTGGAAAAGGTAAGTTTTCACTCCAATTCCAAAGAAAGGCAATGTCAAAGAATGCTCAAACTACCGCACAATTGCATTCATCTCACATGCTGGTAAAGTAATGCTCAAAATTCTCCAAGCCAGGCTTCAGCAATATGTGAACCGTGAAATCCCTGATGTTCAAGCTGGTTTTAGAAAAGGCAGAGGAACCAGAGATCATATTGCCAACATCCGCTGGATCATAGAAAAAGCAAGAGAGTTCCAGAAAAACATCTATTTCTACTTTATTGACTATGCCAAAGCCTTTGACTGTGTGGATCACAATAAACTGTGGAAAATTCTGAGAGAGATGGGAATACCAGACCACTTGACCTGCCTCTTGAGAAATCTGTGTGCAGGTCAGGAAGCAACAGTTCTAACTGGACATGGAACAACAGACTGGTTCCAAATAGGAAAGGGAGTACATCAAGGCTGTATATTGTCACCCTGCTTATTTAACTTATATGCAGAGTACATCATGAGAAACGCTGGACTGAAAGAAACACAAGCTGGAATCAAGATTGCTGGGAGAAATAGCAATAACCTCAGATATGCAGATGACACCACCCTTATGGCAGAAAGTGAAGAGGAGCTAAAGAGCCTCTTGAAGAAGGTGAAAGAGGAGAGTGAAAAAGTTGGCTTAAAGCTCAACATTCAGAAAACGAAGGTCATGGCAACCGGTCCCATCACTTCATGGGAAATAGATGGGGAAACAGTGGAAACAATGTCAGACTTTATTTTTGGGGCTCCAAAATCACTGCACATGGTGACTGTAGCCATGAAATTTTATGACCAACCTAGATAGCATATTCAAAAGCAGAGACATTCCTTTGCTGACTAAGGTCCATCTAGTCAAGGCTATGGTTTTTCCTGTGGCCATATATGGATGTGAGAGTTGGACTGTGAAGAAGGCTGAGCGCCAAAGAATTGATGCTTTTGAACTGTGGTGTTGGAGAAGACTTTTGAGAGTCCCTTGGACTGCGAGGAGATCCAACCAGTCCATTCTAAAGGAGATCAGCCCTAGGATTTCTTTGGAAGGAATGATGCTAAAGCTGAAACTCCAGTACTTTGGCCACCTCATGAGAAGAGTTGACTCATTGGGAAAGACTCTGATGCTGGGAGGGATTGGGGGCAGGAGGAGAAGGGGACGACAGAGGATGAGATGGCTGGATGGCATCACGGACTCGATGGACATGAGTCTGAGTGAACTCCGGGAGATGGTGATGAACAGGGAGGCCTGGCGTGCTGCGATTCATGGAGTCACAAAGAGTCGGACACGACTGAGCGACTGAACTGAACTAAACTGATATTGTTTTAACTTCCATAAATATGTCATTTAACTTGTCTGTTGCTAATTAATTTTAAGGTTTTTACTTTATTGTTATTGTAATGTTAGTGAATATCCTTGTACATATATCTTTGTGTATTTGTGCAATGACTGTATATATGTGATGAATAAGTGTATGTGATGATATATATATATGTTTGAGATTGATATGGAATTTCTGGGTTAAAGGATATATACTGTTAACATTTTCATGTATTTTCTAACAGAGCTCTAGAATCAACTTATCCAAAATATTCTTGGGCTTGTGATTGGAAGTACACTGAAGTAATTCATTTAAGGAGAATCGAAATTTTTACAGTATTTTTTTCTGTTCAGATATGTGACCTGTCTCTTAAATTATTATAGGCTTATGTGATTCTTGATTTTTTTCCAATATAGGTCTTTTTTCTTAAGATTAATATAAGATACTGTAAAGTTTTTCATGCTATTATGAAAGGAACCATTTTCACGATAAGTAGTTATTGGAGATTACTAAGTAGTTATTGGAGATTTTGGATCAAGCTACCTATTCTTTTCTTTGCTTTATACATTTTCCAGTTGATTATCTTGCATATTCCTGGTAGCTGGTCATCAAAACAGTTTTGTCTCTTTCCTTCAAATGCCTTTCCCCCCTCATTATATTGGATAGAAGATGTTCCCATGTAGGAGTGATAGTGCATACCTTGTCTTGTTCCTTATTTCAATAGGGCAGTGCTTGAAACTACTGAGTGTTATCCAGGGAAACCAGAACTCTCCTTCTTTGGTGGTTTGAGTGTAAATTAGTACAACATTTACAATTTTCATTTATTGATGGATTTTGGCTGTGCTGAGTCTTCATTGCTGTGCAGGCTTTCTCTAGTTGCAGCAAGTAGGGTCTACTCTCTGCCTGTGGTGTGTGGGCTTCTCTTGTTGCAGAGCACAAGGCTCTAGGGTGCAGGTTTCTGGAGTTGCCTTGTGCAGGCTCAGTAGTTGTGGCACGTGGGCTTAGTTGCTTCAGAGCCTGTGAAATTTTCCCTAGACCAGGGATCGAATTCATGTCTCCTGCATTGACAGGCAGATTCTTAACCACTGGACCACCAGGGTAGTGTAATACAACATTTTTAAACAACTGTTTAATCATACAGATCTTAGGGCCTTAAAAACATACAGACTCTTCAACTGAGCAGTTCTACTATATAACTCAAAATGTATGCAAACATTTCACTGTCAGAGTATTGATGAAGAGACTTTTTGAAATAGCAAAAGGTTAGAAACAACTTATATTTCCAGTGGCAAGGAATTAGATAAATAAACTGCATTATATTTATTTAATGAAATACCATATAATAATACAATACAATACAATAAATGTATGCAAACATTTCACTGTCAGAGTATTGATGAAGAGACTTTTTGAAATAGCAAAAGGTTAGAAACAACTTATATTTCCAGTGGCAAGGAATTAGATAAATAAACTGCATTATATTTATTTAATGAAATACCATATAATAATACAATACAATACAATAAATGTATGCAAACATTTCACTGTCAGAGTATTGATGAAGAGACTTTTGAAATAGCAAAAGGTTAGAAACAACTTATATTTCCAGTGGCAAGGAATTAGATAAATAAACTGCATTATATTTATTTAATGAAATACCATATAATAATACAATACAGTACAATAATACAATAAATAGGAGGTAACTACATATAATATAGTGGAAAGATGTTCACGATACATTATTACTTGAAGAAATTGTTGTAAAGCAATATGTATAATATGTACAGTGTGATTCCACTTTAAGACACCAATTTAAATGTACGTACTTGGGAAGATACATCCTAAAAGTTAGCAGCAGTTATTCTTCACTGAATGGTGAGCTTATAGATGAATTTTTGTTCTAAATTTTCAATAGAGTAAGTCAGTAATATATGTTAATTACCTAGTGGTTGCAGATTATACAAAAATATGTGATGCTGCATTTACCATTGAACCCCTACTTTGTGTTACACACCAAGAACACAGAGATGAATAATAAGCAGTTTTAGCCTCATTTCTACCCTTAAAAAGATTATATACTCCTGTGAGGAAGATGGTTACAAAAAAACAAACCCAGGTAGTTATATTAAATATGATAAGTGCTATTATAGAGAGAAACATGGGGCTGTGGGAACACAGAAGGAGGGCTTAAATTATAAGGAGCTGCATTCCTGTAGTTTCTCCTCGGTTTATTAAACTGATACTAGGATTGGTTTCTACAGGTTGTGCTGTCCCCCAAACTCCACTAAGAAGCTCCTCGGCAAGCCTTTCATCCCGAGACGAGCTGTGCCAGTGAGTGGATCTGTTCCCGCACACCCCTCTCTGCGAACTGGTGCTTCTCTTCACTCGATAAGCAGCCTCTTGCAGGCCTGTCGGCTCTTTGTTAAGGCTGAAGTGTCAGTAACTTCCAGGTTTGGCATATTGTGACACCACAGACCCTGAAAACACTACCGAGGAAACCAGTCTTTGGCTCTTGAGCAGGAAGAATAAGTGGGCCTCCTTCCCAAGGCAGATTTATAGCGTTCGCGTTCAGGTGAGCTGGCTCTTGTGCATGGTGCCTGGCTGTGCGTTCTTTGGATGTGGGTCTGGACTACTCCTTCCTCTTGCTGTCAGCTTGCCATGGCTCCCTTGGTCCCGGCTTCTAGCCTGTCTCCTCCATCTGGCTCTGCCTGTGGAGGGGTGATACTTGAGCTTTTCTCTGCATGTGGCCATAATTTCACATTGACTCACGTATGTGTATTTGCCCAGAGATTTTACTAGATGTGTTCTGCATTCATGAGGTAGCCGAGGATTAGAATTAGAAGCAAATCTAGCTTTTTAAAAAAGCAGAGTAAGCTATGAATTGATCCCAGAGTGGCTGTGTCATCTCAGTAGAGCTTCATTCTTTTGGGTTTTTAGGCTAGAACAGCCTTTAAAAGTGTGGTTACCCTTAAGAGCAATACCCCCAATTACCTCTCACCTATGGAAAGAGAAGTGATTGTAGTAGAGACCCTATGGGAAAGGAGAGCTTCAAAGAAGAAACTGAATACCTATAATTGTGCTCTGTAGTTTGGAGGCAGAAAGTTCCAGAATCCCCTAATGATCCAGTGTATACTATAACAAACTGGATATTGAAACTGACATTCTCTAGTCATGATTTCTTCAACTCTGGAGTTGTTCTTGGATATGTGCCCAACAATTTAAAAAAAAAATTTAATTGAAGTGTAATTGCTTTACAGAATTTTGTGGTTTTCTGTCATACATCAACAAGAATGAGCCATAGGTATACTCATGTTCCCTCCCTCCAAGACCTGCCTCCCATCTCTCTCCCTATCCTACCCTTCAGCCTGTTAGAGCCCCTGTTTGAGCTCCCTGAGTCATACAGCAAATTCCCATTGGCTATCTATTTTACGTATGTTATTGTAAATTTCTATGTTACTTTCTGCATACATCTCCCCTTCTTCCTCCTCTCCTCCCCCATGTCCATAGATCTGTTCTCTATATCTGTTTCTCCATTGCTGCCCTGAGAATAAATTCATCAGTGCTATTGCTTTAGATTCCATATATATGTGTCAGTATACAGTATTTATATTTCTCTTTCTGACTTACTTCACTCTGTATAATAGACTCTAGGTTCGTCCACCTCATTGGAGCTGGTTCAAATGCATTCCTTTTTATCACTGAGTAGTATTCCATTGTATATATGTACCACTGCTTCTTTATCCATTCATCTGCTAGGTTGCTTCCATGTTCTAGCTATTGGAAATAGTGCTGTATTGAACACTGGGATACATGTGTCTTTTTCAATTTTGGTTTCCTCAGGATATATGCCTCAGAGTGAGATTGCTGGTCATATGGTGGTTTTATTTCTAGCTTTTAAGGAATCTCCATACTGTCTTCCATAGTGGTTGTATCAATTTACATTCCCACCAGAAATACAAGAGTGTTCCCTTTCTCCACACTCTCTCCAGCATTTATTGTTTGTAGACTTTTTGATGGTGGCCATTCTGACTGATGTGAGGTAGTATCTCATTGTAGTTTTTATTTGCATTTCTCTAATAATGAGTGATTTTGAGAATCTTTTCATGTGCTTGTTAGCCATCTGTATGTCATCTTAGAAGAAATATCTTTTCATGTCCTTTTCCCACTTTTTGATTGGGTTGTTTGCTTTTCTGGCATTGAGTTGTATGAGCTGCTTGTATAGTTTGGAAACTAATCCTTTGTCAGTTGTTTCATTTGTGATTATTTTCTCACATTCTAAGGGTTGTGTTTTCACCTTGTTTGTAGTTTTCTTTGCTCTACAAAAGCTTTTAAGTTTAATTAGGTCCCATTTGTTTATTTTTGGTTTTGTTCTCATTACTCTGGGAGGCAGGTCATAGAAGATCTTGCTTTGATTTCTGTCATCGAGTGTTCTGCCCATGTTCTCCTCTAAGAGTTTAATAGTTTCTGGTCTTACATTGAGGTCTTTAATCCATTTTGAGTTTTTCTTTGTGTATGGCATTAGGTAGTGATCTAATTTCATTCTTTTGCACATGGCTGTACAGTTTTCCCAGCACCACTTATTGAAGAGGCTGTCTTTGCCACATTGTATATTCTTACCTCCTTTGTCAAAAATCAGGTACCCATAGGTGCATGAGTTTATCTCTGGGCTTTCTATCTTGTTCCATTGGTCTGTATTTCTGTTTTTGTGCCAGTACCATACTGTCTTGATGACTGTAGCCTTGTGGTATAACCTGAAGTCCAGCTCCATTCTTCTTTCTCAAGACTGCTTTGGCTATTCGGGGTCTTTTGTGTTTCCATATAAACTGTGAAATTTTTGTTCTAGTTCTGTGAAAAATGCCATTGGTAATTTGATAGGATTCACATTGAATTTGTAGATTGCATTTGGTAGTATAGTCATTTTCGCAATATTGTTTCTTTCTACCCAGGAACATGGAATATTACTCCATCTGTTTATGTCATTTTTTATTTCTTTGATCAGTATCTTATAGTTTTCCATATACAAGTCTTTTGTCTCCTTAAGTAGATTTATTCCTAGATATTTAATTCTTTTTGTTGCAATGGTGAGTGGGATTGATTCCTTAATTTCCCTTTCTGATATTTCATTGTTAGTATATAGGAGTGCAAGTGATTTCTGTGTATTAACCTTGTATCCCATGACTTTGCTGTATTCACTGATTAGCTCTAGTAATTTTCTGATAGTTTCTTTTCTGTTTTCTATGTATAGTATCATGTCATCTACAAATGGTGAGTTTTACTTCATTTTTTCCAATCTAGATTCCCTTTATTTATTTTTCTTCTCTAATTGCCATAGCTAGAATTTCCAAAACTATGTTGACTAATAGTGGTGAGAGTGGACACCCTTGTCTTGTCCCTGATCTTAACGGGAATGCTTTTAGTTTTTCATCATCGAGAATAATATTTGCTGTGGGCTTTTCGTGTATGGTCTTTACTATGTTGAGGTAGGTTCATTTTATGCCCATTTTTTGAGGCGTTTTTAGCATAATGGATGCTGAATTTTGTCAAAGTCTTTTTCTGCATCTATTGAGATGATCTTATGGTTTTTATCTTTTAGTTTGTTAATATGGTGTATCACATTGATTGATTTGTGTATATTGAAGAATCCTCGTATCCCTGGAATAAACCCAACTTGATCATGATGTATGAGCTTTTTAATGTGATCTTGAATTCTGTTTGCTAGAATTTTGTTGAGGATTTTGCATCTATGTTCATCATTGATATTGGCCTGTAATTTTCTTTTTTCATGTTGTCTTTGCCTGGTTTTGGTATCAAGGTATTTGTGGCCTCATAGAATGAGTTTGGAAGTGTTCCTTTCTCTGTAATTTTTTGGAAGAGTTTCAGAAAAAATAGGCAAATTATGTTTTGAATCTTAACAGCCTAATTTAATTAAATTTAGCAATTTAAAAATAGTTAAATTATGTTTTGCATCTTAAGAGCCTGAGGACATGTAACTTAGCAAGCACTTTCTGATTTACAAAGTGATATCAGGTCACCTAGTGTTTCTAATTCTTGTCAACCGTAAATACCTCTAGAGAAGCCTCTTTGTCATAAAGACATGGCTTTTAAAGCAACTGTGTGAAAGGAGAAAGCAAAAGTCACTCAGTCATGTCCGACTCTTTGCAACCCCATGGATTGTACAGTCCATGGAATTCTCCAGGCCAGAATACTGGAGTGGGTAGCCTTTCCCTTCTCCATGGGATCTTCCCAACCCAGGGATCAAACCCAGGTCTCCTGCATTGCAGTTGGATTCTTTAACAGTTGAGCCACAAGGGAAGCCCTATTGTATGAATATCCATATAAAAATATTAGAAGGAAGTAGTCTCAAATGATAAAGAGTGTTGATTAATGGTTGTCAAATAAGTTTTATTTCCATTTCCCTATTTTTCATTTTATGAAAATAATATATGTTTATATATTATAGACATATATTTCCATTTTCCCATTTTTATTTTATATAAATAATATTAGTATATTATTTTTATAATTGAAAAATTAACATGCAGCATAAATGTAAAATGACTTATTTTCTCCTTCTTTGTTCCCTATCTACTAAATGTAAACTGGAAGTCAGAGTTATCTTTCTCATTCTCATATTCAACTACCTACAAGTTAGGTTCTACCTGGATATTTTCTGGGTACTCTGAACTCAAAGTATCTAATTTATGCACTTTACATCTTTGCTCCAAACCTGTTCTTGCTTCTGTGTTTTCAATCTTGATAAATATAACAATCTACTCAGTCACTCGAGCTAGCAGCCTGGGAGTTCCACCTGAGTTCTTTTCCTGTGCCCTCTGCCCACATGCAGCTGGCCGCCAGGTCTCCGTCCGCAGGTTGCATCATCTTGCAGCAGCTTATTATTGAAAGGGCCCTCTTCCCATCTTGTGCTGCTGTATTCACGCTTGCCCCCATCCATTCCATTCTCTGTAGCCAGAGCGAGTTTTCTAAAATGCCATTCTCTTTGTTTCTCCAGTGCTTGAAATCCATCTGTCATGGGCTTCTTGCTTTTAAAATAAAGTCCTAAATAAAATAAAGACCCTTCTTCATAGAGCCTCACAGCCCTTTCATCATCTGGGTAGCCTCATTTTTTATATACACTGAGTTCCTTTCCTTGAAAAAGACAAATTTCTTCCATTTTGGTCCCTTCTACATTCTGTTTCCTCAGCATGGAATGTGCTTTTTTCTTTTGGCTAACTCATTTTTCTGTTTTTAACTTAGCTATTCCCTGAGAAATATCTAATGAATAAATATAGGATTAGTTGTAGATAATCAGCTGTGTGCTAATTGTGTTAGTGTACATTGTTGTTGGCCAAAAAGCTTGTTTGGGTCTTTCTGGAATATCTTATGAAAAAACCTGGATGAACTTTTTGGCCAAGCCTGGTACACTGTAGTCCATGGGGTTGCAAAGAGACACGGCTGAGTGACTGAATTGATCTGAATACAATGAACAGCAGCATACCCACCGCCAGGATTCAACAAACGTTAGCATTTTGCTAAGATAAGGAGCTTGCACCAGAGTGTGTATCAGTGCACCACATCCTTCACTGAGGAAGTTTCATTTCCAGAAATATGTCAGGTGGATTAAATACTGTGCTTAGTGACATGGTTCATTTACATCTCTGGGCTGCCTGAGTAGTACTGCTCTATATTCAGATTTCCCCAGCTGTCCCCCGAATGTCTTTTATGGTCAGCTCACATGTTGCATTTGAGTATGGTCTCTCTTTAGTGTCTTTTAATCTAAAACAGTTTGCCCACTTTTTGTTAATAGCATGGACTTTTAGAGACCAGGTCTACCCCATTTATGAATCTGTCTGATTGTAGTGTGTGTGCCCAACCATCCTGGTTTGCCTAGGATTCTCCTGGTTTAACACTGACCCTACATCCTGGAGAGTCCTCAGTCCTGGGCAAACCAGGATGGTTTGTTTTCTTAAGAAAAGCTAAAGTGTTTAGCTTTCCCTTCCAGCCCCTGAATTTCCTATAAACTAGAAATTGTTGGGTTTAGAGGCTTGATTAGATCCAGTTTTTTAAATTTATTTTTAAATGGAGGATAATTGCTTTACAATGTTGTGTTTACAACGTTTCTGCTGTACAACAACATGAATCAGCCATAATTATATATATCCCCTCCCTCATGAATCTCCCTCCCCTTCCCATCTCACCCCTCTAGGTTGTGACAGAGTGCCAGGCTGGGCTCTCTGTGTTATACAGTAGCTTTCCCATTAACTATTTTACACCTGACAGTGTGTATATGTCGATTCTAGTTTCTCACTTCATCCTACCCTCTCCTTCCCCTACTGTGTTCACAAGTCTGTTTTCTACGTTTGTGTTGCTGTTCCTTCCCTGCAAATAGATTCGTCAGTACCGTTTTCCTAGATTCCATATATATGCATTAATATCTCAGCTGGTAAAGAATCTGCCTACAATGCAGGACATCCCGGTTTGGTTCCTGGGTCAGGAAGATCCCCTGGAGAAGGGATAGGCTACCAACTCTAGTATTCTTGGGCTTCCCTGGTGGCTCAGACAGTAAAGAATCTGATTGCAATGCAAGAGACCTGGGTTCGATTCCTGGGTTGGGAAGATCCCCTGGAGGAGGGCATGACAACTCACTCCAGTATTCTTGCCTGGAGAATCCCCATAGACAGAGGAGACTGGTGGGCTACAGTCCATGGTGTCACAAAGAGTAGGACACAACTGAGCGACTAAGCACAGCAGATGATATTTTTTTCCCTTTTCTGACTTAATTCACTCTGTATAACAGGATCTAGGTTTATCTACCTCACTAGATTCAGTTTTGATAAGAATGCTTCATAAATATCCTACACACTTCATGTAGCATACCATTAAGAGGTACACACTGACAATTGTCCACTCATAGTAAAGGTGGTGGTTAAGGTCATGGCCCTCAGAACTCTCCATGTAATTTTAATTTTCTCTTCCTAGTTAACAATAAACCTGGAGGGTCGGACATGACTGAGTGACTTCCCTTTCACTTTTCACTTTCATGCATTGGAGAAGGAAATGGCAGCCCATTCCAGGGTTTTTGCCTGGAGAATCCCAGGGATGGGGAAGCCTGGTGGGCTGCCATCTATGGGGTCGCACACAGTCAGACACGACTGAAGCAACTTAGCAGCAGCAGCAGTAGACTGTCCTGTTCCTCAGTTACCTCTCACCTAAAAATTCAGCATCCATCAGTTATTGTTTCCTGACTCAGTAATTTTTTCTTCTAATTTTTAAAATGTATTTTCTGATTTTGTGATTTAATTGGGGTTGCAAAATGATGATTTTCTAACTCAGTTGTCCAGTCTACATTTGTTAGCTGGCATTCTTCTATAAAGATGAGCTTTTTCTTATCCATAGGATATGACCCAAAAGGGCCAGGTAAAAGCCAGATTCTTTCCCTTCAAATACCAATTTTCAGAGCAAGTTGATATAATAGTTACTTTCAATAGTGGAGAGGTAGATTTATTTATTTATTTTTAGATATCACTTGATTTAATGTTACTTAATGCTTTCCATCCAGTTCTGTCATTTTCTTTGTAATGCTCAAATTTTTTTCCAGTTTGGCCAATGGGAGTCCCTTTAGTCCATCAGACATGCTTCCGTGAGTCTTTGATCACTAACTTAAATTCTGACAGAAAATTCCTGGGTTCGTCATACATTTCTCTGCCTTAGTCCTGAAATCAGCCATTTCCAAGGAGCCCTGTTCCCTTTTATTAGAGAATGGTATTTAGAAACCAAGATCTGGATATTGGACGTTAGAAGCAAAATCTAACAGTACTGTATTCCAGTCTGTGAGCTGCAAATCATAACTGTAATAACCAACTATCCTGATTTACTTTGAATCTGGGATTTTCAGTGCTAAAACCAGGAGCATCCTAGGAAGTTGGTCACCCTGAATTGGTCATGTTGATTTTTATTATTATTTTTCTTAAAGTATAGTTGATATACTGTAGTTCACGTAGTTAATACCTAGTAATGATTAAGGGAGAATAGTAGGAATTGGGGTTTGTGGACCAGTAGTAGCTAAAGTTCCTCTAAATTCTCAGGAAATTCAAGGGTTTATACTAAATGATCTCTTGCAACTGTAAAATATCTAGGTCTAGGATAACAAACTTCAGTGCACATTAGCATCACCTTTAAAGATACTGATCCCTGGACCTCAGATATTCCAGTTTAATTGGCTTGGGGGTACTCAGGCATCTGCATTTTTAAAATGCAACCCCCGCCCCCCTGTAATTCTCATGTGCAGCCAAGGCTGAGAACCAGTGGTCCATGTGGGGCTCTACCTTCCAAGGTATGGTCCCTAGACCAACAGCATTGGCATCACCTAGGAGCTTGTGTGAAATGCAGACTTCCAGGTTCCACCTTAACTGGATTAGAACCTCTGAGGGTGAGACCCAGCTTTTTGTGTTTTACTGAATGTGTGTGATTCTAATGTACACTCAAGTTTGAGAACCACTGGTTTAGAATGACAGTTCACAGCCTTGGTTGTGTCAGCTGAAATAAAAACACACAACCTGTGAGCTGTGAGTTCAGTTTTATTTGGGGACTTACTGAGGGCTGTAACCCAGGAGATAGCCTCTCAGATAGCTCTGAGGAACTGCTCTGATGAGGTGCTGGGGAGAAGTCAGCATGCATGTGATTACGGAGGAGGGGGGGATGAGCGATCAAGCACACATCCCAGTAGAAGGTTGCTGGTTGTCACAAGGAACAGATATCTCAGTTAATGATTTTAGTGCTTTTCTGGGTATGGGAAGATGCAAAAACCTGAGGACATAAAATTTTTTCCTGAAAATATCTTAACTATAAGCCTTTTTTCCAAGAGCACAGAGTGCCTCATTCCTGACCTTTGCCCTGAATTCCTTTTGGGGTACTCTTTTTTAAAGAATTTTAAAGCAATTTTTACTTTTAAAAGTATTTTTAATCAAGGTATGTGTTTTAATTTTTATTTTTATTGGAGTGTAGTTGGTTTACAATGTTGTGTTAGTTTCAGGTGTAAAGTAAAGTGATTAAATTACACACACACACACACACACACACACACACACACACACACATGCACATACACATGCTATATGTAAAATAGATAATCAACAAAAACCTGCTGTATAGGTAGGTAGATATATATATATATATATACACACACACACATACACATATGTTAAAGTGAAAGTCGCTCAGTCATGTCTGACTCTGCGACCCCAATTACTATACAGTCCATGGAATTCTCCAGGCCAGAATACTGGAGTGGGTAGCCTTTCCCTTCTCCAGGGGATCTTCCCAACCCAGGGATCAAACCCAGTTCTCCTGCATTGCAGTTGGATTCTTTACCAGCTGAGCCACAAGGGAATCCCATATATACATATTTTTTTTTTTCAGAATCTTTTCCCGTATAGGTTATTACAGAATATAGAGTTCCCTCTGCTATACAGCAGGCTTTTGTTGATTATCTATTTTACATATAGTATAAATACATAGTGCGTATATGTTAATCTCAACCTCCTAATTTATCCCTCTCCTTCACCTTTCCACCTGGAGACATTTTAAAGCAGATTTCTGGGTGTCATTCCCTCAGAGATTCTGATTTTATTCACTTTGGGTGTGGCCTTAGCATCATTATTTTAAAACCTTCTCAGATGGCTCTAATGTGTAGGTAAGGATGAGAATCATGTGCTAGGGTTTTTTCCCCCTCCAAGGCCAGCATTTGGCTTGATGAGTAAAAATGCACATCAAGTTGCAGATAAAAACTAACTAGTTGAGGTATATGTATAGCAGATTCACTTTGTTGTGCAGCAGAAACTAACACAATATTGTAAATCAACTATACTCCAATAAAAAATTAAAGAACCTAACTAGTTGGGTAATGTGTAGGCCAAATAACTTGCTTTTGTGGTTTCTTCTTGTCTATATCCATGCAGGGTCTCTGAGCACTGGTTTGCAGTCCTTTGCAAAGGTTTTCATCCCTTTAAAGCCCTTCCTTTCCCATTCTCTCGGCAGTTATTTTGGTAAGTGTGGTAGGGAGTCAGGCATAGAACCTTCAGTTGCTAGTAGTCTTAGATAAGCCTTAAAGTTGACTCATATACATGACAAGAAAAGATGAGCTCATTTTATTGATATTAAAGTAGGACAGTTATTCTAAGGGTTTGTCCTCAGCCTGCTTCCTACCTGGTGTCTAGAACTGGCTTCTCATTAGGCTCCTCTTAGAGTTGCTGAACCTCTGAGTGTAAATTTTGCCATCGCCTTTACAGGTGTGAAGTTGCACGCACAACCACACTTCCCAGTCTTGGTTGCACATTGAATTACCTCTGGGAGCTTTTCAGAAAATCCTGGTTTCTGGGACTTGGGCGCTACCCCTGCTGCTGCTGCTAAGTTGCTTCAGTCGTGTCCAACTCTGTGCGACCCCATAGACGGCAGCCCACCAGGCTCCCTCGTCCCTGGGATTCTCCAGGCAAGAACACTGGAGTGGGTTGCCATTTCCTTCTCCAATGCATGAAAGTGAAAAGTGGAAGTGAAGTCGCTCAGTTGTGCACTACTCTTAGCGACCCCTTGGACTGGAGCCTACAAGGCTCCTCCATCCATGGGATTTTGCAGGCAAGAGTACTGGAGTGGGGTGCCATTGCCTTCTCCGGGATGCTACCCTTGGATCTTCTAATTTAATTAGTCTGGGATGTGGCCTAAGCATCAGGATTTTTAAAATATTCCCTGAACGTGATTCTAATGTGAAGCCAGTGTTGCTTACTTGCTTGCTTGCTTTCTAAGTTACTTCAGTTGTATCCAACTCTTTGTGACCCTATGGACTATAGCCCACCAGGATCCTCTGTCCATGGGATTCTCCAGGCAAGAATACTGGTATGGGTTGCCATGCTCTCCTCCAGGAGATCTTCTTGACCCAGGGATCAAACCCGCGTCTCTTACATCTCCTACATTACTGCTGAGCCACAGAGGAAGCCCACAGCCAGGACTGCATGTGTGTGCTAAGTTGCATCAGTCATGTCTGACTGTGCACCCCAATGGACTGCAGCCTGCCAGGCTCCTCTATCCCTGGGATTCTCCAGGCATGAATACCGACCTGGGATTCGAACCTGTGTCTCTTCTGTCTACCCGCAACCACTAGCGCCACCTGGAAAGTCTGCAGCCAGGGTTACGATCCTCCAATAAGGGCCATTGTTCCCAAATTTGTCTGCACATTAAAATCCCCTGGGGATCTTTTAAAACTTCCAAAACCCAAGCCACACCCCCAGATATTTAAGTCATTTCAATCTCTGGGGGTGGACACAGGCATTAGTAATTTTGAAGTTTCCCCAGTGATTCCCATACGCAGCCAGTGTTGAAAACCACAGGGTTAGGGTATTTGATGTTTGGAGGTTGTGAGAGAGGAGAGAATGACTGTCATTTGCTGAGACTTAACTTTCAGCCCTTCACTTTGAAAATCACATTTCCAGTTTATAATTTACAGGGTCATCATTGTCATTTTTCCAAGAAATAGATTTCAAAATGGCATGCCATAAAGTACAGTCATGAACCACTTGAAGCTCCCTTAGAGCTCACCAGTTAATGCAACTGCAAAGGACAGTTGAAACGGAGTATAATTATCATGCACTAGACTTAAAAATTTCCATCAGCTGATTTGATTTCATCGTTATATGCATTTGCATATATATTTTTCCTCAAAAGAGACTAAGTGGGTGGGGAGGGATGCTGACACCTATCCCAGAGCCACAAAATGGAAGAATATGTCAATATCCTCTAGTCCATTTCTGCCAGAGATCTTCAGGGTACACGGAGGGAATTTAAATATATAAAGGTTTGGGGATTCACTGTTTGCATTTACTGCTCACCTTGTAACCAACCCAAGGAATACCTAAAGAGAAGAGAGAACTGTTATTTAGCTATTTTAGGGTCTCTCTCCTTCAACTAGAATAAGATTTGAGGGAATAAGGACTGTTCACTATTCTATTTCTGTCCAGCACCCAAGCCAGGGTATGAAATGCAGCAGGTGCTCAGATCAACAATACAGCATACTGGCCAAGCTGACCAGCTGTGGAATCAGGCTGACCTAGTCTTGAATTCTGGCTGCATCACTTTTACGTGCTGTATGACTTTGGGTGAGTTACGTAACCTCTGTTCCCTGCCCCTCTATCTGTAAAAGAATGGTAATGGTACTTACTTCATGGGATTGTTGTGATTTATTCAGTGAAACAATATTTGTGAAGGACATTGCAAATTGCCTGGCACCTAGTTTGCATGGATTAAGGGGGAATTATTTTTAATAATCCAATTATTTGTTGAAAGAATAAATGTATATCATAGCCTCATTTCCCTTTCCTCTCTTGAGATTAACAAAGAGTCAAAATAACCTATTCAGTTTGGTTTCTGTAAGACTTCAATACTTCATTTCAGGCAAACAAAACCAAACACACATCGGAGAGAGTCCCTTCTGTGCTGGTGTGGGTGTTTCTCAGCATTTATGTTACAGTCAAATATTACAGCTTCTAGTTAGACGCTTAAATACAGTTTGAGGAAAAATGACACATAGGCAACAGATAAGGCCATCCTGCTCATTTTGTCACCCTTATAATATTGGTTGCTAAAATAACCCATTTGTCAAATCCCTTTGTACTACTGTGAGAAGTGCTGATGTAAGACATGTTTTCTGAAAATAAGCATGATGAGAGGTGTCGCAGATTCAGAGCTTTGGTACAGAAGTCATAGAGTTCCTTCATGAGTTTCTTAGAATAGCTCAGGATTGTAAATTGGCCAGACACTTACTGGCTTACCTGTTTCACTTCCTAAAAGGAGAATTGTTTCTAGGTTTGTTTGTTTGTTTGTTTGTTTTTAACTAAACTACTATAATCACTGCATAGGATCCTGGATTAGACCCTGCACAGAAGGACATTATTGGAAAAACTTGTGAAATCTGAATTAAGTCTATAGTTTAATAAATAGTATTGTGCTAATAGTATTGAGCTGTTTCAAATCCTGAAAGATGATGCTGTGAAAGTGCTGCATGCAATATGCCAGCAAATTTGGAAAACTCAGCAGTGGCCACAGGACTGGAAAAGGTCAGTTTTCATTCCAGTCCCAAAGAAAGGCAATGCCAACGAATGCTCAAACTACCACACAGTTGCACTCATCTCACATGCTAGTAAAGTAATGCTCAAAATTCTCCAAGCCAGGCTTCAGCAATACGTGAACCATGAAATCCCTGATGTTCAAGCTGGTTTTAGAAAAGGCAGAGGAACCAGAGACCAAATTGCCAACATCTGCTGGATCATGGAAAAAGCAAGAGAGTTCCAGAAAAACATCTACTTCTGCTTTATTGACTATGCCAAAGCCTTTGACTGTGTGGATCACAATAAACTGCGGAAAATTCTGAGAGAGATGGGAATACCAGACCACCTAACCTGCCTTTTGAGAAATCTGTATGCACGTCAGGAAACAACAGTTAGAACTGGACATGGAACAGCAGACTGGTTCCAAATAGGAAAAGGAGTGTGTCAAGGCTGTGTATTGTCACCCTGCTTATTTAACTTATATGCAGAGTACATCATGAGAAATGCTGGACTAGAAGAAACAAAAGCTGGAATCAAGATTGCCTGGAGAAATGTCAATAACCTCAGATATGCAGATGATACCACCCTTATGGCAGAAAGTGAAGAAAAACTAAAGAGCCTCTTGATGAAAGTGAAAGAGGAAAGCGAAAAAGATGGTTTAAAGCTCAACATTCAGAAAACAAAGATCATGGCATCTGGGCCCATCAATTCATGGGAAATAGATGGAGAAACAGTGGAAACAGTGTCAGACTTTATATTTTGGGGGCTCCAAAATCACTGCAGATGGTGACTATAGCCATGAAATTAAAAGGCGCTTAGTCCTTGGAAGAAAAGTTATGACCAACCTAGATAGTAAGCAGAGACATTACTTTGCCGACTAAGGTCCATCTAGTCAAGGCTATGGTTTTTCCTGTGGTCATATATGGATGTGAGAGTTGGACTGTGAAGAAGCCTGAGTGCCAAAGAATTGATGCTTTTGAACTGTGGTGTTGGAGAAGACTTTTGAGAGTCCCTTGGACTGCGAGGAGATCCAACCAGGCCATTCTAAAGGAGATCAGCCCTGGGATTTCTTTGGAAGGAATGATGCTAAAGCTGAAACTCCAGTACTTTGGCCACCTCATGCGAAGAGTTGACTCATTGGGAAAGACTCTGATGCTGGGAAGGATTGAGGGCAGGAGGAGAAGGGGATGACCGAGGATGAGGTGGCTGGATGGCATCACGGACTCGATGAACGTGAGTCTGCGTGAACTCCGGGAGATGGTGATGGACAGGGAGGCCTGGCATGCTGCAATTCATGGGGTCGCAAAGAGTCAGACACGACTGAGCGACTGAACTGAACTGAATTGTGCTAATGTTAATATCATAGTTTTGATCAATCTACCAGTGTTATATGCTTATTAACATTAGGGGAAGTTGGGTGAGGGGTATATGGGAACTCTTTATACTGTATTTACAAATTTTCTATAAATCTAAAATTTCAGAATACAAAGTTCTTTTTTAATAAAGAAAAGACTACACATAGTCTTTTAAAAACTAGATGTACTGATTGAAAGCTAAGTCTAAAAAAAACCAAGTCTGGGTAGGGCTTGAGGCCAGGGCTCCAGAAAGAGAATAGTGCTTACCCAGACAGCCATATATGAGCTAGATAGTTGGCTAAGTGTAATAGGCAGTGCAGGAGATAAGGGTGGGGCTGGGGGAAAGCATTTAGCAATTCTTCTTCAATAAGGGATTTCTGGAAGCCTATCCCAAAATAGTTCCTTTCTCTCCTTATAAGCTAGCTTAGTTCAAAACACAACAATCCCACTTAAAGAGGTCTAAACACATGTTTCCTTAAACTCCCATACTGGAGCTTGTGGACTAGGTGTTTTGAAGGAATTTGTCACTGGAGTGCTAAACCTGAAATGGTGTATGTGTGCTCAGGCACTCAGTCACGTCCGGATCTTTGCGACTTTGTGGACTGTAGCCCACCAGGCTCCTCTGTCTGTGGAATTTTCCAGTCAAGAATTCCGGAGTGGGTTGCCATTTCTTACTCCAGGGGTCTTCCCAACCCGGGGATCAAACCCATGTCTCTTTTTGTCTCCTGCGTTGGCAGGCAGCTTGTTGACCACTGTGCCACTTGGGAAGCCCATTTTAAAGCATCAGCCCCCTTAGCATTAAATTCTTATTTATTTCCTGAATCAAATAATCTGCAGAGTTAACTCCTGTGTCACTTAAAGGCAGATGCCTTAGTAACCTAGCATGACCAGCACAACAATGTTAAAAAGTGCATTATAATTCATGTTGATGTATGGCAAAACCAATACAGTATTGTAAAGTAAAATAAAGTAGAATTTTAAAAAAAGGGGTATTATAAACAGTGCTGCAATGAACATTGGGGTACATGTGTCTGTTTCAATTCTGGTTTCCTCAGTGTGTATGCCCAGCAGTGGGATTGCTGGGTCATAAGGCAGTTCTATTTGCAATTTTTTAAGGAATCTCCACACTGTTTTCCATAGTGGCTGTACTAGTTTGCATTCCCACCAGCAGTGTAAGAGGGTTCCCTTTTCTCCACATCCTCTCCAGCATTTATTGCTTGTAGACTTTTGGATCGCAGCCATTCTGACTGGTGTGAAATGGTACCTCATTGTGGTCTTGATTTGCATTTCTCTGATAATAAGTGATGTTGAGCATCTTTTCATGTGTTTGTTAGCCATCCGTATGTCTTCTTTGGAGAAATGCCTATTTAGTTCTTTGGCCCATTTTTTTATTGGATCGTTTATTTTTCTGGAGTTGAGCTGCATAAGTTGCGTGTATATCTTTGAGATTAGTTGTTTGTCAGTTGTTTCATTTGCTATTGTTTTCTCCCATTCAGAAGGCTGTCTTTTCACCTTGCTTATAGTTTCCTTTGTTGTGCAGAAGCTTTTAATACATGGAAACAACCTAGATGTCCATCAGCAGATGAATGGATAAGAAAGCTGTGGTACATATACACAATGGAGTACTACTCAGCCCTTAAAAAGAATAAATTTGACTCAGTTCTAATGAGATGGATGAAATTGGAGCCGATTATACAGAGTGAAATAAGCCAGAAAGAAAAACACCAATACAGTATACTGACACATATATATGGAATTTAGAAGGATAGTAATGAAGACCCTCTATGTGAGACAACAAAAGAGACTCAGGTATAGAACGGACTTTTGGACTCTGAGGGAGAGGGAGAGGGTGGGATGATTTGGGAGAACGGCATTGAAACATGTATACTATCTTGTAAGAATGAAGTTCCAGTCTATGTTCAATACAGGATGCAGGACGCATGGGGCTGGTGCACGGGATGATTCAGGGAGAGGATGTGGGGTGGGAGGTGGGAGGGGGCTTCGGCATTGGGAGATTGTGTTCACCTATGGCTGATTCATGTCAACGTATGGCAAAACAAATACAGTATTGTAATTAAAAAAATAAATAAATTTAATAATAAAAAAAAGAACAGGGACAAAAATGAAAAAGAAATAAAAATAAAAAAATTAAAAAGGGGGATGTATACAAATACAGGGGAAAAAAGACTGTGATATTTAAAAAAAAATACAAGGTGTTGTTGGGGGTAGGGGTGGAAACTCAAAGGACTGTGGTGCTCTTCATTCTCTTTGGTACTTTAGGGATGAATTATTCGATGTGTGTTTCCATAGTTCTGATCAGCATGTACCTATTTCCTATTGTGCAGTTTTCATGTGACATTATTTCACATTCTGGTTCCCACCTACACAGTGCACATAACTGGCATCTTTAATGGCTGTGTAATATTCCATTGTATCAAATAGCAGGATGGTCCTTAAGGCTGGGCTCATTTTTTTGAGCAGATATAAAAGGCCTGCTGTCTCTTAGCACCAGAGGTCTATTTTAATTCCTGGAAGTGGTGACTAGCAGGAGCGTGGGATTGTGTGGGATTCTTGAGTCATCATCGCCCAGCAGTTTGAGCACTTTGCTAACATCGCTTTGCCCACCACCAACCAGCAGAGCCTCCTGGGCTCCTGGGGCCTGAGCCAGGCACTCCAGGAGCACTGGAGTGGAAGCACAGGCCCCCTGACTCCCACAGCCCTCAGCTGCTACAGTCTCCCTCCCAACAGCAGGAAGTTTCTGCTGCTTTCTCTCTTGCCTGTGTTTCCCATAGAGCTTGATATGAGAGAAAAAGCCAGGGGAGTGGGAGGATGGATTATTATAGTTGAAGGAATAGGCGTGGGTCAGAGGTGCCATGGCTGTGGTTCTTTTAGGCGCACCTGTGAAAGTGAAGTGGGATGTTGGGATGGCAATAGAACACCTATTCTCTACACCCTTTCCTGTCAGAAATCCAAGTTTGGGCTATGCAATGAAGAGTTTCCAGGGGTAAATGACAAAGCAGTGAATCCCGACTTGAGCCCTACCCTACCCATAGCCAATGCTGTTTTATAGTTAAGAATGCTAGTTGGCAAAATTCTCCTGAGTGGTGTATTTAAGTCTTGCCAGTTGCAACTGCCTTGAAGATGAGTAGTTTTAATAGGATACTGGGAGGAAAGAGTGATATTTGAAACACAACTGGGATGGTTCAAGCACAAAAGCTCAAATTTCCAGGGGATTTTTGACTAGGTTACCTGTTCTTGGTTTCCATATCCAATCCCAAATCATCACAATTCTTCCTTAACTCTTAACAGTGTACTGAATCTCTGACCCATGTTCTGCAGATCATACTGGATACCAACCCTACTGATTGCACACTAGGATGGGTAGAAACAGTATATGAAGAGTGGTGACAAGATTTCAGGAGTTAAAACCATTCAGAACACAGATAGAGATGTCTACCTATACATATGGAATTCTCTAATCCCAAAGCCCAGACCTGTCTTGCAAGATAAAATGGACAAGTACCCAGAGCCACATAGGGCTCGCTGAATGATGAGCCAGGGTCATATATTTGAAGTGTCTCTGACAGGAGCTAGAGTTTAAAAGTCCTGGAGGAGGCAGGCCAAGACCTTGACAATGAAAGGAGAGAAACTCTAAGGCAACCACTTGCCTGAAAGAGAATTTGCCCCCAAGGCTCAAGAAGCTCTCATTAATCTTGGTCCTTGGGCTGCCACACTGAGACAGTTTGTAAGACCTTTGTTTTTGGCAAATTTCAGGATTCTCAAAGACAAGGCTCTGGGAAGTGGTGGTTGGCAGTGGTTATAGTCACTCTGTGCTGTGCTATATACTTAATCGCTCAGTTGTGTCCGACTCTTTGTGACCCCATGGACTGTTAGTCATCAGGCTCCTCTGTTCATGGGGATTCTCCATGCAAGAATGCTGGAGTGGCTTGCCATGCCCTTCTCCAGGAGTTCTTCCCAACCCAGGGATCAAACCCAGGTCTTGCAAGTGGATTCTTTATTGTTTGAGCCACCAGGGAAGCCCGTGAATATTGGAGTGGATAGCCTATCCTTTCTCCAGGGGATCTTCTCAACTCAGGAAACAAACTGGGGTCTCCTGCATTGCAGGTGGATTCTTTATCAGCTGTGCTGCCAGGAAGGCCCTATAATTGCCCTAGAATCCCTATACTCTTTGTACTTTAGAATCTAAGACATCTCTCCTTGGGTTATTCTTTGCAGAAGAGAGGATACTTCTTCCAGTATGGAAGTATAGCTATCTGATGATCTAAGATCCTCCCTAATCATAATAATACTAGGTAGCATTTCATGAGCCATTTATTATGTTCCAGGCACTCTGCCTAGCATTTTGGCCCTGGCTTGTCCTCTTTGATCCTCAAAACAAGCCTGTGAGGTATGTGCTCTTCTTCTTGTCTTCACTGGGGGTAATTGCCAGGTCATCCAGCTTGATAAGGGGTTTGGAAAGTATGGCAACACCCCGTAGCAACCAAATTATTCACTCAAAATAAATAAGGTTTTCCTGGCTGTACTGAAGGGATATTCTTTAAATATTTTTGATTAATAGACTTTCTGTAGGAAACTTTTGGTTGACACCCAGGAACACGTATACTGTAGAAAGGAAAATATGCCAATATACTGAAATTCAGTTTGGTCAGAGGTTGTTTCAACCTAAATTCTCCACCCTGCTCATATTCATAGATAGCACTCCTAATCCCTTTTAGCCATACTTTCTTCCCCTCTTGGCTGAGAAAGTATGCCTGCCTCAGACATAATGCTGTAAAGAGCAACATGAGTGAAGAACCTTGGTTTGTTGAATTATAGTCTCCTGTCTGGTAAACTCCTCTTCAGTAGAGACATTTGCTACATCCCTGGGTTGGAATGACTGTCAGCAGAATTTTCCAGTAATATCTATTGGACAAATTGGAGGGAATGTAGGTGGGGTCAAGATGGGCTTCCCAGGTGGTGCTGGTGGTAAAGAACCCACCTCCCAGTGCAGGAGACGGAAGAGATGTGGGTTCGATACCTGGGTTGGGAAGATCCCTGGAGGATGGCATGGCAACCAACTCCAGTATTCTTCCCCAGATAATCCCATGGACAGAGGAGCCTGGTGGGCTATAGTCCATAGGGTTGCACAGAGTCGGACATGACTGAAGTAACTTAGCAATTATGCAAGCACAAGTCCAAATGGGTCAAGAGTGTCCAGAGAAGACCTAGAGAGGGTGTAGTATATTGGGGCGGGGAAGATAGCACACTGGCTCAGGCACACAGGAGATCTGGATTTTAGGAACATGTCTGTGAGTAATCAGCTCTACAGTCTTCAGCAAGTCACTTAACCTCTCTGTACCAAATGCCTAATCTGAATAACAATTGGGATTGGACTAGAGGTTCTTTAAGATTGCTTCCAGCACCATGACTAATAAGCTGGACCTTAGAGTCCTGTCAAAGACCCACAAAGTGCCTGAGGTGGTCCCCTTGAACATAAGGCCATATGCAATGCGTAGTAGCAACTGCTGCAGCCTCAGACAGTGTCTGGCCCTCCAGATGGGGTTGTGAGACTGGTGCTTCTTATGTGCCAGGTTTCTCTCTCTCAGAAACAATTCCAGGCTAGTTGGTTTATACTTCCTGGTGAGACCATATAGGGTAGGAGTTAAGACCATGAGTTATGGAGTTGGAACTTGGTTTAGTCTGAAGAGCAGTTCTGTCATTTCCTAATGGGTGCCTTGGGACAAATTGTTTGGCCTCTTTAAACATCAGTTTCTGCCTCTGTAAGATGATGGTATAGTAGAACTGACCTCAAAGGCTTGTGAAGATGAAAGGCAGGAATGCATGCACACTGCTTAGCCTCGTGTCTGGCAGAATGGAAGTGCTGGCTCACCTGGGTCTGCCACTGCCGTCAGTGCGCTGACTGCAGTCAACCTAATTCTTCTAACTGGGCATGATGTAGCGTCGACATTTTCCCTGGATATAGCTTTCTCTTCTGGGTAAAGTTTGAGAAAGGCATAAGAAGATCTTTCTGGCCTAAAGTAGCTTCAGAGTCAGATCTGGGTTTGGTTCCTTGTTCTGCATCTTACAGCCTCTGGGACCTAAGATAAGTTATTTTTCTCTGCCCCTTAATTTCTTCATCTGTAAAACAGAAACAAATACGCTGCCTACACCCATGGGTTTTTGTGAATAAAATAATGAACGTGAAGAGCTTAGTGCTATGTCTGACAACCAGAAGGCACTCAGGAAATGGGGGCTGTGGTACTGATGGTGAAGTAGCAGCGGTAATCATAGTGAATGATGATTCCCACCACTAACACTGCCTTCTCTGGGATGGACAGTTGAATATTTTTAAGCTCACACAGTTTTTGCACACCTAACCTAAATGTTAGGAGAGACATCAGTTGCTATTCCTGAAGGGACAGCAAAAGAATTGTTGCCAGGCTTCACAGACAGTGGCTGGGAATTTAAAACTGAGTTGTTTTCGGAGGCGTGACTAAAAATGATTCTGTAGAGCATAATTCTCAGCAGAATAATTTATTTATGCCAGTCTCCTTCCACCCAAGAACACAAGGGGAGAAAATGTAGTTCTAAACTGACCCTGTACTTCTAAGACTCAATTGCAGCTGGTTACCCTTGATATGTTGCTCATAGACTTCATCAGGAGCATCTGGGTACAAAGATCTTCTGATCTTCTTTGCCTAGGTCGTCTTCATTCTTAAACTATTTCAAACTATTCTCAAACTATTCATTCCCCCTAACTATTTTTGAGCCTCTTGGTGGGAATAAGATTCATTTGATGGCTCAAAGATTTATATATGGGCAAAACGGGAGTTCTAAGGGATATTATGTTAGAGTAGGTGGAATTATAGGGGGACTGTGGAGGTATTAACAGACAGAAATTTGAAAACTGAAAAATCTTAATGGATCTGTGCCGGTTCCAGCCGGCAAAGTCGAGCAGGTCCTGCAAAGAGGGCAGCGCAGCTAAGAAAGAAAGAAGAGAAACAAAGAATGGGGTCGAGAGGATCAGATGCAGCAGGCCTCAGAGCAAGCCTACATACACTGACCCCAACTTTATTTCAAATGCAGCTTTTTATATGTTTTTCAAGCAAGAAAACAGAACAATAAATTCTCTCTGAATTAAATAAACATCTTGAGTTTGTCAGCTGACTTCGTGGGTTCCCATACCATACATCCTGTTGTTTCTATTAAGATCCTCCAACAGTACTTACGATAAAGGTCTGTGTGCATAAGCAACAAGTCAAGGACCCAGATGTCTGCTTGAGATGCAGCCAAGAAACACAGGGGTGGCGGGACAGAGAGCTATGTTTGTGATAAACAAACCCTTATGATAAGGCAGCTCCCAGAGCTATGTCTTGAGAACAAGACCCCTTTCCCAGGGCAGCTCCCTGCAGTTCTGCAGATGAACCCATTTATAAAGGAGGGATTTGAGGTGTTTCTTTTGATGTTTCTTCATTTTGCTCTTTAGCTCTCTGTTAAAAGTCTGCTAAAGAGAAAGAAAACAGGCATCACTGCAACTGAAGCTAGGCACCAGACTTCCTGTCCTTCCAGGTGAGGAGAGTGTTGCCTACTTTCCAAGGGGTGCAGATTGCATCCCACCAGGTGTCCCCCTCTGCCCTGACCTCATACTTGCTCTCCCTCTTGCTCTCTTCCCTTCACCTAAGGAATATTAACCATGTCAAAGGCTTCAAAGGCTTCATCAGGGATTGTCCGGTAACATCGCTAAGTCCCAGGTGTCATTTATCTTTTTGCCCTTGGCTCTGAGGTTATAGAAATGAAAAATGTGTTTCAATTTTGGACAGAGACTTAGGAATAGAATCGGACATCTAGAAAGACACTTCTTCCACTCTTCTGCTGGATTCCTGCCACTCAGCTTGCATCCTCCTTCCCAGAGCAGCACCTCTGTCCTCAGTGTTCCTGTCCAGGTCGTCTTCATTCTTAAACTATTTCAAACTATTCTCAAACTATTCATTCCCCCTAACTATTTTTGAGCCTCTTGGTGGGGATAAGATTCATTTGATGGCTCGAAGATTTATATATGGGCACAACGGGAGTTCTAAGGGATATTATGTTAGAGTAGGTGGAATTATAGGGGGACTGTGGAGGTATTAACAGACAGAACTAATAGCCCTTCTGTGTAAGTGTAACAACCCAAGGCTCTGAGGTAGCCTGAAGGGCCAGATTCTTTGGAGAGCAAAGGTGACATTATAAAATCGACAGTTTACCGTCATGGAAACTGGGGCCAAGGAACATTTGAGATGGAGTAGCTATTAACAACAGTGGGCCTTTAAATCCTCACAGCTTTCTTTTTAGTGCCTTTAGTGTACTGGGAGAAATCATATATGATTATTAAAAAAATTTCTGATAATACAAAATCCTAAGAAAGGTACCTCGGCTCTTCTAAAAATCACCTAGAATCTTACCCTTAGAGAAAACCACTGCTCATGTTTGGTGATTTCCCTCCAGATAGTCTATGGACATATATACATCATGCTGTACATGCTGTGCTCCGACTTTCTATTTTCTCCAACAAAACATTGGGTTGTGGAAAACTTTCCATGCCAGTCAATATGTCAACATTAGCCCTTTTAAGGTCTGCATGGTATTCCATTGTATCGGTGCACCATAATTGATTTAGCCATTCACCATTGTTAGACCTTTAGCTTGTTTCCAGCTTTTAGCTGTTATGCACAATGCTGTGATTGAACAGCTATGAGCATTCTTTTTGTGTACTTGTGTAATTATCTTTGGCTACAGTTCAAGAAAAAATGATTGGCTCATATGGTTTCCACAATTTTAAAGTTCTCTCTCTCTCTCTCTCTCTCTCTCTCTCTCTCATATATATGCTGTTCTTGTTGTTCAGTTGCTAAGTTATGTCCCACTCTTTTGTGATCCCATGGACTGTAGCCCACCAGGCTCCTTTGTCCATGGAATTTCCCAGGCACAGATACTAGAGTGGATTGCCATTTCCTTCTCCAAGATATATATATGGCACAAGAGACACAGGTTTAATCCTTGGGTTGGGAAAATCCCCTGGAGTAGGAAATGGCTACCCATGCCAGTATTCTTGCCTGAAATCCCATAGACAGAGGAGCTTTGCAGGCTACAGTCCATGGGGTTGCAAAGAGTTGGACATAACTGAGCATGTGCACACACACACACACACACACACACACACACACACACACACAGATGGAGAGTAGGAGGGAGACAGACAACCAAACTACTTTCTTTAAAGATTGTACCAATTTGTACGTCTATCACTGGAAATCATAACCTTTAAGATAACCCTATAGCCATCCAAACAAAGAACTTGGAGCATCGTACTGGGCTGCCAGATGGTACTCTCCAAGCACTTGATTGCTTCTCTCTTGATCACAAACCATAGCATGAAAAAGAGTTTGGGGCTCAAAACTCCTCACTTTAAATTGTAAGGAAAGGCCTTTATATCTTTTCTACCCTAACTAATCAATGATCCAGCCTTACCTTCAAAAAGATCATCCCCAGTATATGGGGCTGGGGGCTGAAAGTCATCACTTGGACCATAGCGAAGCTCAGGGATGTTACGAGCTCCAGCGATGACACAAGCCCCAGCGGTAATAGGAGCCCCAGCGGTAATATGAGCCCCATCGGTGTTACCAGCTCCAGCGGTGTTACGAGTTCCGGCGGTGTTATGTACTCCAGTGGTGTTATGAGATCCATTTCCCCCAGAATATTCACCTTCCTCCATGGGTTCATCTAAGGCAAAGGTTACTGATACATTCTTCTTGGGTCTTATTCTTACACCTTTTTTCTGTAAATCAGCAAGATGGAGGAGAAAGTCAATTGGTGCCCAAAGAGTTCAGCGATTGGTCCCTGAGGCAATAACATTTAATGAGCCACTTACTAGCAGGATTGACTTCAGAGGCTTAGGTTCCATTGAGTGTTGTCCTACATGCTGTCTATTTTCTTTGGACATTCCCATCTGGGTAGCAAAGCTGGAGAAGATAGAGAGGATAAAGCCATAGTGAAAACAGATTCCAGCTCCTTAATCAAATTCGACTATCCCCCATCCCTGCCATGTGTCTTTTGACAATTAGAGGAATAACAGATGAAGAGGACATTTAGTCTTTTTATTCCTCAAAACCTTGATCACCTCCTGTTTCTTTTTCTTCTTCTTTTCTATATTCCTGTTTTCGCACACCTTGCTGTATTATTGGAATGATCAGAGAATGGGAAGCGGAGACTGTGGAGCAGCTCCAGGATAGTTATCCATAGAATATTGCCAATAAGCTCCTTAAGGGGCTTGTGTTCCTTTTCTCCTCTGTGTAACAAACCAGGGAATAGAAACTCTGTTTTGGGGAAACTCTACTACTGATGATTTAACTCATCCCACTCAAATTGTGCCTAGGGGAAGATGTACCTAACAGTGTTGGCATGCTTGTGGTCACTGCCTTCACCCCATTTGGGCCAGCTGATCTTGAGAGACTTGCTCAGCATCTCACTGAATTCATGCTCCTCCCAGAACTCCCTGCTTATGTTGAAGATTAACCCCCACATCTATTCTTATCAGTACACTAACAGAGGCAGCTCGGTACCTGTCTGCTGGGGATCTTTCCTCACATCCTCTAGTGCCACTGGAGGCTGCAATGGTTGGTGGCAGTGACTGTTGGCGAGTACACAGCTCTTCATATTCCTCCCCAATGGCAGATAACAGCCAGTGCAGGCCATCAATTATAGGTTGATGGCTCGTTTGGAGGTCTTTGACAATTGAACAAGGTTCCTGTGACAAAAGAGAAGACTCTAGCCCAGGAGCTTGGGGCCTCTGGAGCCCATAATCTCAGTCACTCTCAGCACACAGGTACACAGAAGCTCTGCTGTACCTAGAGAGGCTCTTAAGACTCCCTAAGAGATATTCAGCATTTACTCCTGAGAAGGTAAATGAAAGGTACAAAAGCTAGGTCCTTTATTCAAGTGTCATGTCTTGGACGTATAACCTCAGACAAGGCACACAGAGTCTCTGAGTCTTGGCTTTCTTAACCATAAAATGAGACTACTGAAATTTCCAGCTTTAAAGAGCTATTTTGCAGGCCTATGAGAAAACAGATGCAAAAGTGTTGTAAGTGAGTGGTACTTATTATCACCATTGAGTCAGAAATCATTACCATACTTGTGTCAGGGAGAGGCTTTGCCTGAGATCTGGCATAGGAGACAGATTATGGGTTGTGGAAGGCATCAGTCTTGGTTGAGAGGACAAGGGAAGGGAGGGCTGGACACTTACCACTCGGCACGAAGACTTGTTCTCATTCATTAGTCTCTCCAGCAGCAGATATTCAATGATATCACCAGGCGGCAGGGCGTCCGTCTTATCCTGCTTGTTGGCCAGGCTACAGGCATTGGAAGATTTTGAGGGAAGAAGAGAGGATGAGTGAAACTGAGATAGAGACCAAGGGCAAGAAAAGAAAGAGGGAGATATCCAGTTCTGGTACAGCTGCTCCATATCCAGGGACTAGCTTTTAAGCCATACCCAGTAAGGTGATCCAGACATTTTTTCTAGCCAGCTCTCAATGGGGGAAAGAACAGCATAAGTAATTTGAATCCGAGATAATCCCCAAGCCTCATTTCTCACTTCTACACTACACCATCAAACTTTAATTAGAATTCCTAACTGGGATAGGAACAAATTTGGAGCTTTTATACCCTCCCTAAACTCTGTTCATGCTTGAGCTGGGGGTGCTAACAAGGAATAAAAAGGCTAAAGGGGGGGGGGAGGATTAACAGGCCACCTGAAATATCACCCTGGAACAAGAGGTAGTGGCATAAGTCTCAGGCAGTCTGCCAAGGGAGCAGGCCACTGGCATTGATACAACACAGGAGTTTTTGCCTTCATCTCAGGGTCAGAGACTGAAGGCAGCAAAGAGAAGCAAATGTAGGGAGGCAGTCTTCAGGAAGAGTCAACAAATGGGTGAGGAGGGTGTGTGCTTTTCCTTTTGATGCTTGCCTTCAAAATTACCTTTGCACAATTAGATAACAGGTTCCCCTACGGCAGTGTCTGGTAGAAAGTGGCTCTTGAAAACAGCCCACAGAGGACTGGGCCACGACCCCTCACCCAAAGAGGAGAGGTGGTCTAATTGGATGTGACAGAAGAACCACCTAGCCCTTCCTCTGTCTACTTCTCTTCTAAAGGCTCAGAATGGGAAGGGGAAATTGGACACAAAGGGAGAGTCTTACAGTAGGATGGGTTTCCCAGCCACTCTTGCATCAGACAGCAGGTTGGGTAAGATGACCTTCACTTCCTGCATGTGCTCCAAGTCGCTGGAATCCAGGACGAAAACAAGCCCATGTGCCTCAGCATAGTAGTTTGGCCAGATTTCGCGGCCCTGCATGTCTCCTTTCAGGTCATAGATGGAAACTTCGTAATTATCCACCAGGAGTGTGGTTAGTTCACAGTTTGAACAACTGTCCATCCTACTACTACTAGGGAATTCTATGCATAGGGGAAGAGAGGATGAAAGAATTTGTTAAATGATTATCTGGACCTTGAGTAGAGCCTGCCCTCAGGAATCCTATGGAGGTGTCCTGCCATCCTGCTCATGCTGATTCATCTTCCTAAACCAGCACTTTGCCCATACTTCCCTATCCTGGCTCAGTAACCTTCCTTGAGTGCCTGCTGCTCTGAAGACAGAATACAAACTCTTTTACCTCCTAACCTGCCAGATCCGTTTCTTCCCTGACTGGTATCCAGGGTCTCTGGTCCCCAGCCTCTTCCTCCCTCTGCTTCTTGACTTGTGTGCCTCCCTATCCCCCATTCCATATGCATGTCAGGCTCTCCATTGCCCTGGGCCTTTACAAGATACTATTCCAACTGGTTAGAATACTTTTCCATTACTCTGCTTGGTTAACGCCTATTTTGTTTTTAAAAGGTCAATTCAGATCTTGTTTCTTGTAGAAAATTTTCTTAACTCACACTACCATCCCCAAGTCCGGATAAAGTGCCTTTCTTCTGGGCTTACCACTACCACAGCACATGTATGCTTAGTCGCTCAGTCGTGTCTGACTCTTTGTGGCCCCATGGACTAGGCTGCTAGGCTCCTCTTTCCATGGGGATCCTCCAGGTAAGAATACTGGTTTGGGTTGCCATGCTGTCCTCCAAGGGATCTTCCCAACCCAGGGATTGAACCCAGGTCTCCTGCATTGCAGGCGGATTCTTTACTGTCTGAGCCACCAGGGAAGCCCATGTTACAGTGTTATAAATTCTGTTATTTATTTATCTGGGTTGTAAACTGCAACAGGATAGAAACCCCTTCAGTATTTACTATTATATATTCACAATGTCAAGCACAGAAACTGGCAGACAGGTGTTCAATAAATATTTGTTGAATGCATCTGACGAAGCTCTTCTCTCCCTTCCTTTCTTAAGGCCCAGCTCAAGTACCACTTTCTTCAGGAAGCCTCGCTGACTGGCCCAGCTCTCACTTCTATCTCTAGTTAAGCACATGATGTGTTAAACTGGTCCTTCACCTCATTCTGTGCACATCCTGCCTCCCCAGTGAAAATATAAGCTCTGTGAGGGAGGGGCTCTGCATTCCCTTACACATGGTAGGTGTTCAGTAAGTGTTTATGGGGCTTGTTACTGTGGAGGAGAGTATGATGTCTTCTTCCTCTCATATCTCCTAGAAACCATGCCAAACTCAGACACCTTTGCCCTTTCAAGGCTATGGCCAGACCATACAGTCCCACAGGGCATCCCACCTCTCACTCAGCCCCCAGAGAAATGCACTTCAGCATTTCTGTAGACACATTCCAGTCTATTAAACCGACAGCCTGGCTTAGCTCTCTGCCCACATTAGTAGCAAGATGATTTTACAGATTCTCTACACTCATACCTGGGAGTTCTAAGACCAGAATCAGTAGCTTATCTCTAGTTTCAAATTTACATGGGACATTTTCTATAGGATTGCCAGAATAACTTGCTTAGCTAAGAAGTCCTGCTTTCAGATCTTTGGAAATGTATGACTATACACACATTTATGTGTATACATAATATGCCTCTATATGTGTGTATATGTACATATTATTACATTTTACTATCATCTCATAATGTCCTCTTCTGATTTTATGTTAGTCAATTTAATTATAGTGTTCACAGAACATATAATTTTCATTCACAATTTTATGTTGTTATATCTATATTAGACTACTTAAAAATAATAAGTGAATAGGTTAAAACTCTAAAGGTAATTTTTAAACCATGTTTTCTATATCAAAGCAAACTTTATGTTTTTCCGTTATTTCTTTATATTTTCAATCTTACCAATTCTCCAATAATTCAGTCTATTGTTGGCAAACCCTAGAAACCATCAAAAATTGCTCTCTGACAATGTACATTTCTCTTATTTCCTCTATTAATTTATAAACACTCTGAGGACAGGTACTGAGTCAAATCCATCTCTATATCCCTAGCAGAATGCTACATAAAGCGTAGTTTGGGCATCATCTGCTTTAGAGTTACATGGGGGTGATGGTTAAGTCCCACCCTGTGCCAAATGAATAAGAATCCATACAGTTGGGACACAAGCATATATTTTTTAAATCTTACATCTTCTTCTCTCAGGTATCTCTATTATTATTTTTTTAAGCAAACTCCTATGTTTAACAAAATCCCGAGGTGATTCTTCTCACCTTAACATTTTGAGACTCACTGCCTTAAAGAGCAGTAGAATTTTTGCCTGTCTCAGCATTATCTGTCACACTTGTTAAGATTTTTGATTCTCTGGGCCTTCTCTAGGCCCAAATATCTGAACCTTCAGGTCCCCTGTGAGTTGGTGTGATTCTGATTTTTGGCTCTCAGTTCCCACTATGCACCGGGATCACCTGTGGAGCTCTTAAAACCTATGACACTAGGCCTCATTCTTTGAGAGAGAGAGATATGGGGTGGGGCTCAGAAAGCATTTTCTTTTCAAGTTCGAAATATATAGCTAGGTTTGAAACTGCTTTAAACGCCCTCATATAGAGCACTGCTGGTGCCCATGCTTGGATCCCTTGCCCCATATGACCATGCATGACAAAACAGTTATAGTGAATGTTGTTGTTGATAATAATAGCTTATGTCCCAAAATATCTTAGAGCCAGTGTCTTCAAATGTTTACACAAGTTCTGTTTTCAGCAATTATAAACATTTGCAGGAGCTTATAGGGGGCAAGACTTTGATGCTGGGAGGGATTGGGGGCAGGAGGAGAAGGGGACGACAGAGGATGAGATAGCTGGATGGCATCACTGACTCGATGGACGTGAATCTGAGTGAACTCCGGGAGATGGTAATGGACAGGGAGGTCTGGCGTGCTGCAATTCATAGGGTCACAAAGAGTCAGACACAACTGAGCGACTGAACTGAACTGAACTGATAGCAGGCAAGCTATTGCGTTTTGGGTACAGAGAAGTCTACTAGTCTCTGGAAGTCTTACATGGACAGAGGTGGCCTGAGATAATTCTTCAGAATGTAACATCAGTGGAAATTTGCTACTTAGCCATAAAAATGTCTCTGTGAATGAAGTTTATGAATCAGCCCCAAGTTATTCATCAAGTCCAAGGCAAGTTAAACAGTAACAAATTAGACTGCAAGCTCTATCTTCTAGGAATGAGAATGGAAAGCACATGCTAGTCTCATAGGAAAAACAGCATAAGGCTAATTACAGTTGAGTGCTTCCCAACGATGGCTATTAGAAAAGCCTGAGGTGTTCTTAATATATTCCCAGGCACCACCCAGACTGTATGGGAATCTAGGGGTGGTGCTGAGTTGGGCTCTAAAAATTATTCCCTTTATCAGTAACCTTGTGATTTATCTTGGCTCCTTGATTTTCTTGCTGTTTACCTTTTTTTTCTCTTTAATTATTTCTGCCAATCAGAGATTTGGGAGAGGCTGAATCAAGTTTGCTTCCTGTAAGGTGGAATACCCGGCTGAACCACTGGCTGAAATGTCAAGGTAATAAACTGGAGATTTGGTATTAAACTTGCCTGTCTCTGAACTGACACCATTTCTCAAGCTCCAACCCTCTATATGAACTGTCACAAAGAGTTTCACGTTATTAAACTTCATCATCCCACACTTGTCTCTCTTATCTAGACCAAATTTCACATTAATTGAGCTCTGAAACTAGACACTGTTTCAAACTTGCAATCCTTCCTAATCAACTGCAGTGCTTTGCATAGTCACAGTTCATTCAGACTGACACTATGAAAAGACCTTCAATTAGGATATCTTGTAAAGGGAGCAGGTAACAGATATTACATAAACAGGCTGATAACACCTGAGGAGAGGAGTGTCTGTGTGTGTGTCTTGTTCATGTGTGTTGGGAAGTGTTTACCTTCAAATGAGGTAACTTGAGCGCCATGAACTAAGGGTAGGAAGGAATGATATTTCATTGGTCACTGGGACCCAGGGGAGACCTAAACTAGTATCTAATGCTCTCAGTTCCTTACGTCTCTGGAACGCCTCCACAAGAACAGTTTTGCCTGAGTTGTCCAGTCCAATGATGATGATGGCTACCTGTCTACAAATGGAAAAGAAAAATGAGTCAAAGCCTTAAAAGTACTGTTAGTTCTTAGTCTAAACAAAGAATTATACTTTTGGTGTTTGGGGCTCTGCCTGCAGTAGTCCCAGTGCAGTCATAAAGGCACAGCCAGGTGGTAGAAGGTGGAGTGGGAACTACACCCCAAAGCTTCAAGGACACTTTGCGTCCCTGATTCACTTGCCTTGTAGAACTGCCATCCTTCCCCAACCCTGCCCCTAATCTTGTAGACACTACCTAGTCATGCCCCCTAATAATATATATCATAAAGATTTCTCCTGTGAGGGACTGTGGCTAGGTACATTGGAGGAAATGGTGGAACAGGTCTAAGGAAATAATAACAGTATTACCTTTCAGTCTCTTCAGTTGTCTTTGGATGACACCAGCAGGAGGTCAGAAACCGGAACATGATTCAGCTTAGTTCTTTAATATTAAGGGAAATAAGAAATCAGCCCATGGTTAACTCTGAACCTAAATTAGCTTATTGATATGCAGAAACTGATAAACAGACTGGGACTGTCAAAAGTCCATTATTTCATTCTGTCCAACCTTGTTTATATCCTGGGTGGGGTGCGGGGAACCGATCATCATCAACTCTAGTGGCAAAACAGTGATTTCTTATTAAAGCAACTTACACAGGCATGATGGCATTAGGTGTGGCCTATCCCTTCATCCATAGTTCATCCCTGTTAGGAATATCTTTAATCAACCTTGGAATTGGTGATGGGGTGGAGGATAATTTAGATAATTGCTTCACGGTTAATCCATGTTGTAGCATGTATTAATATTTCATTCCCTTCTATGGCTAAGTAACATTCCATTGTATGGATATACCACATTTTGTTTATCCATTCATCAATTGATGATTGGATTGTTTCTACTTTTTGACTCTTATGAATAATCCTGCTATATACATGTGTGTGTGTGTGTAGGATTGTGTAAGTTTTGTATGGACATATGGTTTCAGTTCTCTTGAGTATATAACTAGGAGTGTAATTGCTGGGTCATATGATAACTAAAAGCCTCTTGATGAAAGTGAAAGAGGAGAGTGAAAAAGTTGGCTTAAAGCTCAACATTCAGAAAACGAAGATCATGGCATCTGGTCATGGGAAATAGATGGGGAAACAGTGTCAAACTTTATTGCTTTGGGCTCCAAAATCACTGCAGATGGTGACTGCAGCCATGAAATTAAGATGCTTACTCCTTGGAAGAAAAGTTATGACCAACCTAGACAGCATATTCAAGAGCAGAGACATAACTTTGCTGACTAAGGTCCATCTAGTCAAGGCTATGGTTTTTCCAGTGGTCATGTATGGATGTGAGAGTTGGACTGTAAAGAAAGCTGAGTGCTGAAGAATTGATGCTTTTGAACTGTGGTGTTGGAGAAGACTCTTAAAGAGTCCCTTGGACTGTAAGGAGAGCCAACCAGGCCATTCTAAAGGAGATCAGCCCTGGGATTTCTTTGGAAGGAATGATGCTGAAGCTGAAACTCCAGTACTTTGGCCACGTCATGTGAAGAGTTGACTCACTGGAGAAGACTCTGATGCTGGGAGGGATGGGCGCAGGAGGAGAGGGGATGACAGAGGGGGATGACAGAGGATGAGATGGCTGGATGGCCTCACCGACTCGATGGACATGAGTTTGAGTGAACTCTGGGAGTTGGTGATGGAGAGGGGAGGCCTGGCGTGCTGCGATTCATGGGGTTGCAAAGAGTTGGACACAACTGAGTGACTGAACTGAATGTCTGTGTATGGGGCCCAGAGCTGGGGGAAGCTGTTTGGGTTACCAAAGTACTTAGGTTGATACTCAGATGGGCTTTGGTTAGCTCTCTTGATGATTATGTGCTGAGTCAGTTCAGTTCAGTTCAGTCGCTCAGTTGTGTCCAACTCTTTGCGATCCCATGAATCACAGCACACCAGGCCTCCCTGTCCATTACCAACTCCTGGAGTTCATTCAAACTCACATCCATAAAGTTGGTGAGGCCATCCAGCCATCTCATCCACTGTCATCCCCTTCTCCTCCTGCCCCCAATCCCTCCCAGCATCAGAGTCTTTTCCAATGAGTCAACTCTTTACGTGAGGTGGCCAAAGTACTGGAGTTTCAGCTTCAGCATCATTCCTTCCAAAGAAATCACAGGGGCGGATCTGCTTTAGAATGGACTGGTTGGACCTCCTTGCAGTCCAAGGGACTCTCAAGAGTCTTCTCCAACACCACATTTCAAAAGCATCAGTTCTTCAGTGCTCAGCTTTCTTCACAGTCCAACGCTCACATCCATACATGACCACTGGAAAAACCATAGCCTTGACTAGACGGACCTTTGTTGGCAAAGTAATGTCTCTGCTTTTCAATATGCTATCCTGGTGGGTCATAACTTTCCTTGCAAGGAGTAAGCATCTTTTAATTTCATGGCTGCAGTCACCATCTGCAGTGATCTTGGAGCCCAAAGCAATAAAGTCTGACACTGTTTCCACTGTTTCCCCATCTAATTCCCATGAAGTGATGGGACCGGATGCCATGATCTTCATTTTCTGAATGTCGAACTTTAAGCCAGCTTTTTCACTCTCCTCTTTCACTTTCATCAAGAGGCTTTTAGTTCCTCTTCTCTTTCTGTCTTAAGGGTGGAGTCATCTGTGTATCTGAGATTATTGATGTTTCTCCCGACAATCCTGATTCCAGCTTGTGCTTCGCCAGCCCAGCGTTTCTCACAGTGTACTCTGCATATAAGTTAAATAAGCAGGGTGACAGTATACAGCCTTACATACTCCTTTTCCTATTTGGAACCAGTCTGTTGTTCCATGTCCAGTTCCTGTTGCCTCCTGACCTGAATATAGGTTTCTCAAGAGACAGGTCAGGTGGTCTGGTATTCCCGTCTCTCAGAATTTTCCACAGTGGTGAGTGTGTATCTGCTCATCAATGGATAACTTAGGAGGATTCTGCAGAATCACCCTCTGTTTTAGATAACGTCTATCCCCAAATAGAGACTCACATTTTATAGCATTTCTTGTTAGAGCATTGTTCATTCCCTAGGAAATCATTCAGATTCCCATAAAGACCTCCTGGAAAATAGGTCTGGCTTATGCCCTTCCAAAGGAAAACTTGATATGTGGCCTGTGATCAAAACCAGCCTTATTCCAGCTTTGCTCATGAAGCTGATAAAACCAGGAGCCTGAAACACCAGTGTCTGATTGTCTGGGTTCCATGGTAGCCATCTCTTAATCTTTAATACAGGAAGTAGCAGCTTCATGTCTATTTCCTGATAATTGCAGAGCTTCCTAGCTTGATCTCAGACAGTCTGTATTTGTTAATACCACTAAGAGAGGTCCAACTGGCATCACACAAATTCTTCCTTAAGGACATATCTTAAAGAAGGATAAGTAGCATAACCAAGAAGGAAAATAATTGGACTAGGGATTATCAGGTCCTTTCACTTCCAGCACCTCTCCTGGGTACTCTAGGATGAAATCACCTAAATTAAACCTACCCTTTTCAGAATTCTTATCTATAGAATGGAGATAATGATATATTTTGCTTACCTTGAGGTGGCTAATTATGTATCTGATTAGAAGTTGGTTCTTTTTGAGAGAAAGACTTAAAATGGAATAATAAAGTAATAGGAAGATGTGTTGCACCTTCTAGCCTTCTTGCCAGAGTAACACAGCTCAGTTGCCCCCTTATGCTGGCTGTCAAGTTTCTGACATATCCATGGTAACCACTGCTTGGTTTATAGCAACCAAACTCATATCTCCTTACCTTGTCTGATTATATAGCTAATTACTAAGTGAATTTTTAGTCATCATGTTTTTAAGTTTACAAAGTATCTACATAGAACTTACAGTGTGCCAGCACTCATTTAAGCAATCTATACATACTAAACTCATTTAATACTAATAACATGGCAAAAAGTAGGGGCCATCAATCACAAAAAGGTTAAGTAATATGCCCAAATTTACCCATTTAGTAAGTGGTAATGCCCAGAATTCAAACCCAGGTGGTCTAGTTTCAGAGTCTGTGTATTAGGGGTCTCACAGGCTGTATGAGTGAGATTTTCAGGGGCCAGAGAAACTACCACAGCTCCGGGCCTTTCCATCTTTTCTGGACAAAATGTATTGTACTCCTTTTTAAGTCAACTTTAAAATAAACTTTTTTAAGAACAGTTTTAGATATACAGAAAAGTTACAAAGACAGTACAGAGAGTTCACAGTATACCCTGTACCTGTTTTCCCCTTTTATTAATAGTATTGATGTAACACATATAGACTACCAGTTATTTTTCCAGCAAAAATGGGTTTATTTGGGATCGACAAAGAATTACAATATGGGGTCTGCCATCATGGCAAGTCACATACAAGTACCCCTCACAGCAAGGAGGGGGAAAGGTAGTTGGGTGGGCTATACTAAACAAAAGAGTCTATTGGGGGAATTTAGAGCTTGAAGTCAGAGAAGGCAATGGCACCCCACTCCAGTCCTCTTGCCTGGAAAATCCCATGGACGGAGGAGCCTGGTAGGCTCCAGTCCATGGGGTCGCTAAAGTCAGGCACGACTGAAGCCACTTAGCAGCAACAGCAGCAGCAGCAGAGCTGGAAGTATAGTGGCTTTTCATTGGCTGAGTTGTGTCAATCTCTCATTGGCTGAGTTGTAGCAATCTCTCACTGGCTGAGCTCTTGCCAGGCAAGAAATGGAAGTCTTCTTGTGGGGCTCTGCTGTTGTCATAGGGTGTGAGAGCTCCTTTTTCTGACCTCCTATTCTAATGCAGTGCTGGTTAAGACTCCGGTTTTCTGGTTTCAGTGACTTTTTGTCCCTCAGTGCCAGAAACGACCTTTCCTGGGTGTGGTATTCCATGATGGAGGGAAAGCATACACACTAGAAACCTACTGAGGTCACATTTGAGTAACAAGGAAGGGCAGAAGGGACAACTCTGAGGCCACTTACTCTTGAGAGTCCCTTGGACTGCAAGGAGGTCCAACCAGTCCATCCTAAAGGAGATCAGTCCTGGGTATTCATTGGAAGGAATGATGCTAAAGCTGAAACTCCAGTACTTTGTCCACCTCATGCGAAGAGTTGACTCACTGGAAAAGACTCTGATTCTGGGAGGGATTGAGGGCAGGAGGAGAAGGGGATGACAGAGGATGAGATGGCTGGATGGCATCACTGACTTGATGGACCTGAGTTTGAGTGAACTCCAGGAGATGGTGATGGACAGGGAGGCCTGGCGTGCTGCAATTCATAGGATCGCAAAGAGTTGGACACAACTGAGCAACTGAACTGAACTGAAAGTCCGTATATCATCAAGATCATAAACATTGGAGATTATACGAAAGATTTGGCAGACAAACTTCTGACAAGCCTGATCTAACTATCTTAGGAAAGCTGTTCCATCAGATGTTGTGTGCTTCAATTCTAGGAGCTATTTACTGTCAGGTCACCAGATGACATGGAGGTCCACTCAGGGTGTGGTGCTTTCTCTCCGTGTGTCATATGAATCCAAGAGTCTGTTGCCTGGAGTTTCATGGCACAAGGGTTGGTTAGCAGCACCTGATAGGGGTCTTTCCAGTAAGGTTAAAGAGAATCCTTTTGAAGGTGTCTTTTCCAGTATATGAAATCTCTAGGTTGCAAGGGTGCTTAAGGTCTTCATCTCCAGAGAGTGCACTGTGAAAACACTGCTCTAGCAAAACATGGTTATTTTTAATAGAAGCAATTAGGCCTTTGCAACACTGGAATATTTCTCATTTTATCAGCTGCAGGTTAAACAATGCAGGAGCCAAGTGCATTGAGTGTCCTGTGACTATCTCAAAGGGTGAGAGTTTGAATTCCACAAGGGATGGATATAAGATTTAGAAGGATCATTGGCAGTGCTTTTGGCCACTATATTTGGAGGGCCCATACAAATTTTGCCAATTGAGTTTTAATAATTCCATTAGTGCATTTGACTAAACCAGAGGATTGAGGGTGCTAAATGCAGTGAAAGTGTTGTAAAACTGGCCAAACAGCACAGATATCAAAATATCTGACCAGTAAAATGAGTCCCTTGATTGTCATGAATTGTGGGAGGATTTCCCCAGGTAGGGATAATATTTTCCAGAAAGACCAGCCACAGAAAAAGCAGTAGCATGTGTGCAAGGGAAGGCTTAAGTCCAGTGTGAAAAACATTCACACCATGACCAAGATATATTTATATCCCTGAGATGGGGAAAGTTGTATTAAATCTAATTGCCAGACCTTGCATGGTCCATTAGTTTAAAATGTTTGGAAGCAGTAAGAACAAGCTTCCCTGGGTTGCCCTTTGGATTAGTGGGGCAAGTGAGGTAGGCACTTTTTGCAACTTTGTAAATGTTTCTCCACCAATATTGATTCATGAAAGCAAGAATTTTGTCAGTAGACCAATGATCTAATGCATGTATAGTGGTTAGTGAAAGGTCGGGCATGTCAAGACATGCCCCGGACAAGCCCGGGCAAGTCCCGACAGTTGGCCGATGCCCAAACAGGAACCAGGGGCGGACCAAACTTCCAGGGACCAACCCCTGTAGCCTGGCCCAATCAGGTGCTGGCACGAAGCCCCTGAACACCAATCACTGCTGCAGCCCGCGCTCTTTACCTTATATGGAAGAACCTGGTTTGAATGCCAGCCCTGGCTATAAAAACCCCTTCCTCACCCCTCATACCTTGCAGACTCCCTTCCCTTCCTCGCTTGCCCCCGGGACTTCTGCCCGAGAGCAACCGCCCAATAAAGGCTTTCATCAACGGTCCCTAGGGCGGCTTTTTTTTTTCCTGCGGCGGTTTCTTACAGTTAGGAGTATAAATTTTGGAATCTCTAGTAGGACTGAGCTGTTGTTTGATCTGAATCAGAGCTTTCTCTTTTTATCAAACCAAGAGTTGAATTTCCAGTCTTTTTTCTTTTCTGAGACCAATTGTTGGGATTCTTCAGCCAGTTTTTCTAAGTTATCATTTGGGGAAATACCCCTTTGTATCATGATAGAAGTTTGACTGCTTTTGATTCCTTTAAGGGCAGCGTTCCTTGTGGAACTGTCAGCAAGGTAATTTCCCTTAGCTTCCAGGAGTCAAGTTAAAAATGTCCTGGAATTTCAATAACAGCTTAAGTGGCAGGTAAAAGTGCTGCATTCACTAATGTTTGAACATAGAAGCCATTTTAAATTTTATCTCTACTGAAAGTTAGGGAGCCATGTTGCTTCCACAACATTCCAAAATCATAAGCTTCTCTGAAACCGTATCTACTATCAGTATAAATTCTGGCAGTTTTGAACTTTTCTGGCAGTTTTGAACTTGAGTAAAGTACAAGCTTGTGTAAGATCACATAATTCAGACATTGGGGCTGAAGTAGCCATTGGTACTGCCTCAAAAACAATGAAAGAAGTTGCAACAGCATACCCAGCACAGTATTTACCATGATCAACTTTTAGATAAGAACCATCAGTGAACTGTGAGAAGTGAGCATTAACCAAATTATTTTCTTGCGGGTCATCACAAGGCATCAAGATATGATCCATCAGCATTAAGTAGTGGTGAGAGACTTCATTGGTGATAGAGGGCAGAAGAGCAGCAAGGTTAAGGTTATTACTACCTAAAAGAGTTATGTGAGGAATTTAACAAAAGGACTTCTTAGGAGGTGAGGCAGCTGACTGAGAAATATTGAGTGTGATGAGAATTCAGAAGGGCTTCTACTGCATGAGGCACAAAAATGGTTGAAAGGAATCCCACCTCAATCTTTTTGATGACCTTAACCAAAAAGGCAGTGGCAGTAATGGCTCTAAGGCAACTTAGAAAGACAACTTAGAAGGCTGCAGGCACCCAAGGTGCTTAATTGGTAACAATCTGTTTTCTAATATCCTGGCTGTTTGCAGTAATAGCAGGGTAGACCTGTGCCACAGTGTACAGTTGCTGGCTTTAATACTCTATGGATAGATGGTGGTTCTCATGTTTTTAGGTGAGTACCCCAAAGGCATTATTTTCCTTTTCATATATAAAACTGGAAAAGAGAATCTTATCATTGGATGCCCAAGATTTTGTGGGTTCATCAAACTCTCCTTTAAGGCCTTAACGACTATTTTGTCTGGTTCTTCCCATAAAATTGGGTTGAGGTTGCTCTTTAGTAAAATATACAGATTTGGCCATAAGAGATTAATTTGGAATCCACTTTGAGTAATATCCAACTAGCCTGAGAGAACCTCACATTTGGCACTTCATTTTGGATTTTTGGAAGCTTAGGACATCGTGAAGCCTTCTGGGTTCAGGTATAGCCTTTTTCTGGTATCAGCTGTCCTAAATATTGAAGGGGGTTTGGGAAAACTGCAATCTTCCCTTGGCAACTTTATGTCCCTTTAAGGCTAATAACTTTAGCAAGTGGATGCTGCTTTCCTGTGAGAAGGGTTGAGAAGGAGAACAAAGAAGCAAATCATCCACACATTGCACCAAATCAGAACCCCTAAGGAACTCTGTATCATCCAGATCAGCCTTCAGGATTTCTGAGAAATAAAGGCTCTCAGTAAAACCCCAAGGCATTACTGTATGGATGCATTTTGTTTTCCAAATGAAGGCAAAAAGGTATTGGTTAGAATGTGCACTGCATACATCAATTATAGTAAAGAATTTGCTTCTGTTGGAAATGGATGTTAGTAGTGTGTGAGAATTAGGAATAAAGGGTGTCGAGGGATAAGAGTCTTGTTTATTGCTCAGAGATCCTGGACAAACTTCCACCCTCAGCCCTTCGGTTTCTCGATGGTAAAATCAGGGGATTATAGGGATTAGTACAAGGGATAATGATGACTTGTTATCTTCTATTATAGGCTTTTTACCTCAAAGGCCTTCTTTCCTTACAGGGTGTTAATTCTGGAGAGAAATTTGGGGGTGTTTATTTGGATCTTGATGGGACGTGCACTGTTAATTTTACCAATATCAGTTGGAGATTTTGCCCATAAGGAGGGTAGTATCTGATCCAGTAGGAACAAATGACCAGTGTTTCCAGAATCAGCTGTAGTACCATCAAAGACAGAAGAAATAAAATATGTCAAAGGGTCATTTAATTTACCTGATTGACTGTTTTGATGACTACTGTCAAGTTGTAGAATTATTTCCTCCTTATGGGAGAGAAAAATTCTGGCAAGATACTTTCCTAAGAAGTCTTGGTCAAATAAATAGGTAGGGGTGGAGGAACTGAGGCGAAAATGGTGTGTGTTTCTCAAAGGGCCTAAAGAAAAGAATGGCTTCAGAGATAGGAACCTTTTGAAGTTCATTAGAGAACCCTACTATTTCAACTATCTTAGTACTCCAAGGCAGAGACTGTTTATTGTAGTGGAATTGAACACCAAAGAGTGTGGCTCTGGTGTCACTTAGGACTGGAAGAAATTTATCCTTAACATGGAGAAATGTTATTCAAGAAAATCAAGAGAGAGGGATTGGGAATAGCTCTTATAGTTCCTTTGACTCTTGTTATTGAGAATTAGGGGGATGTTGGAAAGACAACTTAGAAGGCTGCAGGCACCCAAAGTGCAAAAATTGGTAACAATCTCTTTTCTAATATCCTGGTTCTTTGCAATAATAGCAGAAACTAGGAGGGTTTTGTTTTTGTTTAGGGATCTCTATTTGTTTTAATTGAAGATTAAGAATTTAGCAGTTTTCATTTTACATGACTAGTCTAGAGTGTGAGAGACCTGGTTTGCCAGATTAACTAAATATGGAGTGGACAAAGTTTCCCATTCAATCTTGGTCCTTTTTACTAGAAGAGAAAGATCCTGGTTCAGCCACTAATAAACACACTACGCAAGTGAAATCAACATTTGAAGGAAGGTAAGAATTTTCTTTAAATATATTCTGAAGTTGATCATAATAGTCATGAATAGGTTCATCAGATTTTTGTGTGCAAGCCTGAATTTTGTTCCAATTAACAGGCTTTCGGAAAGCCTTACAAATTGCTCTCGGAAATCACTTAGTGATCACCTGAGCTTGATCCTATATGTTAATAGGCTGGTCTCCCAGTTATAATTCTAGAGCGCTTTCAGGATTTCCCCAGTTGTGAATTTTCATCCAAATTTAAGCCTGGTCTTCATTGACAGGCATATGAACTAACTAATGTAAGTCAGAGTCGATAAGTTTGAATAACTATATTATATTATTCAGCAAATCTGTAAGGATTTCAGTTACTTTGGGATAATCTTGACTATGGCGTTGTAGTTCCACTTTAGTCCAGGAGATATAAAATAATTACGAGTTTAGCCTCTGGATCCTCTGAAGGCTTAATTTTAAAGAGACAGGTTCTGATAAGTTCAGAGGAAATGGCACAGAGGAGTTTCAGAGAAAAGGGAAATTTTGGCAAGAGAATTAGTATGGGGGAACTGAGAGTTATAGATGAGGTCTAAGTGGTATAAAAGGGAAGGAGGAGGATGATGCCAGAGGCAGAGTCAGAGGAAAGTAACAAGATGACACTGGAGACAGTATCCGAGATACAGAAGCCAGGGACAAGGGACATGAGGCTTTGGCAGCCATTTTGTCTTTGGTTGCCTCAATTGATCTTATAATGAAATATAATATAGAAATAGGCATTCCATTCAGTTTTGGAAATTTTACAGATATGGTTGTCCAATTTTGTTTTACGAAAAGTAAGTTTGGGATTTCAGTATTTCTCCATAATCCCCATTCATGTTCTCAATCGCCTTTGGTTAGGTTGGTCCATTTACTTAGAAATGTGCATGAGGAAGGACTACAGATTTTTAAACATAAAATCAGTTAGGATTCTTGTTAAGGGCACCCTCAAAGTATTCAGGTAAAAGGAATCACCTGTGGGGTTTATTAGAGTAAAACAGTAATTTTCAAACAGCCTAAAATAGCTTAAATGGGCTCAAACACCCTGCACGCCTATACCAGCCAGTTCTAAGGGAACAGTCTAGTTTTAAAGGAGTCAGGACAAAGGCTGCTCAGCACAGCCTAATCCTGAACAAGGAAGGCTGAAGACTGAACGGCACAGTTTCAATGAGACAGCTCCTGTTCCAAAAAAAATTCAGCTAAAGGCTAGCATAGTTTCATTAAGAATAGCGCGGTTTGAGAAGGAAAAAAAAAAAAAAGGCCGAAGTGCTTAACTCACAGACAGAATAAGGCTTTAATCAGAATAAACCCCCAGGAGAAAAATTTACCCTCAGGCCTCAGGGCTGGTGATTAAAAAAAAAAAAAATCTCAATGGACTTTTTAGGTAACTTACCTATCTGCTTACCAGCCTCAGAGTCGTTGTGGGGTCTTCTCTGTATCCCTGCATTGGACACCAAAATGTTCACCTTAAACAGTTGCCAGTTACTTCTCCAGTAAAAGCCGATTTACTCAGAATCAGCAAACAATTATACCCTGGGGTCTCCTACTATGGCTACCACAAACAAAAAGACTTATGCTAAAAAGACTTATGGAAAGGAAAGGAAGTTGCGAAGTCTAATACACAGACAGCTCATTGGACGAATTGAGAGTTACAAATATAGTGGCTTTTCATTGGCTGAGTTGTGGCAATCTCTCATTGGCTAAACTCTTGCCAGGCGAGGGAAAAAGTCTTTCTTTTTTCTTCCTGTTCCGGGCTGCTGGTGTCCTAAGTTGTGAGAGCGCCTCCTCTGACTTGTTGACTGTTTTATTTGAGGTTTCTGTTATTCATTTCTGTAACACCTTGCACTAGTATGGTACATTTGTTAAAATTCAAGAACCAGAATCGATACATTGTTGTTGCTGTTGTTGTGCAGCTGCTAAGTCGTGTCTAACTCTTTGTGACCCCATGGAGTGCAGCATGGCAAGCTTCCCTGTGCTTTAGTATCTCCAGCAGTTTGTTCAAATTGATGTGTCCACTGAGTCAGTGATACTATCTAACCATCTCATCCTCTGCCACCCCTATCTCCTTTTGCCTTCTGTCTTTTGCAGCATCAGTCTTTTCTAATGAATTGATACATTATTACTAACTAAAGAACATACCTCAGTCACATTTCCTCAGTGCAATTGTTTTTGCCTTTAGTGTCCCAGACTCCATTTTTTTCCAAAGTTAGTTAACCCTGCCTCCTTCAATGAAGTTGTTTTGTACATTTGTAATACACATTCTGTAATAAATTAATTTTATGTCTCAACTTGACTGGGCCACAGTGTGCCCAGATGTTTGGCCAAACATTATTTTGGGTGTTTCTGTGAGTGTTTTTAGGTGAGATTAACAGGCAATGGCACCCCACTCAAGTGTTCCTGCCTAGAAAATCCCGGGGATGGGGCAGCCTGTTAGGCTGCAGTCTGTGGGGTCGCACAGAGTCGGACACGACTGAAGCAACTTAGCAGCAGCAGCAACTTTTAAATAGCAGAGAAAGTAATGGCACCTCACTCCAGTACTCTTGCCTGGAAAATCCCATAGACAGAGGAGCCTGGTAAGTTGCAGTCCATGGAGTCGCTAAGAGTTGGACATGACTGAGCGACTTCACTTTCACTTTTCATTTTCATGCTTTGGAGAAGGAAATGGCAACCCACTCCAGTGTTCTTGCCTGGAGAATCCCAGGGATGAGGGAGCCTGGTGGGCTGCCATCCATGGGGTCTCACAGAGTCGGACATGACTAAATCAGCTTAGCAGCAGTATCAGCAGCAGCAGCAACTTTTAAATAGATTCAGGAAAGCAAATTGCCCTCTCTAATTTGACTTCATCCTTAGTGGCTCATATGATAAAGAATCTGTTTACAGTGAAGGAGACCTGGGTTTGATCCCTGGGTAGGGAAGAGCTCCTGGAGAAGGGATTGGCTACCCACTCCAATGTTCTTGCCTGGAGAATTCTGCAGACACAGGAGCCTGGTGGGCTATAGTCCACTGGGTCGCAAAGAGTTGGACATGACTGAGCAACTAAAACTCAGTTGAAGGCATGAATAAAATTAAAAAGCTGACCCTTCACCAAGTAAGAGAGGAAGAAGTCAGGCAGAAGTCTGACTGCTTTTGAACTGGATCATTGACTTCTTTCCTGCCTACAGACTCAGAGTGAAACAATGGCTCTTCCTGGATTGTGAGCCTGCTGGTCTTTGGACTGGAGCTACACCATCTGCTCTTCTGGTTCTCAGGCCTTAGGACTCCTCCTGGAACTAAACAATTGACTCTCCTGGATATCTAGCTTGCCAATTCACCCTGCTGATCTTGGGGCTTGCCAGACTGTATAAATGTATGAGCCAATACCTTGTAATAAATCTACACACACACACACACACACACACACACACACACACACACACACAGATATCCTATTGCTGGGATAGAACAGCTACCTGTTCTTACATCAGGATCTCCTTCTATATTACCTAATATCTCTTGCCTCCAGTTCTCTGCCTCAAATACTCTCCTCCCATTCTTCACTTTAATGCTTTCTTGTCATCTCTGAATTCTCTCGTCTTCTTGTCACCTCCTCAAAGAAGCCTTCCCTGACCCAGGCTGTTCCCCTTTCCCCTTTCATCCCTTTTATTTTTATTTTAAACATTTAATTAAAGATACAGAAAACTACACAAAATTTAGCTTAAAGAATTACTATAAAATGAACACCCTAGTAACCATTATTTAATCTACATGTTTATGCTCTATTCCTTTCTTTTTTCTTCTCTTTTTAAAAGTTTATCATACATTAACATAGACTTTAAAAACCTGCATCTGTACAGTTTTAAGACACATAGATTGATGTATCCACCACAACCATCTATATACAGAATAGTTCTGTCACCCCAGAAAACTCTCTGTTGTTATCCCTTTATAGTTTCACCTCTACCTCAACCTCCCCCTACCATTAACCTCTGGTAACTAATAATCTGTTCTCTGTCATTATAGTTTTGTCATTTGGAGAATGTTATATGTATGGAATCACACATTTGTGAATAAAACTGGCTTTTTTATATCAGCCTAATGCCATCAAAATTCATCCAAGTAGTTGTGTTTATTAAATACTTGGTTTCTCTTTATTGCTAAATAGTATTCCATTGTGTGGATGTACCGCAGTGTATTTACTCTATCTTTTGAGTAACATTTGGATTCTTTCAATTTTTGGCAGTTGTGAATGGAGCTAGAATAAACACTCATGTTCAGGATTTTGTTTAACACTGTGGATGTTTATTTAATTATATTTTAAAATTGAGGTGTGGTTGATGTATAACGTGGTTCCCTGGGGGATCAGATGGTAATGACTCTGGCTGCAATGCAGGAGACCCAGGTTTGATCCCTGGGTTGGGAAGATCCCCTGGAGAAGGAAATGGCACCCACTCCAGTATTCTTGCCTGGAGAATCCCTTGAATAGAGGAGCCTGACAGGCTACAGTCCATGAGGTCACAAAGAATTGGACATAATGTATAATATTATATTAATTCCAGTTGTACAACATAGTGATTCAAAATTTTTCTAGATTATATTCCATTTATAGTTATTGTAAAATATTGACTATTTTCCTTGTACTGTACAATAGATCCTTGTACCTTATTTTATGCATAGTAGTTTGTACTTAATTCCCTACCCATCTCTTGCTTCTCCCCCCCTTCCCTCTTCTCACTGGGAACAGTAGTTTGTTCTCTATGTCTGTGATTCTATTTCTTTTTTATTAAATTCACTATTTTATTTATTTATTTATTTTAGATTCTAAATGTAACTGATGCAATACAATATTTGTCTTTCTCTGTCTGATTTATTTCACTAAGCATAATACTCTCCAGGTCCATCTGTGTGTGCATGCTCAGCTTCTCAGTCGTGTCTAACTCTCGGGGACTCTTTGGACTGTAGCCTGCAAGTTTCCTCTGTCCATGGGATTTTTCAGGCAATACTGGAGTGGGTTATCATGCCCTCCTCCAGAGGATCTTCCTCACCCAGAGACTGAATCTATGTCTTCTGCATCTCCTGCACTGAAGGTGGATTCTTTACCTGCTGAGCCATCAGGTCCAGGGATATCCATATTATTGCATGTGTCAAATGTTCATTTTATGTGTCTGAGTAATATTCCATTGTGTTTGTGTGTGTGTGTGTGTGTGTGTGTGTATGTGCATATATAAGCCCATCTGGTCTAATGTGTTGTCTAAGGCCATTGTTAATTGATTTTCTGTCTGGATGATATAGCCATTGGTAAAAATGGGTTATTAAAGTCCCCTAAAATTGTTGTATTATTGTCTATTTCTCACTTTCAGTTCAGTTCAGTCACTCAGTCATGTCCAACTCTTTGTGACCCCATGGACTGCAGCACACTAGGCCTCCTTGTCCATCAACAACTCCCGGTGTTTATTCAAACTCATGTCCACTGAGTCAGTGATGCCATCCAATCATCTCATCCTTGGTCGTCCCCTTCTCCTCCCACCTTCAATCTTTCCCAGCATCAGGGTCTTTTCAGATGAGTCAGTTCTTTGCATCAGGTGGCCAAAGTATTGGAGTGTCAGCTTCAGCATCAGTCCTTCCAATGAATATTCAGGACTGATTTCCTTTAGGACAGACTGGTTTGACCTCCTTGCAGTCCAAGGGACTCTCAAGAATCTTCTTTAACACCACAGTTCAAAAGCATCAATTCTTTGGTGCTCAGCTTTCTTTATAGTCCGACTCTCACATCCATACATGACCACTGGAAAAACCATAGCCTTGACTAGACGGACCTTTGTTGGCAAAGTAATGTCTCTGCTTTTTAATAGGTTGTCTAGAGGCTGGTCATAACTTTTCTTCCAAGGAACAAGCACCTTTTAATTTCATGGCTGCAGTCACTATCTGCAGTGATTTTGGAGCCCCAAAAATAAAGTCAGCCACTGTTTCCCCATCTATTTGCCATGAAGTGATGGGACCAGATGCTATGATTTTAGTTTTCTGAATGCTGAGCTTTAAGCCAACGTTTTCACTCTCCTCTTTCACTTTCATCAAGAGATTCTTTAGTTCTTCCCTTTATGCCATAAGGGTGGTGTCATCTGCATATCTCAGTTTATTGATATTTCTCCTGCAATCTTGATTCCAGCTTGTGCTTTATCCAGCCCAGTGTTTCTCATGATGTACTCTGCATATAGGTTAAATAAGCAGGGTGATAATATGCAGCCTTGACGTATTCCTTTCCCTAATTGAAACCAGTCTGTTGTTCCATGTCCAGTTCTAACTGTTTCTTCCTGACCTGCATACAGACTTCTCAGGAGTCAGGTAAGGTGCTCTAGTATTCCTTTCTCTTTAAGAATTGTCCACAGTTTGTTGTGATCCACACAGTCAAAGGCTTTGGCATAGTTAGTAAAACTGAAGTAGATGTTTTTCTGGAATTCTCTTGCTTTTCGATGATCCAGTGGATGTTGGCAATTTGATCTCTGGTTGCTCTCCCTTTTCTAAAACAACTTGAGCGTCTGGAAGTTCATGGTTCACGTATTGTTGAAGCCTGGCTTGGAGAATTTTGAGCATTACATTAGAAGCTTGTGAGATGAGTGCAATTGTGCGGTAGTTTGAGCATTCTTGGCATTGCTTTTGGGGGATTGGAACGTAAACTGATATTTCCAGTCCTGTGGCCACTGCTGCGTTTTCCAAATTTGCTGGTCTATTGAGTGCAGCACTTTCACAGCATCATCTTTTAGGATTTGAAATAGCCCAACTGGAATTCCATCATTGCCACTACCTTTGTACGTCATGATGCTTCCTAAGGCCCACTTGACTTCTCATTCCAGCATGTCTGGCTCTAGGTGAGTGATCATACCATCATGATTATCTGGGTCATGAATATCTTTTTTGTACAGTTCTGCATATTCTTGCCACCTCTTCTTAATATCTTCTGCTTCTGTTAGATCCATACCATTTCTGTCCCTTATTGTGCCCATCTTTGCATGAAATGTTCCCTTGGTATCTGTAATTTTCTTGAAGAAATCTCTGGTCTTTCCCATTCTATTGTTTTCCTCTATTTCTTTGTATTGATCGCTGAGGAAGGCTTTCTTATCTCTCCTTGCTATTCTTTGGAAATATGCATTCAAATTGGTATATCTTTCCTTTTCTCCTTTGCCTTTCGCTTGTCTCCTTTCACAGCTATTTGTGAGGCCTCCTCAGACAACCATTTTGCCTTTTTGCATTTCTTTTTCTTGGGGATGGTCTTGACCCCTGCCTCCTGAACAATGTCATGAACCTCTGTCCGTAGTTCTTCAGGCATTCTGTCAGATTCAATCCCTTGAATCTATTTCTCACTTCCACTGTATAATCATAAGGGATTTGATTTAGGTCATACCTGAATGGTCTAGTGGTTTTCCCTACTTTTTCAATGTAAGTCTGAATTTGGCAATAAGGAGTTCATGATCTGAGCCACAGTCAGCTCCTGGTCTTGTTTTTGTTGACTGTATAGAGCTTCTCCATCTTTGGCTGCAAAGACTATAATCAATCTGATTTTGGTGTCGACCATCTGGTGATGTACATGTGTAGAGTCTTCTCTTGTGATGTTGTTGTTTCTCACTTTAGGTCTGTTAATATTTGCTTTATCTATTTAGATGCTCTTATGTTAGATGCATAAATATTACAAATGTTATATCCTCTTCATGGGTTGACCCTTTTATCATGATGTAATGACTTCGTCTCTTTTTACAGTCTTTATCTTAGTCTATATTGTCTGATATAAGTATAGCTATTCTAGCTTTCTTTTGGTTTTTACTTGCATGGAATATATTTCCCCATCTTTCATTTTAAGTATGTTGCATGCAGCATATATATGGGCATTTTTTCATTTTAAGTATGTTGCATGCAGCATATATATGGGCATTTTTTTTGTATATGTACATTCAAACCACTTTATGTCTTTTGACTGGAGAATTTAGTGCATGTACATTTAAAGTAATTTTTGATAAGTGTGTAATTATTGCAAATTTGTTCATTGTTTCTGTGGCTGATTGTAGTTCCTCTTCTCTTGCTGTCTTCCTTTGTGATTTGATGATTTTCTGTCACCCTTTCTCTATATGTTCTCTATATGTTTCTCTATATGTTCTCTATATGTTTCTCTATATGTTTCTTTGCTTTGTGGTTACCATGAGGTTTACATATAATAACTTATAACTGTCCTTTTAAATTTATTTTTAATTGAAGAATAATTGCTTTACAGTATTGTGTTGATTTCTTCCAAACATCAACATGAATCAGCTTTAGGTCTACATATGTCCCCTTCTTCTTAAATCTCCCTCCCCTCCCCATTCTACCCCTCTGGGTTGTTACAGAGCCTTGGTTCGAGTTCTCTGAGTCCTGTAGCAAACTGTCTATTTTGATATGATAACAACTTAAGTATGAATTTATTCCAGAACTCTATATTTTTACTTCCCTCCCTATGATTTATGTTCTTGATGTCACAATTTCCATCCTTTTGTCTTGTGTATCCATTGACAAATTATTATGGTTATAGTTATTTTTACTACTTTTGTCTTTTAACTTTCATACTAGCTTTATAAGTGATTAATCCAGCCTCTTTACAATATTAGATTTTATGAATTTTACTATATATTTGCCTTTACCAATGAAATTTTTCTTTCATATGTTTTCCTGCTACTAATGGGTGCTCTTTTGTTTTGTTTTAAAGAAGTCTGTTAAACATTTTTTTTTATCAAGCTGATCTAGTGCTGATGAGCTCCTTTAACTTTTGCTTGTCTAGAAAATTTTGAATCTCTCCTTCAGTTCTAATCTAAAGTTTGCTGTGTAGAGTATTTCTTGTTGGAATTCATTCATCTTTCCTTCCTACCCCTAGTCTTAGGTGACCACTAATTTACTTTCTATTGATTGCCTATTCTGTACATTTAATGTAAATGGAATCATATAATATGCAATCTTTTGTGAAAGGCTTCTTACAATTAGCATAATATTTGGAAGACTCATCCATATTGTGGCATGTATTAGTATTTTATTTCTTTTTATTGCTAAATAATATTTCAATTGCATTGGATATATGACAATTTATTTATCCATTCGTCAGCTGATGCAGATTTTGGGTTGTTTTTAGTTTTTTGGCTCTTAGGAATATTGCTGTGATGACATCATGTTCAAAATTTTGTATGGGCCTGTCTTTTTATTTCTCTTGATCATACAACTAAGCATGGAATTGCCGAGTCATATGGGAAACAAATTGTTAAGGAACTGCCAGATTATTTCTCAAAGCAGTTACACCATTTACAGTTCTACCATCAGTGTATGAATGTTCAAGCGTTGCCACTCTTTGATAGTATTTTTATTATCTATCCTTCTGATTGTGGCCATCCTGTGGTGTGTGATGAGGTATCTCATTGTGGTTTTTGATTTACATTTCTCTGATGTCTGATGATGTTGGACATTTTTTTATGTACTTATAGGCCATTTGTATATCTTCTTTGGAGAAGTATCTATTCAAATCTTCCATCTATTTTAAAAGTTTGTTTGCTTGTCTTTTTATTGTTCAGTGGTAAGAGTTATTTATACATTTTTGATTCAAGAACTTTATCAGGTATGTGATTTGCAAAATTTTCTTCCATCATATGAGTTGTGTTTTTACTTGCTTAATAGTGTCCTTTGCAGCAAAATTTTAAAAAGTAGATGAATTCCATTTATCTGTTATTCCTTTTGTTATTTGCGCTTTGGGTATCTTATCTAAGAAACCACTGCTTAATCCAAGTTCATGAAGATTTATGCCTATTTTCTTAGAAGAGTTGTATAATTTTATCCCTTATACTTAGGTTGAAACATTTAAAATTAATTTTCATGAATGGTATGAGCAAGTGGTCCAATTCATTCTTTTGCCGGTAGATATCCAGTTGTCCCTAAAATTCTGGGCAATTTTAACACATGTATAGATTTTTTTAAATTAATTAATTAATTTTAATTAGAGTCTAATTACTTTACAATATTGTAGTGGTTTTTGCCATACATTGACATGAATCAGCCGTGGGTGTACATGTGTTCCCCATCCTGAACTCCCCTCCCAGCTCCCTCCCCATCCCATCGCTCAGGGTCATACCAGTGCACCAGCCCTGAGCACCCTGTCTCATGCATTGAACCTGGACTGGCAATCGATTTCACATATGGTAATATACATGTTTCAATGGTATTTTCTCAAATCATCCCACCCTCGCCTTCTCACACAGAGTCCTAAAGTCTGTTTTTACATCTGTGTCTCTTCTGCTGTCTCGCATAGAGGGTCATTGTTACCATCTTTCTAAATTCCATAAATATGCATTAATATACTGTATTGGTATTTTTCTTTCTGACTTAATTCACTTTGTATAATAGGCCCCAGTTTCATCCACCCTATTAGAACTAATTCAAATTCATTCTTTTTAATAGCTGAGTAATATTCCATTGTGTATATATACCACTGTTTTCTTATCCATTTGTCTGCCGATGGGCATCTAGGTTGCTTCCATGTCCAAGCTATTGTAAACTGTGCTGCGATTAACATTAGGGTACACATGTCTCTTTCAGTTCTGGTTTCCTTGGTGTGTGTGCCCAGCAGTGGGATTGCTGGGTCATAAGGCAGTTCTATTCCAAGTTTTTAAGGAATCTCCACACTGTTCCCATAGTGTCTATACTAGTTTGCATTCCCACCAACAGTGGAAGAGGGTTCCCTTTTCTCCACACCCTCTCCAGCATTTATTGTTTGTAGACTTTAGGATAGCAACCATTCTGACTGGCGTGAGATGGTACCTCACTGTGGTTTTGATTTGCATTTCTCTGATAACAAGTGATGTTGAGTATCTTTTCATGTGCTTGTTAGTCATCTGTATGTCTTCTTTGGAGAAATGTCTGTTTAATTATTTGGCCCATTTTTTGATTGGGTCATTTATTTTTCTGGAATTGAGCTGCAGGAGCTGCTTGTATATTTTTGAGATTAATTCTTTGTCAGTTGCTTTGTCTGCTATTATTTTCTCCCATTCTGAAGGCTGTCTTTTCACCTTGCTTATAGTGTCCTTCGTTGTGCAAAAGCTTTTCATTTTAATTAGGTCCCATTTGTTTATTTTTGCCTTTATTTCCATTACTCTGGGAGGTGAGTCATAGAGGATCCTGCTGTGATTTACGTCAGAGAGTGTTTTGCCTCTGTTTTCCTCTACGAGTTTTATACTTTCTGGTCTTACATTTAGATCTTTAATCCATTTAGAGTTTATTTTTGTGTATGGTGTTAGGAAATGTTCTAGTGTCATTCTTTTACAAGTGGTTGACCAGTTTACCCAGCACCACTTGTTAAAGAGATTTTTTTCTCCACTGTTTATTTTTGCTTCCTTTGTCAAAAATAAGGTGTCCATAGGTGCATGGATTTATCTCTGGGATTTCTATTTTGTTCCATTGATCTATAGTTCTGTCTTTGTGCCAGTACCGTACTGTCTTAATGACTATATCTTTGTAGTATAGTCTGAAGTCAGGCAGGTTGAGTCGTCCACTTCCATTCTTCTTTCTCAAGGTTGCTTTGGCTATTCAAGGTTTTATTGTATTTTCATATAAATTGTGAAATTATTTGTTTTAGTTCTGTGAAAAATACTGTTGGTAGCTTGATAGGGATTGCATTGGGTAGATAGATTGCTTTGGGTAGTATATTAATTTCACTATATTGATTCTTCTAATTCATCAACATGGTATATTTCTCCATCTATTTGTGTCATCTTTGATTTATTTTTCATCAGTGTTTTATAGTTTTCTATATATAGGTCTTTTGTTTCTTTAGGTAGATTTATTGCTAGGTATTTTATTCTTTTTGTTGCAATAGTGAATGGGATTGTTTCCTTAATTTCTCTTTCTGTTTTCTCATTGTTAGTATATAAGAATGCAAGGGATTTCTGTGTGTTAATTTTATATCCTGCAACTTTACTATATTCATTGATTAGCTCTAGTAATTTTCTGGTGGTGTCTTTAGGGTTTTCTATGTAGAGGATCATGTCATCTGCAAACAGTGAGAGTTTTACTTCTTCTTTTCCAATCTGTATTCCTTTTATTTCTTTTTCTCCTCTAATTGCTGTGGCTAAAACTTCCAAAACTATGTTGAATAGTAGTGGTTAGAGTGGGCACCCTTGTCTTGTTCCTGACTTTAGGGGAAATGCTTTCAATTTTTCACCATTGAGGATAATGTTTGCAACACATGTTTAGATTTTTATAACCACCACTATAATAAAACTATAGAACTGTTTCTTAACCATATAGATTCATCATTGTACCCCTTTATAGTCACAGTCATCTTTCTTTCTCTAAGTCTTGGCAACCACTTATCTGTTCTTCATCTCTATAATTTTATCATTGAGAATGTTATATAAATGGAATCATATACTACATAACCTTTTGCAATTGGATTTTTCACTCAACACAATTTCTTTTAGATCCATCCAACTTATTGTGTGTAGTATCAATAGTTTGTTTGTGTTTGTGTGCATGTGTGTGTGTGTGTGTGTGTCTTCCTTCAGAATTTCTACATAGACAATCATGTCATCTATAAATGGGTAGTTATATTTCTTCCTTTCCAGTCTTTTTTTCCATTTATTACATTTTTCTTGCTTTATTGTGTGATTAGAATGTCTAGTACTATGTTGAATAGCAGTGGTTAGACGAAGACATTTTTACCTTGTTTCTGAAAGCATTCAGTCTTTTAGTCTTAAGGAAGATGTTAGCTCTGACTTTTCATGGATGTTCTTCACTAGGTTAATGAAGTTATCTTGTATTCCTTAATTGCTGAGAGCTTTTATCATGAACAGATGTTTCATTTAGTCAAACACTTTTTATACATCATTTGAAATGACAATATATTTTTTTCTTTTAAAGTCTGTTGATAGTTGGATTACACTGATTTTCAAATATTGAGCCAGCCTTGTATCTGGGGAATATACCTCACTTAGTCGTAGTGCATAATTATTTTCATATAATGGGGCTTCCCTGGTGGCTCAGATGGTAAAGAAACTATGTGCAATGCAAGAGACCTGGGTTTGACCCCTGGGTTGGGAAGATCCTCTGGAGGAGGAAATGGCAACCCACTCCAGTATTCTTGCCTGGGAAATTTCATGGACAGAGGAACCTGGAGGGCTATAGTCCATGGGATCACAAAGAGTCAGACATGACTGAGTGACTAATCATGATGCATAATTATTTTCATATGTTGCTGAATTCTATTTGTTCATATTTTGTTGAGGATTTTTGAGTCTCTGTTCATCAGTGATAATGCACTGTAGTTTTCTTCTTTTCTGCTGGATTTATCTGATTTTTATCTCAAGATATTATTGCCCTCATTAGGTGATTTGGAATTTCTTCCTCTTTTCTGAAAGAGATTGTGTAGTATTAATGTTATTTCTTTAAGGGATTTGATAGAGTTCTCTAGTAAAACCATTTGGGCTTGGAGATCTCACTTTCAGTGGTTTTTGAACTATGAGTTTAATTTTCTTAATAGTTATAGAACTAATGAAATTATTTCATGTTGAATGAGTTGTGATAATTTGTGCTTTTCAAGGAATTGGTCCATTTCATTCCCTTATCCTATTGATGTATACAAGTTCTGTGGCAGTATTTCCTCTTTTTTCCTGATGTTGATAAGTTACATATTCTTTCCCTGGCTAGTCTTTCTAAGGTGAAGGTGAAGGTGAAGGTAAAGTCGCTCAGTCATGTCCGACTCTTTGCGAACCCGTGGACTGTAACCTACTAGGCTTCTCCGTCCATGGGATTCTCCAGGCAAGAATACTGCAGTGGATTGCCATTTCCTTCTCCAGGGGATCTTCCTGACCCAGAGATCGAACCCGGGTCTCCCACATTGGAGGCAGACGCTTTAACCTCTGAGCCACCAGGGAAGCCCTAAGGTTTATCAAATTTGTTGACCCCCCCAAAGAACCAGCTTTTTTCCCATTGATTTTCTGCAGTTTTTCTGTTGTCAATTTTATTGATTTATGTTCTTATCATTATGATGTCCTTCCTTCTTTGCTTTGAGCTTATTTTACTGTTGTTTCTATAATTTTAAAGTAGAATAGGAAATTAGATTATTTTTTGAGAGTTTTCCTGTTTTCTAATGTAAGGATTTAGTGCTATAAATTTCTCTCTTGTCATTGCTTTTGCCTGCATCTTGCCAATTTTTATATATTGTATCTTCATTTTTATTCAGTTCAATGTATTTTTAAAATTTTCCTTGGGATTTTTGACTCATGATATGTTTATATGTGAGTTGCTTAATTTCCAAATGTTTGGAGATTTTCCTGTTGTTTTTCTGTTACTAATTTCTAGTTTGGTTTCCCAGTGGTCAGAGAACATACTTTTATATTTTTGGTTCTTTTAAATTTGTTCAGATTTATTTTATGGTCGAAGAAATGGTCTGTCTTGATCAATATTCCATGGGCTTTTGAAAAGACTATCTGTTCTGCTATTGGGTTAAATGTTTTACAAATGTTGGTTGATATTTTTGTTCAATTCTTCTATGTCCTTGCTGATTTTCTAATAGTTCTATCAGTTGTTGAGAGAAGGATATTGAACTTTCTAAGTGGAATTGTGTATTTATTTGTCTTTTCATTTCAGTTTGTTTTTGCTCTATAAAATACTTTGCATCTCCATTGTTTGGTATATACACACTTAGATTTGCTATGTCTTCTTGCAGAATTAAACTTTTTATCATTATGTAATTTCCTTCTCTGTCTCTGATAATTTTCTTTGTTCCAGAGTCTATTTATCTTTCACAACTATTTGCATGGTATATCTTTTTACATCCTTTTCTTTTCAACCTAGATATGTCATTATATTTGAAGTGGATTTCTTGTAGAAAACATAGTTGGGTCATGTATGTGTTTTTAAACCACTGTGCTGAGCTCCTTTTTAGTGGGTTTACTTAGATCATTTACATTCAGTGTAATTGTTGCTATGTTAAGGCTTATATTTGTTGCTGTTTTATATTTGTTTGTTTGATCCCTTTGCCTTTTGTTCTTCTTCTCAATTTTTTCTGCCTTGCTGTGTGTTACTTGAACTTTTTAAAGAATTTCATTTTGATTTGTCTATATAGGATTTGAGTAAGTGAAGAGGAACTAAAAGCCTCTTGATGAAAGTGAAAGAGGAAAGTGAAAAAGTTGGCTTAAAGCTCAACATTCAGAAAACAAAGATCATGGCATCCAGCCCCATCACTTCATGGGAAATAGATGGAGAAACAGTGGAAACAGTGTCAAACTTTATTTTGGGGGCTCCAAAATCACTGCAGATGGTGATTGCAGCCACAAAATTAGAAGACGCTTACTCCTTGGAAGAAAACTTATGACCAACCTAGATAGCATATTCAAAAGTAGAGACATTACTTTGCCAACTAAGGTCCGTCTAGTCAAGGCTATGGTTTTTCCTGTGGTCATGTATGGATGTGAGAGTTGGCCTGTGAAGAAGGCTGAGCACCGAAGAATTGATGCTTTTGAACTGTGGTGTTGGAGAAGGCTCTTGAGAGTCCCTTGGACTGCAAGGAGATCCAACCAGTCCATTCTGAAGGAGATCAGCCCTGGGATTTCTTTGGAAGGAATGATGCTAAAGCTGAAACTCCAGTACTTTGGCCACCTCATGCGAAGAGTTGACTCACTGGCATAACTTTGATGCTGGGAGGGATTGGGGGCAGGAGGAGAAGGGGACGACGGAGAATGAGATGGCTGGATGGCATCACGGACTCGATGGACGCGAGTCTGAGTGAACTCCGGGAGTTGGTGATGGACAGGGAGGCCTGGCATGCTGCGATTCATGGGGTCGCCAACAGTCGGACACGACTGAGCAACTGAACTGAACTGAACTGAATGGATATTTTTAGTAGTTGTTCTCATTATTACATTTATACGTGAGTAACTTATCACAGTCTACTAATATCCACATTTTATCCTTTGGGAATTTTTCAGCCATCATTTCTTCAAATATTGAATACTTTCTCAGTCCCATAGTCTTTTTTCCTTATTTTCTTAGACTTCACTGTTATAAACTCTGTCCTTTTTCACTTACCCATAGCTCTCCTAAGGCTCTGTTCATTTCTTTCCAGTTATTGCTGGGAGAGGGTGGAAGCTTAGCTCCCTGCTAGATCCTCCCCATCACCAGGGGGAAGAATGGGGAATGGGGATGTTGATTCTCACTACCTCATTGCTGCCAGGTGGGGATGGTTCCACTAACATTATTCAGTGGGGAAATGGAGTGCCAGCTATCACTACCCTGCATTGCCTTGTTCTACTTCTTTGTTACCAGGAAGGTGGGGTGGAAGTTCTGCCCTCTGTTTGATCCCACTAGTATTACCCCTGTGGGAGAGACAGAGGGCCAACTCTCCTTGTCTAATTGCTGCCATGTGGGGCCAGACATGGGTGGCTCTATTTGGTACTGCTCACCCCACAGGGAAGGAACATTTTTTTCTTTCATGTTTGGTTAGAATAGGTTGGGTATTATCAAAAAGATTTTCTGTTCTACTAGGCCACCATTCCCTTGATAATTTAACTAAAGGGAACAATATTTTCTTGGGAGTTTTCTTGGTCTGGGCCTTTTGACAATTCCAGGTTGTAGGCTTCTTCAGTGCCCTATCTGTAATATATGAGAAGCAAAAAGAAATCCCAGGCAACCTACCACTGTAGTGTTCCTCACATCCTAAAGTCTCTAGGCAGTCTACTTTCTTTTTCCACTTTGCAGAGTCTTCTTATGCTTAATTGTTATTTTTGTCCAGGGTTTGTTTTTGTTGTAAGAAGGAAGACTAATGAGAAATGAGCCAATAATTTTGAAAAAATATTTAATTCCTTCCTTCTTTTATTTATGTGTATTCTTGAGTTGATTTTAATTCATTTTTGTCAGTCAGGATAATTCATATATTATCATCTGAAATATATTTGAATATATCAGAACAAATAAATGTATTTAATGTTACAGCTTTCTTATGCATACCACTTTAGCTGCTTATCATGGGTTCTGGTGCATGTTGATTTCCTTGCTCATCATTTCTAAACAGTTTTTAATTTCTGTTTTGATTCTCTATTTAGCCCAAGAGTTATTTGAAAAGTGTTTTTAAAATGCCAAGTGGATAGATGAGAGCAAAGCTGTCCTTTGTGCTTGCAGATTTCTACATAAGGTCAGCAGTTCCTCGGAGAGCCTTTTTCTGAGATGCTCTCATAGAAAGGAGATCAACCCTGGGATGTCTTTGGAAGGAATGATGCTAAAGCTGAAACTCCAGTACTTTGGCCACCTCATGCAAAGAGGTGACTCATTGGAAAAGACTCTGATGCTGGGAGGGATTGGGGGCAGGAGGAGAAGGGGACGACAGAGGATGAGATGGCTGGATGGCATCATGGACTCAATGGACGTGAGTCTGAGTGAATTCCGAGAGATGGTGGTGAACAGGGAGGCCTGGCGTACTGCGATTCATGGGGTTGCAAAGAGTCGGACACGACTGAGCGATGGAACTGAACTGAACTCATAGAAAAATGAAATTAAAAATTTGAACTCAGCTATTCTTTTCCTATTCTTCATTCTTTAGGTGTTTATCATGGACTTACATTCAGTAAGTCTCAAGATGCTTGGTCTTGACAAGGAGAAAAAAATAAAGTTAAGACATAGTTCCTGCCTTCAAGAAGTATACTATCTAGTTGGGGCAATGGTATGCCTACCCCAAGCTGGTTCAATAGCAATACCTGACATTAGGGACTAAATAACTGGCAGTGAGGGTCCAAGAAAAGGGAAGTCACTGTACGCTAAAGTAGCTGGGGGAAGACCTTTTGGAAGAGGAAGAAGTGTTTGAGTTATAACTTAAAGGTTAGTAGTTAAGATTTAAACATACAAGAAGGAAAGGGAAGAATGTTTTAAAGCTGAGAGATTGACATGTCAAAGATCACCTTTGATAGAAATGGGAAAGCTGGTTGGCTATGTTGAGTTTTGGGTGATTATAGAACATCTGATGGAGAAATACCCTGGAAGTTATTGATCTTTGCATGTGTGCATGCATGCTCAATTGCTTCAGTAGTGTCCAACTCTTTGCAGCTCTATGGATGGTAGCCCACCAGGCTCCTCTGTTCATGGGATTCTGGAGTGGGTTGCCATTCCCTCCTCCAGAGGATCTTCCTGACCCAGGGATCAAACTTGTTTCTCTTACATCTCCTGCATTGGCAGGCGGATTCTTTACTGCCAGTGCTACCTGGGATTAGTTGGTGAGAAACTAGTTGAGTTTAGCTTTGTCTAAAACAGGCAACCCACTCTAAGATTCTTGCCTGGAGAATTCCATGGACAGAGGAACTTGGTGGGCTACAGCCCATGGGGTCACAGAGTCAGACATGGCTGAGTGACTAACACTAAAACAGTAGTCTGTTCTTTTTGGCTTGATCAGAAGAACAGAATTCTGTTCTGGATAGTAGTTTGGTTGAGTACATGTGTCATGAATGGTGCACCAGATATCTTTTGCCTATCCTTCCTGGTCCACTCTCTTCCCTCTTATACCCTTCTCTGTGCCCCAGGAAGCTAATCTATATGGATTACATCAGTGTGTTCCCTTTCTTTCTTGGCCTCTGGTAGGGTTTGGGCAGTGAAGATCCCTGGTGGGACAGGGAAGGGAGAAAAGAAACTGAGGTCAGAGTGTTCCTGGCTTCTTCCAATAGGATTGCCTGTGGCTGGCTGCTATTCCTTAACTAAAAATAAAGGTCATAGTGGCTGCAAGGGGACCCTCTCTACACCACATTCTCTTTTTTTCTGGTATGTGCCTCCTCCCATCGTCCTTCTGGGTGTAGGGGTGGTAACAGCCGCAAGTTACTGCACTATGATATATCCTTCTTTGTTTTCCTATACTCTGCTCACACGTTTGTGGCTAGTACTTTTGTTAAACTTTCCACTAATTATGCTAATTTGAGTGTACCATCTGTTTCCTGCTGGGACCCTGACTGAAACAGATGAAGTCTCAATTTTCAAAGACTTAGAATATAATAAAGTAAGCCTAACATAAAGCATGACTAAATATGATTCAATCTGTCTCTCTCTGATTAATCTGGGCTCTTGCAGTGCTTCCACATAATCATTCTGAAGCACAGTCTTCAGAGTATCATAATGTGTAGGCGTGCCACTTCATAGAATATTAACAATAGCTGGAATTTATAAATTACACTCTCCATACACAGCACTATACATGTTTTATATGCATTATTTTACTTAACATTCACAAAAGCCTATGAAGTTGGTAACTGTTTTCATCTTTTTATAGGTGAGGAAACGTAATGCTCAGAGAGGCTAAATAGCTTACCAGAGATTTCACAGCTAAGAAAGCAGGGCTGGGATATAAATGCAGATCTGTCTGATTCACAGCTCATGTTCTAAACACAAAGTGTGGTCCTAGATCAGCAGCATGCAGGAGCTTGTTAGAAATGCAGAATCTCAGGCATCATCTTGTACTTCCTGAGTCAGAATTTATATTGTAACAGATATCCAAGGGATTCATATGCGCATGAAGGTTTGAATACAATACTGTAAACCATGTAACTTTACAATCTATTATTGGATAATGTAGAAAATTCTGTTTGGTGCTGAGTAAAAAGAATATTTTTTTTCTTAAAGTACCTTTGAGGTGATAGATATGTTAATTAGCTTGATTGTAGTAATCATTTCACAATGTATCAGTTCAGTTCAGTCGCTCAGTCATGTCCAACTCTTTGCGACCCTATTCACCGCAGCACACCAGGCGTCCTTGTCCATTACCAACTCCCGGAGTTTACACAAAATCATGTCCATTGAGTCGGTAATGCCATCCTCCATCGTCCCCTTCTCCTTCCGCATTCAATCTTTCCCAGAATCAGGGTCTTTTCAAATGAGTCAGCTCTTCGCATCAGGTGGCCAATGTATTGGAGTTTCAGCTTCGACATCAGTCCTTCCAATGAATATTCAGGACTGATTTCCTTTAAGATGGACTGGTTGTATCTCCTGCAGTCCAAGGGACTCTCAAGAGTCTTCTCCAACACTACAGTTCAAATGCATCAATTCTTTGGCCCTCAGCTTTCTTTATAGTCCAACTCTCACATCCATACATGACTACTGGAAAAACTATAGCCTTGACTACACGGACCTTTGTTGGCAAAGTAATGTCTCTGCTTTTTAATATGCTGTCCAGGTTGCTCATCACTTTTCTTCCAAAGAGCAAACATCTTTTAATTTTATGGCTGTAATCACTATCTGCAATGATTTTGGAGCCCCCAAAATAAAGTCTGTCACTGTTTCCACTGTTTCCCTATCTATTTTCCATGAAGTGATGGGACTGGATGCCATGATCTTCGTTTTCTGAATGTTGAGCTTTAAGCCAACTTTTTCACTCTCCTCTTTCACTGTCATCAAGAGTATCTTTAGTTGTTCACATTCTGCCATAAGGGTGGTGTCATCTGCATATTTGAGGTTATTGATATTTCTCCCAGCAATCTTGATTCCAACTTGTGCTTCTTCCAGCCCAGCATTTCTCATGATGTACTCTGCATATGAGTTAAATAAGCAAGGTGACAACATACAGCCTTGACATACTCCTTTTCCTATTTGGAACCGGTGTGTTGTTCCATGTCCAGTTCTAACTGTTGCATCCTGACCTGCATACAGATTTCTCAGGAGTCAGGTAAGGTGCTCTGGTATTCCCATCTCTTTCAGAATTTTCCACAGTTTATTGTGATCCACACAGTCAAAGGCTTTGGCATATTCAATAAAGCAGAAGTACATGTTTTTTCTGGAACTCTCTTGCTTCTTCAGTGATCCCATGGATATTGGCAATTTGATCTCTGGTTCCTCTGCCTTTTCTAAAAACATCTGGAATTGCACAGCTCATGTATTGCTGAAGCCTGGCTTGGAGAATTCTGAGCATTACTTTCCTAGTGTGTGCTGCTGCTGCTGCTGCTGCTAAGTCAGTTCAGTCTTGTCCTACTCTGTGCGACCCCATATTCAGCAGCCTACCAGGCTCCCCTATCCCTGGGATTCTCCAGGCAAGTACACTGGAGTGGCTTGCCATTTCCTTCTCCAGTTCATGAAAGTGAAAAAGTGAAAGGGAAGTTGCTCAGTCGTGTCTGACCCTCAATGACCCCATGGACTGCAACCTTCCAGGCTCCTCCATCCATGGGATTTTCCAGGCAAGAGTACTGGAGTGGGGTGCCATTGCCTTCTCCATTCCTAGTGTATGAGATGAGGGCAATTGTGCGGTAGTTTGAGCATTCTTTGGCATTGCCTTTTTGGGGATTGGAATGAAAACTGACCTTTTCCAGTCCTGTGGCCACTGCTGAGTTTTCCAAATTTGCTGGCAAATTGAGTGCAGCACTTTCACAGCATCGTCTTTCAGGATTTGAAATACCCAACTGGAATTCCATCACCTCCACTAGCTTTGTTCATCGTGATGTTTCCTAAGGCCCACTTCACTTCACATTCCAGGATGTCTAGCTCTAGGTCAGTGATCACACCATTGTGATCACCTGGGTCATGAAAATATTTTTGTATAGTTCTTCTGTGTATTATTACCACCTCTTCTCAATATCTTTTGCTTCTTTTAGGTCCATAATATTTCTGTCCTCTATTGAGCCCATCTTTGCATAAAATGTTCCCTTGGTATCTCTAGTTTTCTTGAAGAGATCTCTCGTCTTTCCCATTCTATTGTTTTCCTCCATTTCTTTCCTCTGATCATTGAGGAAGGCTTTCTTATCTCTCCTTGCTATTCTTTGGAACTCTGCATTCTAATGGGTATATCTTTCCTTTTCTCCTTTGCTTTTCGCTTCTCTTGTTTTCTCAGAATTTGTAAGGCCTCCTTAGACAGCCATTTTGCTTTTTGCATTTCTTTTTCTTGGGAATGGTCTTGATCTCTGTCTCCTGTACAATGTCACAAATCTCCGTCCATAGTTCTTCAGGCACTCTGTCTATCAGAGCTAATCCCTTGAATCTATTTGTCACTTCCACTGTACAATCATTAGGGATTTGATTTACATCATATCTGAATGGTCTAGTGGTTTTCCCTACTTTCTTCAATATAAGTCTGAATTTGGCAATAAGGAGTTCAGGATCTGAGCTACAGTCAGCTCCTGGTCTTGTTTTTTGCTGACTGTATAGAGCTTTTCCATCTTTGGCTGCAAATAATATAACCAGTCTGATTTCAGTGTTGACCATCTGGTGATGTCCATGTGTAGAGTCTTCTCTTGTGTTGTTGGAAGAGGGTGTTTGCTATGACCAGTGTGTTCTCTTGGCAAAACTCTATTAGCCTTTGCCCTGCTTCATTCTGTACTCCAATCCCAAATTTGCCTTTTACTCCAGGTGTTTCTTGAATTCCTACTTTTGCATTCCAGTCCCTTATAATTGAAAAGACATCTTTTTTGGGTGTTAGTTCTAAAAGGTCTTGTAGGTCTTCATAGAACCATTCGACTTCAGCTTTTTCCGGGCATAGGCTTGGATTACTGTGGTACTGAATGCTTTTCTTTGAAATGAACATGAGAGATCAAACAAACGGCAGAGATCATTCTACTGTTTTTGAGACTGCATCCAAGTACTGCTTTGCCAACTAAGGTCCGTCTAGTCAAGGCTATGGTTTTTCCAGTAGTCATGTATGGATGTGAGAGTTGGAATCTGAAGAAGGCTGAGCGCCAAAGAATTGATGCTTTTGAACTGTGGTGTTGGAGAAGATTCTTGAGAGTCCCTTGGACTGCAAGGAGATCCAACCAGTCCATTCTGAAGGAGATCAACCCTGGGATTTCTTTGGAAGGAATGGTGCTAAAGCTGAAACTCCAGTACTTTGGCCACCTCATGAGAAGAGTTGACTCATTGGAAAAGACTGAAGCTGGGAGGAACTGGAGGTAGGAGGAGAAGGGGATGACCGAGGATGAAATGGCTGGATGGCATCACTGACTCGATGGACATGAATCTGAGTGAACTCTGGGAGTTGGTGATGGACAGGGAGGCCTGGAGTGCTGTGATTCATGGGGTCGCAAACAGTCGGACATGACTGAGTGACTGAACTGAACTGAACTGCATTTTGGACTCTTTTGTTTACTATGATGGCTACTCCATTTCTTCTAAGGGATTCTTGCCCCACACTAGTAGATATCATGGTCATCTGAGTTAAACTCATCCATTCCAGTCCATTTTAGTTCACTGATTCCCAAAATATTGATGTTCACTCTTGCCAATTAACAATGTTGTCCTAGTTTCCGGTGGACAGCAAAGGTACTTAGCCACCCATATACATGTATCCATTCTCCCGCAAAGTCCCCTCCCATCCAGGTTGCCACATGACATACTCATGGAGTTTTAACCAAGAGAAACTCTTCCATGTGTGAACAAGGAAACATGCATGTACAAATGTCCACTGAAGGATTTGGTTTGTGATAATAAAAAATGAAAACAACCTGAATGACTATGAACAGAATGAATAGATAAATTATAGTATGGTTTATTCATCTGATGAAATTCCTTAAAGCGGTTGAAATGAATTATAACTACATATATCAACACAAAACTGAGTAAAATGTATCAAAACCATACTATTGAGAAAAAAACACGTAAAATTCTGTATAATTAAATTTATGTAAAATATATGGACACAAAACAATATCCTATAACGTTTAGGTACATGAATGGATAGTAAAAGGAAGAAAAGTCCTCAATAAATATTTATACACACAGAGCCAGTTAGTGGCAGAGCTAGGAAGAGAAACTGGTATTTCTTATTTTTCTTTTTCTTAAGACTTTATTTTGTACTTAGTTTTATTGAAGTATAGTTGATTTACAAAGTTATGTTAATTTCTGCTATATAGCAAGGTGACTCAGTTATAAACAGTCATTTTCATATTCTTTTCCATCCTGGTTTATCACAGGATAATGAATATAGTTCTCTGTGCTTTATAGCAGAACTTTGTTCTTTATCCACCCTCTAGTTTGCATCTACTAATCCCAAATTCCCAATCCATACCTCCCCAACACCCCCCAACCTTGGCAACCACAAAGATTTTATTTTTAGAGTAGTTTAATGTTCATAGCAAAACTGAGAAGAAGGTACAGAAATTTTTCCATACTCCTTATTCTTTTCTGACCTAAGTAATGGAGTCTTCAAACCCTGAAGGGTCTGCACAGTCATTAATGCAGCTCCCTGTCTCAAGTAACTATACCTTGTGTAGCTCAGAATACATTATGGGAGTCTGGTGAGTCTGAGGGATCAACAGGTTAATTGTCTGTTTTACATGAAGTCAGAGATCAAGGTTGCTATAAACTGTTTTTTCCTGTATCCTCACCCTTTGTGTACTGGGCAGGAATGCTGAGTTTGACATGCTTAAGGGTATCAGTAAACAGGGTAACGTGAAACACTAGCAAGCAGGTGACTATTTCAACATAAAGTCGACCGCCTCCAGCATTCTCTGTCATGTTTGACTAGCTCTGGCACTAGCTGCTGGACACAGAGCTTAGGCCAGAGGACAGGAAAACTATAAGTGGTCTCTAGTGTAATTACAATGGAATCAAAATTATAAGTCCTAAATAACACACGTTTTAATGTGAAGGGCCTACGGGGTATTTAGGAAGAGACAGAATTCCTGAAAATGAAAGGCAGTACATGCTCTCTTCTCTCCCTGACCTACTATGGTTTACGTTTTCTCAATTACTTAGTTCAGTTCAGTTCAGTCACTCAGTCGTGTCCGACTCTGCAACCCCATGAATCGCAGCACGCCAGGCCTCTCTGTCCATCACCAACTCCCGGAGTTCAATCAGACTCACGTCCATCGAGTCAGTGATTCAGTGATGCCATCCAGCCATCTCATCCTCTGTCGTCCCCCTTCTCCTCCTGCCCCCAATACCTCCCAGCATCAGAGTCTTTTCCAATGAGTCAACTCTTCGCATGAGGTGGCCAAAGTACTGGAGTTTCAGCTTTAGCATCATTCCTTCCAAAGAAATCCCAGGGCTGATCTCCTTCAGAATGTAATGGGGTTTAAATTCCCCAGGCTGCTAAGACCTTGAAAATCTATCAGAGTAGTATGTGAGACAGAATGAAAGAGAGTTGTAGAAAAGTAGGGAGAAAAGAAAAGAAGAGATTCCCTTCAATGGGTTGTTTCCTTTCTTGATTTTGGAACTGATGATCTGCTTTGCCTATTTGATCTAGGCATTCGATCTAGCAATGACCTTAAGAGAGGTTTAGGGTTCTAGTCCCCGCACCAGCACTTACTACCTTTGTGACCTTGAGCAAATCAATTAACTTCTTTGAACTTTAGATGCCTCATCCATAAAATGGTGATAATAATAGTATTTACTTTATATGGTTGATGAGTCTATAAGATGTTAACACAGTGCTAGACACATGGTAAAAGCTCAATATATTAATTATAGTTCTTGTTACAGCATCATGGAAGCAAAGGAAGAGAGCATTTTGAGTAGAAAAGGGAAATTTGCTCTACATAATGCCAAGTACAGCCAAGAGGTCAAGAAGGATGAGAACTGAGAAAAGGCAAGGGTTTTGAGACTTGATTATAAATGCTGAGTGATACTTACATTTGACACTTATCTTCTGAGCTCCTTATTTTTACTGGAAACGGGAATCAGAGTTTAAAAGAAAACCCATTTCTTGTGGTCAGGATACATATTTATCTTCACTTCAGAGCAAGCACTGTTTGTAGGGAGTGTGTGTAAGAAGGTAGCTGTGACTGTGGCAGTCATAGCAGCCTCCTGCCACGCTGTCCATTAGAACATTCTGTGATGTGGAAGTGTTCACTGTATGTGCTGACCGAGACACATGTGGCTGTTGAGCACTTGAAATATGACCAGTGTGGTGAGAAACAGAATTTGCAAGTTTATTTAATCTTAGTTCAGTTCAGTTGCTCAGTCGTGTCTGACTCTGCAGCCCCATGGACTGCAGCATGCCAGGCTTCCCTGTCCATCACCAACTCACAGAGCTTGCTCAAACTCATGTCCATTGAGTCAGTGATGCCTTCCAACCGTCTCATCCTCTGCTGTCCCCTTCTCCTCCAGCCTTCAATCTTTCCCAGCATCAGGATCTTTTCAAATGAGTCAGTTCTTCACATCAGGTGGCCAAAGTATTGGAGTTTCAGCTTCAGCATCAGTCCTTTAGGTGAATATTCAGGATTGATTTCCTATAGGATTGACTAGGTGGATCTCCTTGCAGTCCAAGGGAGTCTCAAGAGTCTTCTCCAACACCACAGTTTAAATGCATCAATTCTTTGAAGTTCAGCATTCTTTAGGGTCCAAGTCTCACATCCATACATGACTACTGGAAAAACCATAGCTTTGACTAAATGGACCTTTGTTGGCAAGGTAACATCTCTGCTTTTTAATATGCTGTCTAGTTTTGTCATAGCTTTTCTTCCAAGGAGTAAGCATCTTTTAATTTCATGGCTGCAGTCACCATCTGCAGTGATTTTGGAGCCCAAAAAATAAAGCGTGTCATTGCTTCCATTCTTTCCCCATCTATTTGCCGTGAAATGATGGGACCAGATGCCATGATCTTAGTTTTCTGAATGTTGAGTTTTAAGTCAGCATTTTCATTCTCCTCTTTCACTTTCATCAAAGTGTCTTTAGTTCCTCTTCATTGTCTGCCATAAGAGTGGTGTCATCTGCGTATCTGAGGTTATTGATATTTCTCCTGGCAATCTTGATTCCAGCTTGCACTTCATCACATGATGTACTCTGCATAGGAGTTAAATAAGGATGGTGATGATATACAGCCTTGACATACTCCTTTCCCAATTTGGAACCAGTCTGTTTTTCTATGTCCTGTTCTAACTGTTGCTTCTTGACCTGAATACAGATTTCTCATGAGGCAGGTAAGGTGGTCTGGTATTCCCATCTCTTGAAGAATTTTCCACAGTTTGTGGTGATCTACACATCAAAGGCTTTGGTGTAATCAATAAGGCAGAAGTAGATGTTTTTCTGGAATTCTCTTGCTTTTTCTATGATCCAACTTGATCTCTGGTTTCTCTGCCTTTTTAACTCCAGCTTGAACATCTGGAAGTTCTTGGTTTATGTACTGTTGAAGCCTGGCTTGGAGAATTTCGAGCATTACTTTGCTAGTGTGTGAGATGAGTATAATTGTGCGGTAGTTTGAACATTCTTTGGCATTGCCTTTCTTTGGGATTGGAATGAAAACTGATCTTTTCCAGTCCTGTGGCCACTGCTGAGTTTTCCAAATTTGCTGGCACATTGAGTGCAGCAGTTTAACAGCACCATCTTTTAGGATTTGTAATAGCTCAACTGGAATTCCATCACCTCCACTAGCTTTGTTCATCGTGATGCTTCCTAAGTCCCACTTGACTTCTCATTCCAGGATGTCTGGCTTTAGGTGAATGATCACACCATCATGGTTATCTGGGTCATGAAGACCTTTTTTGTATAGTTCTTCTGTGTATTCTTGCCGCCTCTTCTTCATATCTTCTGCTTCTGTTAGGTCCATAATATTTCTATCCTTTATTGTGCCCATCTTTGCATGGAATGTTCCCTTGGTATCTCTAATTTTCTTGAAGAGATCTCTAGTCTTTCCAGTTCTATCATTTTCCTCTATTTCTTTGCATTGATCATTGAGGAAGGCTTTCTTGTCTCTCCTTGCAATTCTTTGGAACTCTGCACTCAAATGGGTATATCTTTCCTTTTCTCCTTTGCTTTTAGCTTCTCTTCTTTTCTCAGATATTTGTAAGGCCTCCTCAGATAACCATTTTGCCTTTTTGCATTTCCTTTTCTTGGGGATGGTTTTGATGTATGGCAAGATGGCAGAGTAGAAGGACATGCATTCATCTTCTGCAAGAACTCCAAAATACAACTTGCTGCTGAACAACTATAGACAGGAAAATGTTAATTCCCACCAAAAAAGATATCCCATGTCCAAGGGCAAAGGAAGAGCCCCAGCAAGATGGTAGGAGGAGTGAAATCACATTTAGAATCAAACCCTATACCCACCAGAGATGCTTGGAGGGCTCAGACAAAACCTTGTGCACACCAGGACCCAGAGACCCCACAGAGACTGAGGCAGAACTGTGTTTGAGTCTCCTGTGGAGGTACGGGTCAGCTAATTTTAATTAGCTTACATTTAAATAGCAACATGTGGGTAGTGGCAGTCATCAGTCTAATTGCGGAAGCAAGGCAGATACTCTTGAAATCAGTTAAATATCAAAGGATTGGGATCATACAGTAGAGACTTGATGCTTCAGAAAAAGAGTGATAACCTTCTGGGCTGGAAAGTTTAAGGATTTAAAGTCTTGTAGCAGAGGTGAAACTTGGGCTTCAGCTTAAAGGATGTAGTGTTTGGATAGGAGGAAAGAAGGCAGGTGGTCATTCCAGATGGGTAGGAGGGTGTAGGCAAGGGTTTAGAGTTAGAAATGCCTCCCTCCATGAGAAGTTTGAGGTTAGTGGCCTTTCTAGAATAGAGTGTTCCTATGAGGAGTTAGGTGGGTGGGGGGCCAGGTCATGAACAGCCTTGAATGCTAGAACAAAGTGTTTACGCTTTGTCTACCTAGGCCAGTATTTTGCAAAGCTTGCTAAAAGCACAGATTGCCAGTTCAGTTCAGTCGCTCAGTCGTGTCCGACTCTTTGCGACCCCATGAATTGCAGCACGCCAGGCCTCCCTGTCCATCACCAACTCCCGGAGTTCACTCAGACTCACATCCATCTAGTCCGTGATGCCATCCAGCTATCTCATCCTCTGTCGTCCCCTTCTCCTCCTGTCCCCAATCCCTCCCAGCATCAGAGTCTTTTCCAATGAGTCAACTCTTCACATGAGGTGGCTAAACAAAAGGCAGAGGAACCAGATTCCCAGGCCCCACCCAAACCTACTACATCAAATTGTCTGGGTTGCAGCTTAGGGAAATCAGTATTATAAGTAAGCTCCACAGGTGTGTATGGTGCACATTCAGGTTTGAGATCTGTCAGGCAGAAAGAAGCCCTAGGATGCTTTTGATCAAAAGAGTGACATGATGATAAAGGAATCATAGGAAGCTTGATAAGGAGAGAAAGTGTTGGATATAGAAACTAACTAAGGTAACTAGATGTAAACTTCAGAAATCCTGACCTTCTTTCTGGCTGATATCCTTGGAATTTTCAATCAATTCCTAATACTGCCCTGCAGATCATATTTGAATTTTCCACACAATTTGTTTTCTGTTTTTAAATGATGGGGCCCAAACGCCACAGCCTGCCTGCCTAGGTTCAGATACCAGCCATACTGTCTAAGCTGTTTAAGCCCAGACAAGCCACTTTTCTTTGCTTCAGTGTCCTTATCTGTCAGCTGGAGATGATTATAGCCCCATCCGATAAGGGCATTGTGAGTGTTAAATGAGATCATAAGTAAGATGGCTTACAACAGTACAGTAAGTCCCCTTCAGGCGAACATTCAAGATGCAAACATGCATACATTGTCATGCACGTGCATCCTCTCTCTACATGCAGTTGTGCTTTTGTGTACTTTAGTGTACAGTACTGTTGCTGTGCAACACGAGCAGCTTACTAAAAACCCAATGGAACTGGAAGCCCAGAGAAAGGGCAAAGAGAGACAAAAGGAAGAAGTAACTGAGGAACTGAAGAGTTTCACGACCCAGGGAATGGCCGGGGGTCTTCTTTCTTTGAGGAGACACTGTTAGTTTTGAGGCATGGGACCTGAACGTAGAATGGTACAGGAAGGTTGCAGTGGCTGTTCAGAATGCAGTCCAGTGCTACCAGGTCAGCTCTGATGAGAGAAAAACAGATCTACTATCCAGATATCACTGGGCCATTTTGTCAAAGAGGGTAGATAGAAGTGAATCCAGCAAGGAATGAGGACCTGTGCCATCAACATCAGGCATGGATGAAACTGCGTTTTGCCCCCCATCTCCTATTGCTGACCATCCTTCAGCACTACCATCTCCTACCTGCTCTTCCCCCTTCAGCCAGTAATCCTTCTTGCCTGTTCACTTGATGCCAGCCCCTGAATGCCAGCTGTTGTACTGTACTACTGTACTTCTCAAGGTATTATACTATTAGATTAAAAATGTTTTCTTTATATCTTGTGTTTGTTTTATTATTTGTGTGAAAATTATTATAAACCTGTTACATACAGTACACCACTATATAGCTAACTGTGTTATTTGGGTACCTAGGAAAACTTTGTTGGACTTATGAACAAATTAGACTTAGGAATGTGCTCTTGGAACTCATTTGTATGTAGGGGACTTATTGTACCTAACATATACTAAGCACTCAGTTGATGGTATTAAATACTAAGCACTCAGTTGATGGTATTAAATATAATTGAAACTAAAGAACTTTAATTTATTCCAATTTCCACAACAAAACTAATCTTCACCACCAACAAAGGCTTAAATTTGCCCATTCAGAATATTAAACCTGAGCCTTAGACTTTTTGATTAATGAGTTGTATTTTAAAGCATCAGTTCAGTCACTCAGTCATGTCTGACTCTTTGCGACCTCCCCTGTCCATCACCAACTCCTGGAGTTCACACAAACTCATGTCCATCGAGTTGGTGATGCCATGCAACCATCTCATCCTCTGTCGTCCCCTTCTCCTGCGCTCAATCTTTCCCAGCATCAGGGTCTTCTCAAATGACTCAGCTCTTTGCATCAGGGGGCCAAAGTACTGCAATTTCAGCTTCAAAATCAGTCCTTCCAATGAACACCTAGGACTGATCTCCTTTAGGATGGACTGGTTGGATCTCCTTGCAGTCCAAGGGACTCTCAAGAGTCTTCTCCAACACCACAGTTCAAAAGCATCAATTCTTCTGTGCTCTGCTTTCTTTATAGTCCAACTCTCACATCCATACATGACCACTGGAAAAACAATAGCCTTGACTAGACAGACCTTTGTTGTCAAAGTAATGTCTCTGCTTTTAATATGCTGTCTAGGTTGGTCATAACTTTCCTTCCAAGGAGTAAGCGTCTTTTAATTTCATGGCTGCAGTCACCATCTGCAGTGATTTTGGAGCCCAGAAAAATAAAGTCTGACACTGTTTCCACTGTTTCCCCATGTATTTGCCATGATGTGATGGGCCTGGATGCCATGATCTTAGTTTTCTGAATGTTGAGCTTTAAGCCAACATTTTCACTCTCCTCTTTCAAAAAAGAAGGATACCTGACTGATTTTGCACTTTAGTTCTTCTTTACTTTCTGCCATAAGGGTGGTGTCATCTGCATATCTGAGGTTATTGGTATTTCTCCCAGAAATCTTGATTCCAGCTTGTGCTTCTTCCAGCCCAGCATTTCTCATGATGTACTCTGTGTATAAGTTAAATAAAAGTGAGAGTGAAAGTGAAGTCACTCTGTCATGTCCAACTCTTTGCAACCTCATGGACTGCAGCCCACCAGGCTTCTCTGTCCATGGGATTCTCCAGGCAAGAATACTGGAGTGGGTTGCCATTTTCTTCTCCAGGGGATCTTCCCGACCCAGGAATCGAACCCAGGTCTCCCACATTGCAGGCAGACACAGGTAGACGCTTTAACCTCTGAGCCACCAGGAAGCCCAAGTTAAATCAGCACAGTGACAATATACAGCCTTGACGTACTCCTTTTCCTATTTGGAACCAGTCTGTTGTTCCATGTCCAGTTCAGGGAAATGCAAATCAAAATCTACTAGGGGATTTCCCTGGTGATGCATGGGATAGAAATCTGCCTGACAATGCAGGGGACATGTGTTCGATCCCTGGTTTGGGAAGATTCCACATGCCATGGAGCAACTAACCCATGCACCACAACCACTGAGCCCACACTTTAGAGCCTGTGAGCCATAACTACTGAGCCTGTATGCTGCAGCTGCTGAAGCCCACACATTAACAGCCTACACGCCACAACTACTGAGCCTGTGTGCTGCCTTGAGTCTGCTATGCAGCAAGAGAAGCCACCAAAATGAGAATCCCTTGCACCACGATGAAGAGTAGTCCCTACTTGCCATAACTAGAGAAAACGTATCCAAAAGCAATGAAGACACAGCATGGGCAAGTAAATAACTTAAAAAAAAAAACCACTAGGATATCTATAATGAAAAAAAGACAAATGTGTTGAGGATGTAGAGAAACACAGTGCTGATGGAAATGTAAAATGTGCAGCCACTTTGGAAAATGGATGATGAGGGAGTAGCCTGGAAAAGTTTTTGTCCTCAAGGAACTCAGAGCAAAAAGAGAAGGCCCAGAGGATACCTGAGTGACTTTGCACTGCATATCTTTTAAGGATTCTGACAGTCCAAACTGAGCATTCTATAGACAGAAGCCATTCTTCCATCCTAACTACTGCTTCTACAGGCCTTGCCCATCACCTCCCACTAGACAGTGTTGTGAGACTGGACTATCAGCCACTTCCCTACGCACCTCTCTCTTTTCTCTCTTCTCCCCTCATGGATGGCAGCTACCTCTTATTAGTCAGCTCTGGCTGCAGTGACTTTGCAAGCTCAAACATATCCCTGAGCCTTATGCCATTCAGAGGGGTTTTGAAAACTAATAAATATGCCAAGGACTTTTCAATGGCTTTTAGACCCATTCTCTGTTCCTGCTGAGTCAGAGGTAGGGGGAGTGAGTAGTCAAATCTTGAGTCTCCCTTGCCTGCTGTACCAAACCCCTGAACACAGCCTGGCTCTCAGGGGGAAGCCTACAGGTGTCACTTCAGATTGTCAGTCCTTGGGAGATCAATGCTGTTAATGGAGAAGGGGTTCCCAGGGCCACAGTAGTCTCACAAATATCAGCATTTCCAGTGTCTCTAGTCTTAAGAAGATAAAGGGCTGGAGTCTAGAGGTTGCCTAAAAGAGGAAAGAGAGAAACAGGGCAAATTCTCAGTTTCTCCCAGCAGGGCTAAAGGAACAAGGAAATAAGAGACCAGAGGATTTAGTGACCTAAAGCACCAGAGAATCCTAGGGCTGAAAAATAGAGACACTAGTGAGTGAGGGGATCAGAGAGCAGGAGATTTACAGGTCTATACCAACCTTGTGGGAATCAAAGAAATGTAACAGTAGCATCTCTACCTTTAAGGAACTTGGAGTAATTAAGTGGTGAAATAAAAAATTATGTACTTGAAACAATTTGTAATTTTGTGCTAAACTGTGGGATTGACCCCCAAAAATGGAACTCTGGGAAGTGCTGACATCCTCTGTGAACTGAATGGCTGACTGAGGCGGTAGGTGTCCCACAGGACTTTATGCTCTAGCTACAGTGGCTACAACTTTTAGAGATGAGTGTGCTTGCGTCCTGCATGTTTTACTGGAGGAAGCATGGGGAGGAGGCTTCATCATCATCACCACTTGTTAATCACTGTCATCAACAAGAACCACAATAAATATTAATTGAGCATCCCTCCCTGAGTCTACACTTCTGTTTAGGAGGCAGGGCAAACGCAGAAAGAGTCCAAGGACTAGCACAAGAGAGTATATGCCAGTAGCACCAAAACAGAGGGGAAAATGAGACATGAGGAAGTGAGGAAAGGCTTCCTGGAGGAGCGAGTGCTAGAATTGCTCCTTGAAAGGTTAGGGTTTGGACTAATGAAGAAAAGAGTGAAGGGGGGTTGTAAATGGCCTCAACAAGGCACCAGAGACAGCAAGGCTAGTATGATTAAGTGAGAAAACCTGTTGGACTGGAGCAAAGGGCGTGGCAGGGTAACGTGGGTGATGAAGCTGGAGAGGAAAATTGTGTGATGATTACAGAGAGCCTTAAATGTCAGAAAAAAAAGTAAGAAGGCAGTGAAGATTTGCATATTTGGGGAGTGACAAGGGCTCTGGGCTTCCCTGATGGCTCTGACAATGCAGGAGACCAGGATTCTGCCTCTGGGTCGGGAAGATCCCCTGGAGAAGGGAATGGACAGAGAAAGGAATTCTTGCTGGGGAGAATTCCATGGACAGAAGGGCCTGGTGGGCTACAGTCCATGGAGTCACAAAGAGTCAGACACAACTGAGTGAGTAACACTTTGAAGGGCACAGGGGAAGGAAGAAAGGCTAGAAAGAAAAACATGGGGATTCTACATTCTTCCTAGCTTCAGTCTCCCATGTTAGGGTGATCACCTCAGCAAACAGAAGAGTTTGTCACCCTACTTGTGATTCATCTTGGGAAAGGTTTCCAAAGAAGCCCCCCAGGAAGTTGCACACCACATACTGTTGGCAAAGAATTTGGTGCCTTTTGAAAAGTCCCAACTCCTCAACCCTATGTGTGACGTGTTCTCTGATACTGTTGACCCACCTTGTGAAACAGAAAGGAGGCAGGATCAGTCTGCTAATCCAACTGTCACATGTGTCTCAAAAGGCAACAACCTTGTAGGAGCTCATCTGTGCTTGGATCAGCCCTGGAGGAAGGAGGCAGCAATCACAGGAATGTTGAAAAAGCGCCCCCATAGCCAGACTCAGCCTTTCTCCAGGCCATCCTGCTGGTGGCTGTGACTTGGCATTCCTCACCTAGGTTCTTTTTACTGACTTCCTGCAGCAAAATGTAGCAAGGCTCTGCTACATTTGTATTATTACCAAGAGGCAGATGTTTTTCTCTTTTTCCCTGGGGTTTAGAATTATGCAAATAAAGGCACAAAAACAAAAGCTCATCTAGGTGGGAAAGGATTGCTGTTAAGAATCAAGGCAATTCTCAGAGCTCTTTAAGACACCCCTCTCAGTTTTTACCAACAGCTCACTTGGCTCCTCTCCAGTCTATTTAGAATTTGGCACCTCTTCAGAACCTTCCAACCAAAGACCTGAAAGTTCATTCTAAAGTTCCTACCTTGGCCTCATTTTTCAAGTGGAGAAATCAAGGCATATGATATGAGTCGGTGGGCTGACCTTGAGTCTTGACACCCCCTCTATCTTTTTCTTTCTCCCTTCTGCTACATACATTCTCGCTTGGAAAGGAAACTCTATGGCCCGATTGCCTCCCAGGTCTGTCCTCCACCCAACAGCAACAAAATCTGAAGGGCAATAGGACCTAGGGAGATTCAACTCTGAGGCCGAGAGAGACACACCTGCTTAACCGCGTGGGTTGAGCGAGTGTGGCAGCGAGATAGTTAGGGAGGGAGGGGTAGGAGAGGGCGTCTGCTGCTCTGGGGCAAGGGGAAAGCTGTAGCCCCCTCCAGGGTTCGGGGGTTGGTCGTGATAAGAAATCCTTCTAAAGGTTGGCCCAAGCCCCCTTTTGTTGCTCCTCTAACGCACCGAGCATCCTTCATCTGCCCGCCCTGGAAGTCGCAGACTGGTTTTGTTTGGTCCTAGCTGTCTCTCCCATTCTGCTCACCCCCCGCCCTCTGTGTGCCTTAGCTCCTGAAGTCTCATAGCTGGAACTGCAGGCCGGCAGGACCCCGGCAGCAGACGGCGCCCAAGAGTTTGGTGACATTTGTCCGGCTGGGTTGGCACCCCGCACGTCGTGTTTTTCGCTAGCAAAGTTTCTCGGTGGAAAGAAGCCCCTCCAGTTTTCTCTGGATCCTGTAGCGGACGCGCACGCCACTTCGCTCCCCAGTGACTGCGCTTGGGGACGGGGCTGTGGCTCTTCTGCTCCTGCCCCTGATCGGGCTGCCTTGGGCGCGGAGCTTGGGGGAATCCGAGAAGCCGACGTGAGAACCTTTGACTAAGCGTGGGTCTGGAGAGAGCGCCCGCGAGCAGGCGAGCTAACAGCTGCGGCTTAGCAATAGCTAGGTACCTCGTCACTGAACTGAATCCCGAAGGGACGTTCGGGCTGCACCCCACTTCTGCCCTGGCTCAGTTCTCGGCCAATTTGAGAGAGCACACTGGTCAGAGCTCCTCAAGAGCAGTTGCTGAGTGTGGGTTCCCCAAACAAACCGGCCTGCCCCGCTGCCTAGAGGGCTGCGAAAGGCGGAACCGCCACCGAAACAGCAGTTCCCATGGCTCCTTACACGACTGGAAGTGGACCCCTGACTGGGCGCTAAGATGATTGCTTTTGTCTTGTCCCAATTCCACAGCACGTGTGTTGACGATTGGAATCCCGGCCTAATCAAGAGTCAAGTTCAAAGTGGTACTCCTGGATCCTTCCTCTCAAACTCCAAGTCTAATTTGAGACTAGAAGAGAGGAATCTCCTGCTCTAACTAGTAGATCTCCGTTCTGGAATTGGACTTGACAGCTTTCCTCACCGATACTTGGACTGCAGCTGTTGCACGTTCTTTGGGGGGCGGGGGAGGGGCGGTAGTGCTCTGAAAACCAGACCACAACAGTTGGCACCTCAACAATGGACCAAGTTTTTGAAATTCCCGAAGAGTCAAACGTGGAGCCGATATCCTCTCTTGAGGAAGATGTCATCCGTGGGGCCAACCCCCGATTTACCTTTCCATTTGGCATCCTCTTCTCCACCTTTTTGTACTGTGGGGAGGCAGCATCTGCCTTGTATATGGTTAGAATCTACCGGAAGAACAGTGAAACCTACTGGATGACATACACCTTTTCTTTCTTTATGTTTTCATCCATCATGGTCCAGTTGACCCTCATTTTTGTCCACAGAGACCTGGCCAAAGACAAGCCATTATCATTGTTTATGCATCTAATCCTCTTGGGACCTGTTATCAGGTGAGCAACTTTTCCATCTTTTCTCTCCTCCTCTACCCCCCATTGTGCAGAGAAGGATGAATTTAATATTTTTTAAGACTGCTACTGTGCCTCTAGTTGAATCGATTCTTCTATTCCCTCCCACCCTTGACTTCCCTGCCTGCCACCCACCAAGTCTTATCTGCAGTTTTAAGTGCTGTCACAATGAACATGTGGCATGTACCTCTGTTCCAAAACCATGTTTGGTGCCATTAATAAGACTTCATCTGACAATGTTTGCTGTCTGAATGTGAGACCAATTGATGGGATCACCTTGTGAACACAGGCCATAGCTTTGGAGTATGGTATTTTGACCCTGCCTTTTAGATGCTCTTTACATTGGGTGGAAGTTCCTTACTCTCTCCATCCCATCTCACATTCAGTTTCTTTACCCTGACTGCTGTTTTCAAATTTTCTGGAGTTACTTGACATCTGGGAAATATTTTAAGCCATTTGTGCTCATCTGGTACCCCAACCCTTTGTAGTCTGTTTTTCCTGGAAGTTTATTGGTCCCCTATTTCTCCCTTTGTATCTTTCTGCAATAAAGGTACACGGTTAGAAGGGGCAAAGGAAGACAGTCTATCTGGATGCTGTAGCACAATATAATAATATTCAGTCTTTCTATTTTGATTGCTTTGAAAGGATAAGAATGTGCCTTATCCTAAGGCATCTGCATCAGAAGTCTCATTTGGATGCTACGAGATTTTCAAGATAGATGTTGCAAAATTTATGAGGTCAGTAGGAAAGAATGGACCAAGTTTATCTTGATTGCAAGACAGGCAGAAACCTGCAGTCAGCTGAGGAATATGGGTCATAGTGTTGATGTTGTAATTGCGATTGGGGAGATGTTTCATCATCAGAGACATAAACAGTCTGAAACTGGGTAAGGATGGAACTCTACTCTTTAAAGAAAAATTTTTATCAACATATTTAAATGGAGAGGAATTGATTATACTCCATCAGTGAAAATTTGAGACATCAATAGAAACAGTGGCTTGGTATTCAGGAGACCTGGAATCTAGTGGGCCTCCCTTGCCCCCTCTGTCATTGACTAGTTACGTAGCCTTGGTGAAATCCCTGAAGATGCCTTGAGCCTCCGTTCCTTCACCTGTAAAATAAATGGCTTGGGCTAGATCATGGGTCTCAAACTCAAACACTTAACAGGGGCCAGGCAAGTATCATAAATGAGCAAGGCAAGACAAGTATGAGGAAAACAGTAGCTTCATGTGTGATGATAAATAAAAATGAAGTTTCATTGTTAAATGATGGAGAGTAGTGAGTGCTGTGGCAATCTGGAGTCCACAAGATAAGCCTAAAGGGGGCAACTGCTCCATAGCTCCAGTTCGTTGTTTCCTTGTGGGAATTCAGACCCAGTATTGCCAAGGCCCCAACTTTTCAAAAGGAGAAGCACTCAAGACAGGATTTTGTGGGAAATAGAATGACTTAATATTTTGACAAATGATTTTGGTAATTAAATAAAAACACTGTATGGGCCAAACAAGCCACAGCTGTTCTTCAGATGTGACTCAGCTGGCCTATGGACTCAGCAAGCTCTGGACTAGGTAATTTCAAGGTCCTTTCCAGTGCTAAATCTTTGAAGTTAAGCTGTGAAAGGAAGACCTCATCTTGAACTTTGAATCAAGATGTAATTTAGAGATGTCATCAGAGGAGCAAGGAAACCATTCTTCTCTCCCTTTTTAAATGCAATCTATTGAATTAAAAGATCAAGTGCTCTTTTTTAAAAAAATTATATCAATTGGAGGATAATTACTTTACAATATTGTGATGGTCTCTGCCATACATCAACATGAATCGGCCCTAGACATACATGTATCCCCTCCCTCCTAAAGATGCAAATTTCATTAAGTACGTCCCCAGCTCCCCATTTTGACTTTTCTCTTTGCTTTGTGGCCTCCCAAGCCATCTTTAATTTGGACCATCCATAGTTTCGAGTACTCTGTTTTATTTTTATCATTTAACTTTGACTAGATATGATTGGAAGGCATTTATAATCTCAGTCAGCTAACCCTACAGCCAGGAAAAATAATTGAAAGCTCATAGAGCATCTCCTTGATAATGCTTATTTTCAAGGCAAGTGACTTGTTTAGGTAGGGAGGAACTTGATTAGTGCTGTTAGGCACATGAAGGTGTTTGGAGGGCCTGGCTTTCTTATATGAAATGCAAAGATACCTCTGGAAGTGAAAATGTATTCTCATGCTGTGCCATTTATAAGCAAGGCAAACATGCTTACATAAACCAGAAAATAGCCTTAAGAATAGAAGCAGGAACAGGATTCTTCATGCAACGCCCCCCTCAATATTTTATTCAGCAATAACATTGATGGGCTTGGGTTAAAATCTAAAATCTTTTGTTGGAAGTGCACATATGCGTTTTTTCTGAATCATAGGAGAAAGTTGCTTTTTTCTTCTTCTCTGTTTTCTCCTTCCATCTTTTTCTCTCCTGGATTTCAGTTTTCCCTACAGTGTGGATTTTTCAAGCTACATGCTTCAAGCTGACACACATGCACCAATGTCAAAGGGATCCTGTGGATAAATGATACAAATGAACTTATTTACAAAGCAGAAACAGAATCATAGGCTTAGAAAACAAACCCAAAGGGGAAAGGTGAAGGGGAGGGATAAATTGGGAGTTGGGATTGACATACACACTACTATTTTTTAAATAGGTAACTGGGATTTCGCTGGTGGTCCAGTGGCTAAGACTCTGTGCCCCCAGTGCAGGGGGCCTAGTTTGGATCCCCAGTTGGGGAACTAGCTCCCACATACCACACATAAGACCTGGTGAAGCCTAATAACTAAATAAATATTTTTTTAAAAAATAGATAACCAACAAAGACTTACTGTATAGCACAGGGAACTCTGTTCAATATTTCATAATAATCTAAATAAAAAAGAATTTGAAAAAGGATACATGTATATGTATAACTGAATCACTTTGTTGTACACCTGAAACTAACATAACATTGTAAATCAACTATAGTCCAATATAAAATAAACATTTTTAAGAAAAGAGAGATCCTGTGGAGAATGGCAGCCGGCCAATGCTCTTTCCTATTAGGAGCCAGAGGTCTAAAGAGCATATAAATCTCTGTACTTGTCTTTGGTCTCTTTTTCTGTTAAATTTCATTGCCATTATCATCTGCTCCCCCATCACTTCTCACTCTGTATTCTTTGCTCCCTTTTTATTCTTTTATTTACTCAGCAAATATTTATCAAATGCCCACTATGTGATAAGGGCAGTGGGTGAGATAAATATAGCTGTTAGCCTGTCAGGAATGGAGAAGGCAATGGCACCCCACTCCTGTACTCTTGCCTGGAAAATCCCATGGACAGAGGAGCCTGGTGGGCTGCAGTCCATGGGGTCGCTAAGAGTCGGACACGACTGAGTGACTTCACTTTCACTTTTCACTTTCATGCACTGGAGAAGGAAATGGCAGCCCACCCTAGTGTTCTTGCCTGGAGAATCCCAGCTGCCGTCTATGGGGTCGCACAGAGTCAGACACGATTGAAGTGACTTAGTAGCAGTAGCAGCAGCATCCTGTCAGGAAAGACAGCTTAAATTTTGACACAACTGTTCCAACTTATCATAAGAAGTAGTCCACATTTCCCATTCATTTCTCTGTGTGTAGTGGAGGGAGGGGATTCCAAATCAAAGAAAAATTTCCTCTTTTGTAGAGAAAGAATGAAGTTTAAAAGGCTTTTGTTCCCTAACAGGTCAAGAGACCCCCAGAACAAGCTTTAAAGAGGTCTTTTGAGGTTCCCTAGGTATATAGTACATTGGGTTATGGGTTGCCAAGTCTTTTAATTACCTTTGTTGTTAAATGGCTTTCCTGTGTATATTTTATTTAAAATTTTATTTATTGGAGTATAGTTGATTTATAAGCATCCCTGTGTATTTGAGAGGCTTTTTTCCCAGATCTCCTCCAACACTTTTTGGCTGAGACAGTTATACCTGTGGGCTTTGTCTTGAAAAAGCAGAGCTCAAAAGACCTGATTATGAAGCTGAAAGGTTTGAATAAGCAACACTTTTTCTCAGGAACTTAAAGTGTTATGAAAACCAGAGCCTTTTGGAACCTTCATCATTTTCTCTCAACACATTATTAATGTTTTTGTATTCATGTCATTTTTCTGTCATAGGCTTATTATTAAGGAGACAAAGCAATTTCTAAGTCCTCAAATACTTCTGAATTGGTATTCTTAGGTTGGTCGATGACCGAATGAACACAAACGATTTAGATTCAAGAAGCTGTTTGACTCATGAAAATTGAGTAGAACAGGAGTGAAAGAATGGCAAAAAGTAGCACAAACTTCCTGAGTTATTTATCCCCTCTCACCACCAATTTCTTTCCTAGGACAGCTTTAGTTAAGTTCCCATGATGCTTTACTTCTGCAGATGTTTGGAGGCCATGATTAAGTACCTCACACTGTGGAAGAAAGAGGGGCAGGAGGAGCCCTATGTCAGCCTCACCCGAAAGAAGATGCTAATAAATGGCGAGGAGGTGCTGATAGAATGGGAGGTGGGCCACTCCATCCGGACCCTGGCTATGCACCGCAATGCCTACAAACGTATGTCACAGATTCAAGCCTTCCTGGGCTCAGTGCCCCAGCTGACCTATCAGCTCTATGTGACTCTGATCTCTGCAGAGGTCCCCCTGGGTAGAGGTGAGTGGGGTCAGGCGAAGGGTGGGTTCCACTGAAATCAAGCGTCTTAGAAATCTAGACCTGAACTGTCCAATATCCGGGCCACCAGCTTCCTGTGACTATTTAAATTAAAATTAAAATTAAAAATGTATTTCCTCAGTCATACAAGCTACATTTCAAGTACTCCGCAGCTATGTATACCTTGTGCTTATTGTATTGGCATTATAGAACTTTCTGTTGGGCAGTACCAGTAGTCAACTTGCAGAGCCAAATATCAGGCCTGCCAGATTTCTTAAACCTGGGTAAGGTATTTAGGCTAAAAACACCATAGATAAACCGTCTCTGGGCCCAGAAGTGAGTAATACCAGCAGCCAGTAGGACATTTTTCCACCCACAGTGTTTACATTGTATTGAGGGTGTTTGGTTGATTGGTATAGGGATAAGAGTTTCCCTAATATTCTGATCATGAGAAAACATAATCACTGGGTGAAAGCTCCTTTTATAACTTACATTCCATACTCAGACCTAAGTCAGTTAATACAGGAATTTGCATTTTTTTGAAAGTACCCTGATTGATTCTGATCAGCCACTTTTGGGAATCGCTGATTGAATCACTCTTTCCTTCCATCTCCAGTAGGGAGAAAGAAAAAGGGTATGGATTGAATACTGGTGACAGTTAGACCTGGCCCCAGTTCTGATCTTCTCTGTGTTCTTTAGAAGAAGTTACCAAAGAGGTCACTGTCTTAATCTCCCATTTGTAAAAGAGGGATCCTGGGATGAGTAAGCTTCTAGCAGAGGATGAAGTGTGAGTCAGTGTTTTCAAAAGTTGAGATAAAGTACTGTTAATGATTTAACAGCCTGAGATTAGCTTCATCTACTTGGGCCTGAGCTGGTACAGCTGTGGGTACAGCTTTGGACCATTTCCTTATTATTACATGTTGACCCTGCCTCACAAAGCCCCATGTTTCAAATAAGTGTGGGGAGGAAATGTGTCCTCTTTTTTTCTCTGCTAAGAATTGTTCATCAAGTTCTGCTGGTCTTGAAGCTTTTTGCATACCTAGAATTGACAGTAGTTGGGGAGAAAAGTCTCTGGAAATGATTCCTCCTGAGAATTTTGAGGGTAATTAAATCACTTAATTAAAATATTATGCATTATAAAAGTAATACATGCACAAACGAATGGCCTGCAGGTAATTGTATATGCACAGACTATTTCTACAAAGATATGCAAGAAACGATTTACCTCTAGGGAGTGAAAATGAGCAGTCACCTGGCTTTTAGCTTTTACTTTATACCCTTTTATATATTTTGAATTCTTTTTCACCGTGATCATATATTACTATTTTTGGTCTTTATTTTTTTAATTATAAAAATCAGACATGATTATGGTAAAGATTCAAAACTGTACAGAATATATGTAAAATAGGAGAGGTAATCTCATTTCCCAAAGGTAATCTGTTTACCATTTAATGTATATCCTTCCAGACTTCTTTTTCCTGTGTAAATATAAGCATATATGCAATATATATATGTGTGTGTGCAGCTACCCCGGTGGCTCAGATGGTAAAGAATCTGCCTGCAATGAAGGAAACGTGGGTTCAATCCCTGGATCAGAAAGATCCCCTGGAGAAGGAAATGGCAACCCACTCCAGTGTTCTTGCCTGGGAAACCCCAGAGACAGAAGAGCCTGGCGGGCTACAGTCCATGGGATCTCAAGAGTCAGACACGACTGAGCACATGACCCATATATGTTTGCCCAAAAGGGCTGTATTAAACATTCTTTTCAGCAACATGATTTTCAAAAAGTATACCAGTGTTCTTTCAATAATTATATATACATATATAATAATTATATATGCATACATGATAATATTGATAAATATACTATATATTTCTTTTATATGAATTAGACCATTCTTCCTTACTTCCCTAATCTTCTGTTGGTAGGATTAAAGTTTATTTATAATTTTTCCATGCAAAGTTTTTCTCTAATTACAGACTATGCTCCTTTGAACATCTTTATTTAAAGTATCTGTGTATTGGAATGAGACTCTGTAGAATAACTTCTTAGCAGTAGAATTGCTGGGAGAAAAGATATGCATGTTTAGAATTTCATCAGTACTGCCAAAAGGTTGCATGAATTTGTATTCCCAAGTGTATGAATGTGCCTGTTTCTTTATATCTTAAGCTAAATACTTGATAATTATAAGAATTGTTTTAATAATTTTCTTTATGAGTGAAGCTGAACATCATTTCATGTTTGGACGTTCTGTTCTTATCTATATATAGTACTCACTTTTTCTAGTGTGATGTTTGTGTTTTCCTTATTCATTTGGATGAACTCTTCGCTTATTCTGCCTATTAATCTTTTCCCAGCTGTGAATAAGTGTGTATGTATACATTTGTATAATGTTCTGTATGTGTGCACACACATATATTTTAAATGTGCATGTATATGTCATACATGTAAGAGATATGCAGCACACTATATGTAAGGGACAATATAATTATAGTATTTTCTGGCATTTTGAAGTATTACATTTTTATGTATTCAGATTCTTTAGGTCTTGTGCCTTCCTTACAAAGGCCCTTCACAGCTCATATCTGATTGAGCAGTTTAGCCTGATCTTCCAAACAGAATGAATTTTCAGTTTGTTAATTCCCCCACCAGAACACAAAACAAAGCAAAACAATAACAATGAAGAAAAAGCATTTTATTGAGAATGTGATTGGGATTGCACTCAATTATTTAGGTTATTTTGGAGGGAGTTTACATGTTTTGCAGGATCAGTCAATTTCACGTTAGAAGATAACTGAATTCTCTATTTCATTTAATATTTAGAAATGACTTTATTGAGGTATGAATGACAAAAACCTCTACCTACTTAATGTGTACAACTTGATGAGTTTGGAGATAAATATGCCTCCATGAAACATCACTACACTCTATGCCATAAATATGTAAGAACTCTAGCAAGAAAATTACAGTCAATCCTGGGTATCTGCAGGGGTTTTTTCAGGGACCTGCCACAGATACCAAAATCTGCAAATGCTCAAATCTCTTATATAAAATGGTGTAATATTTGCATATCACCTGTGTACTTCCTCCCGTATACTTAACATCACCTCTAGGTTACTTATAATACCTAATACAATGTAAATGCTATGTAAATAGTTATGGATATGATGTAAATACTATGTAAATAGTTGCCAGTACATGGCAAATTCAAGTTCTGCTTTTTGGAACTTACTGGAATTTTTTCCCGAGTATTTTCCATCCATGTTTGGTTGAATCTGTGGATGCAGAGGGCCAACTATCTACAATTTGACTGAGGTACATTTCATTAAATATTTTTAAATATACTTCAGTAAAATTGTATCATTTTCTTGTTATGGGTCTTACACATTTTTGTGAGGCCTATGTCTAGGTGTTCTATCAGTTTTTAAATCACCTAATTTCCTAAGTGTCAGGGTAGTGCCTATGTAAATTTAATGCATCTCCTGCACTTTAGGAAATAGAGAATGGTGATGATGATGATAGGGGCTAGCAGCTAGAGTTTACTATGTTCCAGGGATTTCTCTAATATAATTATTTCATTTAAATCTTCACAGCAATGCTATAAGATACTTGTTATTATCCACATCTTACAAAATGAGAAAACAGAGGCACTGAGAAGTTAAACAAATTCCCCAAGGTTCCATAACTAATGGATGGCAAAAAGGATTGGCATCTAGGACATCCACCTTTAGAACCTATATTTCTAATTATGAAGTGACAAGATTACTTCCCTGGTGGCTCAGATGGTAAAGTGTCTGTCTACAATGCGGGAGACCTGGGTTCGATCCCTGGGCTGGGAAGATCCGCTGGAGAAGGAAACGGCAAGCCACTCCAATACTATTGTCTGGGAAATCCCATGGACAGATGAGCCTGATAAGTTACAGTCCATGGGGTCGCAAAGAGTTGGACACGACTGAGCGACTTCACTCGCTTCACTCACTCATGAAGTGACAGTGTTAGTCACTCAGTCGTGTTTGACTCTTTGCAACCAGGTTCCTCTGTGCATGTGATTCTCCAGGCAAAAATACTGAGAGGGTTGACATTTCCTCCTCTAGGGGAAATTCCCAACCCAGGGATCAAACCCCGGTCTCCTGCATTGCAGGCAGATTCTTTACCACCTGACCCTCCAGGGAAGCCCAACTATATCACTATACAAAGGTTGTAGGGGAAGCTTTCTGCAAGGCCTTATTTTCAATTCTTTGGTGATTTCTCCTATTAAAAACTTTCTGATGATACCCTCTCTCTTAAGGTTTTGTAAACTACTTTTTGGTTTCACTTTTCCTCATTTTCACCCACCCTCCTATCTTCTCCTTGCTACCCCCCTTTCTTTCCATTTGCTCTGGGAGGCCATCTGGATCAGCATAGATGAGGAATTCACTAACAACATTATGACCTCTTATGGCATGTGTCTATTTGTAGGGAGACAGATGGAAGGTGTTTTTACATTAACTGGAAGCATCAAGCTTTCTGCCTTTTATTACACTACTATCAACAACTGAGTTCTAAGTTAAGAGAAAGCATCACCACACTTGGCCAGCTATACATCTGCCCTGAAGTTCCAAACTCCATAAGGAGCATCAACTCTTGAGGATGGCACTGAGGGTGGTTTATACAGCTAAGAGTTTAACAAATAATCATTTTGTACTCCTTAAACTAATACAGTGTTAGAAAATACAGCTAGAAAAAATTATAAATAATAAAACTAAAGCTAAGAGTAGATACTTTGAGTCTCCCATTCCAGTACTTGAGACCACAACCCTATACTTAGAGCTGGAAAAGATCTTGGAAACAAAGCTATACTTCTTTTTGGCTTTCCATGGGGGAGGTCTTTACTTCTCTTGCAGATTAGATTGACATTTCAATGGCTGTAATTCCCTGAATCCAGTGTTTTTATGAGAACAGAAAGCTCCAGTGTTTCTTTCGGATGAGTACACCTGGGCCTCTCATTCTCCTTGAGAGCGCTAGAACTTTCTTAGGGACCAGTATCCTCTGATATAAAGGAAAGAAAAAAAGAAAGGGTCACTGGAGTCAAGACTCAGGAGAGCAAGTTAGGGAGCATACTGATCCTTCAGTGATATGTATGTTATGGGCTAGAAAATGAGTTGTTTTTTTTTTTTAATTTTTAAACCACTCTGCCAGAAATTTGGGGATTCCTAAAGTTAGCCATACCACTGATGTGATAAACTGGCATTGCTGGTGATTAATACAAACAACTCTAAAATATCTCAGTGACCTAGGAGACTGACGCACATAGATATTCAGTGATTTGCACAAGCTTCTGCACTGCTGAACTAAGGACTTCTAATTGTAGGTATTTTACTCTGCCTCTCTAAATTCAGAATTCTTCGTTAATTCCACAGACATTTGTCAAGCACCTACTATACTCCAGGCAGTGTGCTAGGTTCTGGTGATACAACAGGGAGAAAAATAGACATGGCCCTTTCTGCCCTCTTGGAATTTCCAGGATATATTTTATATTCTAGAAACACACACAAACAAGATTACTTCACTGAAGAAAATATTCCTCAAAGGAGGGACTTCTATAACCAAAGGCATTCTCTCTGAGTCTCCTAAGACAGGATTTTTTTCAGATAGAGTTCTCTCTGCCTCCTGCATAGTTTTCTCAGGTTTCATCAGGTATATGCTGCTTACCCCTTTATATGTACTATTCTTGTGTTAGTGACCTCTCAGTGCTAGTTCTGAAAGTGTTAGTTGTGTCCAACTCTTCTATGACCCCATGGGCTATAGCCCTCCAGGCTCCTCTGTCCATGGAATTCTCCAGGCAAGAATCCTGGAGTGGGTTGCCATTTCCTTCTCCAGGGGATCTTCCCAGCCCAGGGATCGAACCCACATTTCCTGTGTCTCCTGCATGACAGGCAGATTCTTTATGATCTGAGTCACCAGGGAAGCCTTCAATGCTTGTTTTGAGACTCACTTTTTGTATGTTTATATGATTATTAAAGTATTACAGTACATGTTCATGTCTAATTTCATGGGAAATTTAGAAACTAGAGAAATGTAGAAAAACAAAAACTGCTACAGTCCATATCACACAAAAATAATTAGTTTATTTCCATTTTTTTTTCTGTGACTGCTCCTGATTTACACAGCTGTGTTCATTCATAGGTTTTCTCTTAAGCCCTCAAGTCTTTCCTGTCATCTCTCTGGATCTCTGGGTCAGAGTACAAAGTTCATCAACATTGACTGCCCATTGTTTCTGTTTCTTACAGTGGTGCTCATAGTCTTTTCCTGATATCTGTCACCTATGGGGCTACCCTCTGCAACATGTTGGCTATCCAGATCAAGTACGATGAATACAAGATTCGCCTTGGGCCACTAGAAGTCCTGTGCATCACCATTTGGCGGACACTGGAGATCACCTCCCGCCTCGTGATTCTCGTGCTCTTTTCAGCCACCTTGAAGTTGAAAGCTGTGCCTTTCTTACTGCTGAACTTCCTGATCATCCTCTTTGAGCCTTGGCTGAAGTTCTGGAGGAGTGGTGCCCAGATGCCCAATAACATTGAGAAAAATTTCAGCCGAGTGGGCACCCTGGTGGTGTTGATTTCCGTCACTGTCCTCTACGCTGGCATCAACTTCTCTTGCTGGTCAGCTTTGCAGTTGAAGTTAGCAGATAGGGAACTTGTTGAGAAAGGTCAGAACTGGGGACACATGGGCCTGCACTATAGTGTGAGATTGATAGAGAATGTGATCATGGTCTTGGTTTTTAAGTTCTTTGGAGTGAAAGTGTTACTGAATTACTGTCATTCCTTGATTGCCTTGCAGCTCATTATTGCTTATCTGATTTCCATTGGCTTCATGCTCCTGTTCTTCCAGTACCTGCATCCGTTGCGCTCACTCTTCACCCACAATGTAGTGGACTACCTCCACTGTGTATGCTCCCATCGACACCCTCGGGGTAGGGTTGAGAACTCAGAGCCATCTGCTGATGCTGAAGCAAGGCAAAGCATTGTCTGATTCTATCTTTCTGATACTTGGGGATGGGTTGAGGGATGCCAAGACCAACTGTAGAATTGAAGGAGATGATGAGGCTCTTGGGTGAATATCCACCAGGATATTTTTTTGAGTTTTCTGGTAAGCCTATCAGAAGAAAGAGCAGCCCCCAAATGGATTTTATTTCCTTAAGATTGACTGCTATGTGTGAACACCAAGGTAAACTAGTACATATCCAGGAGGGTCAGAGATATCATTCATATTCCATCCACCCTGTCAGCTGTCTGGCTGCCCTGTGAGATAACTTACATCCATGCACCTAAGGCTCTCTGTGACCTTTAAGCTCTGCTCATTCCCTTAAGCATTACTGAGCTTTCTGTGGACTGAACTGAATGACTCAGAATCCCACCAGAATATATCCGGACTGAAAAGAGGATGTGACTGCTCACCAGCCATGGGTACTGCCCAGGAAACAGTTTGACTAATGTGGAACCTGTAACTGTGAACATGGCTGGAGTCTTTCTATTCCAATGAGAAACAGTGATTAAGAGGTAAACCCCCACTCTTGAAACAGCTGTCCCACAAGTGAGTTAGCTCTCCATTAGGACTTTACTAGTGATCATTCATCAGGGATCTTTTTTTTCCAGCAGCCCTTCAAAGACACACTATGAAGAGGGTGTTTAGAGTAGGAGTCATTCAAGGCATAAAGCAGCATGACTCTCTATCTCAGGGACCTGCATGAGCCTGCAGTGTGCTAAGTGGAGTGGCTGAGCCAAAGCTCTTACTTCTCGCCTCTTTATCAAGGATTCCCTCCAACCTGGCTTTGTTGTGCTCTTTGACCAAGACTGATGTAGATCTCAGAGAAGTTGAACTGTAATTGAAAATGTTTCTAATGTGTGGAAGAAATGAAAACTGCTTTGTGTCTCCTACTTTCCTCAGTATTTTGTTGATTCATTTTTTTCAGAGAACAAGAGAGGTAGTAATACCTAGGACATCACCTTTATGTTGTTTGGGGTTGGGAGAGTGGCTAACACCCCAAGGTGGAGTGAAGGCAGAGGAGGAAAACCAGATCACATTAAATCATCATCAGTACTGCTTTCTGCCCACAAGATTTTATTTTCTAATAAGGAGCGTGTGCTTATCAACCATCTGCTCATTCCTCCACCCCCAGTGGAGGAATACAGATCTCCCTTCCTTATGTATCTTAATGTTTATATCTCATATGAGTTGGATTGGGAAGATCCACTAGAGAAGGGATAGGCTACCCTCTCCAGTTTTCTTGGGTTTCACTGGTGGCTCATCTGGTAAAGAATCTGCCTGCTATGCAAGAGACCTGGGTTCATTCCCTGGGTTGGGAAGATCCCCTGGAGAAGGGAACAGCTACCCACTCCAGTATTCTGGCATGGAGAATTCCATTGACTGTATAATCCATGGGGTCACAAAGAGTTGGACATGACTAAGTTTCACTCATATGAGTTGGGTATTTTGATGAGAAAGTCAGCTGGATGCCTCTAACGTCACCAAGGATATGAAGCTTCTATGGCCACTGACAGTTGGGACTGGGTATCCTAGCATTTACCTAACTAATGCTTGCCCCTCACAGACCAAGAAAGTAAGATGAACTCCTAATAGCATGAATCAGTTGGGCCCACCACAATGCTATGAGGAATTGTGAACAATCTAACCTAAGACTCCTCATTCTCATCCAGTCTTACTCCTGGGATCTTGGTAAGAATTTATCTTTTGCCATTTCTCCTCCTCTTATCTAATGTTGGAAGAACTCCTTCTGCTAAGCAGCAGGGTGTGAGCCAGAACTGTCCTATTTCCTGACATGTCTTCTGTGGTTTTGCCATCTTCAGCCACTGTTGGGGCTGAAAGGATTGGATACTGATTTTGGGAAAGAGTAAAGTGACTTGCTTTTGAGAAGTGGAGATTTCGTCTTTCAACATAACTCCCTCATTCCTCATCCTCATCTTTCATGATGGAGATATAGGTGGTTGTCATAAAAGCACACACCACTGTCCTCTGCTTGTTATTCAAGGTAAATTTGAAAGAAATAACCTACCAAATCTCCAGAAGAACACACTGCCTCTTTGGAATTCAAGCAATAATTTCTCCCAGTGGTTAATGTGCCTTCCATTATTTAAGAGCAAGAGGAGTGTGGAGCTATAATTTGGTCCAGAAAAGCCCTGTGAGTCAGCTCTTTAAGGATCAGGTGCTATGAGAACATAAAAACACACAGTTGACCAGGCAAGCCAATTGGAGCTGAAGTGGAGATACAGAGGGCAGAAAAATGTGGCTCACGCCACACTAGACTTAATTTCCTGCATGTATCCTTTCCATCCTCAGTGACTTAATACACCAAGAACACAGAGTTTAGGGTGAAGATTATGAAGCAAGTTCCACTTGAAAAACCAGCTGCAGTGTTTTCCACAGAGAAGAGATACCAGTGATACATCACACAAATGAACCTTCAGAATCTCCTATAGGTGGTGGCCTTTCTGTTCCATAGCAATCTTATAGATGCACAGGAGATGCATTGTGGAATATAGGAGTAGAGCAGAGGAGTGTGCTCCTCTCCATCCGCAAACACTTCTTTGATTACTCTCTTTTTACCTTCTGAAATCTTAAAGCAACACAGGGTACTTGTAAATTTTATTTTTAATTGAAGGATAATCGCTTTACAATATTGGGCTCTGTAACAACACAGAGGGGTGGGAAGGGGTGGGAGGTGGCAGGGAGGTTCAACACAGGGTACTTTTGTAGGGGCAAATCTGGGTGGGAGAGGAGGCCGAGATGGGGCCAGCAAATGGACCTTGGAAAAGGAGTGCAGAATTACAAAGTGCGGGGGAAATGGTAGACCATTGTAGCAACAACTATTCTTATGTCATTGAAAATTCAGTAGGCTAAGTAAGTATGGGCAAATGAACATATTAAGAAAGTGTATTATTAATAAATAATAGTTGTCAATTTTAAAGACTATGGGCATAGAACCATGAGGCATGGTAAGAGAATTAAATGCTAGCTAATATTTATGAGCACTTACTATATGTCTGGCATGGTGCTTTATATGCATTATTTCATTCAATCCTCAAAACAACTCTTTTGAGGGATGCCCCAACCAGTAATGCTGAAGAAGCTGAAGTTGAACGGTTTTATGAAGACCTACAAGACCTTTTAGAACTAACACCCAAAAAGATGTCCTTTTCATTATAGGGGACTGGAATGCTGAAGTAGGAAGTCAAGAAACACCTTGATTAATAGGCAAATTTGGCCTTGGAATGCAGAATGAAGCAGGGCAAAGATTAATAGAGTTTTGCCAAGAAAAGTCACTGGTCATAGCAAACACCCTCTTCCAACAACACAAGAGAAGACTCTACACATGGACATCACCAGAAGGTCAATACCAAAATCAGATTGATTATATTCTTTGCAGCCAAAGATGGAGAAGCTCTATACAGTCAGCAAAAACAAGACCAGGAGCTGACTGTGGCTCAGACCAGGACCTCCTTATTACCAAATTCAGACTCAAATTGAAGAAAGTAGGGAAAACCGCTAGACCATTCAGGTATGACCTAAATCAAATCCCTTATGATTATACAGCAGAAGTGAGAAATAGATTTAAGGGCCTAGATCTGATAAGATAGAGTGCCTGATGAACTATGGACTGAGGTTCGTGACATTGTACAGGAGACAGGGATCAAGACCATCCCCATGGAAAAGAAATGCAAAAAAGTGAAATGGCTGTCTGGTGAGGCCTTACAAATACTGTGAAAAGAAGAGAGGCGAAAAGCAAAGGAGAAAAGGAAAGATATAAGCATCTGAATGCAGAGTTCCAAAGAATAGCAAGAAGAGATAAGAAAGCCTTCTTCAGCGATCAATGCAAAGAAATAGAGGAAAACAACAGAATGGGAAAGACTAGATCTCTTCAAGAAAATCAGAGATACCAAGGGAACATTTCATGCAAAGATGGGCTCGATAAAGCATAGAAGTGGTATGGACCTAACAGAAGCAGAAGATATTAGGAAGAGGTGGTGACAATACATGGAAGAACTGTACAAAAAGATCTTCACGACCCAGATAATCATGATGATGTGATCCCTAATCTAGAGCCAGACATCTTGGAATGTGAAGTCAAGTGGGCCTTAGGAAGCATCACTACGAACAAAGCTAGTGGAGGTGATGGAATTCCAGTGGAGTTATTTCAAATCCTGAAAGATGATGCTGCGGAAGTGCTGCACTCAACATGCCAGCAAATTTGGACAACTCAGCAGTGGCCATAGGACTGGAAAAGGTCAGTTTTCATTCCACTCTCAAAGAAAGGCAATGCCAAAGAATGCTATAACTACCGCACAATTGCACTCATCTCACATGCTAGTAAAGTAACGCTCAAGATTCTCCAAGCCAGGCTTCAGCAATACATGAACTGTGAACTTCCTGATGTTCAAGCTGGTTTTAGAAAAGGCAGAGGAACCAGAGACCAAATTGCCAACATCCACTGGATCATGGAAAAAGCAAGAGAGTTCAGGAAAAACATCTATTTCTGCTTTATTGACTATGTCAAAGCCTTTGACTGTGTGGATCACAATAAACTGTGGAAAATTCTGAAAGAGATGGGAATACCAGACCACTTAACCTGCCTCTTGAGAAATCTGTATGCAGGTCAGGAAGCAACAATTCTAACTGGACATGGAACAACAGACTGGTTCCAAATAGGAAAAGGAGTAAGTCAAGGCTGTATACTGTCACCCTGTTTATTCAACTTATATGCAGAGTACATCATGAGAAACACTGGACTAGAAGAAACACAATCTGGAATCAAGATTGCTGGGAGAAATATCAATAACCTCAAATATGCAGATGATACCACTCTTATGGCAGAAAGTGAAGAAGAACTAAGGAACCTCTTGATAAAAGTGAAAGAGGAAAGTGAAAACGTTGGCTTAAAGCTCAACATTCAGAAAACAAAGATCATGGCATCCACTCCCATCACTTCATGGGAAATAGATGGGGAAACAGTGGAAACAGTGTCAGACTTTATTTTGGGGGCTCCAAAATCACTGCAGATGGTGACTGCAGCCATGAAATTAAAAGACGCTTACTCCTTGGAAGAAAAGTTATGACCAACCTAGATAGTATATTCAAAAGCAGAGACATTACTTTGCCGACTAAGGTCCGTCTAGTCTAGGCTATGGTTTTTCCTGTGGTCATGTATGGATGTGAGAGTTGGACTGTGAAGAAGGCTGAGCACCAAAGAATTGATACTTTCGAACTGTGGTGTTGGAGAAGACTCTTGAGAGTCCCTTGGACTGCAAGGAGATCCAACCAGTCCATTCTGAAGGAGATCAGCCCTGGGATTTCTTTGGAAGGAATGATGCTAAAGCTGAAACTCCACTACTTTGGCCACCTCATGAGAAGAGTTGACTCATTGGAAAAGACTCTGATGCTGGGAGGGATTGGGGGCAGGAGGAGAAGGGGACGACAGAGGATGAGATGGCTGGATGGCATCACGGACTCGATGGACGTGAGTCTGAGTGAACTCCGGGTGATGGTGATGGACAGGGAGTTCGCGAAGAGTCGGACATGACTGAGCGACTGAACTGAACTGTGATTCTGCAATTTACAAATGAAGATTCTAAGGCATAGAAAAGTGAAGTGACCTGCCGGAGGTCACAGATAATGTCAGAACCGGGATTAAGTCTTAGGCACTCAGGCCCCAGACCTTATACTCTTGATCATGATGTAAATAAGTCCTCTTAGGTCCTTTGTGAAATTATTTTAATGTGTTAATGTTTTCAAGAATAGTTTATGGGCTGTGGCTGGGTTTATATCAAGCATGCTTTTTCACATAACTTATCAAGGAGTACCACTCAGTTCACTCTAGAGAAGGGTCAAGTCCTGAAAAGCCTAGGAGGACAACCGAGGGTGTGTTCACATGCGCTTGTAGGAGGGAGTCTGAGAGGGTTGGGAAATGGGGTTGGGCGCAGAGGGGAAGGATGGTGAAGAGAAGCATTTCCTTTCTAGTTTCAGGATTTTGACTCCTTATGTTCTTAGACACACACTTTCCAGATCCTGGTTGTGGAAGTAAAACTGGAGGGAGCAATTCCAGTCAGAATTGTATGACCACTTCCTCCAGAAATAACCAATCAGAGCAGGGGAGTGGTGAAGCCCATTCTCTTATACTTTTCTCTGGCTGACACTGCCCTTACTGCTGTTGAGAAGCTGACCCCCAGAACATGCTAGAGGATGGGACACTACAGAATAACACCCCTCCAGGAGCTGTCATAGCTCTGAGAGTCTAGGGCAACCTTGAGTGCTCTTTCAGTTAGCCCTCCTCATGTCAACACCTTACAAGGCCATAGTCTTTAGCTTTACAGAACTGATTACTACTTCCTGGGATAGGGTGAGGTGGATGGCTGTAGGGTTGGGTACTCCCCCAAACAGTCCATCTAAATCCACGAGGCTCTGTCTCTGACAAATCTTTTAGTACAAACTTAGTTGACTCTGGACCCTCCAAAATATTTCCCAAGAGTGGAGATCCTTCTCTGAAGTTTTTGCTTTTGGGCTTTACTACTGTTGGTAGGCGGGGACATTGAGTTATATCCTTTGAACTGAGAAGGAACTTTAAGACCAAAAAAATGAAGCAGGCAACTCCATAAAGTGCAGTTATGAAGTTTATTGTGGGCAGAGGCAGGATCTGGTAGACAATGACCCAGGGATATTCACAGCTCCACTCTGTGCCCTCGAAAGGGGTATGGGGGAGATGAAAAGGGATTAAAGCTAAAAACAGAATCTGGCTACCAAGGGAGACACACATTTGCACCTATGGGAACCAGGGTTCTTTCCTCCCCCATTCAAGGAGTCTCAGTATCATTAATCATCCAGATTAGCAAAAAGTATTCTTCCAGTTTTCATATCAGATGAAGGCGTAGCTAAAAGTTAATAGGGAACTCAACTGGCTTGGGTGCATTCCTAGTGAGTAGGCTAAAGCTAAGTCATTCAGAGAGGGGAGGGAGTAGGACTCTGGCCCTAAGAGCTGACAAAATGGGGTCAGTTTGATTCAGCCACACAATTACCATCTTCAGAGGACACATATGCCCACAATTTTATGCCTTTCCTCCTGAAAGACTGGCACCATCAGTCATACAATTCAGGCCTTAGAAACTCTGCGGTGCACAGTGAAAGTATGTTATGGGCCTTGGCCACAAAACAAATGCCATGTGAATCTGGGAAATAGCAAGGCTAGTCTGTGTGAGATATGAAAGCTACCTGCAAAAACACATTTCCACATATGGAAATAACATTTGGATAGCACTTTATAATATTCAAGACACACTTACACATATTAGCTCTCTTACCAATGTGTCATTGTTAGGACAAGCCCTCTGAGTTGTATATGTGGATTTGCATTGTTCTAATGGGAGGAATAAGTTACGAGGATGGGATTAACATATAGATACTACTATATATAAAATGGGGCTTCCTGGTGGCACAGAGGTTAAAGCGTCTGCCTCCAGTGCGGGAGACCCAGGTTCAATCCCTGAGTCGGGAAGATCCCCTGGAGAAGGAAATGGTAACCCACTCCAGTATTCTTGCCTAGAGAATCCCATGGACAAAGAAGCCTGTTAGGCTACAGTCCACAGGGTCGCAAAGAGTCGGACATGACTGAGCGACTTCACTTTCACTTTCACTTATATATAAAATAGATGAACATCAAGGTCCTACTGTATACAACAGGAAACTATACTCAATATCTTATAAGAGCCTATATTGGAAAAGATTTTGAAAAAGAATATATCTATATATTTGTGTCCATGTGTGTAACTGAATCACACTATAAACGTGAACCTAATACAACATTGTAAATCAACTATACTTCAATTAAAAAAAGAACCCTAGCAAGGAGGATGTAACAAAGATAAATTCAGCCATGAGTATATTAAGTAAATACAATAACTAATTTTCAGTTCTGTACATCAACTTTTAAACTCTTATTTTGTGCCTGCAGAGTCTATGTAGATATCTCAAAGAGCTACATAGATGCTGAAAGACAAGTGAATCCAAAATATTGAGTATAAGTGATGTTGGAGATAAATAGGCACCTTCATATTACTGGTATGAGAGTAAAGTATTGGCACAAATTTTCAGAAGGTCACTTGTCAGTATTTGTCAAAATTACATGGCATACTTTTTGTCTCAGAATTTTAACCTCTAGAAATTTTTCCCCATGGAAACATAGCCACAATTGTGCAGAGAAATATGTATAAGGATATTCATTGAGGCACTGTTTGCCTCCATTAAAAACTATTAACTTAAATTTCCATCTATAAAGAAAAGATTAAATTCTTGCAGCTCTATAATTGGAATACTATCCAGTCATTAAGAAGAATTGTGTAGGTGTATACAGCATGTGCTGAGTGAAAAGATAGGTGAAAAAAGCAAGTTGGAGAACAAAATGTATAGGATAAGGTTATGAAGAATTACTCAAACTTGGAAACAAGGGTGTGATAGAAGAATGATGCCCACCCCTTCCTGCTGTGCCATAAAGATCTCCTTGTCCTAATCCTCAAAACTTGTGAATATGCCATCTTATATGGCCAGGGAGAATTAAGGGGGAATTGCTAATCAGTTGGCCTTGAAATAGGAACTTATCCTGGATTATCTGGTTATGCTAGAGAACATGATGTGAAGATGGAGGCAGAGATATTTGAAGATTCTATAATGTTGGGTTTAAGATGGAGAAAGAGGGACTTTCTTAGTGGTCCAGTGGTTGAGGCCCTATGCTTCCACTGCAGGCATGCTCAGTCATGTCTGACTCTGTGTAACCCTGTGGGCTGTAGCCCACCAGGCTCCTCTGTCTATGGGATTCTCCAGGCAAGACCACTGGAGTGAGTTGCTACTTCTTCCTCTAGGAAATCTTCCTGACCCAGGGATCAAACCCGAGTCTCTTCTGTCTTCTGCGTTGGCAGGTGTGCTCTTTACTACTAGTGCCACCTGGCCGATGCAAGGGGCACGGATTCAATCCCTGGTTGGGGAACTAAGACCCCATGGTGGGGCAGCCAAGAAAACATTAATTAATCAATTAAAAAGATATATATTGACAGCAATTTAAAAAATGATGGAGGAAGGGGCTACAAACTGGGAAATGAAGCTCTAGGGTGAGAACAAGGAAATAGATTGTCCTGTAAGGCCTCCAGAAGGAACCAGGCCCTGCTGACGCTTTGATTTTGGCCCTATGAAGCTGGTTTTGGATTTCTAACTGTCATAACTGTAGGAAAATATTTTTTTAAACCTACTTAGTTTGTGGCAATTTATTAAAGCAGCATAGGAAATTAATACAAAGGGAAGAGATGATTACTTGATGCTTTAATGTCACATTGAAAGCATTTTCCAGCATACCTATTTAGATGTCATCTGACTCTTTAGGTCTAAAGAAGTATAATTTAGCACAACTGATGAGGATTTAGTCATTTTACATTTCTGTAAAACTGATGCAATGACATTTTATGTCCACCTAAGGAAGACATCACGATTTTGGTTCTGATTGCCCTCTTGGGCATTAATCAGCTTTGATTCTAAGTTAGCAATATTATTTTAGCAATCCTTTGTTTTTTAACTGACTATAAATACCAGTTCTCACATCCTCTTTTGAGTTAACTTTACCATCCTGCTGGTTTCCTCCTTCATGAGTTAAAATTAAACTTTGACACATGCTCACACTCTTTGTATAAAGCTGTTCCTGAACATTTTGAGACTTATACTTCAACAATGATCCCATTTTTTGTAAAAAAAAACAAAACAAAAAAACACAAAACAAAACTAAAACAACAATATGGTGGTGGGAGGAGCTGGAGGAAAATGTTCCACACTCTTTATGGCAGTTCTCTGGATGGGGAAGTGGGGAAGATGATTCGGGATTTCTTTTGTGTTGTTTGCAATATTTGACTTTTGTATAATTTTATGTGGTGTTTGTAGTCTGAGAAATATATTACTTTAAAAAGTAAATATATGCTAAAAATGATTCACACAGTGTCTGTCCCCAACAAGTTTAATATCTGGTTGGAGAGGGAGAGATGTAAAGCATACAACTCACTAGAAATATAAGGCCAAGTATGTTAGATGCCTATGAAGGAAGTGGGCTCCTATCTGTTCAGTGCTTGTTAGATACCAAGCTTCATGTTGGATCATTTACATAATTTTATTTCATCACAACAGTCCTCTGAGGTAGATGCTATCTATCTCCATTTTTTCAGATGAAGAAACTAAAGTTGAGAGGGATTTGCCTAAGGTCACACAACTATTGTGCTGAGGGAAAGAGGTAGAATTTGAATCTTGGTCTTTTTATTCCAAAGCTCACACCTCTCCCATTCTAATACACTGGCTCCCCTTAGATGTTCGGTCCAGTGGTCTAGACTGGGTAGGACTGAGGTCACTTGATACTTTATACTCAGCTTTGAGCACCCCACTCCAGTGCTCTTGCCTGGAGAATCCCATGGACGGAGGAGGCTGCAGTCCATGGGGTCGCGAAGAGTCGGACACGACTGAGCGACTTCACTTTGACTTTTCACTTTCATGCATTGGAGAAGGAAATGGCAACCCACTCCAGTATTCTTGCCTAGAGAATCCCAGGGATGGGGGAGCCTGGTGGGCTGCCATCTATGGGGTTGCAGAGAGTTGGACACGACTGAGGCGACTCAGCAGCAGCAGCAGTTGGCTCTTTAAAGGGGGCAGATGCATTTACAGAAGGGAACGAAGAAAGCTTGTCTCTAGTATTTACCCGAACTAGTCCATGGCTCAGCCTGCTCTGTATAATTTCCTGTCCTCCATGTGCTCATATTCTTGGCTTTGGACGTCAGGCCCTTCTTGCTCTCTGGACCCATTTGACTCTGCTTCTCTGGTTTACCCACCTCTGCCTGCCTCACTTGACCCTTCAATGTGCTCTTTCCCCATGGCTTGGCTCACTGCAATCAGGACGAAGAACAATTTCAATACCCAAAAGAATTTCCTGGACTTCCCTGGTGGCACAGTGGATAGGAATCCACCTGCCAATGCAGGGGACACGGGTTTGATCCCTGGTCCAGGAAGATTCCACATGCCACGGAGCAACTAAGCCCATGTGCCACAACTACTGAGCCCATGCACCTTAAAGCCTGTGCTCCCCAACAAGAGAAGCCACTGCAATAAGTCTGTGCACCACAGTGAAGAATAGCTCCTGCTCGCCGCAACTAGAGAAGGCCTGCACACAGCGATGAGACCCAGTGCAACCAAAAACAAATAAATAAAAGAACTTCCTTATACTACTCCCTTATAGTCACACCCCTAAGCCCTGGAAACCACTGACCTGTGCTCTTTCCCTATACTTTTGTCTTTTTGAGAATGTCATACATATGGAATCACACAACCTCTTGCATTTAGAGTTTCTGAGCAGAGGAGTGATGTAGTTAGGGCTCTTTCAGGAAGATCACGTTGGTATTGTGTGAAGGATGAATTGCAAGAGAGTAAAACTACATATTGAGAGACCAGCTTCAAGACTTTAAGTTGGAGATGACCATATGTGGTACATATTCATTAAAGGGCTTATTGTAATTAATCAAAGAGGTGTAAGAGAAAAAAGAAACAAGATCATGGTTACATATTTTTATTTCCATATACTATAGTGTCCACTGATTACTCCAAGGGGATAATGGTACACACAGAGACAGAAAACAAAACAAACAAAAATAGGACACAAGAAGGCACATACAGAATAGTTCAAATTTTATTTTTAAAAAGACAAGTGTACGTAGATAGTAAAATGTCTGGAAGGTGTATAAATATATACCAAGATCTTACTGTTTATTTCTGCATAATGGAATTACAAATGATAGTTTTCTTCTATATAATAGTTTACATTTACAAAGCCATATTTCTTCTCCTCTAGCTCTCACACCCCAACCCTGATGCCTGGAGAATAGGATATGTGCAGTTCTTTGTTCCTTTTACCACTTGATACAATTCTAGGCACACATTAGATACATTATCATCACCATTTTATCAGTTATATTTCTAAGTCATTAAGGAAAGAGTTCAGGTACTGTAATGAAGTGACTTGACCAGAATTACACAACTAAGGGTAAATCAGAATGGGATGTAGGGCTCATATCCCTAATCTATATTTCTTTAAAACATCCTTTTTATTATAAAAGTGTTCAAACATACATAAAAGAGGGAATATAGCATACTCTTATGTACCACCACCCAGCTTCAACAGTTATCATTTTGCCATTCTTATTTCATCAGCTTCCAATCATTGTTTTTCTTCATCTGACTGGAGGATTTTAAAGGAAATTTTACAATAATTACTTTGGTGTGCAATTTATAATTGTTAAAGGCATTAAGAGATACACATAAGCACTATGCCATTATCACATCCAACGAAATTAACAATAATTCCTCAATTTCAGTCTATATTCAAATTTTCTCAAATGCTTTCAAGATGTCTTTGTGCTGTTGGTTTGTTCAAATCTGGATCCAAACAAAATTTGTGCATTGCACTTGGGTAATGGGTCTCAAGTCTCTTTTATTCTGTAATAGTCCATACTCCCTTTTTAAAGTCACTAATTTGTTTATCATTGCTTTTATTTCCAGTATACTGGGGAGTTGGATCATAGAGGATCCTGCTGTGATTTATGTCGGAGAGTGTTTTGCCTATGTTCTCCTCTAGGAGTTTTATAGTTTCTGGTCTTACATTTAGATCTTTAATCCATTTTGAGTTTATTTTTGTGTATGGTGTTAGAAAGGGGTCTAGTTTCATTCTTTTACAAGTGGTTGACCAGTTTTCCCAGCACCACCTGTTAAAGAGACTGTCTTTACTCCACTGTATATCCTTGCCTCCTTTGTCGAAGATAAGGTGTCCATAGGTGTGTGGGTTAATCTCAGGGCTTTCTATTTTGTTCCATGGATCTATAATTCTGTCTTTGTGCCAGTACCATACTGTCTTAATGACTGTGGCTTTGTAGTAGAGCCTGAAGTCAGGCAAGCTGATTCCTCCAGTTCCATTCTTCTTTCTCAAGATTGCTTTGGCTATTCGAGGTTTTTTGTATTTCCATACAAATCTTGAGATTATTTGATCTAGTTCTGTGAAAAATACTGCTGGTAGCTTGATGGGAATTGCATTGAATCTGTAGATTGCTTTAGGTAGTATACTCATTTTCACTATATTGACTCTTCCGACCCATGAGCATGGTATATTTCTCCATCTATTAGTGTCCTCTTTGATTTCTTTCATCAGTGTTTTATAGTTTTTGATATATAGGTCTTTAGTTTCTTTAGGTAGGAATATTCCTAAGTATTTTATTCTTTTCGTTGCAATGGTGAATGGAATTGTTTCCTTAACTTCTTTTTCTACTTTCTCATTATTGGTGTATAGGAATGCAAGGGATTTCTGAGTGTTGATTTTATATCCTGCAACTTTACTATATTCATTGATTAGCTCTAGTAGTTTTCTGGTCGAGTCTTTAGGATTTTCTATGTAGAGGATCATGTCATCTTCAAACAGTGAGAGTTTTACTTCTTCTTTTCCAATTTGGATTCCTTATATTTCTTTTTCTGCTCTGATTGCTGTGGCCAAAACTTCCAGTACGATGTTGAAGAGTAGTGGTGAAAGTGGACACCCTTGTCTTGTTCCTGACTTTAGGGGAAATGGTTTCAATTTTTCACCATTGAAGATAATGTTAGCTGTGGGTTTGTCATATATAGCTTTTATTATGTTGAGGTATGTTCCTTCTATTCCTGCTTTCTGGAGTGTTTTTATCATAAATGGATGTTGAATTTTGTCAAAGGCTTTTTTCTGCATCTATTGAGATAATCATATGATTTTTATTTTTCAATTTGTTAATGTGGTGAATTACATTGATTGACTTGCGGATATTGAAGAATCCTTGCATCCCTGGGATAAAGCCCACTTGGTCATGGTGTATGATCTTTTTAATGTGTTGCTGGACTCTGATTGCTAGGATTTTGTTGAGGATTTTTGCATCTATGTTCATCAGTGATATTGGTCTGTAGTTTTCTTTTTTTGTGGTGTCTGTGTCAGGTTTTGGTATTAGGGTGATGGTGGCCTCATAGAATGAGTTTGGAAGTTTACCTTCCTCTGCAATTTTCTGGAATAGCTTCAGTAAGATAGGTGTTAGCTCTTGGAATTTTTGGTAGAATTCAGCTGTGAAGCCGTCTGGACCTGGGCTTTTGTTTGCTGGGAGATTTCTGATTACAGTTTCAATTTCCGTGCTTGTGATGGGTCTGTTAAGATTTTCTATTTCTTCCTGGTTCAGTTTTGGAAAGTTGTACTTTTCTAAGAATTAGTCCATTTCTTCCAAGTTGTCCATTTTATTGGCATATAATTGCTGATAGTAGTCTCTTATGATTCTTTGTATTTCTGAATTGTCTGTCGTGATCTCTCCATTTTCATTTCTAATTTTGTTGATTTGATTTTTTTCTCTTTGTTTCTTGATGAGTCTGGCTAATGGTTTGTCAATTTTATTTATCCTTTCAAAGAACCAGCTTTTGCTTTGTTGATTTTTGCTATGGTCTCTTTTGTTTCTTTTGCATTTATTTCTGCCCTAATTTTTAGGATTTCTTTCTTAAAATTAAAAGCTTCTGCACAACAAAGGAAACTATAAGCAAGGTGAAAAGACAGCCTTCTGAATGGGAGAAAACAATAGCAAATGAAACAACTGACAAACAACTAATCTCAAAGATATATAAGCAACTTATGCAGCTCAACTCCAGAAAAATAAATGATCCAATAAAAAAATGGGCCAAAGAACTAAATAGGCATTTCTCCAAAGAAGACATACGGATGGCTAACAAACACATGAAAAGATGTTCAACATCACTCATTATCAGAGAAATGCAAATCAAGACCACAATGAGGTACCATTTCACACCAGTCAGAATGGCTGCAATCCAAAGTCTACAAGCAATAAATGCTGGAGAGGATGTGGAGAAAAGGGAACCCTCTTACACTGCTGGTGGGAATGCAAACTAGTACAGCCATTATGGAAAACAGTGTGGAGATTCCTTAAAAATTGCAAATAGAACTGCCTTATGACCCAGCAATCCCACTGCTGGGCATACACACCGAGGAAACCAGAATTGCAAGAGACACATGTACCCCAATGTTCATTGCAGCGCTGTTTATAATAGCCAGGACATGGAAGCAACCTAGATGTCCATCAGCAGATGATTGGATAAGAAAGCTGTGGTACATATACACAATGGAATACTACTCAGCCCTTAAAAAGAACAAATTTGACTCAGTTCTAATGAGATGGATGAAATTGGAACCGATTATACAGAGTGAAGTAAGCCAGAAAGAAAAACACCAATACAGTATACTGACACATATATATGGAATTTAGAAGACAGTAATGATGACCCTATATGTGAGACAACAAAGAGACACAGAGGTATAGAGTGGACTTTTGGACTCTGAGGGAGAGGGAAAGGGTGGGATGGTTTGGGAGAATGGCAATGAAACATGTATATTTTCTTGTAAGAAACGAAGCTCCAATCTATGTTCAATGTAGGATGCAGGATGCATGGGGCTGATGCACAGGATGATTCAAGTAGAGGATGTGGGGTGGGAGGTGGGAGGGGCTTTGGCATTGGGAGATTGTGTTCACCTATGGCTGATTTGTGTCAATGTATGGCAAAACAAATATAGTATTGTAATTAAAAAAATAAATAAATTTAATTAAAAAAAAAAAAAAAAAAATAAAGTCACTAATTTGTTGAAGAAACTGGCTCATTTTTTGTGTAGACTATCATGCACTCTGGATTTGGGCAATTGCTTTCTTATGATATTGTTTAACTTGTTCTCCTGTCACCTATATTTCCTATGAACCATTAGGTCTAGAGATTATTGATTAGATTCAGCATCAATATTTTAGCAAGGACACCTGATAGATGGTGCTAGGTGCTTCCTACTGCAGCACCTTTTGAGGTTCATCATGTCTGCATATCTCCTTTTGATTGATGCTAAACCAATCAGTGAGTTTAGATGATGCCAGCTTATCTCCCCTATTATAAAATTTCCATCAACCTCTTATCTAATAATCATTGCCCAGATTATTATGGAATTGTAAAATGGTGATTTTCTAATGCTAACATTTTTTATGCATTTATTAGCTGGAATTCCATAAATAACAATTGTCTCTTATCAGCTATTTACTTACTTTGATACATCATTTATACAAGGAAAGGCAGGATAAATGATTCATTCATTTTCTCTTTATTGGTTTTTTGAGTAATAAGTTGTTGCCTTAGCAATCTCCAATGGTGTTCAACAGTTGGTTTTTTTTTTTGCTTTTAGAATCATTATGAATTTATGTATTTTTATATGTTTGATGTGCTTCAATCCAATGCAGTCATTGTTCTTTGTGTAATAAACTTTTTATTTTAGAGTAGTATTAGATTTACAGAAAAGTTGCAAAGATAATACAGAGAGTTCTCAAGTATCCCTCATATAGTTTCCCCTATTCTTTTTCCCTTTAAAATAAAAATGTAGCTTTTATTTTGTTGTGTTTTAACAGTATACCAGTTCCTACATTTGCATTTATGAACCAGTTTCTTTTTTTATTGACGTATGATTGCTATACAATGTTGTGTTAGTTTCTGCTGTACAACAAACTGAATCAACTATATGTGTATATACATATATATATATCCTCTCCTATTCTTAATATCTTACATTACTATGGGACATCTGTCTCAACTATGACACCATTATTGATACACTTATTAACTCAACTCCATCGTTTAATCAGATTTTCCTAGTTCTCCCCTAGAGCCCCTTTTCTCCCAGGATCCCACCCAGGATACAATAGGACATTTAACTGTCATGTCTCTTTAAGCCTCCTTTGGTCTGTGACAGTTTCCCAGACTATCCTTTTTTTTGATGACCAAGACAGTTGTGAGAAGTACTGTTCATGTAATTTGTAGAATTTATGTATTTTTTTTTTATGATGAGACTGGAGTTCCCTGTTCTTGGGAGGAAGACCACAGAGATAAAGCTTGTCATCATCGTATGATATCAAGAATACATGCTAACAGCATGACATAACTAATGATGGCTGAGGTAGTGTTTGCCAGGTTCCTCTGCTGTAATATTTCCCCCATACTCTAGTTTTTGGAAGCAAGTAATAAGGAAGCAGCAGATCTGACAGGTCAACATACACATTCACAATTCTTGGAGCATAAGGTCTACATCATCGTTTCCTCTGGCACAGCAACCTGCACCAGGAGTACAGGCTGTTATCTCCACAGCTGCTGCCAATCTGGAGTGAGAACTGGCAAGCACACGATTTAAAATTCTGCTGTCCTGGGGCTTCCCTGGTGGCTCAGTGATATAGAATCCACCTGCCAATGCGGGAGACACAGGTTTGTTCCCTGATCTGGGAGGATCCCTCATGCCGCAGAGCAACTAATCCCGTACACCACAACTATTGAGCCGGTGCTCTAGAACCTGGGAACTGCAGCTACTGAAGCCGCCACGCCCTGGAGCCCATGCTCCACGAGAGAAGCTGCGTGCGCTGCAACTAGAGAAAAGCCTGAGCAGCACCGAAGACCCAGCACTGTCAAAGATAATTAAAGACAATTTAAAAATTCCCACTGTCTTCTCGTGATGTAGCATCCTTTTCATTAAGCTTTCCCATGGTTGGTATGAATTTTTTTTTTACTAGATTCCAGAGATTCAAGAAAGTTGATTCTGAAAGTTTAATAGCTTATTAGTTGCTTTTGTGGATGGACCAAACCCTGGAATTACCTACTCCACCATTTTTGGTGCCCTCCATTGTTTTAAAAAAACTTTTTAAGGATGGCAATTCCACTTCCAAGCTCTTAATATGCTTGAGCTAAATGGAAATTTATTATATAATGCAGGGAACTCAAACCTTGTGCTCTGTGACAACCTAGAGGGTTGGGATGGGATGGGGGGGGCAGTGGGCGGGAGGTTCAAGAGGGAGGGGACATACATATACCACTAGCTGATTCATGTTAATATATGGCAGAAATGAACACAATACTGTAAAGTAATTATCCTCCAATTAAAAATAAGTTAAAAAGCAGATATCCATTCATTACTTTTAATGCACAAATTGTCTCATCATTGGCCAGTGGAATCTCCTTCAAAGTGGCTTATTTTTCTTTGACAGAATCCCAGTAATCTTTGATAGTTTCCTTGCTTTTTGCTACAAGATGTCTCAGGCTCATCTTATACATTTACTGACTCAGACCCAGACATTTGTTGCTACTGAGTTGTCATTCCTTCTAGGCTTGTCACTGGATAGAGCTAAGTAAAATACTTTGAAAACATAAAAAAAAATATGAGTTTATAATATTTCCAACTCAAAAGTATAGAGTTTTACCTAATTTCTTTATTTTGTACTTATATCTTTTTCTCTTACTCCAATAATCTTGGTTTCTGAATACATCATACTTATTTGCTTTCTTGTACAAAAGCCGATAGTAATTTAAAAATAACATGCCAATATTAGATTAAAAATAAAACTACTGAAAGCAGTTTAAGATTTCTCTGTGGGATTCTTTTTAAAGACACACTGCAAGACTTGTGGGATCTTGGTTCCCAGACCAAGGATCAAACACATGTCCCTTGCACTGGGAGCCAAATTCCCATCTTTGGGGATCATTTTATTCTTGGGCTTCCCTGGTGGCTTAGATGGTAAAGCATCTGCCTGCAGTGCAGGAGACCTGGGTTCAGTCCCGGGATTGGGAAGATCCCCTGGAGAAGGAAATGGCACCCCACTCCAGTACTCTTGCCTGGAAAATCCCATGGACGGAGGAGCCTGGTAATACTGTCTTTTAAAGTCATTTGACATGATTCTCTTCTTTGTGTGATTATGCTATCAACTTAATATACAGTGAGATTCAATTGTTTCAGTTTGTTTTCAGTTTTTAAGGATTGCTTTTTTATTTGACTTCAGATTTAATTTTACTTTTAATAAGTCTTCCAACATCAAAACTAGATAACAAGGTACATTCAGAGAAGTTTAGCTTACATTCCTATCACTGCACTCTTCTTTCCTTCTCCCAGTTTTTTAAAGAGCTTGGTTTATACTATTGATATTTCTTGTTGAAAAGATAAGGAAATATGATTTCTACCTTTTTGTACAGAAAAATGGCAAACTATAGAAACATCTCTGTCTTACTTTTTTACCATTTAGTATATCCCGGAGATCATTCTATGTCAATATATGAAAATTCTCTTTTTCCCTTTTTGTAACTGTTGTTCAGTTGCTAAGTCATGGCTGACTCTTTGGAACCCCATGGACTGCAGCATGCCAGGCCTCCCTGTCCATCACCATCTCCCGGAGTTCACTCAGACTCACGTCCATCGAGTCCGTGATGCCATCCAGCCACCTCATCCTCAGTCATCCCCTTCTCCTCCTGCCCCCAATCCTTTCCAGCATCAGAGTCTTTTCCAATGAGTCAATTCTTCGCATGAGGTGGCCAAAGTACTGGAGTTTCAGCTTTAGCATCATTCCTTCCAAAGAAATCCCAGGGCTGATCTCCTTCAGAATGGACTGGTTGGATCTCCTTGCAGTCCAAGGGACTCTCAAGAGTCTTCTCCAACACCACAGTTTAAAAGCATCAATTCTTCAGTGCTCAGCTTTCTTCACAGTCCACCTCTCATATCTCATATCTTTGATTGTGAAAAGAAAGACTGTGTCTTTGGCTAAAAGGATTTTAGGCACCAAGGAGGGTGGCAATGGCAGAATGAAGGGAGTATACAAACTTGAGAGTGAGACCTTTTCCTGAAATCATGTCATGCAAACATTGTCTATTTAGCCTCTGCAGGGACCCTGACTTCGCAAGCTGAGAGAGGAACTGAAAGCACTTTCCAATATAATGGCAATTTTTCACAGTATTCTATCAGTTCTTTCTATCCATGATAGATGCTGGGTACTGCAGCTCATTAAAGTTCTTCACAGCGGAACTGATGTTTCAGTGGTAGTCAAAAGGTGTGACCCAAAGGGTTCTGTAAAGACTCTGGGGCCAAAAAGATGTTTTCCATTAGACTTTTACACTGCTGGAAATTTTCACTTGTATGTGAAAATATGTATTTTAAATTGTAAAAGCAAAGCATGGTTCTACTTGAGGATAGCAGATTGAACATATGAATTTGGCTTTGCTCCTTCACCAAGATCCATTTAAATGACAGTGAAAGAAAACCTCCAAGACTTGCAAAATAGTAACAAAAGGATTAGTATCCAGAATATGTGTTTTTAATATGTAAAAATGACAGTGAATGGATTTTTAAAAGGGCATAACCCACAAGAACAACAACTGAAAAAAAAAAAAAAAAAAAAAAAAACAAGAAAGAAGACAGCATAGATAGTATTTTGAAAGCTGGAAACCAAATGGTGAAGTGGGTAATTTACTCAACAGATCTGACGAGGCTGAACCTTATAACAATAGTGGGAAAAAAACCAGTTTGCACTGCCTCCCGAAAGGGCTCAGGAGTTGACAGCTCCTTTGAAAGTGGGAATGAAGATAAGGCTAAAAATAGGGGCATTTGTTGAAAGTCTAAGAAGCAAATCCCCAGAATCCTTCCTTCATTTCATGCATATAGCAACTGTCCTTTTTCCTAGCAAAAGACTGCAAATTTCTTTTATGGAAAAGATTAAACCGAGCACCTCCAGCTGGGGCGGGGAGGATACAATTGAGGACAAAGTTATCCAACCATAAGCACAGAGATTAAGTCAATGTTTGGGCTTCCCTGGTGGCTCAAACAGTAAAGAATCCACTTGCAATGCAGGAGACTTGGGTTCGATCCCTGGGTCAGGAAGATTCCCTGGAGAAGGAAATGGCTACCCACTCTAGTCGTCTTGCCTGGAAAATGCCATGGACAGAGGGGCCTGGCGGGCTACAGTCCAAGGGGTCACAAAGTGACTAACTCCTTTCTTACATGAATGTTTACATACTGAATACTGATACCTTAGTCCTCTTCACCCAGTTTCCAGAAAGCTGGTGGCCAGATATGTGTCCTCCAGACAGGAGAGTGAAAGACCCTTCTCTGAAGAATCACAAGAGCCCCCAAATAAAGACCTAAATATATTGAAGTCAAGTGTTCCCCAATGAAATGGCCTGACTACATTATCCTACAGTGAGTGTCACAATTAACACCAACTACAGGCTTTGAATTTCAATTAGCTTTTGAGTTTCCTGTTGTTAATTATAATCAGATGGCCAAAGATCTGTACACACCTGATCTAATAGATCTCTAATCTGACAGATAATAGCCAACATAGCAAAAATGGTATGTAAAGTTTTTCTGTTTCCTCTACCCTGAAGCAGAGCTTGAGGTAGACTTATCTGCAGGTGATCTGTTTTGGGATGTAATCCCAGGAAACAAGAATGGAGACTTGGGATAATAAAACAGGGAAAGAAAAAAAAATGGTGTATTATCAAGTAGTCACTGCTGTGGGCAACTGGGGTTCTATCTTGCCAATACCTTCTGAGGAGCTGTCTAACCTACCTCAGAATTATCCTCCTGAGGCATGAAAAAGGAGAGCAGTAATCCACTGGCTTCGACTCCTCATTGGTCAAGGATGTCAACTACCCTGCTCTTCTAGGTTGTGTGGGCTGCAGTGGAGAGCTGATTTCCCTGAACATAACTGTAGGTCAGAAGAGCCCTAGGGTGTAAAGCAATGCCTGGTGCAGCTACAGTGAGGCACGTCAGATTAATCCTGTGAAAAAAATTAATTGCCATAGCATGGCTGGGCTAAACTGTGGGCTGAGAGGATGTGAAGCAATGTATACCAGGTGTTTGCTACAAAGGAGAATAAAAGACTTTTTATTTAAAAAAAAAAAAAAAACTATTGTTAGTATCCCTAGAGTTAAGAGAACCCATAAACAAGATGGGTGGCACTTTTAAAAGGAAAAAAATCAGAATAACAAAGAGCTCTTGGGAAACAAAAATATAACAGCAGGAAAAATTCAATAGGCACGTTGAAGGTAAAGTTGAAGGAAACTCCCGGAAAGGAGAGCAGAACAACAAAGATTGAAATAGGAGAAAGAATACTTGAAAATTAGAGGACTTGTCCAGCAGATCAACAGCTGAATAGGAGGCATTCTAAATGGAAGAGAAAATGATGGAAATGAAATGTTTAATTTAGTCAAGAAATTTCCCCCAAAGTGAAGTTCATGAGTTTTCAGGTTGAAATATCCCTGATGGATGAAAATGGACCCACACAGAGACACAGCTTCATAAAATTTCTCAGTTCGCTTAGTTCAGTTCAGTCACTCAGTCATGTCCAACACTTTGCGACCCCATGAACTGCAGCACACCAGGCCTCCCTGTCCATCACCAATACCCGGAGTCCACCCAAACTCATGTCCATCGAGTTGGTGATGCCATCCAACCATCTCATCCTCGCTTGTCCCCTTCTCCTCCTGCCCTCAATCTTTCCCAACATCAGGGTCTTTTCAAATGAGTCAGCTCTTCTCATAAGGTGGCCGAAGTATCGGAGTTTCAGCTTTATCATCAGTCCTTCCAATGAACACCCAGGACTGATCTCCTTTAGGATGGGTTGGTTAGATCTCCTTGCAGTCCAAGGGGCTCTCAAGAGTCTTCTCCAACACCACAGTTCAAAAGCATCAATTCTTTAGCTTTCTTTATAGTTCGCTCAGCTTTCTTTATGGAGAAGGCAATGGCACCCCACTCCAGTACTCTTGCCTGGCAAATCCCATGGACGGAGGAGCCTGATAGGCTGCAATACATGGGGTCGCTAGGAGTCTAACACAACTGAGTGACTTCACTTTCACTTTTCACTTTCATGCATTGGAGAAGGAAATGGCAACCCACTCCAGTGTTCTTGCCTGGAGAATCCCAGGGATGGGGGAGCCTGGTGGGCTGCCGTCTATGGGACTGCACAGAGTCAGACACGACTGAAGTGACTTAGCAGCAGCAGGAGCAACAGCAGAAGGGTTAGTTCTCTGGTAGTTTAGGGTCTTAGAGCCAGTGCTCCCACTCCAAAGGCTCAGGGCTTGATCTCTGGTCAGGTATGAAGATTCCACAAGTCGTTTGTTATGGCATTAAGTGAGAGTAATACAAATATCCAAAAACGGGAAACCAAAGATGAACCCAAATGGCAGTTACAAAATCAGGCAAATAGTAATTAAAATAACGGACTATACACATATACACCCATGAGCAAAGTCAAAACAGTCCAATAAAAAAAACAGTACAATAGATTGACCCAGGGAACAATGGAAATCAAAATTATATTTACCAGTTAAGAACAAAACTAACTAAATCACAAACTAGAAAACAAAACTAAAGTGAGGTGCCAAGTGGAGAATAAATCAATGAAAACAAAACTAACAAGTATGTTGAGAGGAAAGGAAAGAAAGAAAGAATAGATACACAAAGTTAAATAGAGGTAGATGAAGAAGATTTATATACATTATAGATTAACTTCAAGCAGAAAAGAAAAGTAGGAAAGGGTAACAAAGGAATAAATGTAGAAAAATATAATAGCTTTAAAAAATTAAAAATTAAAATTACAAAAAGAAGGAAAAACAGAAAAAGAAAGATAAAAGAAAAAGAAAACTCCATAGAACTGCAAAAGCCCAATGTAACTAAATATACACGTATACATATACACTGATAAGCGAAATCAAAACAGTCCAACAAAAGTAAAGTACAATAGATTGACCTGGCGAACAAAGGAAACCAACAATTATATCTACCAGAAAAAACTAACTAAAGTACAAACTGGTAAACAAAACTAAAGCAAGGTGCCAAGTGGGGAATAAAGCAATGAAAATAAAATTAGCAAATATTTGAGAGGAAAGGAAAGAAAGAATAGATATGCAAAGTTAAATAGTGGTAGATAAAGAAGATTTATATATATTAAAGATTAACTGCAAGGGGGAAAGAACAGTAGGAAAAGCAAAGGAATAAATGTAGAAAAAATAATAATAGGTTTAAAATTAAAAATTAAATTTAAAAAAGAGAAAAGAAAGAAAAAGGGAAACTCCCCAGAACTGCAAAAGTCCAACATAGAGGCAGAGGTTTATAACAACAATAAAAAGTGTGACTGAGGAAAAAAAGAAAAAGAAAGCTCAAATGCTTAATTAGATTTCATAGTGCCAATAAAATCGACAACTACAACAGAGAGGGGGAAAAGGAAAAAGAAAAAAAATTCCTAAAGAATCTACAGAACAAGTCAAAAATGTTTTTGTTGAGTCACTGCTGCCAGGGTCCTTTCCCTTCCTGGGAGTCACAGTCTACCTCACCTCCCTAGGATGCCCTCCAGCACTGTGCTGGTCTCTAGACCTGTTGTGGAGTCCTCAACAGATTCTCATCTGGTCCTACTCCTGTGTGTTCTTGCCTCCATGGTCCACAGCTATCAGAACCAGTGCATTTTCTTTTGTGGGAGCTCTCGATGACCTTTTATATATTCCACAGACACAGAGTCTGCCCAGTTGATCGTGAGGCTTTAACCTGCAGCTTGTACAGCTGGTGGGAAGGTTTGGGGTCTTCTTCCTTAGTTACACTGGCCCTGTGTTTCAATTGTGGTTTTATTTCCACCTCTACATGTGGGTCATCCACTGGGGTTTGCTCCTGAGGCTGCCCCTGTGAGGATCAGGTGTGGAGGTGGTGCAGCTGCTTGGGTTGCAGGGGTTCTGGCAGCGTCAGGTAGTCAGGGGAGTTGGTGGCCAGGGCAGCAAGAAATAGTGCTCTAGAAGGGTATGGCAACCAGTCTTGGCCAATATGCTCCAGTACTCTTGCCTGGAGAGCTCCCCTCCCTGACATAGAAGCCTGGCAGGCCACAGTCCACAGGGCCACAGAGTCGCACACTACTGAAGGGACCCTGTGTGCATAGACGCACGACTCTTTTTGCCTGTAGCAGCTCTGCCCCAGTGAGAGTTGAGTGTGAAGGTGGCACAGCTGCTTGGCTTGCAGGGACCCTGGCGGTGCCAAATGTGCAGGGGCACGGACTGCCTCCGCCACAGGAGTTACGGACCTATAAGAGTCCTTTTCCAGCCTCTTGTAACTGGTGATCAGGAGGCCTTTTGGCCAGTCTTTCCCCATGGCTCTGCCCCTTCAGGCTCTTAGACGGCTCGCTTGCCTCTAAGTGGGGTCTGTCTCTGTTGTTCGGAATGTCAGGCACATAGAGGGCCCCCTGGCTGGGCTCCTACTCTGTCGTTCAGTGCATCAGGTGTTTGGTGCACCAGCCTCTCTATTGCTCAGCTGCCAGTGTTGGCGTGTGTGTGGGGAGAGAGGCTCTGGTGATGGCTCCACCCCTACACGTGACTCAGCAGTATCGCCTTCCATGGCTACCTGGCTTTCCTCCACAGGTGTTTCCCACCACAATCTCCTCCCTCACATCTCCTCGATCAGTTTCTCCGCAGTCAACAGCAGCCCTCACCATGGGCTTGTTGCACAATCCCTAAACTCCAGCTCCCAGCTGTTGCACCTTCCAGGGGATCTACGTCCCTGTCTGGGGTATGTATGGCTGTGGCAAGGATGGTCTGATTCTCATTCCATTTAGTCTGCCACAGATCAGCTGTTTCACTCTCAGCCTTAAATGTTTCTCCTCTGACTCATACAATTGCCCCAATGTGGGTATCACACCCCTGCTTCTGTTCCCCCACCCACCGAGGGCAGGTCCAGTCCTACTAACGCTCCTGTTTTTCCCCCTAGTTCCTTCATCCTACTGAGTTTTGTGTGGGTCTGTATATTCTTTTCCTCTGGTCAGGAACTCCTGTCTGCTCTCAGCTGGTGTTCTGCATGCACTTCTGTATCTGAAGGTGTATTCCTGATGTATCCGTGGAGAGAGATGTACTCCACATCCACCTACTCCCCCACTGTCTTGTTCTCTGCACATCTTTATTCATAATTTTTTCCTGTACTTCAAATTATGTCCCTAATATATTCTGAAAAATCGGTCTTATGGACTGAACTGTGTCTCCAAAATCCATATGTTGAAGCCCTAACCCCTAATGTGACTGTATTGGAGATAAGGCACATAAATAGGTAATAAAGGTTGAGTTTGTAAGGATGGGGCCTTAATCTGTTAGGGTTGGTGTCCCTGTCTCCCTCTCTCTTTCCCTCTCTCTTCTTCTTTCCCTCTCTCCATTAACACAAAGGAAAGGCCATGTGAGGACACACCTAGAAGGTGGCTGTCTACAAGCCAGGAAGAGAGGTTCCACCAGAAACCAGCTTGATGGTTGCCTTGGTCTTGGACTTGCAGTCTCCGGGACTGTGAAAGAATAAATTTCTGTGTTTAAACAATCTGTGCTGTGCTTAGTTGCTTCAGTGGTGTCCAACTCTTTGCGACCCTATGGACTGTAGCCTGCTAGGCTCCTCTGTCCATGAGATTATCCAGGCAACACTGGAGTGGGTTGTCATGCCCTTCTCCAGGGGTTCTTCCTGACCCAGGGAATGAACCCAGGTCTCCCACATTACAGGCAGATTCTTTACCTACTGAGCCACCAGAGAAGCAATCTGGTCTGTGCTACTTTGTTAAGGTGGTGTGAACAAACTTATACACATATCTACTTCATATTTTAAAGCACCTATATGAAAATATCAATGCCCCCAGGGAAGAGTTACACAATGGGCTATTGTCAGTCATTCCTGCCCTTGTGCTAGTCATTCAGGCTGCTTTCTCCTTTACAATGAAGTGAAATACTGGCGCCTGGAGGTGGAAATTAGCTGCAGATAGTGCAAAATTGGGCTTCACTTCTGGCTCAGATGGTAAAGAATCCACCTGCATTGCGGGAGACCCATGTTCATCCCTGGGTTGGGAATATTCCCTGCAGGAGGGCATGACAACCCACTGCAGTATTCTTGCCTGGAGAATCCCATGGACAGAGGAGCCTGATGGATTACAGTCCTTGGGGTCACAAAGAGTTGGATATGACTGAGTGACTAAGCACAGCACAGCAAAAGATTGGTAGAGGTTCTGAAAGTCAGAAATTCTATGGTACTGACTTAATAAATGCCAAAACAAGAGTTCAGAATTCTGGAAATTATTTAGATTTATAGCAATGTTTTGTTTTTGCTCAATGAGTTGTATAAATTGTTTATCAATATGAATGAAATTACTAGTCCCCTTCCTCAAGTGAAAAGTGTGTTAGTTGCTCAGTCATGTCTGACTGTTTGCAACCCCATAGGCTGTAGCCCACCAGTCTTCTCTGTTCATGAAATTATCCTGGCAAGAATACTGGAGTGGATTGCCATTCTCTTCTCCAGGGGATATTCCTGACCCAGGTATAAAACCTGGGTCTCCTGCATTGCATTGCAGGCATATTTTTACCCACTGATATCTCCTAAATCCACCCTTCCTTCCAACCTCCACTGATCCAAACCTAGACTAAGCCTCTCTGGTCATGTCCATCTCTCCCATAAGCTGTTCTTTGCACCAATACCAGGGCACATGTAAAAAAAAAGAAAACCAGATCACTTCTCTTCCCTGCTCAAAACTGCTTCCTATCACATTTAATCTTCCCTTGTGACTCAGCTGGTAATGAAACCACCTGCAATATGGGAGACCTGGGTTCTATCCCTGGGTTGGGAAGATCCTCTGGAGAAGGGAATGGCTCCCCACTCCAGTATTCTGGCCTGGAGAATTCCATGGACTGGATAGTCCACGGGGTCACAAAGAGTCAGACATGACTGAGCAACATTTAAAATAAAATCACATTTAAAATCAATGCTTGGGGCTGGTGCACGGGATGATCCAGAGAGATGATATGGGGTGGGAGGTGGGGGGGGGCTTCGGCATTGGGAGATTGTGTACACCTGTGGCTGATTGATGTCAATGTATGGCAAAACCGATACAGTATTGTAATGTAGAATAAAGTAAAAAATAAAATAAAATAAAATAAATAAAATCCAATCTCTTTGACATGTTATATAATATGTGTGCAATGTTCTATATTGCCTCTAAGTGACTTAACACTTACATATCAGCTATGTAATATACCTTCTTTAATCTAAAATACATACTTGTCCCACTTTTCATCACCTGTGAAATTGGGTTTAATTTTACCATTAATGGCACATCATATTTTAATTGCAAGCAATTTTTTTACCTTGGTGCATAAGAGAAATAAGGGTCTTACAGTGTATGACATCTTGAATTAATAGAATCACTGATTTAATGAAATGGTGTATTGGTCTAAAAAGTAATCTTCTGAAAAATTGGGCTACAGTGGGAACAAGTGGAGTAGGAAGAAGCAGAGGGTTTAGTATATATTTTGAAGTAGAGAAAAAACAGGCAATGATTATTCATATTGATAAACAATTTATTCAAGTCATTGTAAATTAGTTTTAATCCACACTCTGGGGGTGGTTTGTTAATATCTGAGTTATCCTGATCAGGAGTATGTACTCAGGGGGTATATACTCAGGGGGAGTATATACGCATGGGGGAATATACTCAGAAGGATATACTCAGGGGGTTATATACTCAGGGGGAGTATATACTCAGGGGGAGTATATACCCGGGGGTAATATAATCAGGGGGTATATACTCAGAAGGGAGTATATACTCAGGGGGTATATACTCAGGGGGAGTATATACTCAAGGGAGGGTATATACTCAGGGGGTATATACTCAGGGGGTATAAACTCAGGGGGAGTATATACCCAGGGGGGTATATAATCAGGGGTATATATACTCAGAAGGGAGTATATACTCAGGGGGAGTATATACTTAGGGAGGTATATACTCACGGGGGTATATACTCAGGGGGAGTATATACTCAAGGAGGGTATATACTCAGGGGGTATATACTCAGAAGGATATACTCAGGGGGTATATACTCAGGGGGAGTATATACTCAGGGGGTATATACTCAGGGGGAGTATATACTCAGAGGGGCATATACTCAGTAGGGTATATACTCAGGGGGAGTATATACTCAGGGGGCTATATACTCAGGGGGAGTATATACTCAGAGGGTATATACTCAGAAGGGAGTATGTACTCAGAGGGGAGTATGTACTGAGAGGGGTATATACTCAGGGGAGTATATACTCAGGGGGATATACTCAGGGGGTATATACTCAGAAGGATATACTCAGGGGGTATATACTCAGAGGGGTATATACTCAGGGGAGATATACTCAGGGGGGCTCACTTGCAGGGCATTGAGGGAGGGAATGTGTAAGTCTTCGTGTGGCAGTTACTGAGCCCTAGCTCTTTAACAAGAGAAGCCTGATGGCCACAGCTAGAGAAGCCCATGCACCACAGTGAAGGCCAAATGCAGCCAAAATGTAAAAAAAGATTTAAAAGGAACATACACTCTGGAGTAGTTAGTTTGCATTTTAAAGATCCTACTCAGGTGACCTTACCCTAAAGATAGTCACACACACCCCCACTCCATGTACTCAGTTTCCTATCTGAACCTTGCTAAAGCGGTTCTCACAGTTTCTTTTGTGCCATGGGCCATTTTGGCCTACTGGTGAAGCCATTTCAGAGTCATGTTTTTAATGCACAACAAGATGAAACACATAAAATTACAATTCACACCAACTGGTTGAAATTCAATTATAAAAATTTGGCCTATTATTATGTATACTTCTTTATTAACCTAGCAAATAACAAGATAATGGCATGGTTAATAATCACCATAATTTTGAAATAATGATGCATTTAATCTTTTGAGATATCAGCAATAGCCATAATGTGATATGAAAATGTTTGGTACATGTTGGTGACAAAATCACAAGTACTGCTAATAAGACTGTGGTTTGTTGACTACATTCAATTAGAAACTGATAAAATAAAGACATTTTCCCCCATCAAAGTCCCAGATCCCCCTGGATTCTATCCATAGGATCAAAGTTAAGAAACCTTGCACCACAGACTCTGCTTATCAACATAAGATTTGTAAGAAATTTGTGTTCAAAATATGTGGAGTCACTAGAAATATTGTCCAGGTTCTTCCATCCTTGCATAAATACAATATAAAAATCTTGCAAGCCATTCTAACAGCTCAGCACTCTTTGGAGTAGCATTCTACACCTCAGACTCTGTGTGGTCTTATAGCCCACTACATGATCGCCAACCTGCCAGACAGTTCCCAGTGATTCTTTCCTTGTATGGTTACTGCATTCCCACACTGAATAGGGAATAATATAACTGCTGTAATGTAACCAGCAGAATATTATGGAAATGTCCAAGTGTGACTTCCCAGGCTAGGTTAGAAAGACATTGCAGCTTCTGTCTTACCTTATCTTGGATCATTGCTCTGAACTTACACATTATGAGAAACGGAGAGGGCCATGTGGTGAGGAACAGAGATCTGTCAACCACTAACATGAACTTGCTAGGCATACAAGTAAACCACTTTGAAAGCAGATCCCCAGGCCCATAAGCCTTTAGATGACTGCAGCCCTAGCCAACATCTTGACTGCAACCTCATGAGAGACTCTCAGCCAGGACCAGCCAATGAAGCTGTTTCCAGATTCCTGACACACAGAAACTATGGGAGATAATAAACGTTTGAAATAAATACTAAAATTCACAGTAATTTGTAGCACAGCAGTAGATAACTAATATATACTACAGAATGAAAGATTTTCCTGTTCCATCCAGAAGATAGGCTGATGCTGTCACCATATAATTAGGCCACCTGTTTCAGGTAAATGTTTCATGCAAGCAACTTGCTAGAGTTTCTAAAGACAAGAAGAGCCTATGTGACTGTTTGAACCCCTGATTGCTACTAACTGTATGTGTCGTAGAATTTAGTCTGATGCTTGCCTTTATTGTAATGTTCTACCTAGTAAGGGCAGTTGTGGAAGAGGCAAATCCTGTAACCCTTACTTACCTCTCATCTTCAGAGGCTCCCTAAGTCTACCAAAAACAATGAGGTTAAATCCATTGCCATCACATTTGCAAAGGCCTGCATGTCCCTAGATAATCTGACTTTTAGCTTACTTGGTAGCTCAGATGGTAAAGAATCTGCCTGCAGTGTGGGATATCCAGGTTTTATCCCTGGGTAGGGAAGATCCTCTGGAGAAGGGAATGGCTACCCACTCCAGTATTCTTGCCTGGAGAATCCCATGGACAGAGGAGCCTAGTGGACTATAGTCCATGGGGTCACAAAGAGTTGGACATGACTAAGCTACTAGCACAAGGGGTTTCCCAGGTGACACTAGTGGTAAAGAATTTGCCTGGCAGTGAAGGAGATGCAAGAGACATGGGTTCAATCTTTGGGTCAGGAAGATTCCCTGGAGGAGGAAATGGTAACCCACTCCAGTATTCTTGCCTGGGAAATCCCATGGCCAGAGGAGCCTGGCAAGCTATAGTCCATGGGGTCACAAAGAGGTGGACATTACTGAGCATAAAAAGTGAACTCATTTCTCACCCTGTTCTCCCAGTCTTCTTCAGGGCTGTATTCATTTGCTACGACTGCCATAACAAAACACCACACACTGAGTGGCTTCAACAGAAGTTTGTCTCACATTTCTGGAGGATAGAAGTTCCAGTTCAAGATGCTGGCAGGCGTTTTTCCTTCTCAGAGCTGTGAATAAGAATCTGTTCCATGCCTGTCCCCTAGCTTCTGGTGGCTCGCAGGCAGTCTTGGGCGTTCCTTGGCTTATAGAACCATCACTCTGATCTCTGTTTTCATTTTCACATGTATGCTCCCTGTGTGCATGTCTGCGTTCAAATTCCCTTTTATAATGACATTAGTCATATTGGATTGAAGCTCACCCTACTCCAGTATGATGTCCTCTTAACAAATTACGTCCAGATAAATTTGCTTTCTGAGGTACTGGGACGTCTGTATATATATATATATATATATATATATGCCACTCCTTGAGGCTTGTGGGATCTTGGTTCCCTGACCAGGATTGAACCTGGGCCTTCAGCAGTGAAAGTGCTGAGTCCTAACCACTGGACCTCCAGGGAATTCCCCTGCATATGAATCTTTGAGGAGACACAATTCAACCCATAACACTGGCCTTCTTTTTGTTCCTCCAGCACACCAAGCTCATTTCTACTTCAGGTCCTTTATATGTACTAGTTCTCCCTCCAGAACCCCAAAGAAGCACAACTGTTCCCTTCTCAGGAAACAAGTATCATCTCATAGGTCACCTCCTCAAAGAGACCTTCCTTGATCATCCTAGCTGAAAAAGCCGCTCTACCACACACATCATTGTCTACCTCTTTCCCTGCTTCAGCTTTTTTCATGGCACTCATCTTTACCTGGTATATTTCTTTTTGAATTTAAAATTTTGAATTTCTTTTTTTTTAAATTAAAAAAAAAATTGTCTGCACTAGTTTGGTCACCTGATGTGAAGAACTGACTCACTGGAAAAGGCCCTGCTGCTGGGAAAGATTGAAGGCAGGAGGAGAAGGGGCAACAGAGGATGAGATGGTTGCATGGCATCGCTGATTTGATGGCATCACCAAGTTTGGGCAAGCTCTGGGAGTTGGTGATGGACAGGGAAGCCTGGCGTGCTGCAATCCGTGGGTCGCAGAGTCGGACCTGAGTGAGTGCGTGAGCTGAGGTCTTCCTTGCTGCACATGGCTTTCTCTAGCTGTGGTGAGTGGGAGCTGCTCTCTGGATTTGGTGTGCAGGCTCCTCGCTGCAGTGGCTCCTCTTATTGCAGAACACGGGCTCTAGGCATGAGGGCTTCTGTAGCTGTGGCACACAGGCTTCGTTGCCCCTTGGCATGTGAAATCTTCCTGGCCAGGGATCAAACCCATGTCCCTGCAATGGCAGGCAGATTCTTAACCAATTGACCACCAGGGAAGTCTTCTTTTCATTTTTAATTTGTCTTTCCCATCAGAATATAAGTTCCATAAAGACAGGGAGCTTGTCCATCTTATTTACTGTTGTATCATCAGCTCTTAACAATGGCTATTAGAAAGTAAATATTTAATAAATGTTTGTTGAGTGAACATTTGAATGAGCAAATGCTCACTTTGTTGATTCTCTGATTTAGTCTCTGGAAAGCTCAGTTGAATCAAGTTTTCCCTGAGAAAATGGAACTTACACCAAGATATTAATTTTCCTCCTTGAAATGAACTAACTTATTATCCAGTTATAAAACAGCAAAATAATATTCCTCCTCTCTCCGAAAGTGACCTTTTTTCCCCTCCATTTGTACTACCAGAAAGCCACCTGAGGGCAGCAAAAATCAGAGTGGAGAGAGGTCAGTTCCAAGGCAGAGGCACACTTTCAGTTTTTCCTCAAAGATTGTCTACCATGTGCTCTGTCTCCAGCCTGGCTAGTTCTTGTCACTTCTAGCATGCTGCTGTATAGCACGTGGCGTGCATGCATACTAAGTCACTTCAGTCATGTCCTACAATTTTTGACCCCATGGAGTATAGCCCTCCATGCTCCTCTGTCCATGGGATTCTCCAGGCAAGAATACTGGAACAGGTTGCCACGCCCTTCTCCACGGGATCCTCCCAGCCCAGGGATCAAATCTGCATCTATCAAGTTTCCTGCACTGGCAGAAAGATTCTTTACCACTAGTGCCACCTGGGAAGCCTTCACTTCTAGTAGGCGCACATCAACAGGCCGAGCTGGACTGGATTCTGTGTGCAAAGTTGCCCAGTCCTGTCCGACTCTTTGTGATTCCATGGATTGTAGCCCACCAGGCTCCTGTGTCCATGGGATTCTCCAGGGAAGAATACTGGAGTGGGTTGCCATTCCCTCCTCCAGGGAATCTTCCCAACCCAGGGATCGAAGCAGTCTCTCTTAAATCTCCTGCATTGGCAGGTGAGTTCTTCACCACTAGTGCCACCTTAGGAAAAGTAGGGGATCCCTTTTCATTGAATCAGCTTGCTCAGAAAAGGCCATGGAACTAAGTTACCTTCCAACTGAGATTTCTAGATTCAACAGCCTTAAGTCAAAAAAAAATGGCTATATTTTGTTTTTTTTTGTTTTTTGTTTTTTTATTTTAATTATTTTTTAAATTAATGACTCAGGTAAAATTTTATTTTATTTTATTATTTTTCTAATTCAGACTTATCTTCTTTTTTATTATTAAATTTATTTATTTTTTTAATTACAATACTATATTTGTTTTGCCATACATTGACACAAATCAGCCATAGGTGAACACAATCTCCCAATGCCGAAGCCCCCTCCCACCTCCCACCCCACATCCTCTACTTGAATCATCCTGTGCATCAGCCCCATGCATCCTGCATCCTACATTGAACATAGATTGGAGCTTCGTTTCTTACAAGAAAATATACATGTTTCATTGCCATTCTCCCAAACCATCCCACCCTTTCCCTCTCCCTCAGAGTCCAAAAGTCCACTCTATACCTCTGTGTCTCTTTGTTGTCTCACATATAGGGTCATCATTACTGTCTTCTAAATTCCATATATATGTGTCAGTATACTGTATTGGTGTTTTTCTTTCTGGCTTACTTCACTCTGTATAATCGGTTCCAATTTCATCCATCTCATTAGAACTGAGTCAAATTTGTTCTTTTTAAGGGCTGAGTAGTATTCCATTGTGTATATGTACCACAGCTTTCTTATCCAATCATCTGCTGATGGACATCTAGGTTGCTTCCATGTCCTGGCTATTATAAACAGCGCTGCAATGAACATTGGGGTACATGTGTCTCTTGCAATTCTGGTTTCCTCGGTGTGTATGCCCAGCAGTGGGATTGCTGGGTCATAAGGCAGTTCTATTTGCAATTTTTAAGGAATCTCCACACTGTTTTCCATAATGGCTGTACTAGTTTGCATTCCCACCAGCAGTGTAAGAGGGTTCCCTTTTCTCCACATCCTCTCCAGCATTTATTGCTTGTAGACTTTTGGATCGCAGCCATTCTGACTGGTGTGAAATGGTACCTCATTGTGGTCTTGATTTGCATTTCTCTGATAATGAGTGATGTTGAACATCTTTTCATGTGTTTGTTAGCCATCCGTATGTCTTCTTTGGAGAAATGCCTATTTAGTTCTTTTGGCCCATTTTTTTATTGGATCATTTATTTTTCTGGAGTTGAGCTGCATAAATTGCGTGTATATCTTTGAGATTAGTTGTTTGTCAGTTGTTTCATTTGCTATTGTTTTCTCCCATTCAGAAGGCTGTCTTTTCACCTTGCTTTTAGTTTCCTTTGTTGTGCAGAAGCTTTTAATTTTAATTAGATCCCATTTGTTTATCTTTGCTTTTATTTCCAGTATACTGGGAGTTGGATCATAGAGGATCCTGCTGTGATTTATGTCGGAGAGTGTTTTGCCTATGTTCTCCTCTAGGAGTTTTATAGTTTCTGGTCTTACATTTAGATCTTTAATCCATTTTGAGTTTATTTTTGTGTATGGTGTTATATTTTGTTCTTTATTTTATTTGTTTGTTTTTAAAAAGAACAGTCCACTTTGAGATCTGACCTGTCAGGTATCTCCCAGCTGTCAGCTGTATAACCTCTGACAGGCACTGAGATAAAATGATATCTAAACAAAGTCTCTTGGGTTTTTTTTATTATTATTATTGTTTGTTTTCCTATTTCCTTAATGATCAAAAGATGACTCCAAGCCAGAATTTTTGATGTTTATTCACCTAAACTCAGGCTTTTCCTGTCATAAAAAGGGAGGAGTGTGTGTGGTTTATGATCTGGGAAGAGTCAAGCAAGAGCAGAAGGAGGTTCAGTTTCTAAAGTGAAAATGAAGTCGCTCAGTCGTGTCCAACTCTTTGCAACCCCATGGACTGTAGCCTAATAGGCTCCTCTGTCCATGGGATTTTCCAGGCAAGAATACTGGAGTGGGGGTGCCATTTCCTTCTCCAGGAGATCTTCCCAACCCAGGGACTGAACGCAGATTTCCCGTGTTGTAGGCAGACGCTTTACCATCTGAGCCACCAGGGAAGTCTTTCAGTTTCTAAACCATTTCTTAAAGGACAAGAAAGGAATCTAATTAAACCATCTTGTGAGATCAGTGCCCCAATATTTTTTTTTTCCATTTAATCTTTTCCCAAACCTGCTTAAATGTTTGAGCCTTTGTGGGTTTCAGACTCTGTAAAGCAACACTTCTCAAATTTAATGTGCACATGAATCACCTGGTGATCCTGTCAAAATAAAAATTCTGATTCAGTAGGTGTGGAGAGAATATTATAGGTGGATTAAGTGGGCCTTCACGCATTCACTTTGGCTTCAGCCCACCTCTGAACAGCCAATGCACCCTTGTTTTCCAGATTCCTCTGCTGCAGTGCTCCATTCTAACTACTCTTTACTTCCAGATGCCCCAGGGACCTGCAATAGGTCCCTTTCTCAGTGGACCCTACCTTCTCTGAAAATACAAGTTACAGGTGATAGTGGGCTGATTAGTAACTTCCCCTCTCTCCCTAGAGCAGAGGACCCATCCCCTACCCCTTCTTCAACACAAGATAACAGTGGAATTTAGTCACAGCCTCCAAGAACATAGTTTTCCCCAAAGGAATAATTCCAATGGTAAGAATTCTTGTCCTATGACAGACTAATAAAAAACCATTTTAGTGGGATAGGGAAGAGGAATATCATTTTGAATTTCTGAAAAAAAATTATACAACATAGGAGACTGTCAACGTGATTTACTTTCTCCTCTACCTGTTGTCTGCTTTGGTCTCATTAAAGGCAGCATTTTCTTATTTTAGAGGTAGAACCATGAAACTGTCATATTAGTGTCTATTTCAAATTTATGTACAAAGGAGTTGCAATTCCATAGCTAGAGAAGCAACAGAAATCTGAATGAAGTTTCCCAGTGTATGACAATACATTATTTGGTGTTTACTGAAGCTTAAAGGATCTTGATAGTATTTGATCAATATTTCACCCAATAATTTTTCTTTAATTTCTTTATTTTGGTAGAATTGAAACTAGTTATCTAAAATTATTTAAACCTTCAAACCACAGCACAAAATATTTTATAGGGTAGCTTATTCTCATGCTCAATTATAAAAACAAAATGGTCTCCTCAAGAGATAAATTTGCCCTACTAGAGATGTACTCTTGCCTGGAAAATCCCATGAAAGGAGGAGCCTGGTAGGCTGCAGTCCATGCGGTCGCTAAGAGTCGGACACAACTAAGCGACTTCCCTTTCACTTTTCACTTTCATGCATTGGAGAAGGAAATGGCAACCCACTCCAGTGTTCTTGCCTGGAGAATCCCAGGGACGGGGGAGCCTGGTGGGCTGCCGTCTATGGGGTCGCACAGAGTCGGACACGACTGAAGCGACAGCAGCAGCAGCACCAGCAGCAGAGATGTAGATGATTGCCTGCTCTACCTACACCACGTTGTTGTATTTTATTCTCTCAGTCATGTCCAACTCTTTGTGACCCCATGGAATATAGCCCACCAGGCCCTACTGTCCATGGGATTCCCCAGGCAAGAATACTGGAGCAGATTGCCATGCCCTCCTCCAAGGGATCTTCCCAACCCAGGGCTTGAACCCTCGTCTCCTGTGTCTCCTGCATTGGCAGGTGGATTCTTTACCACTCTGCCACTTGTCCTTCTGCTGCCTCAGTGACCATTATCCTGCACTAATAATCACATTAATTACACAGATGATCATAAAATCCAAGGATAAGCAATCTCATCTAATAGAATGGCCAGCTATCAGATCTGGCCTGTAGCATAAGAAAGGCTGAGCCAATCAAATTCTGTTCTCAGAAATATTGTTGAGGGAATAGGATAGATATAGAGATGAGAGGGAAAGTAATCCACAAAAAGAACAGAGAGGATACACCTCTTTTTTTAGGTGTAAAAAAGATAGGGCCTCTCTTTTTCTTGCCATGCATGGAATTGGTTTCTGTTCTTTGCATCAGAGGAGTGAGAAAAGAAACAATAACAAATGAAAAAAACACTGTAGCCTGGAGGTATAATGATGGTAGATTGTGAAGTTGGTGACTTCTGCATAAACAAAACATTAAAGACGTTCCTTCTATCTTTTGCTACACTGTGAGCTTCTTGAAGAAAGGGACTGTTTATTCATCTTTGATTTCCTTACACCTTGTGTAGAACAGATATCCAATAAATACCAAATTCCATTTTTTTTGATGCATGCCAGTCATCAACATCTGATAGCATAGTTTGGTTGATCACAACCTTTTCATCACTAGGACTTCTTTCTTTACATTTCCCTCAGTAGACCTTATATTTTGAAAAATATTGTTCAACTTGCATTAAATAATAATGATTTTTCTTACAAGATGCCTGAACTTCATTAATTTTTAAATTGTAAAGTCTAAAAGAAAGTCCAGTTTCAGTTCAGTTCAGTCGCTCAGTCGTGTTTGACTCTTTGCGACCCCATGAATCCCAGCACGCCAGGCCTCCCTGTCCATCACCAACTCCAGAGTTCACTCAGACTCGCATCCATAGTGTCACTGATGCCATCCAGCCATCTCATCCTCGGTCGTCCCCTTCTCCTCCTGCCCCCAACCCCTCCCAGCATCAGAGTCTTTTCCAATGAGTCAACACTTCGCATGAGGTGGCCAAAGTAGTGGAGTTTCAGCTTTAGCATTGTTCCTTCCAAAGAAATCCCAGGGCTGATCTCCTTCAGAATGGACTGGTTGGATCTCCTTGCAGTCCAAGGGACTCTCAAGAGTCTTCTCCAACACCACAGTTCAAAAGCATCAATTCTTCAGTGCTCAGCCTTCTTCACAGTCCAACTCTCACATCCATACATGACTACAGGAAAAACCATAGCCTTGACTAGACGGACCTTAGTCAGCAAAGTAATGTCTCTGCTTTTGAATAAGCTATCTAGGCTGGTCATAACTTTTTTCCAAGGAGTAAGCATCTTTTAATTTCATGGCTACAGTCACCATCTGCAATGATTTTGGAGCCCCAAAAAATAAAGTCTGACACTGTTTCCACTGTTTCTCCATCTGTTTCCCATGGAGTGATGGGACTGGATGCCATGATCTTCATTTTCTGAATGTTGAGCTGTAAGCCAACTTCTTCACTCTCCTCTTTCACTTTCATCAAGACACTTTTTAGCTCCTCTTCACTTTCTGCCGTAAGGGTGGTGTCATCTGCATATCTGAGGTTCTTGATATTTCTCCCGGCAATCTTGATTCCAGATTGTGTTTCTTCCAGTCCAGTGTTTCTCATGACATACTCTGCATACAAGTTAAATAAGCAGGGTGACAATATACAGCCTTGACACACTCCTTTTCCTATTTGGAACCAGTCTGTTGTTCCATGTCCAGCTCTAACTGTTGCTTCCTGACCTGCATACAAGTTTCTCAAGAGGCAGGTCAAGTGGTCTTGTATTCCCATCTCTTTCAGAATTTTCCAGTTTATTGTGATCCACACAGTCAAAGGCTTTGGCATAGTCAATAAAGCAGAAATAGTTGTTTTCCTGGAACTCCCTTGCTTTTTTATGATCCAGCAGATGTTGCCAATTTGATCTCTGGTTCCTCTGCCTTTTCTAAAACCAGCTTGAACATCAGGAAGTTCACAGTTATTAGAATTAAAAAGTTTAGTTGTTAGAATTCAAAAGAATTGAACTGGGCTTGACCAGGAGCTGACTGTGGCTCAGATCATGAACTCTTTATTACGAAATTCAGACTCAAATTGAAGAAAGTAGGGAAAACCACTAGACCATTCAGGTATGACCTAAATCAAATCCCTTATGATTATACAGTGGAAGTGAGAAATAGATTTAAGGGCCTCGATCTGATAGACAGAGTGCCTGATGAACTATGGAATGAGGTTCGTGACATTGTACAGGAGACAGGGATCAAGACCATCCCCATGGAAAAGAAATCCAAAAAGCAAAATGGCTGTCTGGGGAGGCCTTACAAATAGCTGTGAAAAGAAGAGAGGCGAAAAGCAAAGGAGAAAAGGAAAGATATAGGCATCTGAATGCAGAGTTCCAAAGAATGGCAAGAAGAGATAAGAAAGCCTTCTTCAGTGATCAATGCAAAGAAATAGAGGAAAAGAAGAGAATGGGAAAGACTTGAGATCTCTTCAAAATAATTAGAGACACCAAGGGAACATTTCATGCAAAGATGGGCTCGATAAAGCATAGAAATGGTATGGACCTAACAGAAGCAGAAGATATTAAGAAAAGGTGGCAAGAATACATGGAAGAACTGTACAAAAAAGATCTTCAAGACCCAGATAATCATGATGATGTGATCACTAATCTAGAGCCAGACATCCTGGAATGTGAAGTCAAATGGGCCTTTGAAAGCATCACTACGAGCAAAGCTAGTGGAGATGATGGAATTCCAGTGGAGCTGTTTCAAATCCTGAAAGATGATGCTGTGAAAGTGCTGCACTCAATATGCCAGCAAACTTGGAAAACTCAGCAGTGGCCACAGGACTGGAAAAGGTCAGTTTTCATTCCAATTCCAAAGAAAGGCAATGCCAAAGAATGCTCAAACTACTGCACAATTGCACTCATCTCACATACTAGTAAAGTAATGCTCAAAATTCTCCAAGCCAGGCTTCAGCAATACGTGAACTGTGAACTCCCTGATGTTCAAGCTGGTTTTAGAAAAGGCGGAGGAACCAGAGACCAAATTGCCAACACCTGCTGGATCATGGAAAAAGCAAGAGAGTTCCAGAAAAACGTCTATTTCTGCTTTATTGAGTATGCCAAAGTCTTTGACTATGTGGATCACAATAAACTGTGGAAAATTCTGAAAGAGATGGGAATACCAGACCACTTGACCTGCCTCTTCAGAAATCTGTATACAGGTCAGGTAGCAACAGTTAGAGCTGGACATGGAACAACAGACTGGTTCCAAATAGGAAAAGGAGTGTGTCAAGGCTGTATATTGTCACCCTGCTTATTTAAATTGTATGCAGAGTACATCATGAGAAACACTGGACTGGAAGAAACACAATCTGGAATCAAGATTGCCGGGAGAAATATCAAGATCCTCAGATATGCAGATGACACCACCCTTATGGCAGAAAGTGAAGAGGAACTAAAAAGTGTTTTGATGAAAGTGAAAGAGGAGAGTGAAGAAGTTGGCTTAAAGCTCAACATTCAGAAAACAAAGATCATGGCACAAAGACAGAAATATAGAGCAATGGAACAAAATAGAAAGCCCTGAGATAAACCCACACACCTATGGACACCTTATCTTCGACAAAGGAGGCAAGAATATACAATGGAGTAAAGACAGTCTCTTTAACAGGTCGTGCTGGGAAAACTGGTCAACCACTTGTAAAAGAATGAAACTAGATCTCTGTCTAACACCATACACAAAAATAAACTCAAAATGGATTAAAGATCTAAATGTAAGACCAGAAACTATAAAACTCCTAGAGGAAAACATAGGCAAAACACTCTCCGACATAAATCACAGCAGGATCCTCTATGATCCACCTCCCAATATACTGGAAATAAAAGCAAAAATAAACAAATGAGATCTAATTAAAATTAAAAGCTTCTGCACAACAAAGGAAACTAAAAGCAAGGTGAAAAGACAGCCTTCTGAATGGGAGAAAACAATAGCAAATGAAACAACTGACAAACAACTAATCTCAAAGATATACACGCAACTTATGCAGCTCAACTCCAGAAAAATAAACGATCCAATAAAAAAAATGGGCCAAAGAACTAAATAGGCATTTCTCCAAAGAAGACATACGGATGGCTAACAAACACATGAAAAGATGCTCAACATCACTCATTATCAGAGAAATGCAAATCAAGACCACAATGAGGTACCATTTCACACCAGTCAGAATGGCTGCGATCCAAAAGTCTACAAGCAATAAATGCTGGAGAGGATGTGGAGAAAAGGGAACCCTCTTACACTGCTGGTGGGAATGCAAACTAGTACAGCCACTATGGAAAACAGTGTGGTGATTCCTTAAAAATTGCAAATAGAACTTCCTTATGATCCAGCAACCCCACTGCTGGGCATACACACCAAGGAAACCAGAATTGAAAGAGACACATGTACCCCAATGTTCATTGCAGCACTGTTTATAATAACCAGGACATGGAAGCAACCTAGATGTCCATCAGCAGACGAATGGATAAGAAAGCTGTGGTACATATACACAATGGAGTACTACTCAGCCCTTAAAAAGAATAAATTCAACTCAGTTCTAATGAGATGGATGAAATTGGAGCCAATTATACAGAGTGAAGTAAGCCAGAAAGAAAAACACCAATACAGTATACTGACACATATATATGGAATTTAGAATGATAGTAATGAAGACCCTCTATGTGAGACAACAAAAGAGACTCAGAGGTATAGAACGGACTTTTGGACTCTGAGGGAGAGGTAGAGGGTGGGATGATTTGGGAGAATGGCATTGAAACATGTATACTATCTTGAAAGAATGAAGCGCCAGTCTATGTTCAATACAGGATGCAGGACGCATGGGGCGGGTGCACGGGATGATTCAAGTAGAGGATGTGGGGTGGGAGGTGGGAGGGGGCTTTGGCATTGGGAGATCGTGGACACCTGTGGCTGATTCATGTCAATGTATGGCAAAACAAATACAGTATTGTAATTTAAAAATAAAAAAAAAAAGAAAAGAAAAGAAAACGAAGATCATGACATCCAGTCCCATCACTCCATGGGAAACAGATGGAGAAACAGTGGAAACAGTGTCAGACTTTATTTTTTGGGGCTCCAAAATCACTGCAGATGGTGACTGCAGCCATGAAATTAAAAGATGGTTACTCCTTGGAATAAAAGTTTTAACCAATCTAGGTAGCATATTCAAAAGCAGAGACATTACTTTGCTGACTAAGGTCCGTCTAGTCAAGACTATGGTTTTTCCTGTGGTCATGTATGGATGTGAGAGTTGGACTGTGAAGAAGGCTGAGCACTGAAGAATTGATGCTTTTGAACTGTGGTGTTGGAGAAGACTCTTGAGAGTCCCTTGGACTGCAAGGAGATCCAACCAGTCCATTCTGAAGGAGATCAGCCCTGGGATTTCTTTGGAAGGAATGATGCTAAAGCTGAAGCTCCAGTACTTTGGCCACCTCATGCGAAGAGTTGACTCACTGGAGAAGACTCTGATGCTGGGAGGGATTGGGGGCAGGATGAGACGGGGATGACCGAGGATGAGATGGCTGGATGGCATCACTGACTCATTGAATGCGAGTCTGAGTGAAATCCAGGAGTTGGTGATGGCCAGGGAGGCCTGGCGTGCTGCAGTTCATGGGGTCGCAAAGAGTTGGTCACGAGTGAGCAACTCAACTGAACTGAACTTGGGTAAAAATAAATATACCAGTTGAATCCTATATAGATGACAAACAGATTAAAGATGAAATTTAAAATATTTAAAATATCAGTCAGTAATAAGGCAATAATAAATATGAACAATTAGGAATCAATATACAGAAAAATATGTTAGACTAATATGGTTAAATAATAATATTTCATGAAAGACATTTTAAAATACCAAAGTGCTCTGTCCCAGCCCTGGGCTTAAGCTTGATCAGCTTGTATTTTCTCCCAGAGCAGATGCAGAAACTTACCTCCAGTACCTAAATATTTGTCCAAGGCTTATAGGTTTTAAGAACGGAAATGGCAGGGATTTTTCCTTACAAGCTAACAAGTGAGACTGTTTCATGGATGCTGGTGAAGACAAGAGACTTCTGGTCAGAGACAGGAGTTTATTATTCCTGACACAACAAGCAGCGTGAACTCCATGCTGGTTTTGTGAGTTCACCATGCCTCTCAGGACCCATAGGGGAGACATAAGCAGGGTAAGGGGAGGGCCAGGCTGATGCTGTACATGACGTGGGATTGCTTTGTGGCCAAGGAACACTTAACTTGGGGGATTTATTGATTGATAGCAGGCAGAATCAAGGCCACTCTGTCTATGGGGAGATATTAACTCATCTCTCAAGGCTGCTCACTGCCATAAGACTCAGAAATGGCCTGGGTAAAGAGCAGGTCAGGACCTTGCATTCTTGGCAAGCAATACTTGTAGGAGCATGAGAGACTTGTAGAAGAGTAGTTCCTGAACAAGGGATGTTCGTGGGTATTGTGAGGAGATATCTGCATGGGATAGGCGGTTAACGACAGAGCAAAATCTTTTTTTAAATTGAGGTATAATTGACATATAACATATTATTTTCAGATGCAGAACACAATGATTTAACATTTGTATATATTGTCAAATGATCACTGCAATAAGTCTTGTTAACACTGGTTACCATATATAGTTAGAATTTTTTTTTCTTGTGGTGAGGACTTTTAAGATATAATCTTTTAACAACTTTCAAATATGCAATACAGTATTATTAATTATAATTACCATACTGTACATTACATTCCCTAGCAAAGCTTTATTGTAGGTGAGATGGTGCAGCCACTGTGGAAAGCTGTTTAGCAGTTCCTCAATATGTTCAATATAGAATTACCACATGACCCAGCAATTTTACTACTAGGTACATACCCAAAAGAATTGAAAACAGGTGTTCAGACAAAAATCTGTACATAAATGTTCATAGCAGCACTATTTACAATAGCGAAAAAGTGGAAGTAACCCAAATGCCCATCAATGGATGAATGGATGAACAAAATATGGTATATTCATACAACAGAATATTATTCATTAAGGAAAGGGAATGAAGTCCTGATATATGCTACAATATGGACGATCTTTGGAACCTTCTGCTAAGTAAAAGAAGCCAGTCACAAAAGTCACACACTTTGACGTATGTTCAAACCAGCTCTGCTCACCATATGACAGGCCAATTAAGCAAGGAGATGAGGTATTTAGGAAAGACATGCATGCTCAGTTGTGTTAGCGGAAGCACACTGACTGAAACCACCAACCCTGAACAGGCACCACAGTAACCATTTTCATGAGTTGTTTTATGACAGAAGGTCCTGGTAAGGAACTAATACACCACCACCAACGAGAAGCATTTGGGAAAGGTCAAAAGGAGACACCACGTGTCCAGTGACCTCCCAGAATCTTCCTCGCTGGTGTCCATCTTACCTAAGCAATGCATGCACCGTCAGGAAGGGCTCCAAGCCAGAGTGACTGGTCAGGGACACCCTGGAAATGAATCCCACCATCATAAAACCCAAGACTGCATGCACAGAGCAGTTCTGCTGGCTTCCCTCACCCTGCTGCTCTCCGCCTGGGCACCCCTTCCCAGTAAAATCTCTTGCTTTGTCAGCACATGTGTCTCCTCAGACAATTCATTTCCAAGTGTTAGACAAGAGCCCACTTTTGCACCATGGAAGGGGTCCCCCTTCCTGCAACAGTTGTGTCTGAGTCTTTGCAAGTCCATGCCCACCTGGGGTCTTCTGTCCGTGGGATTTTCCAAGCAAGAATACTGGAGTGGCTTGCTGTTTTCTTCTCCAGGGGATCTTCCCCACCCAGGGATTGAACCCATGTCTCTTGCATCTCCTGCATTGGCAGGCAGATTCTTTACCACTGTGCTACTCAGGAAGCCTGTTGAGGTAAAGAATAACAACTTTATTTGGAAAGCTGGCTGATGAAGAAGATGGCAGACTAAAGTCTCAAAATAACCATCTTGTCAGGGTCTGGATGCCAGGTTCTTTTATAGAACAGAGACGAGAGAAGGTGAGGAAATAAAAAGGCCATCAATCCTGCAAATAACTTCTAGAATGGCAAGCCTTGGGGAAGGGATGTGTTAGTGTCTTCTTTCTTGCAGTCATTCAGAGGTGGGTAGGGTCAGATTATCTCTATGTGCACTGAACAAAGGCACTCTAACAGGCAGAGGGGCAGGATTCTCTGAGGCAAGCTATTATGTATGAGCTTTCCAAGTTGCATTAGTGGTAAAGAACCTGCCTGCCAATGCAGGAAAGGTAAGAGATGTAGGTTTAATCCCTGGATCTGGAAGATCCCCTGGAGGAAGGCATGACAACCCATTCCAGTACTCTTGCCTGGAGAATCCCATGGACAGAGGAGCCTGGTGAACAGTTCATAGGGTTGCAAAGAGTCAGACACAACTGAAGCAACTTAGCGTGCATGCACATAATAACAAAAGCAATGAAAAGCAAGTCAAAGAAACAGTTCCAATATAGTCAGAATTGGCTTTTCCCTGAAACACATACTGTAATGTTTCATTTATATGAAAGGTCCAGAACAGACAACTCCATAGAGTCAGAAAGAAGATACCAGAGAGCAAAAGTGATCACTAAGGACTAAGGGAAGGCAAGAATGGAGATTGACTGCTTACTTGGCACAAGGTTTCCTTTCATGGTGACAAAAATATTCCAGAACTAGATACTGGTGATGATTTGCACAATATTGGGAATGTACTAAATGCCACTGAGTTGCACACTTTAAACTGGTTAAGATGGTGAATTTTAATGTCATGTGTATTTTATCAATGAAGTGAAAGTGATAGAGGCTCAGTCGTGTCCGACTCTTTGCCACCCCCTGGAATGTAGCCATCCAGGCTCCTTTCTTCATGGGATTTTCCAGGCAGGCATACTGGAGTGGGCAGTCATTCCCTTCTCCAGGAGATCTTCCTGATCCAGGAGTTGAACCTGTATCTCCTGTATTGCAGGCAGATTCTTTACCATCTGGGCCCCTCGGGACACAGACACAAATCTTATTGAAGTTCAAGTATTGCTCCCTCCAACAGGTTGATCAGATGACAGTAAAGCACTTGGCAGAACAGAGTCATGTTCTTGCCCATGTACAGACTAGAGGACCGATGCCCTTTAGCAAGGCATGTCTCTCAGTTTCCTCGAACAGTTATAGACTTGGGGACACCACTCTAGGAATGAACTTCTGAGCACCTGAGCCACCCTTCCCTAACCCATTCAGCAATTCCTTTCCTTGTCTTTCCCACTCCAGATCTTCCCTAGGTTTCAGGATACTTCCTTTCCATCCAAAGGCCAGTTCTGTTTTCTTTACCAAGGGTCTTTGATGATCCATGGTAAAGAGCCTCAAATCAGAGTCTATGTCCTTAACAATGAAAAACCATTTTCTTGACAGCAAGAAAGTCTCAGTCTTCAAATTTTATATAATCTCATCTAGTACTCTTTGGAAGGGAGAGCCAAAATTTGCATCTTGTTCTGAGGCCATTTCCTTACACCTAGAAAGGTTTTTTAAAAGCAGTTGCATTTCCTTGTTAAAAAGACCAAATCACTGGGCTTCCATGGTTGCTTAGTGGTTAAGAATCCACTTGCCAATGCAATAGATGAGGATTCGTTCCCTAATCCAGGAAGATCCCACATGCCTTGGAGTAACTGAACCTGCACACCACAAGCACAATTGAGCTGTGCTCTACAGCCTGGGAACCGCAACTACTGAGGCGATGTGCCATAACTGAGAGCCCTAGAGCCTGCATTCCACAACAGAAGCCACGACAAAGAGAAGCCCGAACACCACAACTAGAGAGTAGCCCCTGATCGCTGAAACTAGAGAAAAGCCCACACAGCAGCAAAAACCCAGCACAGCCAAAAATAAATAACACCATACGTATTTTGACTACTGGGCTGCAGTTCTCATTTTAGCCCAAATAAAGCAATTCACAATTCTCAAGCTGTGCATCTATTTTTAGTTGACATATATTAAAAAGAGCAATCATTAACATCTTGCTTTACTTGCAAACAAAACAGTTCTAGCTCATCTACCCCACAGCACATGTTAATTCTTGAGACTATAGACTATCAACCTTTAGCTCTGAAAACTTAGGCTTTATTTTCTTCCTCAGGCAGAGTAGGAATTTCAGAACCAGTGAATACAGTCACAGGAATGGCATTTCTTGCCATCTGTATTAGCTTCCTGTTGTTACTGTAACATTGTACTACAAACTTGGTGACTAAAAACAATGCAAATTTATTATCGTACAGTTTCAGATATGAAATCTGCAATGGGTCCCAATAGGCTAAAATCAAGGTTTTGGCAGGACTGCATTCCTTTCTGTAGGTTCTAGTTCAGTTCAGTTCAGACGCTCAGTTGTGTCCAACTCTCTGCGATCCCATGAATCGCAGCATGCCAGGCCTCCCTGTTCATCACCATTTCCCCGGAGTTCACTCAGACTCACGTCCATCAAGTCAGTGATGCCATCCAGCCATCTCAGCCTTGGTCGTCCCCGTCTCCTCCTGCCCCCAATCCCTCCCAGCATCAGAGTCTTCTCCAGTGAGTCAACTCTTCGCATGAGGTGGCCAAAGTACTGGAGTTTCAGCTTTAGCATCATTCCTTCCAAAGAAATCCCAGGGCTGATCTCCTTCAGAATGAACTGGTTGGATCTCCTCGCAGTCCAAGGGACTCTCAAGAGTCTTCTCCAACACCACAGTTCAAAAGCAGCAATTCTTCGGTGCTCAGCCTTCTTCACAGTCCAACTCTCACATCCATACATGACCACAGGAAAAACCATAGCCTTGACTAGATGGACCTTAGTCGGCAAAGTAATGTCTCTAGTGTGCCTGGTAAATTTAAGGTTCTTTCTTCATCGTGGAAGAATTCAGAAACAAGCAGTAGAGGTTAAGAGAATAAAGTGAAAAGTTTATTTAAGGAATGATAGGCTATTAAGATGGAGAGTGGTCAGATAGGTGAGGACCTGCTGCCTTGGGTTTCTTTGACAAGTAGGGAAATGAGAGGATTACAACTGAAGGGGTGGAATATTCACTGGGGAAGGAGGAGTTTCGGGGTCTTTGTCCTGGCTTTTCATCCCAGCTCCATTTCCCTGGGGGAGGAGGGATTTTTGTCCTTGTTTAGCTTAGATCAGAAATACATCTTATCTGCAAGACTAATCTTATTGTAATGAGAGCAAAAGGTTCCATTCAGACTCAGGAGACTCCTGCCTTTCTCCACTTTTCGCTGTCTGCTACTGGAACTCTTATCACCCAAAACGTGTGGTTTCCTGTCAGTCTGAAAATTCCTGCTTTCCTCTATCTGCCTGTGGATCCTCTCTATTTATAAGATGTGTGGTTTCCTGCCACCTGCCCCTGCCCCCATTTCTCTGATCATACCTAGCTACCTGACTGCTGTAACACTAGGAGAGAACGCATTTCTTTGCCTTTTACCAGCTTCTAGATGCTGCCAATATTTCTTGGCTCCTGGCCTTTTCCCCTTCACCTACAAAGCCAGGAGTAGAGAGCTGTGTTCTCATATCACATCACTCTGACCTCTTCTTCTGCCTCCCTCTTCCACTTTTAACGATCCTTGTGATTACATTATGACCATCTGCATAATCCAGACTCAGTTCAGTTCAGTCACTCAGTTGTGTCTGACTCTTTGCAACCCCATAGACTGCAGCACCTCAGGCCTCCCTGTCCATCAACAACTCCCAGAGCTTATTCAAATTCATGTCCATTGAGTCGGTGATGCCATCCAACCATCTCATCCTCTGTCCTCCCTTTCTCCTCCCGCCTTCAATCAGCATCAGGGTCTTTTCAATTAAGGCCTTTAAACTAATCAGATGAGATCTGATAGAGTGCCTGGTGAACTATGGTCGGATGTTCGTGACATTATACAGGAGACAGGGATCAAGACCATCCCCAAGAAAAAGAAATGCAAAAAAGCAAAATGGCTGTCTGAGGAGGCCTTACAAATAGCTGTGAAAAGAGGAGAAGCAAAAAGCAAAGGAGAAAAGGAAAGATATACCCATTTGAATGCAAAGTTCCAAAAAATAGCAAGAAGAGATAAGAAAGCCTTCCTCAGCGATCAATGCAAAGAAATAGAGGAAAAGAACAGAATGGGAAAGACTAGAGATCTCTTCAAGAAAATTAGAGATACCAAGGGAAGGTTTCATGCAAAGATGGGCTCAATAAAGGACAGAAATGGTATGGACCTAACAGAAGCACAAGATATTGAGAAGAGGTGGCAAGAATACGCACAAGAACTGTACTAAAAAGATCTTCACTACCCAAATAATCACGACAGTGTGATCACTCACCTAGAGCCAGGCATCCTGGAATGTGAAGTCAAGTGGGCCTTAGGAAGCATCACTTTGAACAAAGCTAATGGAGATGATAGAATTCCAGTTGAGTTATTTCAAATTCTAAAAGATGATGCTGTGAAAATGCTGCACTCAATATGTCAGCAAAATTTGGAAAACTCAGCAGTGGCCACAGGACTGGAAAAGGTCAGTTTTCATTCCAATCCCAAAAGAAAGGTAATGCCAAAGAATGCTATAACTACCGCACAATTGCACTCATCTCACATGCTAGTCAAGTAATGCTCAAAATTCTCCAAGCCAGGCTTCAGCAATACGTGAACTGTGAACTCCCTGATGTTCAAGCTGGTTTTAGAAAAGGCAGAGGAACCAGAGACCAAATTGCCAACATCCACTGGATCATGGAAAAAGCAAGAGAGTTCCAGAAAAACATCTATTTCTGCTTTATTGACTATGTCAAAGCCTTTGACTGTGTGGATCACAATAAACTGTGGGAAAATTCTGAGAGAGATGGGAATACCAGACCACCTGACCTGCCTCTTGAGAAACCTGTATGCAGGTCAGGAAGCAGTAGTTAGAACTGGACATGGAAAAACAGACCAGTTCCAAATAGGAAAGGAGTACATCAAGGTTGTATATTGTCACCCTGCTTATTTAACTTATATGCAGAGTACATCATGAGAAATGCTGAGCTGGAAGAAGCACAAGCTGGAATCAAGACTGCCAGGAGAAATATCAGTATCCTCAGATATGCAGATGACACCACCTTTATGGCAGAAAGTGAAGAAGAACTAAAGAGCCTCTTGATGAAAGTGAAAGAGGAGAGTGAAAAAGTTGGTTTAAAGCTCAACATTCAGAAAACTAAGATCATGGCACCCAGTCCCATCACTTTATGGCAAATAGATGGGAAAACAGTGGAAACAGTGGCTGACTTTATTTTGGGGGCTCCAAAATCACTGCAGATGGTGATTGCAGCCATGAAATGAAAAGATGCTTACTCCTTGGAAGGAAAATTATGAGCAATCTAGACAGCATATTAAGCAGAAAAATTACTTTGCCAACAAAGTTCCATCTAGTCAAGGCTATGGTTTTTCCAGTGGTCATGTATGGATGTGAGAGTGGACTATAAAGAGGGCTGAGCACAGAATTGATGCTTTTGAACTGTGGTGTTGGAGAAGACTCTTGAGAGTCCCTTGGACTGCAAGGAGATCCAACCAGTCCATCCTAGGGGAAATCAGTCCTGGGTGTTCATTGGAAAGATTGATGTTAAAGCTGAAACTCCAGTATTTTGGCCCCCTGATGCGAAGAGCTAACTCATTTGAAAAGACCTTGATGTTGGGAAAGATTGAAGGCAGGGGAAGGGGACAACAGAGGATGAGATGGTTGGATGGCATCACCGACTCAATGGACATGGTTTTGGGTAAACTCTGGAAGTTGGTGATGGACATGGAGGCCTGGCATGCTGCAGTTCATGGGGTCACAAAGAATCGGACAGGATTGAGTGACTGAACTGAACTGAACTGAAGCTAATCCAGACTAATCTTCCTATTTTAAGATCAACTGATTAGCAACCTTAATTCCGTCTACAAACTTAACTCCTCTTTTCCATGTAAAATGGCATATTAACAGGTTCCCGTGATTAGAATGTGAATGTCTTGAGGGGAACATGATACCACCTACCATACCATCACTTGACAATGTTTATTGAACACTTACTGTGCATGAGAGTTTCATACTCTGTCTTAGGGAGTCATTTGGGTGTGGCAGGATTTATTGAGAAAAGATTAAATAAGGGAAGGTTTCATAGGCCACAGGAGAGGTAAGAAGATAAGAGGAACTTCTGTTATGAAAATTAGAACACAGTGTGATGTGATTGTTAAGATATTCAGAGAAGACTTCCTGGAAGAAGCAGAACTTGTATTATCAGTTTTAAAGAAAAGGCAAGACTGAAATATTGTTTCAATGGCATTTAACCATTGAACTGAGTTCAATGAGTTGAATGTGTTACATACTGTTAAATTAATTAAACAAGCAGGCCATTAGACTGAGGTGGCTCTAATGCTTTCGTGACTTAGGTGACCAAATCAAAACCTATACCTGTACATGGTTCAATGTTAAGAAATAGAAACTTAAGGATAACCAGTCACAGATAGACAATGAGGATTTAAGCTGTGGCCAAATAATATCCTTTCTTTGCTCCCATACCTTTTCTATATACGCCATTCCGTTAGTTCCTGTTGATGGAGGGCTCCGAACCACTTCTGGTTTGGTGCTGCTCTATCCAAATCATTTTTTGCTCAAATAAACTCTTAATATTTTTAATATGGCTGTTTGTCTGTAAATAATTCACACTTCTGAGTTCAGTTTTCCAATGCAACAGTTGTAAAAATGAAAGTACTCACCACTATTAAAGAGATGTCTCTGTAACACTTACCAGCTTAAAAAGCAATGTTATAAGGTCACTTGGTGCTTATCACAGTCCTCTGAGGGAAGTAGAGAGGACAAGAAAACACAAGAGCCTTGCCATAATCAAGTCCTCAGACCCTTCCCAGGCCTAGGTCAGCTCCCCATGCTCCTTCTTCCTTGTAGCCACAGGAACACACCTGTTTTCTCTTCTTTTGCTGTTCTCTTCCTAAACCCAGCTGCAGAATGATACATGGTGTCTTCACCTCCCCTACTTGTTTGCTGACATTGAAGTCAGGGCTTATTTAATTTTAAGGTTTATCTGCTAACTACCCTGGAGAAACAGGGAATAAAATTAACAGACATAAGGGAGTGGCAAACGTTCTATAATCTTCCGAAGTTCATATAATTATGGCTTGTAAACTATAATTTCTGTTTCCCTTTTCAAAAGTAGAAGGAGGTACCATTGGGTTCAGGGCATCTGCTTATATTTTCTTATGGATCATCATCATCAGAGTAATAAACAACTATGGAGTTGTTTATTAAAGGCTTTATATATTTTATATATATTGTTCTATAGGCTTTATATATTTTAACTCGTAATCTTACAACAAGCCATTTTATGGAAAAGTAACATGAGGCAGTCTTCAAAGCCAGGTAGACTGGCTCTGGAATCTGTTTCCAACCTTTATACCATACTGCTTCACTGTCTCTTTCTACCACCACCCCACCTTCTTCCTGCCAATGAGGTTACTGCTTGGACAGTTGCTTCATGAGGAACCAGAGCACTAAGTTATAGATGAAGAAACTGAGTTCTAGAAAAGTTAGACTTTCCAAGGCAGCATTGGTTGTGACTGGGGAGTGGGCAGTTAAATCCAGTTCCATCACAACATGCTATCTTTTAAAAAATAATATTTAAGTATTATTTATTTTTGGTTGCTCTGGGTCTTTAAAAGTGGGCTTTTTCTAGTTGTGGAATATGGGCTGCTCATTTCAGTGGTTTCTCTTGTTGCAGAGCACAGGCTCTAGGTTGTGTGGACTCGACAGTTGTGGCTCTAGGGCTTAGTTGCCCCAAGGCATATGGGATCTTCCTGGCCGGGAATGGAACCTGTGTTCCCTGCATTGGAAGGCAGATTCTTAACCACAGCAGGGAAGCCCTATACCATGCTATCTTTATGTTCACTTTGTGAAGTCTGGTTCTGATCCAACATAGTGAAAATAATTGATTTCAAATGATTCCACATGCATCAATCCCTTTTATCACTATGGGATGTTTCATTTTTGCACACTTCAGTGAAGGCCAGATTAATACCCTTAGACTCTAAGCTATAAAAGAGAAGGATTCCAACACCATTTTCTATGGATTCGAATTAAAAGCCTTTATAAACAATAAAATAAATATAACAAAGTACCAATTTTCCGCATTATGACTACTTATTTTTTTTTTCTTTTTGAAACACCAACAGTCAAATTCTTAGAAGAATTCTTAAAAACATTTTTCTAGATGTCCCAAGTACATGTTTAAACTGTTAAGTAATTCAGCATTGACCGTCACATATTAATTCCTGGAAATTGTATACAAGTGTTATAAATGTGAAAGTACGTTTAGGACAAACAATGACAGAGACAAGTGATCAGAAAAGAGAGCAAGCAAGTCAGAGAAGGGCTCTGTGTTTGCAGTTGACAAAATCCACCTACAATGTGTGGAATCAACTGTCTACAGGAAATCCTTCAAAAAGACTGAAGCCTATTTATATCAATAGCCTAACTATGGATAAGTTACTGATGACATTTGAATACTCCCTAGAGGTCTCCAGGAAGCAGCCAATGTCACATTTAAGTAATGTCGGGATATAAACCTGGGAAATGCAAGCATAAGATAATCTGGTGAAACAAAGAGGGAGGGAAAGCGTTATAATATATAGAAGCAAAAGAAGGAAAAACATTCTTAGAGAATTTACAAGAAAGGAAATCTGATGCTAAAAAAGTTTTTAGTATGTTCAGCATTGCCTAAGGAAGAGACTTCAGTTTGGGGTCATGAATGTTTTAGTTGGATTAGCTGATAGAATCTTATTGTCAGAGGGCCCAACTGATTCTGCTGCTGTAGCTTAATACTATTCCATTAAGATTTGTTCAGATTCTGTGCTCACCAACTTATCAATTGACTTCCTAGCACATTGGGAATGGGGGTCCTCCAGCACGGCCTATACAATCCCTCTGGTAGTACATAAATTATCATCTAAATTATGTCATTCTCCAATGAATCACAAGATCTCAAGACTGGAGGGTACTTCAAAGACATTTAATTAACTATGCATCTGTTGCTGATATTCCTCCTATAATGGCAAAGTGAAAGTGAAGTCGCTCAGTCGAGTCGGATTCTTTGTGACCCCATGGACTGTAGCCTACAAGGCTTCTCCATCCATGGGATTCTCCAGACAACAATACCGAAATGGGTTACCATTTCCTTTTCCAGGGGATCTTCCCGACCCAGGGATCGAACATGGGTCTCCTGCATTGGAGGCAGACGCTTCCAGGAAAGCCCTATAATGGCAAGAGGGTCATTAATTTTTCCTTGAGCATCTCAAGCAACAGGAAATTTACTATCTCTTTACTTCTTTGAACACCTGTAATAGGAAATTCTGTTTTATATTGAACAAAAGTGTATCACTTTAGAGGCTCCAGTCCTAGCTTGACTCCTCATGTCCAGCTACAAAACAAACTAAGCCTCTAAAAACAAGAAACCATAGACAAGCTCATGTCCCTGGCAAACCTCTCTTACAGGCCAAATTCTCCAAATTTTTAAAAGTTCCAAATATAGGGTAGTTTCAAATCATTACAGCATCCTGGTCACCCTCCCATGGACAGGCTTTAATTATTCTTTTAAGCTGTGGTCTTAGACAGGGTCAAGTGTATCTGTAAAATTTATGAAAGTTAAAATATCTTCATCACAAATCGCTAAAATGAGTGTCTCTTTCCATTCCTCCTTCTCCTCTGTCACAATTCCCCTCCTGTCAGGCAATGCTGGAGTAGCCATGTGAATTCTGGAACAGAGCAAAGGGGAAGTTGCATTGGTAATATATTTAGTTTGAATTTAAAAGAATTTACTTTATGTGGTTCACTGATACTTTCCTGTAAATCAACTGATTGTCTTAGTGTAGGAATGGCTTCCAGGAATACTCCTACCACTAACTTAGCTAATTTCACCCAGCATTGCGACACTAGGTTACAGGTGTGTTAGACAGTTAAAGAAAGTGTTATATTATTTTATGAGCTTTGTGGTATTGAAATTTTACAGCTTTTTAAAATATAAAATGTACTATATGCATTGAGCTGTACCCTTACAATGGGGAAATTTTATGGTATGTAAATTATATCTCAAAAAAGTTGTTAAAATGTGCTGTAACTTTTTTATTTTAAATAAATATTCACTTTTGTGCCTAAAGTGAAGTAATGTAAGAATATATAGCCAGGTATCTATGAAAACTACACCAAACATCATACTTAAGGGTGAAATGTTGAAAGAATCCCCTTTGAGACTGGGGATTAGACAAAGGAATTGATATTACTACTTTTGTTCAACATTGTGTTAGAAGTTCTAGTAAGTAAGATAAGCCAGGAAAAAAATACAGTGGACTTTTGAACAACATGGAAGTTTGGAATATCGACCCTCCACTCAGTTGAAAATCTGCATATAGTCAGCCCTCTGTTTAGGGTCTGTGGTACTTCCATATCTGTGGTTCTACATCTGCAGATTCAACCAACTGGGGATCAAGTAATACTGCAATATTTACTATTTTAAAAAGCCATGTTTAAGTGGGCTCATACAGTTCACACCCATGTTGTTCAAGGGTCAACTGTATAAGATTTAAAAATCAGAAAGGAAGAAGTAAAATTGTTATTATACCAAAAAAATATGGCTGTTTATAGAAAATGTGAAAGAGTAAATACAGGGATATTATTAGAATTAACAAGTGCATTTAGCAACATTGTTGGACACAAAAGTCAATATGTTGCACTTTTATATAATAACCACAATTTCAATTAAAAGATATAATTTACATTCTTAGAAAAATGTAAAGTATTTAGCAATAAATGTAGCAAAAGGTGCAAGAAAGAAGAAGTTGAATCTAAAATTGACATGAAAGTGTAAAAGACCAAGAATAGCCAAATCACTCTTGAAAAACAAGATGGGGAATCTTGCCCTATCAAGTGTCAAGACTTATTATAAAGATAAAGACTTATTATATTATATTATACTTATATATATAAGTATATATTATATATAATATATATACTACATTATAGTATATATTATATATAGTATATATGATATATATAGTATATATATAGTATATATATTATATATAATATCATATAATATATAATTATATATAATATATAATGTTATTTATTATAATTTATAATATAAATTTATAATTTATACTTATATTATATTTATAATATAAGTATAATATAATATAATATCATAGTATTATAATATTATATATAATATTATAGATATAAGTATATAAGTATAAGATATAAGTATAGATATAAGTAATATTATATATAATATTATAGATATAAGTATGTATAATATATATTATATATATAATGTAAGTATATATTATATATAATATTATATATTATACTATAGTATATAATATTATGAAATATTATATATTATACTATAGTATATAATATTATGTAATATTATATATTATACTATAGTATATAATATTATGTAATATTATATATTATACTATAGTATATAATATTATGTAATATTATATATTATAATTTATACTTATATCTATAAGTATGATATAATATAATATTATAATATTATAATTTATATATCATATCATATTATATTATATATTATATTATATATTTTATTATATATATTATATATATTATAATACTAATATATATAATATATAATGTATATAATATATATACTATAATATAGTATATATATAATATATACTATATAATGTATAGTATATGATATAAGTATAAGTATATATAGTATAAGTATATATTATACTTATAAATATATTATACTTATAAAGACTTATTATAAAAATTAAGGCTGTGGTGTGGGGAAAACTAAACAGAGAGTTCAAGAACAAATCCACCTGTATATAGACATTTAATGTATAATAGAACTGATATTTTAGATTAGTGAAGAAAGTGTACTTTTCAAGAATGGCGCTGGAACAATTAGTTTTTCATATAGAAAAATAATTAATTGGACCCCTACTTCACACCATGCACACAAACCCAACTCCAGATGGATTCAAAGCATAAATGTGAAAAGCAAAATGTAAAATTTTAGAAGAAAATATAAAAGAATACCTTAATGATCTCTGAATAAGTGAAAGATTTCTAAAAGGATACATAAAATGTATATATCATAAAGGAAAAGATGGTAAATCAGACTATATCAAAATTAAGAACTTCTACTTATCAGAAAATGCTATTAGGAGAGTGAAAACACATGCTATAAGCATAACCAATTAAGGATTGATATCCAACTGTAAACAGAACTCTAAGAATCTTTAAGCCATAGAAAAACAAACCAACAGAAATACAGGCCAGAGGGCAAAGTGGCCAAGATGGCAGAGCATAAATACTGTGAGCTCACCTCCTCCCGTGGGCACGTGGAAATTACAGATACTTACAGGGAAACTATTAAGGCTAGTAGCAGAAAAGATCTTCTATTAATACAGCTAAAGATATAAAGATAGAATCTTAATGAGGTGGAACAAAAGATGAAACATGAAGAAAAAAGAAAGAGAAGAAAAAGGAAAGAAACAAGTTTATGTATCACCTTTCCAAGAGGGGCCCAAGACAGGTTGAAACTTTTGATTTCCACAACAGTCATGTGGTGTAAGGTGGCCAAACAAGGATGCAGAGCCAAGCACTGTGAATCCTACAGAAACCCCAACGAGCTCAGGGAATACAATGTCTTTCCCATCGCATCAAAACTCTGGAAATCAGTGACCACATCCTCTGTAACCACACAATAAAGACTTGGGAGTTTACACAGAGAAAAAAGGAAGGAAGGAAGGAAGGAAAGTAAATAAAAGAAAAGAAAGGTCAAAAAGTAGAATAGGCAATTTCTTAAAGAAGAAAACTCAAATGGCTAACAGTTGAATTAAAAGATGTTCAGCTGGGAGTTCCCTGGTGACCTAGTGGTTAGGATTCCAGGCTTTCAGTGATGTGGCCTGGGTTCAATCCCTGTTCGGGGAACTGACATATGACATACCGTGGGAACTACATGTGCCAACATGTATGAATCTCAGAAATAATGTTGAGTGAAACATGCAAATCACAGGAGCATATATACATACATACAAACAGCTAGATTCCATTTATTTAAAAGTTCAAAAACAGAGAAAATCTAAACAATATGTTGTTTAGGAATGCATTTAGTTAGTAAAACTATAAAGAAAAGCAGGGAAATGATTACTCCAAATTTCAGGATAGTAATTACATCTGGGGAATAAGGGAGACTGTGATCATGGAGGGACGCACAGAGAACTTTAAGATACTGGAAATGAATATTCAATTTTTTAAACCTGGGTACTTAATACATAGATATTCACTCCTTAAAATTATTTTTAAATTACATACTGTAAGAAAACGCCGCAGGAAGAAAAAGCCACCTCTAGGGACTGTTAGTAAAAAGGCCTTTATTGGGCGGTTGCTCCCGGGCAGAACTCCCGGAGGCAAGCGAGCGAGGAACAAAGGGAGTCTGCGAGGCGGGGAGGGGTGCGGGAAAGTTTTATCTTGAGGGCTAGCAGACGGGCCAAGGTCTTTTTCCCATTAAGGTAGCATTTGCAGACTACAGCGGTGATTGGTGTCTATGGTTTTCCCGTTGTCACCTGATTGGATCGGGGCTTTAGGGCCGGCCCCGAGAGGCCGGTCTTCTTCCTGGCTCCGGCTGACTGACGTCAGCCAGCTTTCGGGCTAGCCGTTTGCCCTATCATCCTGACCTCTTTTATAAAGGAAGAGGGGCGCCGAATCTCTCTGGCTACTTCCTGCTGAACAAGGGCGACGAAGGGAAAGGGTGGTCGGGATGTTTTGGGATGGCTTTTAGATTTGGTGGAGATCTCTCGGAGTGGACCCTGAGTACTGTTGTCGCAGCACCATCAGCTGAACCGCGTTAGGCCTTTGCCTCAGCTGGCACATATGTAAGGGAATATTTGACAAGCAATTCAGGATACATGGCCCAAACAGGAGAAGGGCCAGTATAACCAGAAGGAACATGAAGAGGGGCTTCCACCAGCCGAACTTGAACCAGGAGGTAATCTCATCTAGAAGAGAGGGGGAGCTGTCACCCAACCGGGAGATACTGTCTCTTACCTCAGTCAAAGCGTTAGAGACATTTTGGGAGAGATCTGGGATATATACACAGCACTCTGTCTTGATAATAGCGCAGGTCCCTCCCTGGGCAGCTGTGAGAATGTCGAGGGCCATTCTGTTTTGTAATACGGCCTTGCGCATTTGTTTCTGTTCTTCATTTAAAGCCTCGAGGGCTTTGGTGGTTTCTAACAAGGACTGTTTAGTAAAATTTGCGAGGGAGTCGACCCGGGCCATGACATCTAGATTTCCCACAGAGGGTACAAACACAGCTGCTAGATAATCATACCAGTGGAATAGTGATCTGGCCCATCTGGCTTTGACTAGAGGTAAATTTGCCGGTGTAGGCATCTTTCCCGTGTATATCCGTCCAGGGGCAAAAACGAATCCCAAAGTGCATCTGCCCACCCATCCGACCGGAAGCCAGGGCCAGACGTTGTTGCCACACACCCACTTGGTGCCATTGGGTGCCACCCAGCGGATTGCTATCACATACTTCTGCATATATTTCATCATTTTAGAAAAGGATAAATAGCAATGCCCAGAACTGAATACATAACTCTAGCTAATCTATCATACTAGAAGAAAATCACCTCCCTCATTTGAAATATTTTGCTGTTTTTGTTTAGTAACTCAATCGTGTCCAACTCTTTCTGACGCCATGGACTGTAGCCCAACAGCCTCTTCTGTCCTTGGGATTTTCCAGGCAAGAATATTGGAGTGGGTTGCCATTTCCTTCTCCAAGGGATCTTCCTGACCCAAGTGTCAAACCTGGGTCTCCACATCTCCTGCATTGGGCATGCATTCTTTACCCCTCAGCCACCAGGGAAGCTCATAAAACCCAGTATTTACTTATGAAAATTAGTTGCATTCATGGAGAAGAATTCAAACTTTATAAACTAGATGTTAAATGTTACTGCTGCTGCTGCTGCTAAGTCGCTTCAGTCGTGTCCGACTCTGTGATCCCATAGACGGCAGCCTACCAGGCTCCCCCGTCCCTGGGATTCCCCAGGCAAGAACACTGGAGTGGGTTGCCATTTCCTTCATTTTCATAATACCCCCTTATATAACAAATTATCAGACACATTTGTGCATATGGGTGTACTATCTTCTTAGAATATTTTTATAAGTAACCTAAAATCTGATTTGACAAATCATTCAACTGAAAAGTATTGTACTGATTTTATTATACAGTCTTGACTCAACAGTGGCTTTCAGCTTTATCTATCTATATAACATAAAAATTCCCAAATATTTTGAGACAAATACTTTGCCTCTATTTTCCTCTGAGCTGAGGTGTGCATTTATACCTGCTAAACTTTCTTTTCTTCTATGTGGCCATTCTTTTCACTTGTCCTTCCAACCAGTCAAGAGCTCTCCAGAACCAGGTCATCTTCCAGGAGAATTGGTAAACTAAGTTTCTGAGTTAGCCAAGCTGAGGTCCGAATTGCAGCCAGCAGAGGCAGTAACTCTTCTGAAAACCCACCTCAAAGCAGCTTCCTTAACATGCCTATGTTCTGCCCTGTTTTTCTAGAGGTCATCTGTTTATAGCTCCAGCCTAAACTCTTCCTTCTGAGAAACCTTAGCGACTGTCTTATCAAGGAAGACAATACCTCACATTAAGTCATGCTTGTAAGTTAATGGGAGAGAATATCCTCAACTAAGAAGATTGTTATTTCCTGAAGGGATAAAACCCCACCAGGGAAAACCCCTGTGGTACTTATAGGTAGGGCTGGTTTACCAAGGCTGATAATATAGTTCTGACCAGAGGAGGAAGATAGAGTGCATTTATTCATTTCCGAAAGCTTTGTGGGTAGGTGTGCATCTTTCTGTAATCTGAAATATTAAAGTTTCACAGACTCTGAGCTGGACAGAGGTGCTAACCCTGAAGAACCTCTCCAGAATCCAAGTTGCTGAATCTTCCTTGCCTTTTGACAATGGGAAACTGGGTGGTTAATCAGTGGTCTTCAGTTATATTTCTGGTAAGCGATTTTTCACTTTCTATTCATTACTCTTAGAGTAAAGAGATGTTACATTTGTTAATATGAATACAGTTACTGGAAAAGGAAAAATTCCATGACAATATTGAGCTTTTCAAGGTCAGTTACCACTGAAAGGTCCAATCCTAGGATTGCATATATATGTTTAATATACTTTTCTGTGTATGATGTATTTCAGTATTTTAGAAATCAGTCCAACTCCAGAAATTGATTGATAAAGAGACAAGAATATAAACCACAAGTGTTTGGAATTTCAATCTGTTTTCTTTTTTTCTTCTCTCTCTCTCTTTTTCTTTTCCATTTCACTTCTAACTACTGCTATGGAGCACTCATTTCTCTCCATTCTTTCTATCCTGCTCACACCAAGAAATCATCAAATCATTGAATGTCTGAGGTAGAAGTGATCTTAGAGATTATGGCCTAGCACTGTCCATTAGAAATATAATGTGAAGTCACATATGTAATTTTTAAATTGTCTAATACCTATGTTTGGATGTGAGAGTTGGACTATAAAGAGGGCTGAGTGCAGAAGAACTGATGCTTTTGAATTGTGGTGTTGGAGAAGACTCTTGAGAGTCCCTTGGACTGCAAGGAGATACTCCCAGTCCATCCTAGGGGAAATCAATCCTGAGTGTTCATTGGAAGGACTGATGCTGAAGCTGAAACTCCAGTTTTTTGGTCACCTGATGTGAAGAGCTGACTAATTTGAAAAGACCCTGATACTGGGAAAGATTGAAGGCAGGAGGAGAAGGGGATGACAGAAGATGGGATGGTAGGATGGCATCATTGGCTCAATGTACATGGGTTTGTGTAAACTCTGGGAGTTGGTGATGGACAGGGAGGCCTGGTGTGCTGCAGTTCATAGGGTTGCAAAGAGTCGGACACGACTGAGCGACTGAATTGAACTGAACTGAATACTTATGTTGAAAAAGGTAAGAAGAAAATGGTGAAATGAATGTCCAGTAATATATTTTGTTTAACCCAATATATTTAAAATATTATCCTTTAAATGTGTAATCAATATAAAAATATTGAGATAATTGATATTATGTTATTTTTACTGTTTTTGAAATCTAATATGTATTTTATACTTACAGCACATCTCAATTAAAACTAGACATATTTTGTGTACTTAGTTGCCACATGTGGTTAGTGGCTATGGCTTTAGGTAGTGCAGAAAGAAACCAACTCTTTGATTTTACAAGGGAAAGTAAGATCCAGATGTCACACAGTGAATTGGTTGCAGAGCCATCACTCAATTCCAGCTCCCCAGTGTTCAAGCAAGAACTTCTTTACCACACTACATGTACCCAATCCCCTTCTGCTAACACACTCTCTAACTGAACTCTAGCTTCCTTTCTGCTATTAACTGAATAACCAAGATCAAATTACTTATCTTCTCTAGACTTCAGGTCACCTGTGTTGTGGCTGGGAGAAGATTAATGAAAACTAGATTACATATAAATATGAGCATTTCTAGCTCAAAAATCCTCTTTTATAATCCCTCTCTTAAGTGATGATTTAAATATCTTTCCACCTTGCACCAATCTCTCCAGAGGACTCAGACTTCTTCTTATCTCTGACATGTAATCCTTTGCTATTTTTTTAATGAAAAATAAATTACTCCCCCAAATACTTTTACTCCTCCTTCCTGCCAGGTCTTCTACTTGACTTTCTTTTCCATTCATAGTGGAGGAAATTATAGTCTAGGTGGGTAAAGGAATGGAATTCTTTACAGATGTCACTGTATTTCATAATTCATCTTTCTTACAGTTGATTATTTGGCTGACACAGTGTTCTTTGCCTCTGTGTCCCTGTCAGATTCTGAAATACTTTTGCTCTCTCTAAATAAGGTTCTCTACCTTGTCTTCTAAACTCTTGAATTATCTGTGGCTTTCACCTCTCTTTTTCCATTAAGGTCAAAGATCTCTGGAAGACACACAACTCTGGAAAAGGTGTGTGGGCAAAGAATGCAGAAAGAAATTGAGTGGAAAAGCCAGCCTGGTGATGACACAGCCAGAATGTATTGAGCTTGTACAGTGCACCGAGCATTGTATTAATCAATTCACATGTATTAATTCATGTAACATTCACATCATTGCTGTGGTGTAGATATTGTTATTATCCTCATTTTATAAGTGAAGAAATTGAAGTTCAAAAAGTTAAATCACAGATCTAAGATTACAGAGCTAGAAAGTGGTGGAACTAGACTTTGAGCCCAGGGAGTTTGACTCCAACATCATGCTTCAAATCACTATGTTATGATGCTACAGGGACGTGACTGGTCCAGATTTAGGGAATCTGAATGAGCCATATTCTAGACTAAAGGCCCTCTGCCCATAGCGCTGAGATGGTTCTCGACCATCCTAGAGCCATAGACACATATTAGAGGTATGCATTCCAGTGCCCCCAGAGTCCTGATCAATTACAGACTTTGTTCTCCAAAGCAATGGGGAGTAGATTCCAAATTCTCTCTATGCCAATGGAGATAGATCTTGGGACAGACAAAGTCTTAAGCGCTCAAATGAGTCCACACCAATGATAGGTTAATTTGAAGAAAAGAATAGTAACCTAAAAACAGGGAAGTGTACATCAGGGTATAATTAAAGAGGCAGTTTCATTTGGAATGGTTTATTTGCTTCAGATGGGTATTGTTACAGATGTTGAATTTATTCTTTGTTTCTTTAGAAATTCATTTATTCACTTATTGCCATCTTTTAGGTGTAATAGCTTGAATGATCTGGTCCAGAAGTTGGCGAATGTTTTCTATAAAAGGCTAGATTGTACAATTTTGGGCTTTGTGGGCCATATGTTCTCTGTCACAATTTCTCAACACTTCCATTGAATCACAAAAGCAGTTATAAACAATACAGAAATAAGTAGGTGTGGCTCAGTTCCAATACCATTGTATTTATAGATACTGGAATTTGAATTTCATATAATTTTTGCGTGTCATGAAATATATTCTTCTTTTGTTTTTTCCAACCATTTAAAAATGGGAAAAGATATAAAACCCATTCTTTAGCCTGTAGGCTCTACAAAACAGGTGAGGAGCTAGATTTGGCCTATGAGCCTTGATTGGCTGACCTTGGTGATTAGCATCATTAGTGCATGTCTTAAAATCCTGACTCACTTTGAGATTAAGTTTACTCATTTAAAATGAAAACAGATATAGGATTTCCCTGATGGTCCAGTGGCTAGGAATCTGCACTTTCACTGCAGGGGTACAGGTTAGATCCCTGGTCAGGGAACTAAGATTCCACATGCCTCACAGTGCACGCCCTCTGCCAAAGAAAGGAAACATGCAAACACAAAATAGCCAAATGGTGAAGCTATTCTTTACCCCTTATCTACTCCTTCCCATACCCAAATTTCACTTTATTCCTGCTTCATTTTTCTTCCTCTAGGTTGCTTGGTTGAGACTGAATGTTTTCCTGTTCGTGGATGCCTTCCTGTCATTTGAGAAGGCCACCAAGTACTACTACACAAGACAAATACTGGGGGTGAGTATCACAGTTGTGATGTGCGGAATCTCTCTGTTTTTCTTGTCTATAACTTTGGCTCCTTTGTGACCCAATGCCCTCATTTTCCCTAGAGTTAGGGTCGCCAGAAAAAAAACTTCACGCTACCCAGGTAAATCTGAATTCCAGAAAAATAACAAATCTTTTTAATTTATTTTACTTCTTTCTTTTTGGCTGTGCTGGGTCTTCCCTGCTGTGTGGGCCTTTTCTCCAGTTGCGCCGAGCCAGGGCTGCTCTTCTCTGCAGTGCCCAGTCTTCTCACTATGGCGGCTTCTCCTGTGGAGCACAGGGTCTAGGGCGTCTGGGCTTCAGTAGGTGCAGCTCCCAGGCTCTAGAGCACATGCTAAATAGCTGTGGCCACTTAGTTGCTCCACCACGTGTGGGATTTTCCCGGACCAGGGATCAAACAGGTGCCCGTTGCATTGCAAGGTGAATTCTTAACCACTAGACCACCAGGGAAGCCCCCAATTTTTTTTTTCTAGTTAGTATTTCTTTATTTGGCTGTGTCAGGCATTAGCTGCGGCATGAGAGATCTCTCCTTGTGGCTCTGTGGTGCACGGCCTCTAGTTGTGGCGCCTGGGCTCGGTAGCTGTGGTGGTGGGTTTAGTTGCTGCATGGCAGGTGGGGTCCCACTTCCCTCATCAGGGATTGAACCGGTGTCCCCCCTCCCCCATTGCAAAGTGGACTCTCAACCACTGGATCACCAGGCAAGTCCCAACAAGTATTTTTTGGGGGTATCATTTATTCCAAATATTGCATGAGACAGGGGCATATCAGAAAATGATTCATTTTTTAAAGTTCAAATTTAGCTGAACATTCTATAGTTTTGTTTGCTAATCTGACAGCCTTATGCAGGGCACACTCCCTGGCTCCAATAATGAAAACACACAATAAAGAAATATTGAGTAATTTTCCAACCGGTTTCCATACAAATTCAGGTGTCCCTGCAGAGTGTGAGGGGAAAGCTAACAGGACAGTGTCCCTACATCAACCAAAGCAGCATTTATCTGTCTTGTGGATTCCTGCTTATGATTTTGAGAAAGAGTTTGGCTGAAAACAAATGAATGAACAACTTGAAAACCATTGCTGTGGACTGATCTCACAGAAAAATACCTATCAAACAAGAGGCATACTTCGTGTGGCGAGTTTTGTGGAGTGGGTGATGTTGCCAAATTCAAGGCCTGTAGAATGATGGGGTCAAGTCAGAGTAACAGGATGGAGAAGCCTGGGGAAGAAGCAGATTATAAGGACAGGAGAGGAAGGGTGCGGTGGGTATGGCACGTTGGCATGCAAGTGAACAAGAAGAAGCTTGGAGATGAGAATGGTTCTCTCACAGGCTCATCAATCTCATCACTGCCTGGTTAAAGAAACAAATTTGACTGCTAAGTTATTCAGTAACATGTAAAGATTTGAAGAAGTCACTTTCATCTGGATGGTGCCTTTTTTTCATTAGCTTTCCAGGAAGACTCACCCAGTGTACATGTTTAAAGACAGCTTGTTTCCTTTGTGTGTATGCCCAGCAGGGGATTGCTGGGTCATAAGGCAGTTCTATTTCCAGTTTTTAAGGAATCTCCACACTGTTCTCCATAGTGGCTGTACTAGTTTGCATTCCCACGAACAGTGTAAGAGGATTCTCCTTTCTCCACACCCTCTCCAGCATTTATTGCTTGTAGACTTTTGGATAGCAGACATTCTGACTGGCATGAAATGGTACCTCATTGTGGTTTTGATTTGCATTTCTCTGATACTGAGTGATGTTGAGTATCTTTTCATGTGTTTGTTAGCCATCTGTATGTCTTCTTTGGAGAAATGTCTATTTAGTTCTTTGGCCCATTTTTTGATTGGGTCGTTTATTTTTCTGGAATTGAGCTGCAGGAGTTGCTTGTATATTTTTGAGTTTAGTTGTTTGTCAGTTGCTTCATTTGCTATTATTTTCTCCCATTGTGAAGCCTGTCTTTTCACCTTGCTTATAGTTTCCTTTGTTGTGCAGAAACTTTTAATTTTAATTAGGTCCCATTTGTTTATTGTTGCTTTTATTTCTAATATTCTGGGAGGCGGGTCATAGAGGACCCTGCTGTGCTTTATGTTGGAGAGTGTTTTGCCTATGTTCTCTTCTAGGAGTTTTATAGTTTCTGGTCTTACATTTAGATCTTTAATCCATTTTGAGTTTCTTTTTGTGTATGGTGTTAGAAAGTGCTTTAGTTTCATTGTTTTACAAGTGGTTGACTCGTTTACCCAGCACCACTTGTTAAAGAGATTGTCTTTACTCCATTGTATATTCTTGCCTCCTTTGTCAAAGATAAGGTGTCCATAGGTGCGTGGATTTATCTCTGGGCTTTCTATTTTGTTCCATTGATCTATATTTCTGTCTTTGTGCCAGTACCATACTGTCTTGATGGCTGTGGCTTTGTAGTAGAGCCTGAAGTCAGGCATGTTGATTCCTCCTGTTCCATTCTTCTTTCTCAAGATTGCTTTGGCTATTTGAGGGTTTTTGTATTTCCATACAAGTTGTAAAATTATTTGTTCTATTTCTGTGAAAAATACCGTTGGTAGCTTGATAGGGACTGCATTGAATCTATAGGTTGCTTTGGGTTGTATACTCATTTTCATTCTATTGATTCTCCTAATCCATGAACATGGTATATTTCTCCATCTGTTAGTGTCCTCTTTGAGTTGAAAGAGGCACATGTACCCCAGTGTTCATCGCAACACTGTTTATAATAGCCAGGACATGGAAGCAACCTAGATGTCCATCAGCAGACGAATGGATAAGAAAGCTGTGGTACATATACACAATGGAGTATTACGCAGCCATTAAAAAGAATACATTTGAATCAGTTCTAATGAGGTGGATGAAACTGGAGCCTATTATACAGAGTGAAGTAAGCCAGAAAGAAAAACACCAACACAATATACTAATGTATATATATGGAATTTAGAAAGGTGATAATGATAACCCTGTGTGCAAGACAGCAAAAGAGACACAGATGTATAGAATAGTCTTTTGGACTCTGTGCGAGAAGGGGAGGGTGGGATGATTTGGGAGAATGGCATTGAAACATGTATAATAACATATATGAAATGAATCGTCCATCCAGGTTCAATGCAGGATACTGGATGCTTGGGGCTGGTGCACTGAGATGGCCCAGAGGGATGGTACGGGGAGGGAGGAGGGAAGGGGGTTCAGGATGGGGAACACGTGTATACCTGTGGCAGATTCATGTTGATATATGGCAAAACCAATACAATATTGTAAAGTAATTAACCTCCAATTAAAATAAATAAATTTATATTTTAAAAAAGAACTTAAAAAAATAAAGACAGCTTGTCCTTTTTAAAAATCCTTCTTGTTTCTTCATAATCAAATGATTCGTCTTGAGATCACAACTCATTTGAATGTTCTGTTTAGACTTATTTCACCCTGCTGTTTTCCATTTTAAATGTTGGTCCTTGATCTTTCTTTGGAAACTATAACTCCAGAGGAAGTGTTAATTTGTTTTAAAAATAGCTTTTTACTAAGAGAATGATGTAATAAATGTGACTAACTATTAACAGAATTGCTTTATGATCAAAAAAGTCAGCAGCAGAAAAATGAATCACGCTGATATCCTGTGGAGATTTCATTTTGTAAAATCCTTTCTATAAAAAATTAACTATAGATGACACTGCTTTCAAGGAGATCAAATGATATAGAAGTGTTAGAATAAAATGTGAAAATGAGTCTCCCATCACATTGCATGGAGATAACCTTTGTTAATGGTTCAACTTGTATGTCTCTAAAGACACACTGACGTATATTCACAAATGCATCAGACATGGAGGTTTTGTTTTTGAGAAGAGTAATATTTTTATTCACTTATTCCATATAAACAGTAAAACTTGCTCTTTTTTGGTGTATGCTTCTATGAGTTTTGATAAACACATTCAATAGAACACTTTTTAAAAAAAATTAACCAAAGGGGGAAAAAAAGGATCACATTGTAGATATTGGCTGGAGATTTCTTCTCACACTTCATGCATCTCAGATGTCTCTCCGTGTGAGTGCATAGCAGTGGTGTGCTGGAGCTAGCTCATGCCAGTACGCAGTCACCAGCTGTGCATCTCTCCCAACTCCACATCCAGTGTTGTTTAGTGACATAAGGTTGCTCTCTTGAAATCTGCCATGGTGAGAGTATTTACAACAGGTAAATTGACAAACACTGTAAATCAAGAATCTCCCTTCCCCTGAAAACTGGTTGTGAAGCATTTACTAGCCTTACACTATTGCATATAGATAACGCTCATTCTTTTAAGAGAATAACAGTTCATGGCATTGAAGAACCATAATTTATTTAATCACTCCCAAGGGTATGTCTTACATTTATGCTTCCTTTAGGAAAATACAGAGTTATTTTATTCAGAGGAATGAGTTGAAATCCATAGTCAATGAAGCATTAATGACAGCTGCAATTGAATTAAAACATCAGTTATTGTTAGTATTGAAAAGTGAACATAAATTGGTGTATTTCAATGTGCTGCTATGGGGAAAAAAAATATTTTCTCTGAAAAAAATTCATCCCATGCAGATATCCTCAACAGAACATGAAGCTGTGAAATTGTAGTCCTATATTTTTCAATTAGATTGTCAATTTTAGCTTTAAGGAACCTCTGTGATTCCAATAAGCAAGCGGTGGGAACTAATGTGGAAATGCAGGATCTCTGAGATGAGCAGAGGAAATTTACTCAGAAACAGAACAGGCGATCTCTACCAAAAACAGCTGGGGTGTGACTCAGCAGAGGGAGAGAACACAGGTCATGTGGAAGAGTCAGAAATGGAAAGCAGTAGGGCAGCTCATGTTCACTGTACTGCCAGACATTGTAAGCCATTATGGATGTCGGCAGATCTTGACCTGGCTTATTAAACTAGTGTCGCATTGTCTGGATTTAGGTTGTGTGGAAAAATAGTCTTTGTGCCAAAAAGATTATTAGAAAACAGTGGGTGGTGGTGATGATTTAGTTGCTCAGTCATGTCTGACTCTTGTGACCCCATGACCCCAGAAGAGCCCACCAGGCTCCTCTGTCCATGGAATTTTCCAGGCAAAAATACTGGAGTGTGTTGCCATTTCCTAATCCAGGGTATCTTCCTGATCCAAACTCAGTGACAAATTGTTTATTGTAAAAACCAATTGCATAACTAGAGGGGTTCTTTTTCAATACCATGGATTACTCTGTCTAGTGAAGCCTACCTACCAACTCCCTTTCAGAATGATATTTTTAAAAATAGTCAGTAAAATATATGGGATTATAATAGAAAGCAATTATATTGAAATATAATCAAAATATACAATAAAACAAATTTGTGATAGAGTAATATATCTACCTGCTTCTTTAGTTGTTGTTTAGTCTCTAAGTCATGTCTAACTCTTTGACACTCCGTGGACTTTAGGCTGCCAGGCTTCTCTATCCTTGGGATTCTCCAGGCAAGAATACTGGACTGGATTGCCATTTCATTCTCCAAAAAAAAAAAGCAAAGAAATTGTTAACTCTGCCTCATCTTCTTCCTTTTAGCAAGTCATTGACAGGCACAAATGTAAGGCTGGCCAGTCAGATAAAGTGCCGCCGCCACCTTTGTTGCTGCTGTGAAATTGTCATACTACATGTATGCAGTTCCAAGTACATGGAACTGACTCAGAGACCAGTTGTACAGCTGAGGAAAGAAATAAAAATTAGCTACCACAGAGTTGAACATATTCTGTCCAGTCTATACCTAATCAAGCCTATTTCTTGGCTCAATACTTTGAAGCACTGATTCCTTGTCTCCTTTTCTGGCAGCTTCTACTATTAGATCAGATGTGGTCCACTGGAGAAGGGAATGGCAAACCACTTCAGCATTCTTGCCTTTAGAACCCCATGAACAGTATGAAAAGGCAAAAGATAGGACACTGAAAGATGAACTCCCCAGGTCAGTAGGTGCCCAATATGCTACTGGAGATCAATGGAGAAATAACTCCAGAAAAAATGAAGGGATGGAGCCAAAGCAAAAACAATACACAGTTGTGGATGTGACTGGTGATAGAAGCAAGGTCCGATGCTGTAAAGAGCAATATTGCATAGGAACCTGGAATGTCAGGTCCATGAATCAAGGCAAATTAGAAATGGTCAAACAGGGAGATGGCAAGAATGAACATTGACATTCTAGGAATCAGCGAACTAAAATGGACTGGAATGGGTGAATTTAACTCAGATGACCATTATATCTACTACTGTGGGTAGGAATCCCTTAGAAGAAATGGAGTAGCCATCACAGTCAACAAGAGTCCAAAATTCAGTACTTGAAGGCAATCTCAAAAAATGACAGAATGATCTCTGTTCGTTTCCAAGGCAAACCATTCAATATTATGGTAATCCAAGTCTATGCCCTGGCCAGTAATGCTGAAGAAGCTGAAGTTGAATGGTTCTAGAAGACCTACAAGACCTTTTAGAACTAACACACACAAAGGATGTCCTTTTCATTATAGGGGACTGGAATGCAAAAGCAGGAAGTCAAGAAACACTGGGAGTGACAGGCAAATTTGGGCTTGGAGTACAGAATGAAGCAGGGCAAAGGCTAATAGAGTTTTGCCAAGAGAACGCACTGGTCATAGCACACACCCTCTTCCAACAACACAAGAGAAGACTCTACGCATGGACATCATCGGATGGTTCACACCGAAATAAGATTGACTATAGTTTTTGCAGCCAAAGATGGAGAAGCTCTACACAGTCAGCAAAAACAAGACCAGGAGCTGACTGTGACTCAGATCATGAACTCCTTATTGCCAAATTCTGACTTAAATTGAAGAAAATGGGGAAAACCACTAGACCATTCAGGTATGACCTAAATCAAATCCCTTATGATTATACAGTGGAAGTGAGAAATAGATTTAAGGGCCTAGATCTGATAGATAGAGTGCCTGATGAACTATGTAATGAGATTTGTGACACTGTACAGGAGACAGGGAGCAAGACCATCCCCATGGAAAAGAAATGGAAAAAAGCAAAATGGCTGTCTGGGGAGGCCTTACAAATAGCTGTGAAAAGAAAAGAGGTGAAAAGCAAAGGAGAAAAGGAAAGATATAAGCATGTGAATGCAGAGTTCCAAAGAATAGCAAGGAGAGATAAGAAAGCCTTCCTCAGTGATCGGTGCAAAGAAATAGAGGAAAATAATAGAATAGGAAATACTAGAGATCTCTTCAAGAAAACTAGAGATACCAAGGGAACATTTCATGCAAAGATGGGCTCAATAAAGGACAAAAATGGTATGGACCTAACAGAAGCAGAAGATATTAAGAAGAGGTGGCAAGAACACACAGAAGAACTGTACAAAAAGATTCTTCATGACGCAGATAATCACGACAGTGTGGTCACTCACCTAAAGCCAGACATCCTGGAATGTGAAGTCAAGTGGGCCTTAGGAAGCATCACGATGAACAAAGCTAGTGGAGGTGATGGAATTCCAGTGGAGCTATTTCAAATCTTGAAAGATGATGCTGTGAAAGTGCTGCACTCAATATGCCAGCAAATTTGGAAAACTCAGCAGTGGCCACAGGACTGGAAAAGGTCAGTTTTCATTCCAATTCCAAAGAAAGGCAATGCCAAAGAATGCTCAAACTACCGCACAATTGTACTCATCTCACATGCTAGCAAAGTAATGCTCAAAATTTTCCAAGCCAGGCTTCAGCAATACATGAACCATGAATTTCTAGGTGTTCAAGCTGGTTTTAGGAAAGGCAGAGGAACCAGAGATCAAATTGCAAACATCCGCTGATCACTGAAAAAGCAAGAGAGTTCAGGAAAAACATCTATTTCTGCTTTATTGACTATGTCAAAGCCTTTGACTGTGTGGATCACAATAAACTGTGGAAAATTCTGAGAGAGATGGGAATACCAGACCACCTAACCTGCCTCTTGAGAAACCTATATGCATGTCAGGAAGCAACAGTTAGAACCTGACATGGAACAACAGACCAGTTCCAAATAGGAAAAGGCTATATATTGTCAAGGCTGTATATTGTCACCCTGCTTATTTAACTTATATGCAGAGTACATCCTGAGAAACGCTGGGCTGGAAGAAGCACAAGCTGGAATCAAGATTGCTGGGAGAAATATCAATAACCTCAGATATTCAGATGACACCACCCTTATGGCAGAAAGTGAAGAACTGAAGAGTCTCTTGATGCAAGTGAAAGAGGAGAGTGAAAAAGTTGGCTTAAAGCTCAACATTCAGAAAACTAAGATCATGGCATCCAGTCCCATCACTTCATGGCAAATAGATGGGGAAACAGTGGCTGACTTTATTTTGGGGGGCTCTAAAATCACTGCAGATGGTGACTGCAGCCATGAACATAAAAGATGCTTACTCCTTGGAAGGAAAATTATGACCAACCTAGATAGCATATTAAAAAGCAGAAACATTACTTTGACAACAAAGGTCTGTCTAGTCAAGGCTATGGTTTTTCCAGTGGTCATGTATGGATGTGAGAGTTGGACTATAAAGAGGGCTGAGTGCTGAAGAATTGATGCTTTTGAACTGTGGTGCTAGAGAAGACTCTTGAGAGTCCCTTGGACTACAAGGAAATCCACCCAGTCCATCCTAGGGGAAATATGTCTTGGGTGTTCATTAGAAGGACTGGTGTTAAAGCTGAAACTCCAATACTTTGGCCACCTGATGCAAAGAGCTGACTCATTTGAAAAGATCCTCATGCTGGGAAAGATTGAGAGCAGGAGCAGAAGGGGACAACAGAGGATGAGATGGTTAGATGGCATCATGGACTCAATGGACATGAGTTTGTGTAAACTACGGGAGTTGGTGATGGACAGGGAGGCCTGGTGTGCTACAGTTCATGGGGTCACAAAGAGGTGGACATGACTGAGTGACTGAACTGAACTGAAATGAACTGATGTATGCTGCCTGCCCACCCAAGGAAATCATTTTGAAATTCTCTTCTTAGAAGTTCTCCCTTCTCAAATCTCTACCAAAGTTTAAATTTTTATTCTGAGGGTTTTTTTTTTTTTCAGTTATTAAAGGGATCTTAAATATAAACAGTTAATTTTTATTGTTTTTATTACATGATTATTACATACTTATAACTGCAACATTAGAAAGTATAGAAAAGAGAAAAAATAATCACTATAATTATAACTCAAAATATCTAAGGTATATTTAAAATACAATATATATATTCAAGATTGTTTTACAAATGATGAACTGAATTCACAATTGACTGTATTAAGCAAAAATCCTGAATGCAAAGTGTTGAATTCATAGAATTTATTTGTCAAATCACTAAATCCTATTCTCTTTCATATTGATAAATGTGTAGTCAAACATTTCCAAACCGCTATCAAGAGGATTTCTCTATTCAGTATTAAGTTCAGCAAATTTTCTGTCATTTGTAAACAGAGAGTTTGGGCTCATTGTCTGGGTCTCAGACAAGTGGACCAGGCCCGTGCTCACCTGCTAGACGAAGAGATGAAGCAGCTGATAGGTTCTTGTCTCCTCTGTTCTAGTCAGCGCTGGCCTGGGCCCGAGCCTCTGCTCGCTGCTTGAATTTTAACAGCATGCTGATCCTTCTTCCTGTGTGTCGAAATTTGCTGTCTTTCCTGAGAGGCACCTGCTCAGTGAGTCCTAACCACTTGTAGGTCATTTTTCACATTAAAGACAAAAGACTCTGTATAGCTCAGTAGGACAGCTCAACACCAAGCCCCTAGGAATGGAAGCCAGAGATCTCCTTTGGGGGTTGAGGCTAGGGGGTGAGCAAGAGTGGATGGGCATTGGCATGCTTTATGTAAGACATGTTGGTTATATATTGAAAGTGAAAGTGGTAGTTGCTCAGTTGTGTACAACTTTTTGCGATACCACGGACTGTAGGGTCCCAGGCTCTGCTGTCCTTGGAATTCTCCAGGCAAGAATACTGGAGTGGGTAGCCATTTCTTTCTCCAGGGTATCTTCCCAACCCAGGGATTGAACCTGTGTCTCCTGCACTGCAGGCAGATTCTTTATCATCTGAGCCACCAGGGAAGCCCATACAGTGAATGTCATAAATCTGCCTGGAGACACCTGACCACGATCATTTCACATTTGTAGTTTTATAGGAGTACCCTGAGAAAACAGCTGGATCACAACCTCGCCTTCCACAAACTGGTGGGATATATGATCTGCCTACACACAGGTAACTGGGGAAACGGATGAACCTGCAGGTTTCCAGACATTCAGAATCTAGTTTCATTCATTCATGTGTATAAACATTCAAAATATATTTATTGGACACCTGGCATTATTTGCCAGATACCATTTTAGACCTGCTTTCATGGAATTTACATTCTATTCCTTTGGGAGAGAATATAAAAAAAAATCTTAATTCTCTCTGTAATCATTATTGGGCACTTTATGTGAACTCATCATTCTGTTTGGTACCACATGTAGGATTTTCCCTTTCTAGTGAGGCATGCCTGCCATGATGTTTCTGAGACAACTTTCACATTCCTTTCCATCTTTCCATTTAGCTATTCACATCATTGCACACCTGTTTAACCTTGAACGATATAGCAGAAGCAGACAGGCCACAGATGGATCCCTTGCTTCCATTCTCTCCAACCTACCTCATCAGGAGAATTATTCATGGCTAAATCCCATCCAGTCCCCAAACACAGTAAGTTGATTCAAGGGAAAAGCATCTGGGATCTGAACGTGAGCAGGAAGGTCACGGAGTCCTTGGTGGACATTGTGTCTGGCTGAAATTTCTCCTTTCATAGACAGTGGTGTATGTGACATTCACCAGCATTGCTGGTCTCACTGGAGTGATCATCACAATGGCTCTGGTTCTCATGGTGACTTCAGCTATGGAATTTATCCGGAGGAGTTATTTTGAGGTCTTCTGGTATACACACCACATTTTTATCATCTACTTCATTGGCTTAGGAATTCATGGCCTTGGGTAAGGTCCTCAAACTCCCATTTTTCATGCCCCAGTTCCTGATCTTGCATAATTCTTTGCCACATATTGTCCTTTTTTTTCTGCCTGAGTGGAATTGTCCGGGGTCAAACAGAAGAGAGCATGGCTGAGAATCATCCTCACAAGTGTGCAGAGTTTTTTGAGAAGTGGGATGATCCTGCCTCCCACTGCAAGCCTCCTCAGTTTGAAGGGCTCCCTGCTGAGGTACAACCAGGACAAGGATAGTAGACTCTTGCTAGGAGATGTTATTGTCATTGTTGTTATTATCACTTTTCTTATAATCATTATTAGTTCAGTCTGGTGGTAACTCCTATAGAGGACATATGCTGTAGGTTATTCATCTTATGGCTGAATGCTTGTACTTTTGACCAGCATCTCCCAATTTCCCTGACCTTCCAGCTCTCCCCTTACTGTGTTTTTGAGTTCAATTTTTTTTTCTTCAAATTGAAGTATAATTGACTTACAGTATATATTAGTTTCAAGTGTACAACAGAGTGATTTGGTATTTTTATATATTACAAAATGATCACTGTAATAAGGTGCCATCTGCTACCATAGAGAGTTATTAAAATATTATTGACTAAATTCTGCATGCTGTACATTACATCTCTGTGACTTATTTTATAACGGAAAGTTTGTACCTTTTAATCTTCTCACCCATGTTATGTATTCCCCTGCTATACCCCTTCTAGCATCACCAGTCTCTTCTCTGTATCAGTGAATCTGTTTCTGCTTTGTTTGTTCATTTGTTTTGCTTTTTAGATCCCACATTTAAGTGAAATCATGTGATATTTGTCTTTCTCTTGACTTATTTAACTTTGTATAATACCCTCAGGGTCCAACCATGTTGTTGCAAATGGCAAGATTTCACTCTTTTTATGGTCGAGTAATAATATGTATTATATATATATATATATATATATATATATATATATATGACATCCATTATATATGCACGTATAAAATCACATCTTCTTTATCCGTCTATCAATGGACACTTAGGTTGCGTCCATATCTTGGTTATTTTAAATAATGATGCAGTGGATCTTTTCCAGTTAGTGTCTTTTGGTTACTTTGGAAAGATTCAATTGACCCTTGAACAACAGAGGAGTAAGGAGTGACAATCCTCGGGAAGTAAAAAATCTGTGTATAACTTTACATTTGGCCTTTTGCATCCACAGTTTGGCTTTAGTAGACTCAACCAACCACACATATTGTAGTACTGTAGTATGTGTTTATTGAAAAATCTGCATATAAATGGACACGTGCAGTTCAAACTCATGTTGTTCAAGGGTCAACTGTACCCAGAAGTGGAGTTGCTAGCTCCTATGACAGTTCTGTTTTTAATTTTTTGAGGAACTGCTGTACTGTTTTACTTAATGGCTGCACCAATTTATACTCCCTCCAACAGTGTGTAAGGATTCTCTTTCTTCCACATTCTTACCAACACTTGCTATTTGTTCTCTTTTAAATAATGGACATTGTGACAAGTGTGAGGTAATAACTCATTGGGGTTTTGATTTACATTTCCCTGATAATTTAGTGACATTTTGTATCCCTTCATGTGTCTGTTAGCCATCTGTATGTCTTTTTTAAAAAATGTCTATTCAGGTTCTCTGCCCATTTTTAAATTGGGTTTGTTGTTTGATGTTGAGTTATATGAATTCTTTGCATAGTTTGGATATTAACCCTTTGTTGGATATATCATTTGCAAGTATCTTCTCCTATTCTGTAGGCTATCTTCATTTTGTTGATAGTTTCTTTCACTGTGTGAGTTTTTTATTTGATATAGTACTATTTGTTTATTTTTAACTTTGTTTCTCTTGACTGAGGAGACATTAAAAAATATTAAATGACTAAGACTGATGTCAAAGAACATGCTGCCTAATTTCTTCTAGGAATTTTATGGTTTCAACTTTTACATTAAAGTCTTTAATTCATCATCATTTGAGTTTATTTTTGTTTATAGTGTAAGAGAGTAGACCAATTTGATTCTTTTGCATGTAGCTGTTCAGTTTTCCCAGCACCATTTATTGGAGAGGGTATGTTTTCCCCATAATATTTCCCTATAATCTTGCTGCCTCTGTCATAGATTAATTGGTCATTTAACTGTGGATTTATTTCTGGGCTCTCTATTCTGCTCCATTGACCTATATGTGTTTTGTGCCAGTATCATACTGTCTTGATTACTGTAGCTTTGTAGTATAGCTTGAAATACAGGAACTCAAGCTTTGCTCTTCTTTCTCAAGACTGTTTTGGTTATCTAGGATCTTTTGTGTTTCCACACATATTTTAGAATTATTTGTTCTAGCTCAGCAAAAAAATGCCATTAGTACTTTGGTAGGGATTGCACCGAATCTGTAGATTGCCTTGGGCAGTATGATCATTTTAGCAATAATAAGTCTTCCAACCCATGAGCACAGTATATCATCCCATGTATTGTATCCTCTTCAATTTCTTTCATCAATATCTTATATTTTTCCAAGTATAGATTTTTTTTTTTTTACCTCTTTGGTTAGGTTTATTCCTAGGTGTTTTATTTTTTTTTGATGCCATTGTAAGTGGGATTGCTTTCTTCATTTCTCTCTGATAGTTCATTTTTAGTGTATGGAAACACAGTATTTCTGTTGTGTTAACAGAACACATAACTAACATATTAGTTAACATGTTGTTGTTTATTCATTAAATTGTGTCCAACTCTTTGCAACCTCATGGACTGTAGCCCACCAGGCTCCTCTGTCCATGGGATTTCCAGGCAAAAATTCTGGAGTGGGTTACCATTTCCTTCTTCAAGGGATTTTTGCAACCAGGGATCAAACTCATGTCTCTTGCATTGGCAGTCAAATGCTTTACCACTGAGCTACCAGGGAAACCCCAGTAATCATCATTTTTTAATTAGCTATAATATCCTATTTTTTAAATTTTTAAATATAGATTTATTTATTTTAATTGGAGGCTAATTACTTTACAATATTATATTGGTTTTGCCATACATTCACATGAATCCGCCATGGCTGTACATATGCTCTCCATCCTGAATGCCCCTCCCACCTCCCTCCCCATTCGATCCCTCTGAGTCATCCCAGTGCATCAGCCCCGAGCACCCTGTATCATGCATCAAGCCTGGACTGGTGATTCGATTCTCATATGATAATATACATGTTTCAATGCCATTCTCCCAAATCATCCCACCCTCACCCTCTCCCACAGAGTCCAAAAGATTGTTCTATACATCTGTGTCTCTTTTGTTGTCTCACATACAGGGTTATCATTACCATCTTTCTATATTCCGTATATATATGTATTAGTATACTGTATTGGTGTTTTTCTTTCTGGCTTACTTCACTCTGTATAATAGGCTCCAGTTTCATCCATCTCATTAGAACTGATTCAAATGTATTGTTTTTAATGGCTGAGTAATACTCCATTGTGTATATATACCACTGCTTTCTTAACCATTCATCTGCTGATGGACATCTAGGTTGCTTCCATGTCCTGGCTATTATAAACAGTGCTGTGATGAACATTGAGGTACATGTGTCTCTTTCAATTCTGGTTTCCTCAGTGTGTATGCCCAGCAATGGGATTGCTGGGTTGTGTAGGAGTTTTATTTCCAGTTTTTATTTGCATTTCTCTGATACTGAGTGATGTTGAGTATCTTTTCATGTGTTTGTTAGCCATCTGTATGTCTTCTTTGGAGAAATGTCTGTTTAGTTCTTTGGCCCATTTTTTGATTGGGTCATTTATTTTTCTGGAATTGAGCTGCAGGAGTTGCTTGTATATTTTTGAGATTAGTTTTTGTCAGTTGCTTCATTTGCTATTATTTTCTTCCATTGTGAAGGCTGTCTTTTCACCTTGCTTATAGTTTCCTTTGTTGTGCAAAAGCTTTTAATTTTACTTAGGCCCCATTTGTTTATTGTTGCTTTTATTTCTAATATTCTGGGAGGTGGGTCATAGAGGATCCTGCTGTGATTTATGTTGGAGAGTGTTTTGCCTATGTTCTCTTCTAGGAGTTTTATAGTTTCTGGTCTTACATTTAGATCTTTAATCCATTTTGAGTTTCTTTTTGTGTATGGTGTTAGAAAGTGTTCTAGTTTCATTCTTTTACAAGTGGTTGACCAGTTTACCCAGCACCACTTGTTAAAGAGATTGTCTTTACTCCATTGTATATTCTTGCCTCCTTTGTCAAAGATAAGGTGTCCATAGGTGCGTGGATTTATCTCTGGGCTTTCTATTTTGTTCCATTGATCTATATTTCTGTCTTTGTGCCATTACCATACTGTCTTTATGACTAGCTTTGTAGTAGAGCCTGAAGTCAGGCATGTTGATTCCTCCAGTTCCATTCTTTTCTTTCTGGCTTACTTCACTCTGTATAATAGGCTCCAGTTTCATCCACCTCATTAGAACTGATTCCAATGTATTCTTTTTAATGGCTGAGTAATACTCCATTGTGTATATGTACCACTCCTTTCTTATCCATTCATCTGCTGATGGACATCTAGGTTGCTTCTATGTCCTGGCTATTATAAACAGTGCTGCAATGAACATTGGGGTACAAGATTGCTTTGGCTATTCGAGGTTTTTTGTATTTCCATACAAACTAGGAAATTATTTGCTCTGGTTCTTTGAAAAATACTGTTGGTAGCTTGATAGGGATTGCATTGAATCTATAGATTGCTTTGGGTAGAATACTCATTTTCATTATATTGACTTTTCTGATCCATGAACATGGTATATTTCTCCATCTATTTGTGTTCTCTTTGATTTCTTTCACCAGTGTTTTATAGTTTTCTATATATAGGTCTTTTGTTTCTTTAGGTAAATATATTCTTAAGTATTTTATTTTTGTTGTTGTTGCAATGGTGAATGGAATTGTTTCCTAATTTCTCTTTCTGTTTTCTCATTGTTAATGTATAGGAATGCAAGGGATTTCTGTTTTTTGATTTTATATCCTGCAACTTTACTATATTCATTAATTAGCTCTAGTAATTTTCTGGTGGAGTCTTTAGGGTTTTCTGCATAGAAGATCATGTTATCTGCAAACAGTGAGAATTTTACTTCTTTTCCAATATGGATTCCTTTTATTTCTTTTTCTGCTCTGATTACTGTGGCCAAAACTTCCAAAACTATGTTGAATAGTAGTGGTGAGAGTGGGCACCCTTGTCTGGTTCCTGACTTTAGGGAAAATGTTTTCAATTTTTCATCATTGAGGATAATGTTTGCTGTGGGTTTGTCATATATAGCTTTTAGTATGTTCAGGTATGTTCCCTCTATTCCTGCTTTCTGGAGGGTTTTTATCATAAATGGATGTTGAATTTTGTCAAAGACTTTCTCTGCAACTATGGAGATAATCATACGGTTTTTATCTTTCAATTTGTTAATATGTTGTATTATGTTGATTGATTAGTAGATACTGAAGAATCTTTGCATCCCTGGGATAAAGCCCACTTGGTCATGGTGTATGATCTTTTTAATGTGTTGTTGGATTCTTATTGCTAGGATTTTGTTAAGGATTTTTGCATCTATGTTCATGATATTGGCCTGTAGTTTTTTTTTTTGTGGCATCTTTGTCAGGTTTTGGTATTAGGGTGATGGTGGCCTCATAGAATGACTTTGGAAGTTTACCTTCCTCGGCAATTTTCTGGAAGAGTTTGAGTAGGATAGGTGTTAGCTCTTCTGTCAATTTTTAGTAGAATTCAGCTGTGAAGCTATCTGGTCCTGGCCTTTTGTTTGCTGGACGATTTCTGATCACCATTTCATTTTCCATGCTTGTGATGGGTCTGTGAAGATGTTCTATTTCTTCCTGGTTCAGTTTTGGAAAGTTGTACTTTTCTAAGAATTTGTCCATTTCTTCCAAGTTGTCCATTTTATTGGCATATAGTTGCTGATAGTAGTCTCTTATGATCCTTTGTATTTCTGTGTTGTCTGTCGTGATCCCTCCATTTTCATTTCTAATTTTGTTGATCTGATTTTTCTCTCTTTGTTTCTTGGTGAGTCTGGCTAATGGTTTGTCAATTTTATTTATTTTTTCAAAGAACCAGCTTTGGGCTTTGTTGATTTTTTTGCTATGGTCTCTTTTGTTTCTTTTGCATTTATTTCTGTGTTAATTTTTTAAGATTTCTTTCCTTCTATTAACCCTGGGGTTCTTAATTTCTTCTAGTTGCTTTAGGTGTAGAGTTAGGTTATTTACTTGATTTTTTTCTTGTTTCTTGAGGTAAGCCTGTATTGCTATGAACTTTCCCCTTAGCACTGCTTTTACAGTGTCCCATAGGTTTGAGGTTGTTGTGTTTTCATTTTCATTCATTTATATGCATATTTTGATTTCTTCTGTGATTTGTTGGTTATTCAGCAGCGTGTTGTTCAGCCTCCATATGTTGGAATTTTTAATATATTTTTTCTCAGGACTCTAAAAAAAAAAAAGGAAAAAAGAAGTTCATAGATACAGAGAACAGACTGGTGGTTATCAGAGGCAGGGGTTGGGGAGTAGGCTAAATGGGTAAAAGTAGTGAAAAGGTACAAACTTCCAGTTATGAAATAAGTTCTGAGGACTCAATGTACATGGTGACTATAATTAATAATACTGTACAGGATATTTGAAAGGTACCAAGACAGTGAATCTTAGGCTTTCTCATGACAGGAAAAAAATTTTTGTAACCATGCATGGTGCAGAAGGTTAACTAGATGTACTGTGGTGATCATTTTGCAATATTTACAAATATTATATCATTATGTTGTACACATAAAGCTAATATGTTATATGTCAATTATATCTCAATAAAAAATAAGTAAAATTAAGAAAAGACAGCTTGATCTCCGAAAAATTCTATATAGTATACAATTTTAATCATTTTTTCCCTTAATAAATAGTCATGACTATACTTATATACTTTGTGCATGCCTTAATTATTCCTTTATGCTCCATTTCCTAGGAGTAAAATTCCTGTGTCAAAGAGAATGAATGCTTTCAAGGCTGTTAGATGTGTTGCCAAATTTCTCTTTGGGAAGATGCTACTTATTTGTACTTCCCAGGTACACATGTGAATGGTGCACATCTATTTCTGTGTATCCCAGTTAACAGTGGGCATCATTATTTAAAGCTGTTTTCCAATTTGAGAGGCTAATATGCTATTTTGTTTTAATATTCATTTTCTCTGATTGCTTTCAAAGCTAACATTCTCCCCCATTACTGACTAGCTACTTCTTAAATATATTTTTTCATGTCTTCTGAATCATCTGGGGAGTTTTTTTCCAAATAAGAGGTAGTATCAAATTTTAATATGCCCCTTCTCATGTTTACTGGCCCTGTCTCTGCCCCCTTTTTCCCCAGAGATACCCAAGGAAGTATCTTGCCTGAAACAGCATAAGAAATCTCTTTCCACAGAGTTCCAATGTATTGTGATTGAGCGATTGTGCAAAAACAAACAAACAAACAAAACAAAAACACATGACTTAACATTGCTAGGAAATACATTTTTAGAAGTCCCCGTGGGTATGGAAGCAACCTGCTGCCTTTGAGAAGATTTAAGGGATAGAAAGTTTTTTCTCTTTCTTTTTTTTTTTTTTAAGTAGACAAGATAAAAAGTGTATTACTATGTTAGATGCTTTGAGCACCTGAGAAAAGAGGTGATGAATAAATACCAGGTTTTATATATTGCTGTTATCAAGAGTGTGAGCCACACAATTTTTTGTTTGCCTTGTTTTTAACCATCTGCTTCTATTTCACATCAGCCTTCTTTGTTGGCTTTTCAGATTGGACAAGTTGTCCTGGAAGAGAGTCTTCAGTTCTTTTTTAAAAGTCTTTACAGCATTGCTTCTGTTTCCTGTTTTGGTTTTTTTGACTGAGAGGCATGCAGGATCTTAGCTCCTTGAGCAGGGATCGAAACCATGCCTCCTGCATTGGAAGGTGAAGTCCCAACCACTGGGCCACCAAGGAAGTCCCAGCCTTAGATACTTAAAATTAAACTTTAAATATAATTTTAAAATATATATTATTACCATGTAGTTTATTTCTGTGCTTTTCTCTTGTTTCCTGGTGAAATCTGTAAAATTTCAGGAAATGATCTGCTTTATGAGTAACAGATTAATTAAACTGTTGTAGATCAGTCCTTTCCATTTCCATCTTCAAGTTTTGATGAAATTAGTGGCTTAATAATGATATACGACACTCAAAAATGTCTGTTTATTGAATGAAGGAATGAACTGCTACACAAATAAATCCTAGAGAAGAGATTAGTGTGTAACCTCACTTTTTATTGTCTCTGTGTGCAGTCTTGGAAATGGATCCTTGCACCAGGTATTCTTTACATCTTTGAAAGGATCCTTCGATTTTACCGCTCTCAGCAGAAGGTTGTGATTACCAAGGTAAAGAATATGCACTTTCTTCTTGCTGTGCTAAGAGTTCTGTTCTTCCTGATTATAGAAAGAAATTGCCATGTTGTCAGCTTCACAAGAATAAAAAGAACTTGAGGGCAATATATTTGACTTCCTCTGGTGCTGGACAGAACTGGAGAGGTTTGGCAGAAATCATCCGCATGGGTCTATGTCAGAAGTTGCTAACAGGCAGTCTACGCCATATCTCTGTAGCCTGTCAGGCTTCTCTGTCCATGGGATTCACCAGGCAAGAGTGCTAGAGTGGGTAGCCATTCCCTTCTCCAACACTTTGGCCACCTGATATGGAGAGCAGACTCATTGGAAAAGACCCTGATGCTGGGAAAAGATTGAGGACAGTAAGAGAAGGGGATGACAAAGGATGAGATGGTTGGATAGCATCACCGACTCAATGGACATGAGTTTGAGCAAACTCCAGGAGATGGAAGGACAGGGAATCCTGGCATGTCCACGGGGTTGCAAAATGTCAGACATGACTGAGCAAATGAACTGTAACAACAATAACAATCTAGCCCACAGATGTATTTTGTTTGGCCCTTATACTGATTAGAAAGTCGAATTGGTCGCTAACATTTAGAAATCTGGATGGAGGCTTTCACATCAAAAAAATGTCATTTCTTGTTGGTTTTCCAGCTTATCCAGTTATAACACAGGGAATTGTATTCAATATTTTGTAACAAGATAGAATGGAATTTAATCTGAAAATAGTAACTGAATCACTTTGCTGTTTACCTGAAACTAACACAATATTGTAAATCAACTATGCTTCAATTTAAAACTGGCATTTCTAGCCTCTCTTGAAGAATTAAGCAACTTGATAATGCTGAATCTCTGCTCCATAGTGCAACCATTGTCTGGACTTGGTAATTGCTGCCCCGTTCAGAAAGGAGTTGTTTGCAATTTACTGTCATCACCAGCCCTCCAGCTTTACTCATTTACTTTATCTGCTTGCCCATTTGAATTTGCCTCTTTTGGCCTCTGTGCTTTGTTCACAGGTTGTCATGCACCCATCCAAAGTTTTGGAATTGCAGATGCACAAGCATGGCTTCAGTATGGAAGTGGGACAGTATATTTTTGTTAATTGCCCCTCAATCTCTAACCTGGAGTGGCATCCCTTTACCCTGACCTCCGCTCCAGAGGAAGACTTCTTCTCCATTCATATCCGAGCAGTGGGGGACTGGACAGAAAATCTCATAAGGAATTTTGAAAAATAGTATTCGCCAGTTCCCAGGTAGGTCCTTAAGAGCAGTAGAGACCCAGACCAGAAGGCAGACAGGCAGAAAAGAGAAAGTAATTAATCACTGCACCTTAAGTCTGGTGAAAATGGAACATGATTAAAATAAACAAGCAACAATGAGCCGTGGAGCATATGCCTCTGGGAGGACGTTTGAGGTTGCAGGTAGAGGTGAGACTTCACTTTTGCCCATTGTCTTTTGCCTTCTGCCAGGATCCAGGTGGACGGACCTTTTGGCACTGCCAGTGAGGATGTTTTCCAGTATGAAGTGGCTGTGTTGGTTGGAGCGGGAATTGGGGTTACCCCCTTTGCTTCTATCTTGAAATCCATCTGGTAAAAATTTCAGCATGCAGATCAGAACCTCAAAACACAAAAGGTACACTCCTGAGTACCATTTTTGATCTGGTCTGAGCCTGACTGGTCCATGGTTTTCATGGGCTAAGCATTTTACAATTAGTAAGAGAGTAACCTCTCCCTGGAGTTATGAGAGTAAATGATCACTTCTCCTAGCCAAGGCATCCGCTTCTGCAGACTTGCCATAAGAACTGGCTCTTCATCTTCAACTGGAGTTTAAAAGCACCTTGAACTAAAGCTGATGTTTGAGCTCTTTCCATAAGGGAAGTTGTCAGGACTCTGAACATCAATGCCACTTGAGGTCAGCAGCTCTGTAGAAGTGATTTTTTCCAGGTCACTCTTAGACTTGATCAACAAATATAGTGTATATGTGCATAATCATGTCACCATAGTGCACATTGTAAGAGGCACTTAATAAGGCTATATTCTCTTTTGCTTATTCCAGATCTATTTCTACTGAATCTGCAGGGAGATGGGTGCTTTTGCTTGGTTCAATGACCTACTGGCTTCCCTGGAACGGGAGATGGAAGAATTAGGCAAAGTGGGTTTTCTAAACTACTGTCTCTTTCTCACTGGATGGGACAGCAACTTTGTGAGTTCAAACAACACACTGATTCCCTAAGATGAAGGTCAGATAAAACATAATGCATGCTGAGCATAAATAATCATATCTTATGTTTACCTACCTGCTCTCACCTTCACACCCAAGTTTAAAAGTGGCTGATGGAAGGGCAGCTATCAAGACCTGCTTTTTCTAACTTCCTATTTCTCCAACTCCAGGCTGGTCATGCAGCACTAAACTTTGATAAGGCCAATGACATCCTGACAGGTCTGAAACAGAAAACCTTCTTTGGGAGACCTAAGTGGGACAATGAGTTCTCTACTATAGCTACCGCTCACCCCAAGTAAGTGTATTCTCCTCTAGTTAGTTGATTTTGCAGAATTAGGTTTAGGAAAGTGTTACAGCATGTTGAAGACTCTTGGGAAAAGATCTCTGGGGCTAAAACTATTTGCACCAATCTTAGATTCTTGCTTAAAATTGAGGGAATTTCATCCGAGATTTCAGCCAAATAGGGGTCTTGATCTTGCAATTGATGAGAAGATGTTTGTTGTCCCCACCTGCATTCGAACAGTGAGGCAAAGAAACTCAGTTCTGGCTGTATTACCAAATAAAAGAGAGAACTAGAACCATTCAAATGCATTGTTTTCGGCCAAAGCAATTCTGAAGAAAAATAACAAAGCTGGAGGCATAACTCTCCCAGACTTTAGATAATACTACAAAGCTACAGTAATCAAAACATCTTGGTATTGGCACAGACATAGAGATCAATGGGACAGAACAGAGAGCCTGGAAATAAACCCACACACTTAGGGCCAGTTAATTTTTGACAAAAGCAAGAATATACAATGGAAAAAAGACAGTCTTTTCAGCAAATGGTATTGGAAAAGCTGGACAGCCTCAGGTAAATCAATGAAGTTAGAATGCTCCCTCATGCTATATACAAAAATAAATTCAAAATGGCTTAAAGACTTAAATGTAAAACACGACACCATAAAACTCCTAGAAGAGAACCTAGGTAAAACATTCTTGGACATAAATCATAGTAATATTTTCTTAGATCAGGTTCCCAAGGCAAAAGAAATAAAAGCAAAAAAAAAAAAAGGATCATATCAAACTTTAAAGCCTTTGTACTACAAATGAAACCATAAACAAAATGAAAAGACAAATATCTGGGAGAAAATATTTCCAAGCAGTGCAACCGACAAGGGCTTACATTTCAAAATATACAGACAGCTTATACAACTCAATATCAAAAAAACAACTCTATTAAAAAATGGGCAGAAGACCTAAATAGCCATTTCTGCAGAGAAGGTGTACAAGTGACCAACAGGCACATGAAAAGATTCTCAGCATTGCTAATTGTTAGAGAAACGTAAAACAAAACTAAAACTGAGGTATCACTTCACACCAGTCAGAATGCTGCTGCTGCTGCTGCTAAGTCGCTTCAGTCTTGTCCGACTCTGTGTGACCCCATAGATGGCAGTCCACCAGGCTCTGCCATCCCTGGGATTCTCCAGGCAAGAATACTGGAGTGGGCTGCCATTTCCTTCTCCAATGCATGAAAGTGAAAAGTGAAAGTGAAGTTCCTCAGTCGTGTCTGACTCTTCGCGACCCCATGGACTACAGCCTACCAGGCTCCTCCGTCCATGGGATTTTCCAGGCAAGAGTACTGGAGTAGGGTGCCATCACCTTCTCTGACCAGTCAGAATGGCCATCATCAAAATGTCTTCAAGTAGCAAATGCTGGAGAGGGTATGAAGAAAAGGAAATCCTCTGACAGTAGTAGTGGGAATATAAATTAAAGCCACTATGGAAAGCAGTATGGAGGTCTCTTTAAAACTAGAGTTACCATATGATTCAGCCATCCCACTCTGTGGCATATATTCATAGAACAGTCTAATTTGCAAATATACATGCCATCCCAATGTTCATAACAGCACTATTTACAATAGTCAAGACATGAAAGCAACCTAAATATCTATTGATAGATGAATGGATAAAGAGGGTGTGATACACATACTCACACACAATGGAATACTACTCAGATAATGCCATTTGCAGCAATATGGAGGGACCTAGAGATTACCATACTAAGCAAAGTAAGTCAAAGATATAATATCAGTTGTATGTGGAATCTAAAAAATATGGTACAAATGACTTATTTATAAAACAGAAATGGACTCGAAGACAGAAAACAAACTTACGGTTATCAAAGGGGAAAGAGGAGGGGGAGGAATAAATTGGGAGTATGGGGTTAACAGATACACACCACTATGTATGGGCTTCTCCAGTGGCTCAGTAGTAAAGAAACCACCTGCAAGGCAGGAGCCACAGGAGATGTGGGTTCAATGCCTGGTCAGGAAGATCTCCTAGAGGAGGGCGTGGCAACCCACTCCAGTACTCTTGCCTGGAGAATCCTATGGACAGAGGAGTCTGGCGGGCTACAGTCCATGGGGTTGCAGAGTCAGACATGACTGAGCACAAAACTAAATAACTGATGACCTGACCTCCGTTTTCTGAGGGGTTTTGAGACACGCTGTAACATGAAAATCAGTCATAAAATCAGCCATTCAGATGGGAAGGAGATTAAGCTGATTGTATTAGATAAATTCCTGACACTTTCCAGTTCTGGAACTTTGAGCTAGAAAGAAAACTCTGATCTTCAGATTCTTCTGTAAATGGGGTTTATCTTAGTAAGCACCTGCTCTACTCACTTGCAGGGTTGTCATGAATAATAGGCAAGACAATATATAAAAAGTGCCCTGTAAACTGGAAATCAGCATATAAACAAAAAAGATTGTTAATTATTGTGTCAGGTTGACCATAGTTGAAGCTGCATTAAGGAATGCTTACATTATGTGGGAAAGGAGAAAGATGAGCCAGGGAAGTAAGAGTGTGTGGAGAAGCAGTGTCACAGAAAGAGAGGATATATTAGAGGAGTGTTGTCAACAGTGTCAGAGGAATGGCAGGGTCCAGTGAATGCTTAGTTTAAGGATGATCTAACCATATTTATAGACAGATCAGGAGCCAGTAGATAGGAATAAAATAAACATGCAAAAGGGGTTTGTCCCACATTGTTTATGGGAATGTGAAACAGTGCACCACTTTGGGAAAACTCTGGCATTTCTTCAAAATGTTAAATTCCATCACCACATGACTCAGCATTTTGACTCCTAAGTATATACCCAAAAGAAATGAAAACATATGTCCACACACAAACTTGTGTATGAATGTATGTAAAATAGCCAAAAGTGTGGAAACAAAAGTGTCCATCAACAGATGAATGGATAAACAAAATATGATATATTCACACAAGAGAATATTATTCAGTTGTAAAAAGGAATGAAGTAGTGTTATATGCTACAATATGGGTGAACCTTGAAAACAGTACGGTAAGTGCAAGAAATCCAACACAAAAGGCCACATATCATTTGATTCCAGATTAGGCAAATCTAGAGACAGGAAGTAGATTTGATTATCTAGGGCAGGGGTGGGGGCAGTTGGCAGAAAATGGCAAATGACTGCTAATGTGTATGGGTTTTTTGAGATGAAAATGTTCTCAGATTTTGCACAACTTGGTGGTTATACTAAAGAGCACCACCTGCACACTAAAAGGGCGGATGTTATGTCATGGGAATTACATTTCAAATAAAAGAGAGGAGAGGAAGATATGAAGGAAGAAAGGAGGGAGTGAGGCCCAGAGCCTAGTTAGAAAGAGTATCTTTGGCAAGAAGAATCACCACCTCTTCAACGTGAGAAAACACTGGATGGCTTTAACAGCAGCTAACATAAGCACTCGCTATGTGCCAGGCATTCTTCTAATTGCTTTACACATGTTGTTTTTGTTTAAACCTCCAAACAAGACTATGAGCGGGATACTATTTTTATCCCCATTTTACAGGGTCGGGGGGAATGGTGAGATTAAGAAACTTGCCTAAAGTCATACAGCTGGGACAAATGTCAGTACAGGGATTAGAACCTAGACAGCCTGGCTTTAGTCTAGTAGTTCATAGTGCACTGCTCTCCATATCCTATGGGTGTGCTCAGTAGAACAGGCAACACTAAGTACTGAGAGGGTTAAGGGCTGGGAGCATATTGGGGAATGCAAACAGAAAAGGTGAGGTGAACATGAACGTGAGACCATCAATAACTGAATTTTTATGTAAGGTTGGTGGGAGGAGAGGCATAGCAGAGGTAGAAAGCATTCCCACAAACCATCAGCAGCCTTTGCTGCCTTCTAGCTCTGGCTACCACTCTATTCTTGCAGGTCGGCGGTGGGAGTCTTCCTGTGTGGTCCTCAGACTTTGGCAAAGAGCCTGAGCAAACGCTGTCGCCAATACTCCAGCCTAGATCCTAGGAAGGTTCAATTCTACTTCAACAAAGAAAATTTCTGAGTTATAGGAATAAAGATAGTGACCTGCATTTAAGACTCTTCATCTTCAACAATTTACTTGGTTTGGTCAGATATTTCTTTCAAGTCTCGAGTCCCTGGCACTCTTTTTTGACTGGATTCAACTTAGTCATCACTGAGCTTCATGGACCTAAGAACTTTAGAAGTCATCATAATGGCAAAGCCCATGGATTCTTTCTTTGGAAATCACTGTAAATCCTTCTGGAACTCCGATTGCAGCATGGCCTGATAGCAGGTGCAGCTGACAGTTACATAATTTAACCTCAGGTGATTTTGTTGATTCCAAGTGTTAACATATCCTGGATTCTGGGTCATTCTCCTAGTCCTCCTACCCACCAAGAAAATTTCTAAGATGATTTTTTTTCAAATAAAAATTTATTAAAGAATGACAAAATATAATAAACATAAATAGTAAAACAACAAACATAAAATTACCAAGAACTCAATCCCTATATAACAGTATGTACATTCTCTTAAACACGGTCTTATCCAGTGTGAACAGCAACTTACGCTTTACTTATCTTTGCTTATCAAAAAACGAAGGATTTTTCTCTGTTTAATGAATAAATCTTTTGTTACTTTATCTAGGCTCTTCATTTAGGAAAGATAATCTTGAAAGTATGCTAATCATAACTGAAATTGTATCATAATGAAAGTCAGCTATGTTGTCATTAGCTTGCCTTGTTCTGTTGGAAATAACTGTGAAAACTTGAACTCCATCTTAGGATGATTATTTAGTCAACAAGGACTCTTTATTACCATTTTACTCAAGGGGAGTGATTAATGTCTTGTCTTAAAAAGATAATTTAAAATTTTGACATTTCCTTGGCTCCTACGTACCTATTAAGGAATTGTTCAGTAACATAAGCAAAATGCCTTTTCTTTCTCCTATCAAAATGCTCCTTTATTTTTTCCATCCACCTGGCTCTGTGGTGTCAATAGTCACAGTGAATCAGTAGAAGGAAAGAAGAATGGGGCCCTTAAAAGAGGAAAAATAATACACATTTTGTTGTGCTCAAAGACAATTCAAATCGTAAGATTTATAAGAATGTTTCTACTGAATTAACAGTAGTGCACCTCTCTTCCATTGTGACCAAAAATGAATGATTGCTTCTAATTGTCCAGAAACCTACATGACTTGAAGGATTAGAAAAGCTGATTTTTTTCAGTAACTAGTCTGAACAAAGTAAAGGAAGGTGATGAACTCATGGTAGCTAATTGTGTTTCATGTATTAACTGGACATCAAGAAAAAATACTAATGGATGTTTCCAAGAGAATAGATTGGGATACCCCTCCTGTTACCAATTTCCCAGATTTCAGCTAATTTAAATTTAATAAGGCTTCAGGAACATGCACACTGCAGCCTTGATGATTTGGTTCCTATTAGACAACTGCTGACCAAATTATAATTTGATCTCTAAGGAGTCTGATTTGGAATCTTAGTGTTCCTTAAAACTTATTATAATATGTTCTTAAGGAGAAAGACTGTATTCTTGGTCTTGATGTCTCAATATATTGACACTTCAAGACATGGCTGCTGCTAAAATCAACATATCAAGGCCTAGAATGTTCATGGAAGCTAGCAGAAAAGGTAATGGTAATAATAAATCCTACATACAATCAACATCTAAGCCCAAATTAGGGTTGAGCAGGCTACCTAGAAAGCTTCTCAGCTGTTCTGATCAAGTTTTTCTTCCTAGGTTGCAATTATCCAGTATCTTTCTCAGTAAACTTTTGTTGTAGTACATGCTTATACATGAGTAGAAAATCTCTCAATTTTAATGTCCCTCATAATTTTGATTATCTTTGCATTCTTTTGCTTGACGTGTAAGCAATATGCTATTACATTCTCTACACCTATGGCAGGCTTTTAATTCACTTGACCATAATCCTAACGCAGAGGCTAGGACTTTGAGAATATAAACAGATTTAGGAGTAGTTCCAGTGGAACTTTACTAATTATTAAGGCACCTCTTAACCTCTTGAGGTTGGCCTGATGGAGATAAATCATGTTTCTCCTTAATGCCACTATGAGAGAGAATACTAGGCCGGAAGAGCTGTAGGTTATAGCCAGTGGCACTGACTGTGTTCATACCCACCTGAAAGGAAGAAGGCAGGGTCAAGCCTAATGGGCAATCTGACTGCTTATTCATTTGGTCCTTTCGAAATGAATGAGAAAAATGTAAATGTAAAAATTTTAGAGTTTCTATGTTTTAATTTCCCAGAGTAAATCTGGTTACTGGGTAGGGCTGCACGTTAGTAATTATTTAGAAGGTAAGATGAAATGTATTGTTTGATTTCTGTTCAGTGTTTATTTCATCCTGAACATAGGAAAAATTAGTGGCTTTCTAAACCTTTAAAGTTAACTACCCAGACTGAAGAGTTTTAGAACAAGAAAATGTCAACAGTCTCTTGTGTTGCTGACTCATTAAAACCAGTCCTTGTCTTAACTTGTCTTAACTTAAAAGTCCTTGTCTTAACTATGAACTGTGTATGTGAATAGACTTCAGTTCATTTCAGTTCAGTCATTCAGTCTTGTCCAACTTTGTGAACCTAGGAACTGCAGCATGCTAGGCCTCCCTGTCCATCACCAACTCCTGGAGTTTACTCAAACTCATGTCCACTGAGTTGGTGATGCCATCCAACCATCTCATCCCCTGTCATCCCCTTCCTGGTACTGACCAAAAAATACATTTTGATATTTGGACTTTTCTAGACTAAATACACTGCTCTGCTATGTAGGCTCTTTGCTTTGCTGGCCTTGTGACCATTTTACAGCTCTAAGCACATGCTATTTTCTGAGTAGACTCAGAAGCTCTAGCAAGTTCTCAAAGGGCAAATATTATTCCTGTTGGAAGCAAACTAAGCAAAAACTAAGTTCCAGAAAACCCTGTTTCTGAGAAATTCTCAAATATCATTAAGAAGAATAAATGGTTAACTTAAAAGGAAAAACAGCTATGCAACATTAAAGTACAATATTGCAGTAAGGGTAGAAAACACGTGTGAGGTTTCACCCTTGGAGTTCAGCCTTTTAAAAGCAAAAAGGTTATGCATATCAATTTGCAGTATACTAAAATTGTGTTCAAACTTTATTTTAAGTCACAGAAAATATACAAACTAAGACAACAGAATGATCTGATTTTGTTCTGAGAGAAGGTGATAGGAGTCCTCCACCTGGCACCAATTTGAGTCATTCAAGGGTTAGGATGCAGAAGTCATCTTTTTGCAACATTTCAACAAAGTTATAGAATAAATTTCCATATCTGTTGCCAGGTATTTTTGAAAACCTGTAAGGAAAAGGTGGGAGAAAGCCATTACAAGTGGAGACAAAGTTCTCTTCCCCAAACATCAGGAAGAAAAGAATTTAAAGGTAGGGGAAGGAGGCTATGCATAAGAACAAATCACTAGGAACAGATTCCTAAGGTGTCTGCCTCCTGCTTCCCCCAAATAATCATCTCTTACAGTGGAGTTTCTCAACCTCAGCACTACTGACATCTGGGGCCAGATAACTCTTTGTTATCAGGGGGTGTCCTGAGCATTACAGGAGGTTTAGCAGTATCTCTGGTCCCTACCCACTGAAAGCCAGTAGCACACCATACCTGCTAAAGCTGTGAGAACCAAAAATGTCTCCAGACATTTCCCAGTATCGTGTAGGGGGCAAAACCACCTCTGGCTGAGAACCACTGACCTAATGGTAATGGTACATAAGCCTGTCAGTGATAGCAGAGCTGGATCACAACCAGTAAGGTACAGGATGGAGGGAGAGCCAACCTCTTGGCTCCAGTATGCACCAATACCAGCAAATACACATTAAAACCTTCCCAGTGGAAAACTGCAAAGAACTACACGCTCCACACGTATGTATTAGTGGAGGTTTAAAAGAGATAAAAGGTGAATGAGGTCTGTGGTCTAGTTAAGAGTAATGTGCCAATGTACATTTCTTCCTTTTGCACTATAAACCAAAAAGCTTTTGTGTACAATAGATTCCCAAAATTTGATCATTGTGGGAAGCTAAAGGAAAGGTGCATGAGGCTCTGTACTATTTTCCCAACTTCCTGTGAATTTCTAATTATTTCAAAATAAAAGATAAAACAAACAAAAAACCCTGCTCTGTGGTTTATGTGCAAAGCTTTGAAATGAAGTACCTTATAAGCAAGAATACACAAGGAGAGAAATTTCAGAAACATTTTTTACCTCTATACCAAAACATAATTTTCTCACATTCTAGGGGATACATTTTCTGGCATAAATAGATTAGAAAAAGTAAGAGAGGAATAGTTTTTCAAAATCTATTCCTCTAACTATAATAGGCAGTCTACACTTTCACTAAAGAAAATAGAATGCCTTGGGTATCTGGACTAAAAGTTCTAGTTGCACTCTAAGTCTGGTGCCATCCATCTATGACAGCTTCCCATTAAAATTCAGTCAATTTAATGTCTAGATACAGATATAATGCATATTTACAGTTTAAAAGTTTTAACAATATTACAAATACGGATTAAAATACAATATATTTAGTAAGGACTGCTAGTTAGTGTAAATGAGACCACTGTTAAATGATATATGGACAGAAATTATTAAAAGAGGGATTAAAAAGCAGAAATTCAAAATGTGAAATTCCAATTGATAATGGGACAATGTAAATTTTAAACTGTTTTGAAAAAGCAAAATTGTTTATGAAATACAAGATGTTGGGGGAAAATTTTTTTTAAAACCCCATACATGTAATCAGGTTAGGTCACATGATTATGTTCTTTTCTAACTGACTGAAGAGCAAGGAAACTAAGGGCAGTAGTGTACAGCAACCTCTAAAATGTACAGGGACCGATGGTGATGGTGGACATTCACTACCTTAAATTATGTGCTGTAACAGTTTAACCTCAAAATATCCAATGTAAAATAAATACTTGAAACTAAAATGTTTACATATTTTATTGAAATGGTTCGTATTTTCATTTTGATGGGATAGTTGAGAATAAAATAACAACTGATTTTGGAAGAATACATACCAAACAATACTTAGCAGTTATGTCTTTGGAATGAGACTGAGAAACCAGAGCTTTTACCCTGAACTTTCTACATTTCTGTGTTTGATTAATTTGGTTAAATTGATCATATGTCACTGTTGCCAATTTTAGGAAAAAAAGGTTAAATGAGATTACAATCAATTCAACAACTGCACAAATGCCTATCACCTTCCCCTACCATGACAGGGACTGAGTTACTGAAGAGTGAAGGGTCTAGTCAAGAGGGGTACAGGCCTCAGGTATTCTTGAGATCAAGAGACTCTTGTTGGCTAAGCTTGAAAAGTACATACCCCAAATGCACAAGGAGCTTGTCTGACTCAGGCACAGTAAGTCTGCTCACCTTTAAGGAGCTCCAGTAGATTTCTGTATTTGTTCCTTTAAGATCAGAATACTCTGCCTCTGCTCAGGAGGCAGCATGGCGATCTGGTCTGCAGTTAGTTGAAGAACCTGCATAATCAAAGCAGCCTGTGCAGAGGAAAAAAAACATAATGAGTTTTAACGATGGTGGCTAAAAAACTACCACTGGCTTCTGTCCAAGACAGAAGGATAGTTCACATACAGAAAACAAAAAAAAAAATTTTTTAAATCAAACCAAACCAAAGAAAAAAACCAAAACCAGCTGGTGAGAAGAGGCAAAATGAAAAGCATAGGTACAATGCCTAAGATTAGAAGATTCAAAGCAGACACTTTCATGAACCCCAGATTCTTACAGATGAAGATGATATTGGTAACCCCTGGGAAATCTACAGTTTTTAATCCTTTGAAAGAATTTAATCCTTTGAAAGGAGCTTTGAAAGTTGCTCCTTTTCACAAGTTTTGAGCTCCCTACAATGGTCAAATATAGAAACAGAAAGATATGCTTGTGGGGAATCTGCTATCATCTTTAGATTTCCAGGTCAATCAGGCCTGCACACAAAGTATCTATTGGCAGATGAGTCTGAAAAGTAAGACAAGCTACCACTGACGTATAGCAATTTAAGAATTTTAGGACCTGGCCCACAGATTTTCAGGTAACAAGATCATAAAGAATTCTAAGAGTGTAAGCATCATTTCCAAAGGGACTCTGAAGACCCAGGACCTCCACATGGTGACTATGAAAAGAGGACTCCAAAAGATTTGTGCAAATGGAGGCAGCTGGACAACATTACTTACCTTCTCATGGTCCTGTGGAGTGACTTGGTTCTGGCCAGGACTAAAGCCTCCAGGCTGGCCTCCACCCTGAATGCTTGCTCCCTGCATGCCTGCTCCCTGCATGACTGGGACCTGTGCACAGAGACAAGGAGAGATTCTCGGTACTTCTCATTTAGGTTACCAGAATCCAGTAATATTAGCAACATGAAAAAATAGAATCAGATTGTGGAGATGAGTAAAAAGGCAAATAAATATCTCTGAAGATCAGTTCCTACTGTTAGCAACTGCAGAAGGCAGGGTTTAGCCAGAGATCAACTAGTAAGTTGATACATTTGCTTATGACAGCATCAGGATCATCAACAAATACCACAAAGCATAACTACTTTTGCTGTTGCTAAGTTGCTTCAGTCGTATCTGACTCTGTGTGACCCCATAGACAGCAGCTCACCAGGCTCCTCTGTCCCTGGGATTCTCCAGGCAAGAATACTGGAGTGGGTTGCCATTTCCTTCTCCAATGCATGCATGCATGCTAAGTCACTTCAGTCGTGTCCAACTCTGTGTGATCCCAGATGGCAGCCCACCAGGCTCCTTGGTCCACAGGATTCTGTAGGCAAGAATACTGGAGTGGGTTGCCATTTCCTTCTCCTTAAAGCACAACTGGATACTATTAAATCAAGCAAAATTCAGCTGCATAAGCACAGGGAAAACTGACATGATCTGAGAAACTATCACTCAGTGGAAACAGAAATGAAAGCTGACATATTGTAGAATAATGCATGCTGGCCCACTGGGGAGCTATATTCACAAGGATACTGCATACCTCTAATTCAGTCAAACATGGTTCATCCCAAAGGGCCCTATCCCATAAGTAAGGCAGAAATGATCATAATGGCAGAGGCAGAAAGGAGACGGGAAGGTCTCTGGGGAAACGACTACTATTAGCCCAATATTTGTTTTTTTATAACTTCCCTCAGGGAATACGCAGCAGATGCTCTTTGCTAAATACAGACCAAGAAACACGACTGACCTGAGTTAACCAAGTGTAGTTATATCATTCTTACCGGTATTTAAGATCTTCAATGGGTTCAGTCTTTTGGAAAACAACCAGAACCCAAGGAAAATTCCTCAGAGTGCCTAGAATACTTGTTAAAAGGTCCCTGTGCTGGAATTATGTTCACACTCAAAGCATTCACCCAGAGCTTAGGTGGTGGTTGTTGATCAGTTGCTAAGTCGTCTCTTTGTGACTCTGTCAACCCATGACCTGCAGCATGCCAGGCGTCCCTGTCCTTCACTATCTCCTGGAGTTTGCTCAAACTCATGTCCATTGAGTCAGTGATCATCTCATCCTTTGCCGCCCCTTCTCCTCTTGTCCTCAATCTTTCCTGTCTTCAGGGTTTTTTCCAACGAATTGGCTGTTTGCAATTAGGTGGCCAAAGAATTGGAACTTCAGCTTCAGCATAAGTCCTTCTAATGAATATTCAGGGTTGATTTCCTTGAGGACTAACTGGTTTGATCTCTGTTGTCCAAAGGACTCTCAACAGTCTTCTTGAGCACAACTCGAAAGGATCAATTTTTCAGTGCCCAGCCTTTTAATGGCCCAACTCTCATGTCCATACATGACTACCAGAAAAAACCACAGATTTGACTATACGGACCTTTGCTGGCAAAGTGATGTCTCTGCTTTTTAATATGCTGTCTAGGTCTGTCATAGCTTTTCTTCCAAGGAGCAAGTGTCTTTTAATTTCATGGCTGCAGTCATCATCTGCAGTGATTTTGGAGACAAGAAAATAAAGTCTGACACTGTTTCCACTGTTTTCCCATCTATTTGCCATGAAGTGATGGCAGTGGATGCCATGATCTTAATTTTTTTTTAATGTTGAGTTTTAAGCCAGCTTTTTCACTCTCCTCTTTCAACCTCATCAAGAGGCTCTTTAGTTCCTTTTCACTTTCTGCCATTAGAGTGGTATCAGCTGCATATCTGAGGTTACTGATATTTCTCCTGGTAATCTTGATTCCAGCTTGTGCTTCATCAAGCCTGGCATTTCACATGATGTAACCTGCATAAATGGTTGTCTGAGGAAGCCTTACAAATAGCTGTGAAAAGAGAAGCGAAAAGCAAAGGAGAAAAGGAAAGATATAAGCATCTGAATGGAGAAGGCAATGGATGTGAGTTCCAAAGAATAGCAAGGAGAGATAAGAAAGCCTTCCTCAGAGATCAATGCAAAGAAATAGGAGAAAACAACAGAATGGGAAAGACTAGAGATCTCTTCAAGAAAATTAGAGATACCAAGGGAACATTTCATGCAAAGATGGGCTCAATAAAGGACAGAAAATGTATGGACCTAACAGAAGCAGAAGACATTAAGAGGTGGCAAGAACACACAGAACTGTACAAAAAAATCTTCATGACCCAGATAGTCACGATGGTGTGATCACCCACCCAGAGCCAGACATCCTGGAATGTGAAGTCAAGTGGGCCTTAGGAAGCATCACTACGAACAAAGCTAGTGGAGGTGATGGAATTCCAGTGGAGCTGTTTCAAATCCTGAAAGATGATGCTGTGAAAGTGCTGCACTCGATATGCCAGCAAATTTGGAAAACTCAGCAGTGGCCACAGGACTGGAAAAGGTCAGTTTTCATTCCAATTCCAAAGAAAGGCAATGCCAAAGAATGCTCAAACTACTGCACAATTGCACTCATCTCACATGTTAGTAAAGTAATGCTCAAAATTTTCCAAGCCAGGCTTCAGCAATATGTGAACCGTGAACTCGCTGATGTTCAAGCTGGTTTTAGAAAAGGCACAGGAACCAGAGATCAAATTGCCAACATCTGCTGGATCATCAAAAAAGCAAGAGAGTTCCAGAAAAAAACATCTATTTCTACTTTATTGACTATGCCAAAGCCTTTGGCTGTGTGGATCACAATCAACTGTGGAAAATTCTGAAAGAGATGGGAATACAAGACCACCTGACTTGCCTCTTGAGAAATCTGTATGCAGGTCGAAGCAAGTTAGAACTGGACATGGAACAACAGACTGGTTCCAAATAGGAAAAGGAGTACGTCAAGGCTGTATATTGTCACCCTGCTTTTTAACTTATATGCAGAGTACATCATGAGAAATGCTGGGCTGGATGAAGCACAAGCTGGAATCAAGACTGCTGGGAGAAATATCAGCAACCTCAGATATGCAGATGACACCACCCTTATGGCAGAAAGTGAAGAGGAACTAAAAAGCCTCTTGATGAAAGTGAAAGAGGAGAGTGAAAAAGTTGGCTTAAATCTCAACATTCAGAAAACTAAGATCATGGCATCTGGTCCCATCACTTCATGGCAGATAGATGGGGAAACAGTGGAAACAGTGTCAGACTTTATTGTTTTGGGCTCCAAAATCACTGTAGATGGTGACTGCAGCCATGAACATAAAAGACGCTTACTCCTTGGAAGAAAAGTTATGACCAACCTAGAGAGCATATTGAAAAGCAGAGACATTACTTTGCCAACAAAGGTCCGTCTAGTCAAGGCTATGGTTTTTCCAGTGGTCATGTATGGATGGAAAGTTGGACTGTAAAGAAAGCTGCGCGCCAAAGAATTGATGCTTTTGAACTGTGGTGTTGGAGAAGACTCTTGAGAGTCCCTTGGACTGCAAGGAGATCTAACCAGTCCATCCTAAAGGAGATCAGTCCTGGGTGTTCATTGGAAGGACTGATGCTGAAGCTGAAACTCCAATACTTTGGCCATCTCATGCAGAGAGTTTAACTCAATGGAAAGGACTCTGATGCTGGGAGGGATTGGGGGCAGGAGCAGAAGGGGATGACAGAGGATGAGATGGCTGGATGGCATCACGGACTCGATGGACATGAGTTTGAGTGAACTCCAGGAGCTGGTGATGGACAGGGAGGCCTGGCGTGCTGTGATTCATGGGGTCGCAAAGAGTCAGACATGACTGAGTGACTGAACTGAACCCTGCATATAAGTAAATAAGCAGGGTGACAATAAACAGCTTTGATGTACTCCTTTCCCAATTTGGAACGAGTCTGTTGTTCCATGTCCAGCTCCAACTATTGTTTCTTGTCCTGCATACAGGTTTCTCAGGGGACAGGTTAGGTGGTCTGGTATTCCCACCTCTAAGAATTTTCATTTGTTGTGATCCACAGAGTCAAAGGCTTTAGCATAGTCTATGTAGCAAAAGTACATGTTTTTTAAAATTCCATTGCTTTTTGTATAATCCTATGGATGTTGGCAATTTGATCTCTGCTCTTATTAAACACAAATTGTTAATAAACATGTTACCTGCTTCCCCAGCAGATGAAAAGCAGCAAAGCATAAGAGAAATGTGGATAAACCATTAGGAGCAGATATCGTAATAGCATTGTGAAGAACCAGGTGATAGTCTGACAGTGAAGGACACCAAAAAGCAAAGCAGGAAATAACTATGACTTCTATTTTAGCATATATAATAATGAGTGGGTACATTTAATGATGACCTTGAGTAATCAAAAATGATCAAAATCATTTTTGCATCCTGTTTAAGAAAAGAAGAAAGCATAGTATATTTTATAAATGATTTTTCATTAAAATAGTTTAAAAACTTGGTTGAATAATTCTATTATCTGGAATATTCATTTGCATGCATTAACTCAGTTCCCAAAGACACTAGAGACATGAAGCATTAAAACAGCTTGGTACAGATTGCTAACATACTATCACTTTCAGTTCTTTATCAATACTGAATTCAGAGACCAGTCTGAACCTCAATGATCTGTTATGGACCTGAAATATCTATGAGAATAACATTTTTGAGGCTTTAGTCAATACTAATTTGAGGTCCTGTAATGTGATCTAACCATTTAATAATGGCCATTTAAAGTTTCTAGAAGAACCTGTTCTATGAAGACAAGTAATAATACAGGTAAGCATGAATCTAGGTTTACTAAGACAGCCCCAGTTTATGCTTTTGCCTTACAGTAATTACTGACAGCACCCTCAAATGTGTCTCTGTATAGACAATAAGTTATATAATTACCCTAGTAATAAGAAGCCTTTATCAACAAGTTTACAACTAGGTGAACAGAAGTTAATTTCAAAATTTGATTTAAAATTATGAATTAAGGATATACTATTAGGTTAAAAAACAAGGTGCAAGGAGGAAACAAGTGAAAGGAGGAAAAAATAAGAATACATGTATATTCATATTTGCAAAAATAGTATGTATTCTGATTTGCTAGAAAGATACATTATAATAAAATGTGGTTATCTACAAGAAATGGGGTTCACAGGGAGACACGTAGAGGGAGGAAGGGAGGTTCTTACTGTCTATCTTTTATACATGAGTGAATGTATTTTATATTATTTGTTTATAAGAAAACACACTGAACAATTTTTAAAAGTTTGAAGATAAAATTATTTCTGTACCTCAAATATAATTGGCTTTACAAAATCTACTAATGAAAACTATGACAAATTTAACATTGCAGGGTAACAAGTCCGAGTACTAGAAGATAAAGGACCAAGAAATTATTGACAGTCTTCCAACCATTATTATTGACATCCTTTTCAAAAGACTTCTCAATAGAATTATATAAGGACATCATGCAGTTATTTGTTATTTATCTCTCCACTAGAATGCAAGCTCTACAGGGGCAGGACTTTATTTTGCTCACTCTGCTCTATCCCACTACCTATAGCTCTGTCTGATATACAGTAAGTGCTCAACAAATATTTGTTGAACGACTGAATGAAAGCATTTAATTATGAGGCTTACTGACCATAGAGGGCATAAATAAAAATCAAGCCCCAAAACACATTTTTAAAAAAGTACAACTAGAAAAACAGTAACCAAGTTTTTTCCTACACATACCAGAAAACAACATATTCACGTTTCATATTAAAGAGGAGGGACAGATACACATAGACACAATATACAATGTGCAGGCAACAGAGACGTAGCAGTATAGTAGGAAACAACATGGGCTCTGTTCCTTGCTCTACCACTTCTTAGTTTTGTGAATTTGTTTAAGTCACCTGAATTCTTGGGTCTCAGTTTCCAAACCTATAAAATGAGAGAACTGGATGTCTGACGTTCCATTCCACTCTGACCACACAATTCTCTCTCATACACACATACACATGCACGCCTGAGAGGGAATAAGGCACAGAAACATATGGGAGAGAAAAGAGAAACACAAGTACATATAGGAAGGAGGAAGTCACACCGAAGAAATATGAAGGTGCAAGAGCTAGAGGCAAACAAAAGTATCAGCAGAAACAAAACAAAACAAAATAAGCAAATAAACTCACGGAGAAGATACATACATACTACCTGAAGGGTAAAAAGGATGGAGATGACAACATATAGATAATCATAGCCCATCAAAACACATAGCTGGAGAAAGCCAAATAAAGAGAAAGAAGAGAAAATTCAGTTGCACAGCTTTTAAGGTGAGCATTAGTAAACTGCTGTTCATACTCCACTGTTCACTTTAGGCTATGTGATGAAAGTAAATTAAAACAGATTTCTGCAAACCTAAGATTCGCTAAATGACCACGAATAGCTCTTCATATGCTTGAATGCAGTAGTTCTTAGGGCTATACATTAGAATCATTTGGGGGAGGCTTTTCAAATTATCCATGCCTAGATTCTACTGATGTACATGCTGTCCCTTAAAATCAGGGGCTCTATTCTGAATGGAATTTGAAATTGTGGGACAAGGTTACACTTATGGACTACAGTCCTGGCAGTCAGAAAACCACCACAACCTAAGGAACAGAGAAACAAAAGGAAGGGAGATCCTAATCTTCCCCAACAAGCTCAGAAACCAGAAAGCAGTAATAATCAGCCTCAATAACCAGTTCCTGAATAGATCAAGACTTCACATGGAAGTGAGAGTACTACACATACCTGTCTGGATCCCTGGGGTCCAACGGCCCCCATGTTAATTGGACTGGGACCTTGGATTCCACTAGGCATAGGGCCTCTTGGGCCTGGAACTGGGCCCCTTGTATCCATGCTTCTGGCCTCCATTCCTCTGACTTCCATTGCACGGAGCCTCCATAGCGCGGGCCTCCATAGCGCGGGCCTCCATTGCACGGGCCTCCATTGCACGGGCTTCTAATCCTCTAGCATCTAATCCTCTAGCCTCCATGGCTCGTGCATCTATGCCTCGGGGATCTCTTCCACCTATTAAAAAAGTTGAAAGAAAGCTATTCGGTAGCTACCCACATTTACTGCAAGAACCAATAATCAAAAGACAGACAGAAATCTATTTTCTCCAGTCACATGTCCCCCAGCTACATGAGATTGCTTTCTCCTTCTCAGTTTCTCAAATTTGCAGATAAACTTGAAAAATGTTTGCCAACTCTACTGCCCCAGCATTCCGTATCCCAGCTTGGAGCCTAAGACAGAGCATTCATCATGAGTCCACAACTACCAGTCAGCTTTGTGACATGGTTTCCCCTCACCTCTGCCATCCAAGGGTGGACCCCTCTGATCTATCATGGGTCCTCTTGGCTCTGCCATTAGAGGTCTGGGCTCAGTTAATGGCCCTCCCCTCATCTCATGTGGGGGTGGGCCACGGCTGTCATGGCCAGGGACATGGTGCATGGGCGGACCCTGATGAGGTGGTCCCAGGTAACCTCTAGAGATGGAGAAAAAAATGTTATATTTTAAAAGAGAACAAAACAACATGAAAAGTGTCAACCAGAAGATCAGTAAGTAAAAATTAGATAAAGAACTGATACAAACATCAGTCTGCAAATTCTAAGAGAATAACACAAAACATCAAAGACACACTATAGAGATGTAAACCCATGTATTTCAGAATTTCATATTTGGTCAGGGAACTCATATTAAGGAGGAATTAATGGATATTCATTATATATAATGAATACACAGTATGGTGCTTAAGAACATGGGTTACTGTATAGGTTCAAATCTGGGCTTTATCATGTATTAGTTGTGTTGATCTTCAGCACATTTGCTTAACTTCTTGATGCCTTGGTTTCTTCATCTGTACATGGGACTGATTATTAGTATCAACCTCAGGGTTAGCATCAACAACAGGGTTGTTGTGTAGATTTAATGAAATAATCTCAATAAAGTATTCAAAGCAGATTCAGAGTCATTAACCCCATTAATATCCATTATTATTATTATTGCTATTATTATTAGCTTTTCCCCAGTCTGATATGTCTGCTAGAATTTCTAATTCCTGAAGATGAAGTAGCAATGGTTAGTTCAAAATGACATACTTCAACTACAAATTCTGCCCAGCATGTGTTTCGTTTTGGATAGTGGTCATGAATATTTATTTATCTTTTGAAATAGGCAAACAGGCACAAATGGTATAAGAAGACTTTGTTCTCAAAGCAAGGGAAAATTCTAATTCCTCCAGTCTTTTTCTTCTGTGTCAGGGCTTACCTAGGTTCTACCTCTCCAGTTACAGAAAGTAAAGTGCCTCCACGTGGGTCATTTGGAGCATCTCCTAACAGACCTCGAGGCGTTGGGACGTTGGCAGGCAAGGGCCCACGCTGCATAGCTGCTCTGGGGTCTTGCATTGGCACTGACGGAAACAAACGGGGAGTTACTGCTGTGAAGGACACATATGGCAACAAGGAATGACTCTACCACTGACAACGTAGTTCAGACACTGTAGAGTGGATGAAAGCTCACCACAGCAGAGTCCTCTTGCAGCTCAAGAACAGAAGCAGGGTATAGGCAGAATCTGTGCCAGGTCAGAGGTATGGATGGAATTATATAAAGAGCAAACTGGGGAGCAACCTGCCAAGGCCTAGCACTGCAATTTGAAGAAGAAACTTGGGTCCGTGGTTTTGCTTAGAATCAATCTTAGTTCAAGGACCAGAGCCACAAAAGAGTTAGGGTCTTGGCATATGTGAACACTGCCATGGCTCTGAGAATCGGCTGTCTCCTTACAGACTGCTATTCCATCCAAGCCTCCTGACACCAGTAGGGAGGGAGTACAGCCTCAGACAGATGCCCATATCCTCCATGTTCTCTGCCCTGTGTGAAGACATCAACCTTAGGCCTATGGCCCCAAGAGGGAAAAAAAAAACAAAAACAAAAACAAAAACCAACAACCCCAAACGCTACCCTTTCGGGTTCTGAATGTGAGGATGACTGCTGAGCAGTCCTTATCCTCTCAATGTCCCACCCTGAACATCACAAGCAAAAGGAAACCCGCAGATACAATGGGTACCTTGAACTCGCTCAATTGAAGCAGGCCCGGTGGGTCCCACGGGCGAGTGCTGTACAGTTCCTAAGTGAGCAGCAAGTTCAAAAGGAGAAAGAGCAGACACTTAAAATAGCTTGCACACACACATGCAGAAGCATACAGACACTGGAGATTTACACATAGTATCAGTTAAAAAGTTAAGAGGTCATTAGCTTGCCTTGGGCTACTAAATCTTCCTAAACTGTATGAGCTGAAACTGTCCTGCTTTGATGAGATTGCTTCCTAAGGTAAAACCTGTGGGCCACTGATTTTATCTGGGCAGGAATAACCAGCCACTTGTAATTTTTACCTCTGCTACTAGGATTCCCCTTAAATCTTATGATACTATGAAAAAAAAGAAACAAAATATAAAACAGATGCTCCTGAATCTCTAGTTAGGCAAAGAAGGCAAACATATTTTCATAAGCAGAAAATGGAAGAAATCGAAGTGAATCTGGAAGGCAAGATTTACTATGGAAAAGCCCATAACAAAAGTGGGACAGTATTACTTCTATCATACATTAAGGCACAAAAATTTCTGCTATCAAATGGGGAAATACAGTGAATGAACTTTAGATAAAGAAAGAGAATATCACTCCTCAAGAAGTACACAGCCACTGTAAGTTTTCAATAAACAAACACCATGACATCATTAAAGACTAATAAGATGACAAGGGCACCAATGTTAAACTAAGGCAGCAGAAGGCAAGAAGTCTCTTCTTAAACATCTCACTGTCTCTTTCCACCTTTACAAATGTTCAAAAGAAGTATGGACTGCAGGAAAAGAATGACAAACTGGGTACAAATGAAAGATTCTTGCTTCTTCTGCTGGGTACTAAAGGAAAACTAGGAAGGAAAGTCTCATTTTCTCTCTTCATGAATACATCCTTGATATACCTTCAAAACTCAACTCATTTCCCTTTGTTAACTTTTGACCAGAAAGGTGAAGATAACTACACCAAGAGGGAAGATGTCTTATGGAAGTATGTATTGAACAAAGTTTGATTTATACACGGCTGGGGGAGAGGCAAAGGTATGACTGAAACTCTAATTCCTTATTTCTAAATATTCAAAGCAGAAATACTTTGTGACACATAGTACCGATAGTGGCCGAGCTGGGTAGGGCACAACAGCATGAAAGCATGGGCTGCTCAGACGAGGTGTTTGGACGAAAGCTTGTTCTACTGTCAACAGCCTGACAAGATTATGCGTTGTCACTTATAAACCACAGACAAGGAGTACAGTGCATAGACTTTTATCTTAGTATTTTGCTTTAAAAAAAAAAGGGGTTTGGGGGAATTCCCTGGCAGTCCAGTGGTTAGGACTCAGTGCTTTTACTGAGGTGGCCTGGGTTCAATCCCTGGTTGGGGAATTAAGATCCCCCAAACCATGGGGCATAGCTAAAAAATAAAAATTAAAAATAATTCAAAAATGGGTTTTACTTATAGACCGCATGCTATTAAGTAATTTAAGCTTCCCTATACTTATCCAAAGCAGTTCTTTCTAATCACAAGGACACAATGAACAAGAATATGTGCTTAGTCACTCAGTTGTGCCCGACTCTTTGTGACCCCATGGACTGCACCAGGCAAGGATACTTGAGCGGGTTGTCATTTCCTCCTCCAGGGGATCTTTCTGACCCAGGAATCGAACCCAGCTCACTCACTCTCTCGCACTGTAGGCAGATTCTTTACCATCTGAGCCACCAGGGAAGCCCATGAATTAGAACAGAATATATTAAAAAGCATTTTTGGAAGTTATTAGAAGCAGTGTGGACTGACAGAAAGAGGAGAGATTTTAGAGTCAGAGACTTTGGAATCTTAGTTCTGCAACTTATTAGCTGGAAGAGAAGATGAGTGCACCAAGCCCAGTCTACATTATTCAGATACCAGTATTTACTTACCTTGTCCCCTTGAGAAAGTAACTTAGAACTCTGAGCTTCCGGCTCTTCACCTGAAAACTGCAGTGCTGCCACCAACCCAACCCCAACTCCCAAGGTTGTTTATGAAAACTGAAGTGTGGGGCCTAGAGGATGCACTCAATTTTATTGTTAGTTCCCTCCATTTTTTCCCCTCGGTTCCCAATGTTGGTTTCAAACAAATCACAATTCTTTTTCTTCAAACTTCAGTAACAGAGAGAAATAACGTGGTGATTTTGGAGTGGCTGTTGCTGTGGTGGTATCCAGTGTTACTACCAAAGTATAACATACACTTACCGAGCAGGCATCACAGACCTTTGATTCCCAGCCCCCAACCCCTAGTTTTCTCTGGGGTTTAATTTTAGTCTTCTACATATCTAGCCATATATTACATGCTCGTTACTAAAATTCCTTACTCAGATCTCCATAGAGGCAGAGAGAACATGTGAGTAGAAGCATTAAACTACCAGGAAAATGTGATATAAGTTAAATAGAAACAAAGGATTCATTTGCTTATCATTAATTCTTGTAGAGTTGGGCTCTAAATCACTTGACAGTGCTGTCCAACAGAATTTTCTGCACTGATGGGAATGTTCTATATCTGCAATATCCAGTATGGTATCCTAGCCATATGCAGCTCCTGAGCACTCAGAATGCAGCCAGTATACATGAGGAACTGAGTTTTAGATTTTACCTAATTTCCATTTAATTCAATTTAATTAGTTTCATATTTGAATAGCCACGTGTGGTTTCTGGCTGCCGTATCAGTGCAGATATAGAACATTTCCACGTCTATTACATATTAGTTGGATATTAGTATTTATTTACCTTGTCCCCGCTCCATGGACACTGGTCCACTTCCTGGCATTCCAACCTGGGCCTGCATTCCTCCTAGCAGATAAATGGCAGGAAAGTAAACATAAAGACAGTAGGGGAAAAATTTGGACAGTGGCTGAGTTAACAAATTTCCTTTCTGCCCCACAAGCAGAAACCTACAAAGGAGGATCATTAACTACCACTAAACAATGGATTTATACAGAAGATGGAGTTTGTTAGTGTACTTAGGCTTCAGTGACAGAAAAGTGAGTTATGTGAGACTAAGTAAGATTAAGCGAGTTAAGATTAAGATTCTTAATCTCACTCATTACCAAAACCTTGGCAGGGGGTTCTGTAATACAGCATAATGGCACATACTTCCTCCCACAAGAGGTAGTACTGTTCCCAGGGTACTTTGAATTATAAATCTGTGAGTATACTGTTTCAGTGGTGACAAAGATCTGTGGGGACACAGCGGGCATTTTATGAGAAGCCAACAGGTATACTATTAATAGATGTCTTACAAAGTGTGAGACAGTTCTATCAAATCGAGTATTACTCTATCTTGCAAAACTTTCACAAGTCTTGCTGAATATTCACATAAATGAAAATCTTTTTACAACCGTTTGAACTTAGAACTTGTCTGTTTTATTTGTAAGCAAAGAGCTTCTCTGCCCTGTTTTTACACCAACACATACACTGAATTTTCCAAAAACTCAATTACTGAGTATTACGGGTACTGCCACTTGTTAATAACTTTACCAAGAGTTTTCATTTTCACCATTCAGAAAATCACATCATCAGTGTCAATGGCCCTTGTGGTATCTGAATTGCCAAAACATACCTGGATCTGTCTTTTATAGTACAGGTGCAAGCATCTGTTATTTTTTGTTTTCTAGTGTACTTGTGCTTAAATACTTGCATATTTATAATATTTTTTATTATAAGTTAATTTCCTTTTACTTCCCCCCTTATATTATAGTTAGGGTAACTATACCGAATTTTCTTGGAAACCATGTTAAGTATGTTATGTCATCTGTACGTTTCATTTTAGGATAGTAAAGCATCAGTGTAAGATATCTGTTACAAAAAGGAGTCACATGGTCTAGTAGTATTGAGAATGACAGGTCTACTCTAACCAGCAGGGGTATAATTGCTATACAAAGACTAAACATATACCATAAGTACTTGTCTGCTCCTTCCCACAAAGCAGTAATTTTCCTTTCCTCAAAACAGTAATATTTGCTGTGAAAGGGCAAAAAGACAGGCTGAACTATTTGCAGTTCTGTAACAGTTATCTAAAATACCCAAGTACATGTCACATTCTCTTATCCCATTTAACGTGTCAGGCACCAAAGAGCCATGAATTGAGAACCTGAATCTGTGCTAGCTCTAACAATGTTACTAAGTAATTGTCATTTTAGACAATTGATTTGATAAAATTAACATAGCCTCCAGGCTTGCTCATCTGTACAGGGAATGAGTATCTTCTCAGAACGTGGTCCTCAAATGAGCAGCATCAGCATCACCAAGAATGTGTCAGAACTGCAAAGCTCAGAGCCCTACCTCAGACCTGCTGAATTAGAAAGCCTGGGTGTGGAGACCAGTAATCTGTGTTTTAATAAGCCCTTCAGGTGAAGCTAATGCACATTAACATCTGAGGTCTAAATGATTTCAAAGTTCTTTTTCGCTATAACATGCTATGATTTATTCAGACCACTCACCAAAACAATACAGAGATTTAGGATCTGAGGTAAGCAGTAGCAGAAGACATCATGGGCCTAATTTCTCATTACACTATCACATAACGAGACCTTTATTTGTATGGGTTAGCTTCCCAGAAATGGAACTGGTGGGTTAAAGTATACATGAATTTTTAATGTGAGACTATTAAAAGGATGAAAAACTTCACATTTCCACTAGCAATGTATAGTATCATTCCCTCCACCAAGTGTCATCTTTGAAAACTTTTGCTTGTCTGCTAGGCTCAAGTATAGTGAAATCTTGTTATTTAATTTGCAATCCCCTGAAAAGAAATGTTGTTTTTGTTGCCATCTGGATTTGCTCTTCTATGAAGTGCCTACTCATTTCTTTGCTTATTTTTCTACTAGTTTGTCTCCCCTTCTCAGCAACTCGCAAAGAACTTCGTACAGGGTATCCCAAAACTTGTAGTGAAGTTTTAGTAACTTTAGAACTATAAATGCTACAAACTCACTAGAAAAAAAAACAACTTGAAAATTCAATGAAATTCCTTTTTACACTTACTTTATATGTCTAATACTCTGCTGCTGCTGCTAAGTCGCTCCAGTCGTGTCCGACTCTGTGCGACCCCATAGATGGCAGCCCACCAGGCTCTGCCATCCCTGGGATTTTCCAGGCAAGAACACTGGAGTGGGTTGCCATTTCCTGGCTCCTCCGTCCATAGGAGTTTCCAGGCAACAGTACTGGAGTGGGTTGCCATTGCCTTCTCCGTCTAATACTCTAGAACTAGCAAAGTTCCTTTATTCTTTAATAAGGTGCTAAGGATATTCACTTTACTTTAAATACTGCTTTCACTATTTCCCCACACACTTTTTAATGGAGTGTATTACTTTTTGTTGTATTTTTGATAATTTATAAATTTCTTTTTATTTCCTCTTTAATTCAAGGACGACCAAGACTATGCTCCTTAACTTTAAAAAGGTTTTTTAAATTATTTATGCCTATCTTTATTGGCTTTTAAGCAAAGAATGCAGCATGAAAAATCTCTACATATTAAAACTTGTTTTTATTTTTTTCTCCACTCCAGAATCCCAGGGACAGGGGAGCCTGGTGGGCTGGTGTCTATGGGGTTGCACAGAGTCGGACACGACTGGAGCAACTTAGCAGCAGCAGCAGCAGCAGCAGTCACTTTTTAATGATGTGAGTATATTTTCTAGTCAAAATATGTAAGGCGTTCTCTCTATATTAAATCAAGCTTACTGGTTCCATTATTTTATTTTTCAACATCCTTACTTATGTTTTGTCTACAGGTGACAATATTTATACACTGTATGCTAATAGTTCATGACAATGTTAAGTACAGAAATAGAGAGCAGACATTTTTATAGAAACTTGACACTGCTGTGACATACAAATGCATGGTGTGCACTAGGCTCCCTGAACAGGGTATAGACCAGCTTAGGTGTTTCTCAACTCAATAATGAGTTGCATGTCACAAGTTGCACACTTGCCATGTGTACTAGGACCACGTTACATACAACCTGTGATATTTTAAGGTAAGCTAGGAACCTATAACACAAGAAAATATATAAAACATGGAAAACATAGGCAAAACACTCTCTGACAGAAATCACAGCAGGATCCTCTATGACCCACCTCCCAGAGTAATGGAAATAAAAGCAAAAATAAAACAAATGAGACCTAATTAAACTTAAAAGCTTTTGCACAATGGAGGAAACTATAAGCCAGGTGAAAAGGGAGCCTTCAGAATGGGAGAAAATAATAGCAACCGAAGCAACTGACAAAGAATTTAATCTCAAAAATAAACAAGCAGCTCCTGCAGCTCAATTCCAGAAAAATAAGTGACCCAATCAAAAAATGGGCCAAAGAACTAAACAGACATTTCTCCAAAGAAGACATACAGATGGCTAACAAACACATGAAAAGATGCTCAACATCACTCATTACCAGAGAAATGCAAATCAAAACCACAATGAGGTGCCATCTCACGCCAGTCAGAATGGCTTCTATCCAAAAGTCTACAAACAATAAATGCTGGAGAGGGTGTGGAGAAAAGGGAACCCTCTTACACTGTTGGTGGGAATGCAAACTAGTATAGCCACTATGGAGAACAATGTGGAGATTCCTTAAAAACTAGAAATAGAACTGCCAAATGACCCACCAATCCCACTGCTGGGCATACACACCGAGGAAACCAGAATTGAAAGCGACATGTGTACCCCAATGTTCATCACAGCACTGTTTACAATAGCCAGGATATGGAAGCAACCTAGATGTCTATCAGCAGATGAATGGATAAAAAAAGCAGTGGTACATATACACAATGGAGTATTACTCAGCCATTAAAAAGAATACACTTGAATTAGTTCTAATGAGGTGGATGAAACTGGAGCCTATTATACAGAGTAAAGTAAGCCAGAAAGAAAAACACCAATACAGTATACTAACACATATATAAGCAATTTAGAATGATGGTAACAATAACCCTGTATATGAGACAGCGAAAGAGACACAGATGTATAGAACAGAGTTTTGGACTCTGTGGGAGAGGGTGAGGGTGGGATAATTTGAGAGGGTAGCGTTGAAACGAGTATATTATCATATGTGAAGTAAATTGCCAGTCCAGGTTTGATGCATGAAACAGGATGCTCAAGGCTGGTGTACTGGGATGACCCTGGGGGATGGGATGCGGAGTGAGGTGGGAGGGGGTTCTGGATGGGGAACACATGTACACCTGTGACTGATTCATGTCAATGTATGGCAAAAACCACTATAATACTGTAAAGTAATTGGTCTCCAATTAAAATGAAAAAAAAAAAAATTCCTTCTCCCATTCCCCATCAACTTAGATCTTTAGACTGGATTCTTTATAAAGCAGAAAAATTTAAATCCAAATTATCACTTATTAGTTGTGTTGCAGTTAATCTAACCCAGATTAGATAAAATAACAAGCGAGTTTGTTGCATAAAAACTTTAAATACATGTCATATTTTCACACAGGTATTTCATATGAGGAATCACTATTCCACCCATAACATTTTTAGTTATGGTTTAGTTATGATGAAAAGCTGTAAGTGTAATATTAATTCCTACATACACAATTTTAGTGAACATATTAGTTTTTTAAATTCTTTTTCCCTCTTGTTGTCTCACTACAGTTCATGAAATACAGTGTTATGTTTGTTAAACATAATGGTAACAAGATCAGGCATTTTGTTTTTGTTTCTCGCCCCCCCACCCCATGTACTCTTTAACCTAACCTAACAGTGTCTGGCTTTTAGTAGGAGAACTGAGTCCATTCACATTTAGCAGAATGACTACATGAGACTTTATTCCTTCCACCTTAACTCTACGTTTATTATCATAACTTCACAATGTCGTTTCCTTTTCTCTGTATTTGTTGATTTGGTCTAGTTTCCATTCATTCTATTTTTCCCCTCACTAACTAGGAATTTTGTCATTCTTTGCCTTGCTCTCATAATCAGACATGTAAATTTATATACAATAAATCAACTATTTCTTCCACCTAGGATATATACTGCCTAGCTATACATTAGTATCAAGATCTTGTTGCCACATCATAATTTTGCTATATACTATGCCATTTGCTATAACACTGCTGCTAAATCGCTTCAGTCATGTCCGACTCTGTGCGACCCCAGAGACGGCAGCCCTCCAGGCTCCCCCATCCCTGGGATTCTCCAGGCAAGAACACTGGAGTGGGTTGCCATTTCCTTCTCCAATGCATGAAAGTGAAAAGTGAAAGTGAAGTCACTCAGTCGTGTCGACTCTTAGCGACCCCATGGACTGCAGCCTACCAGGCTCCTCCGTCCATGGGATTTTCCAGGCAAGAGTACTGGAGTGGGGGTGCCATTGCCTTCTCCATAACAAAATACTAACAAAACACCAAAATGGCAAAAACTCTAAATGAAAACATACCTCCAGGAGCTAAGGAACCAGGGCCAGGTCCTGTTACAGTGGCTGGTATCTGCCCTGGTGCTGCAACTCCAGCCTGCAGGGAAGCTTGCATCAGAGGAGGCGCACCATTGACATGCATTCCACTCTGACCAAGAGAAAACCAGAGTATGTATATGCCTCTGTGGAGACTCAACATGCAAAGTCTTCAAATGGACAGCATCAAATATTCTACCAAATACCCTTTTCTTACAGCATGTCTAATGCAACATTAGATTTATAATACTTTGAACAGAAGTTGCAATACATACAATGAGCCTGGTTACACAGAACATGACTGAGGGACCATATTCTAAAAGTAGAGATACACAAGTCTTGTCTGTGCAGTGAGGCCATTTTGTTTTTCAGTGGCTCAGTTGTGTCCAACTCTTTGTGACCCCATGGACTATAGCACACCAAGCTCCCCTGTCCTTCATCATTTCCAAGAGTGTGCTCAAACCCATGTCCATTGAGTTGGTGATGCCATCCAACCCTCTCATCCTCTGTCATCCCCTTCTCCCACCTTCAATCTTTCTCAGCATCAGAGTCTTTTCTAATGAGTCAGCTCTTCGCATCAGGTGGCTAAAGTATTGGAGCTTTAGTATCAGTCCTTCCATTGAATATTCAGGATTGATTTCCTTTAGGATTGACTGGTTTGATCTTTTAGTCCAAGGGACTCTCAAGAGTCTTCTCCAACACCACAGTTCAAAAACATCAAATTCTTTGGCACTCAGCTTTCTTTAGGGTCCAACTCTCACATCCATACATGACTACTGGAAAAACCATAGCTTTGACTAGCAGGACCTTTGTTAGGAAACTAACATCTCGGCTTTCCAAAATGCTGTCTAGGTTTGTCACAGCTTTCCTTCCAAGGGGCAAGTGTCTTTTAATTTCATGGCTGCAGTCACCATCTGCAGTGATTGTGCAGCCCAAGAAAATAAAATCCGTCACTGTTTCCATTTCTTCCCCCATCTATTTGCTGTGAAGTGATGGGACCTGGATGCCATGATCTTAGTTTTTTGAACAATAAGTTTTAAGCCATCTTTTTCACTCTCTCCTTTCACTTTCATCAAGAAGTTCTTTAGTTCCTCTTTGCTTTCTGCATTAAGGGTGGTGTCATCTGCATATCTGAGGTTATTGATATTTCTCCCTGAAATCTTAATTCTAGCTTCTGCTTAATCCAGCCCAAGGAAACATATTATATATATATATATATATATACACACACACACACACACACACACACACACACACACACACACACATACATATATATACACATATACAATTGAAATCCCCCATAGGTCTTCCCCCAGTTGCATCCTGTATCTCCCTCTTAAGACAACCATGGAACAATTCTGATGGATGTTTTGAAATTTTATGTAAACAATTACATATTGAACATATTCTTTGCAACTCACTCAATATGCTTTTGGGATATATACAGACACATACATCCCATATTTTAGAAATACTTCCACATTTACTTATTTTCACTTCTGTATGGCATTACATTTTTGAGTTATCTGTGTTGATGATATGTATCCTAGTTCACTGTAACTGCTACATGGAACTGCATTCTGAAAAGTTATTCATGGTGACACAATGTATTTTATTGAACTGTTATAGAGCATTTCATTAAATAAACGCATTTTCTCCATTCTCCCATTGTTATACATTTAGTATGTTTCCAATTTTTCACTATTATAAAGTGGTGATAAACATTCCAGAACGGGACTAACTTAAGTAGTCAGCCTGCAGTGCATTGTGTGTGTGGCAAATACTTTTTTCCCAATTTTTTGTTTGTCTCTGGTGTTTATTTCTTTTTCTCCATACAGGATTTGTCAGTTTTCAAATATATTGATTTTCATGGCTTCAAGCTTTTGTGTCACACTTGGAAAATTAGCTTCACTGTTTTCATCAGTAAGAATGGAGATAAGAATGCCAGCATCATACCATGCTCTAAGTCTTAAATGAGATAGTATCTATGGAAGAACAAAGTGCCAACCACAGTGCCATGCATGCATACACACAAAATTAGCTTATAAAAAGGACATAAAGCAAGGATCTTTGTTTTACAAACTTGGCACTAAATATGTCTTCATTCAGATGTCATGTACTACGCAACCTTGTTAACTGTTTTTATGCCTGGAAATTGAAATGATCATCTCTGGCTGCTGAACATTCTTCTTTCAATATACCTTTCTAAAATGAAAATAACATTCTCAAGGCAGATTTTAAAAATATTAAGGGATAAAGTCTTACCAAAGTCTGGGCCTGAGGTGTCTGAGGATTCTGCTGGTTCATTGACACACTGGATCCTGAGCCAGGTCCGGCACTGTGGACTGTCTGAGGGTTGCCTGCAATCAGCGTAGGGATATTTGTCTGGCGATGCAGAATTTTCTAAAAAGTGAGAAGACAAATCTATGTGCTATCTGTTTCTTTCCTACTCATGGTTTACCTCAGCATTTCCATAAAAGAACCAGAAGCACTTACCAAGGCAATTTCTGGATCCACAATTCTCATGACTACCTGTGCTTGTAGCAAAGCATAAGCCAGTTGAGGGTTCTGAAGCAGCATGTTCCGTGCTTCTTGAGGACTATTCTGGACACAGAGCTGTGAATATAAACAGATTCATCATTAGGTTCAATACTTATTACTCAGAAATTGACAGTGATTTAGAGCTATTCTCATCTGAGAAATGTAATACGAAAGAGGCTTTTAAAGCTATTACTGGGACTTTCCTGGGGGGTCTCCTGTAAGAATCCACCTGCCAATGCAGGAAACATTAGTTTCATCCCTGGTCCAGGAAGATTCTACATGCTGCAGGGCAACTAAGCCTATGTGCCACAACTCCTGAGCCCACATGCTCTAAAGCCCATGCTCTGCAACATCAGAAGCTGGCACACTGCAACCAGAATAGCCCCGCTTGTTGCAATTAGAACAAGCCCGTGCAGCAGTGAAGACCCAGCATGGCCATAGATAATTAATTACTTTTTAAAAAGAAGCAATTATCAATTTTTACATAGCACAGAAAATCTTGGGCATGACAGGCCAGAATAGGAGAAGGTATTTCAAATACCATAATACCACCATTTAGGAAAAAAGCCATATTTTAACATCTACATATGATATCTATGGGCCACAAAAACCCAGCCAGATTGTGTAGGTGTATCTGTGCACAGAGAATAGAAAACTTTTTGTATGAAATATATAATACACTGTGTACATGTGGAATATTGAAGGTGTAAGAAATGTTGGTCAACAGGCACATCTACTATTTGAGCTCAGGATATCATTTCCATTAACTTATCAATGACTCCTTGAAGAGTTGATATGATAAAATATGATTTAATCATAACCTAATCCCTCCTCCCACCTTCATCTGTTTCATCAGCTCAAACATCTGCTCTGGTGGAAGGCTGGCAACTGCTTTGCTAATAGACTCAGGGGCATCCTCAGGACTGATGGTCTCTCCATAAGGTGACTCAATGACAGGGGCACCAGTTCCAAGGCCTGATTGGGAAAAAGGTACAAAAATGTTAAGGAGGTAAAATAAAGAGCTAAATCATTTCATGTATCTACTTTCCAAGGCTGCTGTAAGAACTTGTTGATAACTTTAAATTTTCTGGAGTCTAGAAATAACTGATTTGCAAATATTTTATTTCTGTGAAGTAAAGCCACAGAGTATATTTTCTGTTCTCTGATGAAAGTTGAGACCAAGATCATACAGGTGAACAGTGTTAACCTAAATTAGGGACTAGGCATATCCATTTCCTTTCACAAGTCGTTTCTGAAGCAAAAGGTTCGAACAGAAAAATTCTAATTTCAAAATGGAATTTTTGGATCTATTACCTTGTGAAAAAGCCATGAGAATGCCTTGGTATCCCCACCAGTTACAGATCTGGCAACATAATTACAAGAGTGGCAAACACTAATACAGTTAACCTGACTTACGGCTTGGTAAGCCTGAAATTCTTCAACTGGAAATTAACTCCTTGGAAATGGAAGGGCTTAAGCCAATTTTACCTTATTTCTCAAAGATACACATACACTTCCCTAATGCATGCACTTTAGGTAGGTCAAGTAAAAAGGCTGATAACCATTTCAACAGATACTAAAACATATCATTAAGTGAGAAATCTTCATTGTTACATCTCTACTAACTCATGTTATACACAGCTTGGATGTATACTCACTCTTCAGCTCTTCTTTGTTCTTTTCGCTGGCAGCATTGTCCACTCGAAGTGCTCTCCCACTAAATTCACGCCCATTTAGGTTTCGCATGGCACTAAGTGCTGTCTCCTGGTCTTGGTATTCACAGAAGCCATAACCTTTTGGCTTGCCTGTCTCCCTATCATAAACCAACCTGGAGAGCAGAAGCAAGCAAGCGTCAGGTGCAAATGTTACATACACAGAGGGTTCCTACTACCATTACTGTTGTTTCAGTCGCTAAGTTGTATCCAACTCTTTTGTGACTCCACGGACTCTTTCCTGTCTCCCTATCATAAACCAATCTGGAGAGCAGAAGCAAGCAAGCGTCAGGTGCAAATGTTACATACACATACCATTACTGTTGTTTCAGTCGCTAAGTTGTATCCAACTCTTTTGTGACCCCATGGACTACCCACCGGGCTCCTCTGTCCATGGGATTTTCCAGACAAGAATACTGGAGTGAGTTGCTATGCTCTTCTCCAGGGGATCTTCCAGGGATCGAATCCAAGTCTCCTGCATTGGCAGGCGGATTCTTTAGCACTGGGCCACCTGGGAAGCCCCTCCCACTACCACTGCCTTGTAATTCGCTCTAGGTAAGACAAATAACCCCATTGCTCTGTCCCACTGAAACATTGTTTACACATCTTTTCAATTGAAAACAATGTATCTTAGTAAAAATCACTGTGAGTCCTATGGTATGTGAATCTCAATGAAGCTGTTACAAACTAACAAAGAAGAAGAATGCATGTGAAAACTAACCAGTAAAAACCTTGCTATTATTTATTACTAAGGGCCAAATCTGTGGTGATTCTTAAGAAACTTCCACCAAGTAGTAAAAGAGGATCTCACCTGAAACTAACAACAGGTCCAACCTCAGAGAAGATGTCCTTTAACTGCTCTTCAGTAGCCTCATAAGGAATGTTCCCCACTAAGGAAGAAAATAGATAACATAACAAAATTCTGGTTTTTCTAACCTAGATGTTTAGTGACAAAGTATCTGAATATATCACTGACATTGTAACAACTGGTACGAATACAACGGTCCTTCAATCCCAGTTCCCTGGTAGTCCCTTAGATAAGATTTTAATTCTGGCTGCTGACTTCAATTACAAGAGAAATAAACCAGTGAGACTGGACACAAAAGAAGGAGGCATTCTTTAAGTATCAGTTCTCAGACTAGACTGACAAGTGTTAGATTTCCCTTAACTATGGTGAGAATAAATACTTAGGCATTGGTATTTATTTGAAGTTGTTTAAGTTTTATCATTAACTACTAAAAATGTCAATATTATAATTTTTAAAGCTGGCACATGTCTTTATTTTCACATATACATGCACTCAAAGGAGAATGACCATGAGTGTACTAGAGGATGTTTAAAAATTATTCTGTTGTAAAACAACTATAACAAAAAAAATATTGGGAACTATTTCCTATTTCTTCCAAAAGACGCTTTAAAATCACCACGCGTACTTAAAAAAAAAAAAACAAAACCAAAAAAACTTATTTCGGCTGAAGATTACTCAGAATAGACTCGACCTTCTTTAAAATTTCTTCAACGAGGTTTTAATCGTTCTTTCATTCATTCATTCTTTCATTTACAATCCACCTTAAGACTCCAGGTAGCCACTACTATTAAATACGAACTAAAAGGTAACCGGTAAAAAGCAGAGGATGAAAGCCCTTATGAGAGGGCGGGAAGTGAACACAGGCTCTATACCCTCAGCACACAACCTGTATTCTAGGCTAGACGGTGAGAAGTACCACAGGACAGTTGCCATGATCCCCCGTTTTTGGCTAATAATTGAAGCTCACGAAAAGAGAAACGCATAGAAGCTGAACGGTAGTTTTTTACAACACTGTAGTTTTTGCTGAGACACCTTGGGGGAAGGGATGCATCACTTTGATCACGAGACTATCAGGCTGGGGGCCCCACAGGATAGGCAGGTCGAGCTGTAAGCCCGACCTATGGCTCCCATGGCGATTCCCGAGGCGCAGGGAGGGGATTCCCCGCCGCTCCCAGTCTTTTTCTGTCCCTCCCCGATGCTTGGTTCCACAAAATTCCTCTCACCGAACACGGAACGTAGAGAACGATCGACTGCAGGGTCTCTCACAGTCAAACCCGCCATCGCTCTTTTCCTGCGGCTTCCGTTGCGCGGAAGACTTCTGGACAGCGCTCGAGCCCAGAGCGGAACACACTTCCCAACGGCCCGTGAGCCGGAAGCGCCTGAGCTGCAGGCGCTGGGGCCGGATGGACGCAGGGTCCTTCCCCGGCGTCATTCCGTCACAATCGGCACGTATTACTTCCAGTGGAGCACTAGGGCCCCCCGCCCCCGCCCCTCTCCCCGGACCCCGGTTGAGAATACATCGGTTCTGAGCTAGAGCTCGGTTAATTTGAAGGCTTTTAGTGTATAGAATTTCTTATTATTCATTTTTTTCCTTAGGCTAACGCAAGTAATTGTCGACCACAAAAAGATGGTGGTGGCGGCTTTACCATAGTAACGGGGAAGTCATTTGATAAACAACCCTGGCACTTTAACTTTAGTTCCTCCCTGTTAGGGAAGGGAAACGCGTGGCCCCGCCCCAGCGGCGTGAGCTTTAGTCTTTTGCCAAAGCTGTGAACGTTCGGACTGAGAGAAAGAGAGTCGAGGCGTCCTAGAGAATGAGGGTTGCTCAGTGTCAAGGCGTCAACATAGCTGAGGATATGGGGAAGTAAAAGCAGAACAAATTCGCCTGCTTTCACCGTAGCCTTTGGGCTCCCTGTGCTTGGTGGTGAGGGGCGGGGCGACGGAGGATGTTGGCAGGCAGGGTATCAGAAAACATCGAAACTGGAAGTATTTTTGATCCCTGGTACACAGCAAGCAGCTAAGGTATGATTTTAACTCGGGTTCCTTTGGCTCCAGAGGATGAATGTTTATATGCTGTATCTACTACTTTCAAATATTACTCAGAATTTTAATGGCGTAACTTGAAATCATTTTGGGGAAAGAACTTAAGAGCATAGGGCCCGGTGATGGTGAATCAATGGCTCATAATAACGAACCACTGAAGAACATGTTGAGGCACCATGGCTTGTTCTGCCTTCAGCCATTTGTGGAGAATGGACTGTTGGCTCTGTCACTTCATCAGCCACTCCTGTTGGTTAAAAAGAAGAGATGTGTACAAGGGATATTTCCTAAGCTTTTTTGGGAGGCGAGAGTTTCAGATACAGGCTAGATACCTATGACCCTACGTCTCATTGCTATTGTCCATGATTGTCTTTTCCCTTCATTGCTTCACTCCCAGAGAGGCACATTTGTTTTGCTTCCAGTTTGCAGCAAAATGAAGACAGAAGGTGTTGTCTGATGCTGTTATAGGTATAACATCTCAGACAGTCATGGAATGACATCCCCCTCTGAAAGATAGCAACCTCTGGATAGACATCTTTTCATGGAAAAGATTCAAAATAGCCCTTGTAGCATTACCTAAGTTAAGAAAATCCTCTAGGAGGCCTGCAGACATAAGGTAACTCGGGAGCCTCAGAGAGCACCTGAATGTTGACACAGATCCTGGAAAGTATCTGGCTATGGGTACCAATTGCCTTGCTTTCCAGAAAGAAACATCATTCCTAGGTTTTGCACTACTGCATTATCACACTGGTTCTGCACCAGTGTTTGTACTTTCTGAGAATGTTTGAGGGTTCAGCTCTGAGGCTACTCTACAGATAATTGTCTAATCCATCAAAGCTGGCTGTTCAGTCTTTCGGTTTTAGCATTTTCATTTTTTATTTCTTATCTAACTACTTTTCTTAATTCATGCTCAATGAATATATTTTCTGTATTCCTTTCCCAGAATCCTGTTGCCTCAAAGGAGGTTTGGGATTCTTCACCTGTCCAAAGGCTGCCTTATGAGATCATTTGCTTGGTAGCAGACCATGGAGTTGGGCAGTCAGCTGAAATGGAAGATTTCATTTGTTCTTGGCAGTGGCATGCTGACCTCTTGTTGCTGATTGAGGACTGCTTCCAAACTAAGCATTGGGGAAAACTGATTAAAAGGAGGAAGTCTTTTGAGTTTTTTTCTATAGAAACCACCAGGTTTGTCTAAAACTTTTGTCAATTTGGGGTCTTGTTCTGTTTCAGAACCAGAAATCTGGGAGACCATTGCCTTGGCACATGGAATCCAGGGCCTAGCGAAATGAAGGTGGATATCACTGGATAGCACTTAAACTCCAAGAGTATGCTGCTAGGTGAGCACAGCTTGATTGAGCATGTGGATGATGGTATCAGGTTGGGATAAACAGGGTGATGATTAAAAAGAGTTACTATTTGTGAAGGGCCATATGTTGGGTTGGCCTGAAAGTTTGAGTTTTTCCACAAGTTGTTACAGAAAAACCCCAACTTTTGGGCCAATCCAATAGATTACAGAGCTTCTTTACATAGATCTCACTTGATTCTCACAAAACCTGGGAGACAGTTTTAGTGTGCTTTTTTCTTATTGTGATAAAATATGCATAACAAAATTTATAATTTTAACCATTTTAAGTGTATAATTCAGTGGCATTAAGTGCAACCATCATCACTGTCCATCTCTAGAACTTTCATATTTTCACAAACCGAATGTCTGTACCCAGCAAACACTAATTCTCCTTCTCCCCAGCCCCTGTTAACCACCATTCTGTCTCTATGAATTTGAATACATACCTCACATAAGTGAAATTATAACACTTTTTTTTTTTTTTTGGTTATAGTTTGTTTAACTTAGCATAATGTCTTCAAGGTTCATTTATGTTGTAGCATGTATCAGAATTTCCTTCCTTTTTAAGGCTAAATAATAGACCATTGTGTGTATATACCACGTTTTGTTTATTCCTTCTTGCGTTGTTGAACACCTGAGTTGCTTCTACCTTTTGGCTATTGTGAATAATGCTGCTATCAACGTGGGTGTGCAAATATCTGTCTGAGTCCCGCTCTCTGTTCTTTTGGATATATATGCAGAAGTTGAATTGCTGGATTGTGTGGTAGTTCTATGTTTAATTTAAAAAAATAATTTTATTTATTTTTAGCTGTGCTGGGTCTTCGTTGCAGTGTGGCCTTTTCTCTAGTTGTGGGGAGCAGGGGCTACCCTCTAGTTGTGGTGTGTGGGCTTCTCATTGCAGTGGCTTCTCTTGTGGAGGATGGGCTCTAGGGCAGGGTTTTCCATGTGGCACTAGTGGTAAAGAACCTGCCTGCCAATGCAACAGGCATAAGAGCCATGGGTTCAATCCCTGGATCAGGAAGATCCCTTGGAGAAGGGCATGGCAACCCACTCCAGTATTCTTGCCTGGAGAATCCCATGGACAGAGGAGCTTGGTGGGCTACAGTCCATGTGGCTTGGACAGTAAAGAATCTGCCTGAAATGCAGAAGACTGGGTTCGATCCCTGGGTCAGGAAGATCCCCTGGAGAAGGGAATGGCAAACCACTCCAGTATCCTTGCCTGAAAAACTCCATGGACAGAGGAGCTTGGTGGACTACAGTCCATGGGATTGCAAACAGTCGGATATGATTGAACAAGTAACACTCATGGGCTCTAGGGCAGAGGCTCAATAGTTTTGGCACACAGGCTTAGCTGCTCCAATGCATGTGGGATCTTCCTGTGTCAGGGATCGAACCCATATCTACTGCATTGGAGGGCAGATTCTTTAACACTGAGCCACCAGGGAAGCCCCTATATTTAACTTTTTGAGGAAGCATCCTATTTTTACATTCTGTCATTTTACATCCTATCATTTTACATTCCTGTTAGCAGTACACAAGGGTTCCTATTTCATCCTCAGCAACATTGTTATTTTTTAAAAAATACAGTCTACCCTAATGAGTGTGAAGTGATATTCCATTGTGGTTTTGATTTACATTTCCCTATTATATTGGAAAAACCTACCATTCTCCTCTCCTGTGTGTCTCTTTTACTTTAACATAGAACACTTCACTTTGAATAATTCGGTGTTTTTCCCCACATGAAGCAATTCTCTGTGATACCAGGTGGGTATCCTACAATTTAATTCAATTCTGACACTACCTGCTTGGAGATAGCATTAAATTCATAGGTTAAAGGCTCAGTCCCACAAGCCTGCCTTTCACCTCCACTTAAGATGCCAGTTGTAAGTTCAGGTATCACCTATACTTCTGACTAACTGGATATATAAATGAGAGATTCCAATGACTCTCCTTGTTTTCAACTTATTAACTAGAGTGGCTCATAGCACTCCAGAGAACAGTTACTTACATTTACTGGTTTATCAAAGGATATGACAAAGGATACAGTTGAACATCCATATAAAAAGATACATAGGACGAGTTCTGTGAGGTCCTGAGTGCAAGAGCTTCTGTCTCTGAAGAGCTGGGGTGCATCACCCTTCTGGTACTTAGATGTGTTCAGCCACTGGGAAACTCTTTGAACTCCTACTTTGGGGATTTTTATGGAGGCTTCATCACATAGGTATGATCAATTATTGCTCTGTTTCCAATCTCTCTCCCCTCTCTGCAGGATAGGGAGAAAGTGGAGCCAAAAGTCCAAGCTTCTGATCCTAGCTTGGTCATTCTGATAGCCAGCCCCCATCTAGGAACTCACCTAGAGTTGCCTCATCAGAACAAAAGATACTCCTAGTGCTCTTATCACTGGGGTGAAAGACCAAATATTAGAATAAGAGGTGCTCCCAGTGTTCTTAGGAAAGGGTTTTCGGAGTTCTGTGCTAGCAACCAAGAATGTAACCAGATATATATGTTTTCTGTTATCTCACACCTAAGGATTAATGAGCTTTTTGGCTGTTTGTATATCTTTGGAGAAATGTCTATTTAATTCCTTTCCCCATTTTTTAACCTGGTTGTTTGGTTTTTTTGTTGTTGTTGATTTGTAGAGGTTTTAAAAAATATATTTTGGATCCTAATCTCTTATCAAGTATATGGCTTGCAAATATTTTCCCCATGCTGTGGGGTGCCTTTTACTGTGTTGATAGTGTCCTTTGATGCACATCAGTTTTACATTTTGATAGAGATCAACTTATCTTTTTTTTATTCGTTGCCTGTGCATTTGGTATCATTTCCAAGAAAACTTTGGCAAATCAAGTGTCATGAACCCTTTCTTCTATGTTTTTCTAAGAGTTTTATAGATTTAATCTCTTACATTTAAGTCTTTGGTCCAGTTCAAATTAATTTTTGTATCTGGTTTAAGGTAAAGATTCAACTTCATCCTTTAGCTTGTAGATATCCAGTATTCCCAGTGCCATTTGTTCAAGACTGCCCTTCCCCACTGAATGGCCCTGACACCCTTGCTGAAGATCGTGTGACCATTGACCATATATGTGAAGATTTATTTCTGGACTCCCAATTCTATTCCATTGATCTATATGTCTGTATTTGCTAGTAACGCACTGTTTTGTTTATTGTAACTTTGCAGAAAGTTTCAAAATTGGGAAGTATGAGGTCTCCAATTTTTTTTTCTTCAAGATTTTTGTAACTATTCAAAATCCCTTGAGATACTATAGGAGTTTTAGGATGGATATTTTTAGGATTTCTGCCAAAATGTCATTGGGATTTTAATAGGGATTGCTTTTGGTGGCATCATAACATTATTGAATTTTCCAGTTCCTATACATGGATGGATTTCTATTTATTTGTGTATTCCTTAATTTCTTTCAGTAACCTTTAATAATTTTCAGCATAAATATCTTTCACCTTTTGGTTAAGTTTATTCCTGAGTATTTTATTTTCTGATACATATGCATGTATATATATATATAGCATATATAGCGTTGTATTTTTACATGTACATCACAATGATTCCCTATTTGTATATATTGAAAAATGATCACCACAGTAAGTCTAGTTAACATCCATCACCCCACATAATTACACTTCTGATGAGAACTTTTATTTTTATTATTTTTTAAACTTATTTATTTTAATTGGAAGCTAATTACTTTACAGTATTGTAGTGGTTTTGCCATACATTGACATGAATCTGCCATGGCTGTACATCTGTTCCCCATCCTGAACCTCCCTCCCACCTCCCTCCCCATCCCATCCCTCAGGGTCATCCAAGCGCACCAGCCCTGAGCACCCTGTCTCATTCATTGAACCTGGACTGGCGATCTGTTCCACATATGATAATATACATGTTCCAATGCTATTCTCTCAAATCATCCCACCCTCATTTTCTCCCACAGAGTTCACATATTGGGTCATCGTTACCATCTTTCTAAATTCCGTATATATGTGTTAGTATACTGTATTGGTGTTTTTCCTTTCCGACTTACTTCACTCTGTATAATAGGATCCAGTTTCATCCACCTCATTAGAACTGATTCCCATGTATTCTTTTTAATGGCTGAGTAATACTCCATTGTGTTTATGTACCACTGCTTTCTTATCCATCCATCTGCTGATGGACATCTAGGTTGCTTCCATGCCCTAGCTATTGTAAACAGTGCTGTGATGAATATTGGGGTACACGTGTGCCCAGCAGTGGGATTGCTAGGTCGTTTGGCAGTTCTATTTCTAGCTTTTTAAGGAATCTCCACACTGTTCTCCATAGTGGCTATACTAGTTTGCATTCCCACCAACAGTGGAAGAGGGTTCCCTTTTCTCCACACCCTCTCCAGCGTTTATTGTTTGTAGACTTCTGGATAGAAGCCATTCTGACTGGCGTGAGATGGTACCTCACTGGGGTTTTGATTTGCAGTTCTCTGGTAATGAATGATGTTGAGCATTTTTTTCATGTGTTTGTTAGCCATCTGTATGTCTTCTTTGGAGAAATGTCTGTTTAGTTCTTTGGCCCATTTTTTGATTGGGTCATTTATTTTTCTGGAATTGAGCTGCAGGAGCTGCTTGTATATTTTTGAGATTAAATTCTTTGTCAGGTGCTTCGTTTGCTATTATTTTCTCCCATTCTGAAGCCTGTCTTTTGACCTTGCTTATAGTTTCCTCCATTGTGCAAAAGCTTTTAAGTTTAATTAGGTCTCATTATTTGTTTTATTTTTGCTTTTATTTCCATTACTCTGGGAGGTGGGTCATAGAAGATCCTGCTGTGATTTCTGTCAGAGAGTGTTTTGCCTATGTTTTCCTCTAGGACTTTTATAGTTTCTGGTCTTATGTTTAGATCTTTAATCCATTTATTTTTGTGTATGGTGTTAGAAAGTGTTCTAGTTTCATTCTCTTACAAACCAGTTTTCCCAGCACCACTTGTTAAAGAGATTGTCTTTTCTCCATTGTATATTCTTGCCTCCTTTGTCAAAGGTAAGTTTTCCATAGGTGCATGGATTTATCTCTGGGCTTTCTATTTTGTTCCATTGATCTATATTTTTGTCTTTGTGCCAGTACCATACTCTCTTGATGACTGTAGCTTTGTAGTATAGTCTGAAGTCAGGCAGGTTGATTCCTCCAGTTCCATTCTTCTTTCTCAAGATTGCTTTGGTTATTTGAGGTTTTTGTATTTCCATACAAATTGTGAAATTATTTGTTCTCAGTTCAGTTCAGTTGCTCAGTCGTGTCCGACTCTTTGCGACCCCATGAATCACAGCACGCCAGGCCACCCTGTTCATTACCATCTCTTGGAGTTCACTCAGACTCATGTCCATTGAGTCCATGATGTCATCCAGCCATCTCATCATCCTCGGTCATCCCCTTCTCCTCCTGCCCCCAATCCCTCCCAGCATCAGAGTCTTTTCCAATGAGTCAACTCTTCGCATCAGGTGGCCAAAATACTGGAGTTTCAGCTTTAGCATCATTCCTTCCAAAGAAATCCCAGGATTGATCTCCTTCAGAATGGCCTGGTTGGATCTCCTTGCAGTCCAAGGGATTCTCAAGAGTCTTCTCCAACACCACAGTTTGAAAGCATCAATTCTTCGGTGCTCAGCCTTCTTCACAGTCCAACTGTCACATCCATACATGATGACAGGAAAAACCATAGCCTTGACTAGACGGACCTTTGTTGGAAAAGTAATGTCTCTGCTTTTGAATATACTATCTAGTATCTAGGTTGGTCATAACTTTTCTTCCGAGGAGTAAGCATCTTTTAATTTCATGGCTGCAGTCACCATCTGGTTCTGTGAAAAATACCATTGGTAGCTCGATAGGGATTGCATTGAATCTATAGATTGCTTTGGGTAGTATACTCATTTGTCACTCTATTGATTCTTCTGATCCATGAACATGGTATATTTGTCCATCTACTTGTGTCATCTTTGATTTATTTCATCAGTGTTTCATAGTTTTCTATATCTAGGTCTTTTGTTTCTTTAGGTAGATTTATTCCTAAGTATTTTATTCTTTTCATTGCAATGGTGATTGGAATAGTTTCTTTAATTTCTCTTTCTGTTTTCTCATTGTTACTGTATAGGAATGCAAGGGATTTCTGTGTGTTAATTTCATATCCTGCAACTTTACTATATTCATTGATTAGCTCTAGTAATTTTCTGGTGAAGTCTTTAGGGCTTTCTATTTGGGGGATCATGTCATCTGCAAACAGTGAGAGTTTTACTTCTCTTTTCCAATCTTAATTCCTTTTATTTCTTTCTCTTCTCTGATTGGTATGGCTAAAACTTCCGAAACTATGTTGAATAGTAGTGGTGAGACTTGGCGCCCTTGTCTTGTTCCTGACTTTAGGGGAAATGCTTTCAGTTTTTCGTCATTGAGGATAATCTTTGCTGTGGGTTTAACATATATAACTTTTATTATGTTGAGGCACGTTCCTTCTATTCCTTCTTTCTGGAGGGTTTTTAATCATAAATGGATGTTGAATTTTGTCAAAGGCTTTCTCTGCAACTATTGAGATAATCATATGGTTTTTATCTTTCAATTTGTTAATGTAGTGTATTACATTGATTGATTTGCGGATATTAAAGAATCCTTGCATCCCTGAGATAAAGCCCACTTGGTCATGATGTATGATCTTCTTAATATGGTGTTGGATTCTGTTTGCTAGAATTTTGTTGAGGATTTTTGCATCTATGTTCATCAGTGATATTGGCCTGTAGTTTTCTTTTTTGTGGCATCTTTGTCAGGTTTTGTTATTAGGGTGATGGTGGCCTCATAGGATGAGTTTGGAAGTTTACCTTCCTCTGCAATTTCCTGGAAGAGTTTGAGTAGGATAGATGTTAGCTCTTCTCTCAATTTTTGGTAGAATTCAGCTGTGAAGCTATCTGGTTCTGGGCTTTTGTTTGCTTGCAGATTTCTGATTACCATTTCTATTTCCATGCTTGTGATGGGTCTGTTAAGATGTTCTATTTCTTCCTGGTTCAGTTTTGGAAAGTTGTACTTTTCTAAGAATTTGTCCATTTCTTCCAAGTTGTCCATTTTACTCGCCTATAGTTGCTAATAGTAGTCTCTTAAGATCCTTTATATTTCTGTGTTGTCTGTTGTTATTTCTCCATTTTCACTTCTAATTTTGTTGATTTGATTCTTCTCCCTTTGTTTCTTGATGAGTCTGGCTAATGGTTTGTCTATTTATCTCCTCAAAGAACCAGCTTTTTGCTTTGTTGATTTTTGCTATGGTCTCTTTTGTTTCTTTTGCATTTATTTCTGCCCTTATTTTTATGATTTCTTTCCTTCTACTAACTCTGGGGTTCTTCATTTCTTCCTTTTCTAGTTGCTTTAGGTGTAGAGTTAGGTTATTTATTTGACTTTTTCTTGTTTCTTGAGGTAAGCTTGTATTGCTATGAACCTTTTCCCTTAGCACCGCTTTTACTGAGTCCCATAGGTTTTGGGTTGTTGTGTTTTCATTTTCATTCGTTTCTACTCATATTTTGATTTCTTCTGTGATTTGTTGGTTATTCAGAAGCGTGTTGTTTAGCCTCCATATGTTAGAATTTTTAATAGCTTTCTTGCTGTAGCTGACATCTAATCTTACTGCATTGTTATCAGAAAAGATGCTTGGAGTGATTTCAGTTTTTGAATTTACTAAGTCTAGATTTATGGCCCAGGATGTGATCTACCCTGGAGAATGTTGCATGTGCACTTGAGGAAAAGGTGAAATTCCTTGTTTTGGGGTGAAATGTCCTGTAGTTATCAATTACGTCTAACTAGTCCATTGTTACCATTTAAAGTTTGTGTTTCCTTGCTAATTTTCTGTTTAGTTGATCTATCCATAGGTGTAAGTGGGGTATTAAAGTCTCCCACTATTATTATGTTACTGTTAATTTCCCCTTTCATACTTGTTAGCATTTGTCTTACATATTGTGGTGCTCCTATGTTGGGTGCATATATATTTATAATTGTTATATCTTCTTGAATTGATCCTTTGATCATTATGTAGTGTTCTTTGTCTCTTTTCATGGCCTTTATTTCAGAGTCTATTTTATCTGATATGAATATTGCTATTCCTGCTTTCTTTTGGTCTCTGTTTGCATGGAATATCTTGTTCCAGCCCTTCACTTTCAGTCTGTATGTGTGCCTTGTTTTGAGGTGGGTCTCTTGTAGACAACATATATAGGGGCCTTGTTTTTGTATCCATTCAGCCAGTCTTTGTCTTTTGGTTGGGCCATTCAACCCATTTACATTTAAGGTAATTATTGATAAGTATGATCCTGTTGCCGTTTACTTTGTTGTTTTGGGTTTGAGTTTATACACCTTTTCAGTATTTCCTTCCTAGAGAAGATCCTTTAGCATTTGTTGAAGAGCTGGTTTGGTGGTGCTGAATTCTCTGAGCTTTTGTTTGTCTGTAAAGCTTTTGATTTCTCCTGCATCTTTGAATGAGATCCTTGCTGGGTACAGAAATCTGGGCTGTAGGTTATTTTCTTTCATCACTTTAAGTATGTCCTGCCATTCCCTTCTGGCCTGAAGAGTTTCTATTGAAAGATCAGCTGTTATCCTTATGGGAATCCCCTTGTGTGTTATTTGTTGTTTTTCCCTTGCTGCTTTTAAAGCGTCTGCCTCCAATGCAGGAGGACCTGGGTTCGATCCCTGGGTTGGGAAGATCCCCTGGAGAAGAAAATGGCAACCCACTCCAGTATTTTGCCTGGAGAATCCCATGGATGGAGGCGCCTGGTAGGCTATAGTCCACGGGGTTGCAAAGAGTCAGACACGACTGAGCAACTTCACCTCACCTTCATCTCACCTCAGTATGTGTCTTGTGGTGTTTTGCCTTGGGTTTAATCTGCTTGGGACTCTCTGGGTTTCTTGGACTTGGGTGATTATTTCCTTCCCATTTTAGGGAAGTTTTTAGCTATTATCTCCTCAAGTATTTTCTCATGGCCTTTCTTTTTGTCGTCTTCTTCTGAAACTTTTAAGACCTACTCTCTTAGTAACTTTCAAGTACACAGTGAAGTATTGCTAAGTATATTCACCATGCTGTACATTACAACCCAGGTCTTATTTATTTTATAACTAGAAGTTTGTATCTTTTGACCACCTTCACCCTTTTCACCCACTCCCCAATCCTGGCTGCTGGCAACCACCAGTCTAGTATAACTGTGAGGATTTTTTATTTTATTTTATTTTTTTATTTTTATTTTTGTAGGTTTTTATTTTTATTTTTTTAATACTTTATTCTACATTACAATACTGTATTTGTTTTGCCATACATTGACATGAATCAGCCACAGGTGTCCATGATCTCCCAATGCCAAAACCCCTCCCACCTCCCACCCCACATCCTCTCCCTGAATCATCCCGTGCACCCGCCCCATGCGTCCTGCATCCTGTATTGAACATAGACTGGCGCTTCATTCTTACAAGATAGTGTACATGTTTCAATGCCATTCTCCCAAATCATCCCACCCTCTCCCTCTCCCTAAGAGTCCAAAAGTCCGTTCCATACGTCTGAGTCTCTTTTGTTGTCTCACATAGAGGGTCTTCATTACTATCCTTCTAAATTCCATATATATGTGTCAGTATACTGTATTGGTGGTTTTCTTTCTGGCTTACTTCACTCTGTATAATCGGCTCCAATTTCATCCATCTCATTAGAACTGAGTCAAATTTATTCTTTTTAAGGGCTGAGTAGTACTCCATTGTGTATATGTACCACAGCTTTCTTATCCATTCATCTGCTGATGGACATCTAGGTTGTTTCCATGTCCTCGCTATTATAAACAGTGCTGCAATGAACATTGGGGTACATGTGTCTCTTTCAATTCTGGTTTCCTCGGTGTGTATGCCCAGCAGTGGGGTTGCTGGATCATAAGGCAGTTCTATTTGCAATTTTTAAGGTATCTCCACACTGTTTTCCATAGTGGCTGTACTAGTTTGCATTCCCACCAGCAGTGTAAGAGGGTTCCCTTTTCTCCACATCCTCTCCAGCATTTATTGCTTGTAGACTTTTGGATCGCAGCCATTCTGACTGGTGTGAAATGGTACCTCATTGTGGTCTTGATTTGCATTTCTCTGATAATAAGTGATGTTGAGCATCTTTTCATGTGTTTGTTAGCCATCCGTATGTCTTCTTTGGAGAAATGCCTATTTAGTTCTTTGGCCCATTTTTTTATTGGTTCATTTATTTTTTGCGTTTCTTTGTTAATTTTCTGTTTAGTTGATCTGTCCATAGGTGTGAGTGGGGTATTAAAGTCTCCCACTATTACTGTGTTATTATTAATTTCCCCTTTCATGCTTGTTAGCAATTGTCTTACATATTGCGGTGCTCCTATGTTGGGTGCATATATATTTATAATTGTTATATCTTCTTCTTGGATTGATCCTTTAATCATTATGTAGTGGCCTTCTTTGTCCCTTTTCACAGCCTTTGTTTTAAAGTCTATTTTATTGGATATGAGTAATGCTACTCCTGCTTTCTTTTGGTCTTTATTTGCATGGAATATCTTTTTCCAGCCCTTCACTTTCAGTCTGTATGTGTCCGTTGTTTTGAGGTGGGTCTCTTGTAAGCAGCATATATAGGGATCTTGTTTTTGTATCCATTCCGCCAGTCTTTGCCTTTTGGTTGGGGCATTCAACCCATTTACATTTAAGGTAATTATTGATAAGTATGCACCTGTTGCCATTTACTTTAATGTTTTGGGTTCAGGTTTATACGTCCTTTTTGTGTTTCCTGTCTAAAGTCTATCCTTTAGTATTTGTTGGAGAGCTGGTTTGGTGGTGCTGAATTCTCTCAGCTTTTGCTTGTCTGTAAAGCTTTTGATTTCTCCTTCATATTTGAATGAGATTCTTGCTGGGTACAGTAGTCTTGGTTGAAGGTTATTATCTTTCATCACTTTAAGTATGTCTTGCCATTCCCTCCTAGCCTGAAGAGTTTCTATTGAAAGATCTGCAGTTATTCTTATGGGGATCCCCTTGTGTGTTATTTGTTGTTTTTCTCTTGCTGCTTTTAATATTTGTTCTTTGTGTTTGGTCTTTGTTAGTTTGATTAGTATATGTCTTGGGGTGTTCCGCCTTGGGTTTATCCTGTTTGGCACTCTCTGGGTTTCTTGGACTTGGGTGATTATTTCCTTCCCTATTTTAGGGAAGTTTTCAACTATTATCTCCTCAAGTATTTTCTCATAGTCTTTCTTTTAGTCTTCTTCTTCTGGGACTCCTATAATTCGAATGTTGGAGCGTTTCATATTGTCTTGGAGGTCTCTGAGGTTGTCCTCATTTCTTTTAATTCGTCTTTCTTTTTCCCTTGCTGATTCATTTATTTCTACCATTTTCTCTTCTATTTCACTAATCCTGTCTTCTGCCTCCGATAGTCTACTATTTGTAGCCTCCAGAGTGTTTCTGATCTCATTTATTGCATTATTCATTATATGTTGACTCTTTTTATTTCTTCTAGGTCCTTGTTAAACCTTTCTTGCATCTTCTCAATCCTTGACCCCAGGCTATTTATCTGTGATTCCATTTTGATTTCAAGATTTTGGATCATTTTCACTATCAGTATTTGGAATTCTTTCTCAGGTAGGTTCCCTATCTCTTCCTCTTTTGTTTGGTTTGGTGGGCATGTCTCCTGTTCCTTTACCTGCTGGGTATTCCTCTGTCTCTTCATCCTGGTTATATTGCTGCGTTTGGGGTGGCTTTTCTATATTCTGGGAATTTGTGGAATTCTCTTTATTATAGAGCTTCCTCTCTGTGTTTGGGGTTATATCAGTGGCTTGTCAAAGTTTCTTGATTAGAGAGGCTTGTGTTGAGGCTCTGGTGGGTGGAGTTGGATTTCCTCTCTCTGGAGTGCTGTGAAGTGTCAAGTAATGGGTTATGGGACGTCAATGATTTTGGAGTATTTTGAGCTGCCTATGTATTGAAGCTCAGGGGCTTGTTCTTGTGTTGCTGGAGAATTTGCGTGGTATGTCTTGCTCTGGAGCTTGTTGGCCCTTGGGTGGTGCTCAGTTTCAGTATAGGTATGAAGGCGTTTGATGAGCTCTTATTGGATAATGTTCCCTGTATTCAGGAATTCTTTGATGATCTCAGGATTTGGACTTACGCCTCCTGATTCTGGTTTTCAGATTTATTTTTACAATAGCCTCATGATTTCTCCATCTATTCAGCACTATTGTTAAAACATCTGGGTTAATGATGATAGGTTTCTCCACTTTGAGGGTCGTCCCTAGAGGATCGCTGAGTTACTGGTTTTTTTTTTTTTTTTTTAATAATTAAATTTATTTATTTTTTGAGTTACTGGTTTTGAAGCCGATGATCCTCTTTGCTGGATGCCTGATGTCCTCTGCCAGCAGTCAGAAGTTGTTTTGTGGAATTTACTCAGCTTTGAAATGTTCTTTTAATGAAGTAGTGAGGCAGCAAGTGTTCTCCCCCTCCTATTCCTCCGCCATCTTTTTCGTCCCCGATTTTTTTTTTTTTTAATAAAACTTCACATATAAGAGACCTCAGATTGTATTTCTCTGACTTAATTCACTTAACATAGTGCCCTCAAGGTCAATCCATGTAGTCACAATTGGTAATATTTCCCTCTTTTTGTGACTGAATGGTGGCTCAAAGGTAAAATAATTCACCTGCCAATGCAGGAGATGTGGGTTTGATCCCTAGGTTGGGAAGTTCCCCTGGAGAAGGAAATGGCAACCCACTCCAGTATTCTTGCCTGGAAAATCCCATGGACAGAGGAGCCTGGCAGGCTATATAGTCCATGGGGTCACAAAGATTTGGGTACAACTTAGTGACTAAACAGCAGAAATATTCCATTGTATATGTATATTACATTTTCTTTCTAGTCATCCGTACATGGGCTGTTTCCATATCCTGGGTATTGTAAATAATGCTGCAGTCCACATTGGGATTGCATAATTATTTTCAACTTAGTGTTTCTGTTTCCTTCAGATAAATACCCAGAATTGGAATTGCTAGATCATGTAGTAGTTCTGTGTTTAACTTTTTGAAGACCCTGTATACTGCTTTCCATAGTGGCCATACCAATTTACATTTCCCCCAACAGTGCACAACAATTCCCTTTTCTTCACTCTCTAACCAATACTTGTTATCTTTTTGAAAATAGCCATTCTGACAGATCTGAGGTGATAATTCACTGTGGTTTTAATTTGCATTTCCCAAAATGCTAGTGGTGTTGAGTACTTTTTCATGTATCTGTTGACCATGTGTTTGTCTTCTTTGGAAAAAAGTCTATTCAGATCCTCTGCCCATTTTTAAATCAGATTGTTTGCTTTTTCCCCTTTGAGTGTTATGAGCTCTTTATATATTTTGGATAATAACCCCTTATCAGACATATTATCTGCAGATATTAAATATTAACTAATTAAATATTAAAATATGATCAGGCATATTTCCCATGTGATAGGTTGCCTTTTCCTTTTGTTGATGCTTTTCTTTGCTGTACAGAAGCTTTTGGTTAGGTGTAGTCCGACTTATTTATTTTTGGTTTTGTTGCCTGTACTTACTCTTTTTGATACTATTATAAATGGAACTATTTTCTTAATTCCCTTTACAGATTGTTCATTATTGGTGTATAGAAATGCAGCTGGTTTTTGTATGTTATTTTGTACCCTGCAAATTTACTGAATTCATTTATTAGTTCTAATGAGCTTTTTTGGGAGGAGGAATATTTAGAATGTTCTACATACAAGAACATGTGATCTGCAAACAGATAATTTTACTTCTTCCTTTTCAATTTGGATGCCTTTTATTTAATTTTCTTGTCTACTTTCTGTGACTAGAATTTCCTTTTGATATTGAACATTGTTTATCAGAGAATGTTTTAATTCCTCCCTCATTTTTGAAGGACAGTTTAGTCAGATATAATATGGAAGTCTCAGTTAACATTTATTCTTTCAGCTATATAAGTATGTTATGCCACTTCTAGCCTCTGAGGTTTTCACTTAGAAATTTGCTGATCTTCTTATTGAGGATCACTTGCACATGAATCACTTTTTCTTGCTCCTTTCAGGATTCTCACTTGAGGTGTTGGCAGTTTGATTATAATGTATCCTGGTGTAAGCCTCTTCAGTTCATCTTACTTAGAGTTCATTGAAGTTCTTGGACATGTGAATCCATATTTTCCCTCAAATTTGGGAAGGTTTCAGCCATTATTTCTTCAAATAACCTCTCTACTCCTTTTTCTTTCAGTCTCTGGGACTGTCCTAATGCACATGTTACTTGATGTCCCATAAGTCTTTTAATCTCTGTTGACTTATCTTCATTGGTTTTGCCCCTCTGACTTGATAATTTCATGTGATATCTTCAGTGTCGCTGATCCCTTCTTCCTGTTTCAGTCTACTGTTGAGCCCCTTTAGTGGATATTTTTGTTGAGCTCCTGTATTTTCAACTCTACAATTTCTTTTTTGTTTCTTTTTATAATTTTTAACCTCTGTTGATATTCTCATTTAAAAAATATATCCCTTTCCTGATTCCCTTGGTTCTTTGTATTTTCCCTTAGTTCTTTGAGCATATTTAGGATAGTTGTTTTAGTCTTTGTCTGGGACTTCTGTGCCTGTGCTTTTTCAGGGACAGTTTCTGCCACTTTATTTTTTTCCTTGAATGTGGCATTTTCCCCCATTTCTTTGTATACTTTGTAATTCTTTAAAATGGAAAATTAGTTTGTTTTTTTTTTAAAGCAGCCTTGCAGATAGGCTCTGTGCTGGTGAAGACATTTGCTAACTAACAAGGCTCTGAGCTTTGGCTTTGGTTCCTTTATACTCTGTGGTGCCTAATCCTTATATTTTATTTTCCAAAATTCCTGAACAAGCCAATTATTTTTCAGTCATTGATTTGAAGGATGCTTTCTAGAATTAAGCCTGTGCTAAATTATCCTCTACCTATGACTTTAAGACTATTGAGAGGATTCTTAGGCATTACAGGCTACTACACATTTAGATTTGAGTTATAGGGAACTTGCCAGGCCTTTATATAAACTTATAACTGAGATAGTTACCAAGTTTATAACTTTATATACACTTATAACAAGATCATGGCATCTGGTCCAATCACTTCATGGGAAATGGATGAGGCAAGAGTGGAAACGTGACAGACTTTATTTTCTTGGGCTCCAAAATCACTGCAGACGGTGACTGCAGCCATGAAATTAAAAGACACTTGCTCCTTGTAAGAAAAGCTATGACAAAGCAAGATAGAATATTAAGAAGCAGAAACATTACTTTGCCGACAAAGGTCTGTCTAGTCAAAGCTATGGTTTTTCCAGTGGCCCTGTATGGATGTGAGTGTTGGACTGTGAAGAAGACTGAGCACCAAAGAATTGATGCTTTTGAGGTGTGGTGTTGGACAAGACTCTTGAGAGTCCCTTGGACTGCAAGGAGATCCAACCAATCCATCCTAAAGGAAATCAGTCCTGAATATTCACTGGATATGAAGAAAATATTCATTGGACATAAAAGACAAGAGGGAGGATGAGAGATACTTCTTAGGCAGGTTGATAAGAAGTCCAGGGTCCCTGAGGAGGACAAAGGAGTCTGGGGCTGTCAAGAAGGAGAGAAGGACAAACATTTTTTTTTTTTCTGCGTGCTTTGTCTTAGTAGGTATAACAATGTATTTTGTTCAAGGACATGTTTCTCCTTAACAAGAACCATCAGCCTAATCCTGTTATCTTAAGAGGTATGTTGTAAGGTATGGTTCAGTTCAGTTCAGTCGCTCAGTCCTGTCCAACTCTTTGCTACCCCATGAATCGTAGCACGCCAGGCCTCCCTGTCTATCACCATCTCCCGGAGTTCACTCAGACTCACGTCCATTGAGTCTGTGATGCCATCCAGCCATCTCATCCTCGGTCATCCCCTTCTCCTCCTGCCCCCAATCCCTCCCAGCATCAGAGTCTTTTCCAATGAGTCAACTCTTTCCATGAGGTGGCCAAAGTACTGGAATTTCAGCTTTAACATCGTTCCTTCCAAAGAAGTCCCAGGGCTGATCTCCTTCAGAATGGACTGGTTGGATCTCCTTGCAGTCCAAGGGATTCTCAAGAGTCTTCTCTAACACCACAGTTCAAAAGCATCAATTCTTTGGTGCTCAGCCTTCTTCACAGTCCAACACTCACATCTATACATGACCACTGGAAAAACCATAGCTTTGACTAGACAGACCTTTGTTGGCAAAGTAATGTTTCTGCTTCTAAATATTCTACCTAGCTTTGTCATAGGAAAACACAGCAGTGGCCACAGGAGTGGAAAAGGTCAGTTTTCATTCCAATTCCAAAGAAAGGCAATGCCAAAGAATGCTCAAATACCGCACAGTTGCACTCATCTCACATGCTAGTAAAGTAATGCTCGAAATTCTCCAAGCCAGGCTTCAGCAATATGTGAACCGTGAACCATGATGTTCAAGCTGGTTTTAGAAAAGGCAGAGTAAACAGAGATCAAATTGCCAACATCTGCTGGATCATGGAAAAAGCAAGAGAGTTGCAGAAAAACATCTATTTCTGCTTTATTGACTATGCCAAAGCCTTTGACTGTGTGGATCACAATAAACTGTGGAAAATTCTGAAAGAGATGGGAATACCAGACCATCTGACCTGCCTCTTGAGAAACCTATATGCAGGTCAGGAAGCTAGACATGGAACAAGAGATTGGTTCCAAATAGGAAAAGGAGTACGTCAAGGCTGTATATTGTCACCCTGCTTATTTAACTTATATGCAGAGTACATCATGAGAAACACTGGACTGGAAGAAGCACAAACTGGAATCAAGATTGCTGGGAGAAATATCAAAAACCTCAGATATGCAGATGACACCACCCTTATGGCAGAAAGTGAAGAGGAACTAAAAGCCTGTTGATCAAAAGTGAAAGAGGAGAATGAAAAAGTTGCCTTAAAGCTCAACATTCAGAAAACTAAGATCATGGCATCTGGTCCCATCACTTCATGGCAGATAGATGGGGAAACAGTGGAAACAGTAACAGATTTTATTTTTTTGTGCTTCAAAATCACTGCAGATGGTGACTGCAGCCATGAAATTAAAAGATGCTTACTCCTTGGAAGAAAAGTTATGACCAACGTAGATAGCATATTCGAAAACAGAGACACTACTTTGCCAACAAAGGTCCGTCTAGTCAAGGCTATGGTTTTTCCAGTGGTCATGTATGGATGTGAGAGTTGGACTGTGAAGAAGCCTGAGCGCCGAAGAATTGATGCTTTTGAACTGTGGTGTTGGAGAAGACTCTTGAGAATCCCTTGGACTGCAAGGAGATCCAGCCAGTCCATTCTCAAGATCAGCCCTGGGATTTCTTTGGAAGGAATGATGCTAAAGCTGAAACTCCAGTACTTTGGCCACCTCATGGAAAGAGTTGACTCATTGGAAAAGACTCTGATGCTTGGAGGGGAGGGGCCAGGAGGAGAAAAAGATGACAGAGGATGAGATGGCTGGATTGCATCACTGACTCAATGGATGTAAGTTTTGAGTGAACTCTGGGAGTTGGTGATGGACAGGGTGGCCTAGCGTGCTACAACTCATGGGGTTGCAAAGAGTCGGACAAGACTCAGTGACTGAACTGAACTGAACTGAACTCAATCTTGTTATTTAAGATGTATGTTGGGGGAGTGGGTCTGATAAAAGTATATAAGGCCTTGATAAGACTAGTGAGTAGGGCACTCTCCTTCTCCTTTCTGATTTCTCTTGTCAGAAGCTTTCTCTGTCCCTTTTTGTACTTTAATAAAACTCTGCTACACCGGAGCTCTGGAGTGATCAAGCCTGGTCCCTGGTCCTGAAGCTGTATATTCTTTGGAGATCATGTATCCAACATCGTTCACCATAAGTTATCAGATGTATACAGAGTAGAGGCTACTCTGAGCTAGCTGGTGCCAATGTACAGTTTTTTTTCCCCCTGGGGGTGTCCTATCTGATTGTCTATTCATTACTGCTTCAGAGAAATAGAAGCATCAACTTTCTACCAATTTCTTCCTCAGAAGCAATGGAAGGATGGAGTTTTGACATCATCCTTGTTCTTTTCTTTCCTGTTCTGTTTTTCTTCAAGGCCCTAGTTTTACTCTTAAAAAAAAAAAAAAAAAAAAAAAAAAAACTGTTGTGATTATTTTGAAGACCTACAGAAAGAGATACCATCTGAAAACTTTCACATAGGCCAGTCATAGGACTTAGAGATCAGAGGGAACCAATCTTCTTCTTTAAGAAAGACCACTTTAAGTCCTCTGGCCAAGTATCTATCTTTCTTTTCTGAATCCTGTTGCAACTTTTCAGTTCATCCAGAGATAAAATAGTTATCCGTTTGCCTGTGTGCTCTCTGCGACCCTATGGACTATGGCTCACCAGGCTCCTCTGTGCATGTGATTTCCCAGGCAAGAATACTGGAGTGGCTTGCCATTCCCTTCTCCAGGGGATCTTCCTGACTCAGGGATCAAACCCACGTCTCTTTGTGTCTCCTGCATTGGCAGGCAGATTCTTTACCACAGTACCACCCAGGAAGCCCCTAATTGTCAGTTTACTGAACTTCAAATAGAAAGGTAGGAAAGGGTAGTCTCTCAGTAAACTTGTTTGTTTACTCAAAATTGGTGCTAGGACTCAGCAAATTTGGTGAAGATTCCCAGTTACTAGTTGCTTATGTAATTGCGATCTATTTTTGTCAGGTTTCATCCTCACATACCTTTGGCTACACACTGGGAACAGCCTCAAGATTGTCAATCAGGAGTGCAAGAAGAACCACAAAGAGAATTTAAGAGAAAAAACAGAGATTAAACCTAAGTGAAGAGATGTGTAGACAGCCCTTCCTTGTAAGTCTAAAGAGAGAAATTTTGAATTGCCTTATCAAAAAGGAATGGCAGCAGCAAGACAGATGGAGATATGACCTCCAGATCCTTGAAGATTAAGCCTGTGATTTGATATAAGAATATGAGAATTGATATAAGCAGAATGGGAGAGAGATCAGTAATGCAGGTTGTGGTATGAAATGATTAGACTATAGGCTACTGCATGAGCAAAAACTGTCCTTTGCATGGAGGCATGTGGATGCTTAATTAACTGAGGCATTATAAGGCTGGCACAATATTATTACAGTGACTACCATTCTTATGAAGCATTATATATGATGCTAGAACAGTCTTCAATAGTATTCTTATTAACAACAGAAAAGCTGTACAGTCCATGCTTTCCTCTGATTCTTGCCCATGTAATAGTCACTTCCTGTAAGGGAAGGGTTAGTTTTGTGATGATATAACAAATTACATAAAATGAACTCCTGTGGTTGTCATCTAGAATATTGAGATGGTTTCCACTCTACAGAATGGTAGAATGGGAATACTGATGAGAATCTTAAGGGAATAGAAATGGCAGCAGCACTTTGGCAAAGAAGGAAAAGCAGATGGAATCCTAGGGAGCTTTGGCTAGGGACTGGACCTGAGCCTGAGAAATGACACTAAAGTTGCATAGTAAGTAAGTAAGTAAGTAAAGTCGCTCAGTCGTGTCTGACTCTTTGCGACCCCATAGACTGTAGCCTACCAGGCTCCTCCCTCCATGGGATTCTCCAGGCAGGAGTACTGGAGTGGGTTGCCATTTCCTTCTCCAGGGGATCTTCCCAACACAGGGATCGAACCCGGGTCTCCTGCATTCCAGGCAGACACTTTAACCTCTGAGCCACCAGGGAAGCCCAAAGTTGCATATTAGAAAAGCTGTATGTGGGATTTATCACATCTCTCATATCCTATTGTTATCATAATCAAACTTTATCATTTTGAAGGTGAGAAACCAAGAAACAGTGACGTACATGAGAGTCATTTTTTTAAGCACACACGATTAATTGAATTGAGTTTATATCTTTTGATTCTCAGCCCAGGCCTGATCCTTTTGGACTACAGTGCCCCTAATGGAAATGTACCAAAGGAAAATAGGTCCTACTCAAGTGTGAAGAATCAAGCAAAGGGTTAACTGGACTTAAGAGTGGATACCAAACTACTTTTTCTTTTTTAAGTTTGATAGAAGCAAACAAACTGTTGGAAGAATTAGAAGATATTTTCTGTGTTGAGAACTTGATTTTTATGTGCTTTCAGTACTGAATCATCCTAGCATGTTGTAATAGAAAGGTGTTGGGTTTAAGTACTTATTCCTTCCTTTATCAAAAATGTGTTACTTAACTTCTCTGAGCCACAGTTTCTTCATCTGTAAAGTGGAGATAGTAACAGTGCCTAATTTATCGGGCAATTGTGAGGATTAAAAGAGATAATGCATGTAAAGCCAAAAATAGTAGCGCTAAAGAGTTCTCTGAATCTAGTTAAAGCGCTTTGGGCCATGTGTAGAATGGTACATCTCCCTGGAGAGAAAGTATTTTCCCAAGTATGAGTTTTAACACACACTGAAATGTGGTTTTGCTCATCCAGGAAAACCCAGGACCACAGGGACTTCATCTTTATGACTCCTTTTTCCTCCTCATCATTATCTTAGACCCCAGAAGACAGGACTGGATTTCATAGGCAGCTCTGTAATTCAGCATAAGAAAACAAGGCTAGAAATTCCACCAGAGATGAGGGCTTTGCTTGCCCTTGGGTGGGGTTTCTTAGCCTCCATACTATTGATGTTTTCACCTGGGTACTTCTTTGTTGTTGCGGGTGGGGGGGTGGGCTGTGCTGTATACTGGGGGCTTTCCTGCTGGCTCAGACAATAAAGAACCTGCCTGCAATGCAGAAGACCTGGGTTTGATCCCTGGGTTAGAAAGATCCCTTGGAGAAGGGAATGGCAACCCACTCCAGTGTTTACTACAGGTTGTTTAGAAGCATCCCTGGCCTCTACCTATTAGATGCCAGTGGCACTTCATTCTTTCCCCTGGTTGTGCTGGCCAAAATACCCCCAGATATTGCCAAATGTCCTGTGGGACACGGGGCAACTTTGAGAACCTAGGAGAAATGAATCTGCTAGCTGTTTAGCACACAAACATCCTGTAGGATAAGCTAATGAAATCTTTAGGAATGATTGGTAATTTAAAGGGCAAGGAAAAATGAAGAAAAGAATTCAGGCAGAAGAACACTCTGAATTTTGAAAGAGAACCTGTGTTATATTTCAGGTCTTACTGATACAGAGATTAATAAGACATAGCTTCTGCTCTCAAGTGGCTCGCGTTTTAATGGGAAGGTCCACCACTTGAACCATGAGAATGCCATGGAGTGAGTGCTGTGTCCAAGATACATAGAAGGTGCTGTGGGGCAGTGGGAGCCCAGAGGTTGGGCACCCATATTAGTGGGGTACAGGAAAGGCTTTCCAGAAGAGATCATATGTGAGCTGAAGAATGAGAAAGGATTAGCCTGGCAAAGATAAAGGGAGGATGGAAGAGACATAAGAGAATTTGGGGTTTGGTTGGAAGTGCAGATCATTTAGGTTGGTTGGGAGAGGAGCATTCAAGAACAAGGAATGGTGGAAGAGATGGCATGTAAGAACTAGGAGGCAGGAGGGAAAGGATATATACATGGCTCAGTGGTAAAAGAATCTGCCTGTGAAGGCAGGAGTTGCAAGAGATCCCAGTTCAATCCCTGGGTACTGAAGATCCCGTGGAGAAGGAAATGGCAACCCACTCCAGTATTCTTGCATAGAGTATCCCATGGAGAGAGGAGCCTGGCAGGCTACAGTCCATAGGGTTGGAAAGAGTCGGACACGATTGAGCATGCACACACTATATATATATATATATATACACACACACACACACACACACACACATACACATATATAATTTTGATTGGTTCATGTTGTTTTTTGGCAGAAACCAACACAAAACTGTAAAACTATTTTCCATCAACTAAAAATATAAGTAACATTTTAAAAATAGCTAAGAGAGCCTACCCTTTAACAAAAACTTTGAGAATATAAAAATAAAGCTGATTGAAAATTAAAAAAAAAAGATAGGAAGCAGATCATGAAAGTCCCTCTACGCCACATGAAAGACAACCCTGAGAACTACCAAGAGCCATTGAGTTTCTCCATTATCTTGTTTGACTTTAAGGAAGATTACTTTAGCTGCAGGGTAGAAGATAGATTGGAAGTAGGGTGACCAGTCAGGAGGTTATTATTATAGTCCAAGTGAGAGATGATTATGACTTGAGTTAGGGTAGTGGCAGTGAAAAGGACTTCAAGATTTGTTTATGTGATGAGAACAATAGGATGTGGGAATGAGTTAGGTATGGGACAATTTCTGGTTTGTGCTATTTGTATGCTATTCACTAGGATGGACAACACTGGGAATAAAAGAGGTTTGGAAGGAAGATGAAGTTTAATTTGGGAGAAGTTGAATTTGAAATAGATGTGATCACTGAGGTGGGGGTATCTAGTAGACATTAAATATATAAACCTGAAGATCAGGAGAGAATTTAGGGTAAAGATTCAAGATTAAGAGTCATCAGGAGAAACAAGCCATGGAAATGGATGAAATAGTCCAAGGAGAATGTGTATACTGAAAAGGGATGAGGGCTAAGGATATTCCTAGGGCCTGGTTCTTCACTTCATTTTATCACATCCTCTGAGAAGCATTGCTTCACTAACTTATGTAAAATATCACCTCATCACTCTATCCCTTTGCCCTGCTTTCATTTGGTAACACATTACAATTGCACATTATGTTACATATATGACCCGTTAGCTTTTAGGCTACTCTCAGATATTTACAATAATATAATCAATAGGCATTACAAAGTTCAACCACTCCAAATTAAAAATTTTTCTCACATTGAATTTAAAGCTTCTTCATCCCCCAACCTCCAGTGCAGTTGACTGGAGATCCCACATATCTTCACTGAAGAAAAGTGCCTTAGTCTGTTCTCTCACTCTCCTGGCTCCTTCCTGCCCTACTTGCTGTGCTGCTTCAAGTTCCTCTAGTGTTGACAGTCCCAGTAGGTAGGAAGAGAGAGTCTTAAAGGGACAGTGAGGCTTAATTGAGTGGACCTTTGAGTGGATCTGGTGTAATCCGGCTATCAGTGCCCCAGTACTGTCTTTTCTTGCAGTGTATTTTTGTGGTTTCTTCAGAGACTCCTTCACTTCCCACGCCCCTAGGGACCTCCTCCCTGTGCCATTCCTGCTGGGAACAAGATACACTATCTTCCCCTATGGCTCTTGCTCACACAACTCTCTCCTCATGGGATCCTCATTCTTCTGCTGGAGTTGCTAGATACACTCTAAGGAAACTACCTGGCCCATAGAAAACATGGTCCCTTGGAAGTCTAGACCTCTCTTTGTCCTGCTGTTGTGAACAACTTCAACCAGTTTTCTGCCTTCAGTTTTTCTTCAGGTGAAAGTCAAGCACAAGCTTGCCTTATTCAAACACCACAGGACACATGTTAAGTTCTCCCACAAACTCTTCCTGCCTTAGTGGCTCCATAGGCAGGCCTAAACATTTCTGAAGTGCAGCAAGCCTTCAACCTGAGATTAAGATACCAGTCTCACCTCTTGAAAGGTTTAACTGAGACCTTTTTGCTTGCCTTGAACAGAGCTTCCCTGGCCCAGGTAGTAAAGAATCTGCCTGCAATGTGGGAAATGTGGGTTCTATCCCTGGGTTGGGAAGATCCCCTGGGAAGGGAATGGCAACCCAGTCCAGTATTCTTGCCTGGAGAATCCCATGAACAGGAATTCTGGAATTCTGGAATTGGGATTCGTGGGCTACAGTCCATGGAGTCCCAAAGAGTCGGACATGACTGAGTGACTAACATACTTAACAGGGGAACCATAGTGCCTTCTACTCCCATTAATCCTCTTAAACGTTCTCTTTCTCTTCCTCGAATTAATTTCTAGAGTTCTCCTGGATGTAAGGGAGGTGACTGGTGAGTAATGATAATTGAAATACCAGTTTAGCTACCTCTTAGTACTTATTTGATGTGATTATTTATAACTGAGAAGCAATATAAAATACTAGTTAAGAACATAGACTCTGGAGCCATACTGTCTGGTTTCAAATCCGACCTCTCTGTGCCTCAGTTTTTTTATTTGTAAAATGGGAGTAGTAATGGTATCTATATATCACAGGATTTTTTGTGAGGACTAAATGTATATGTGTGTGTCTTAGATTAATATCTTAGAAAAGTAATTGGTATAATAGTAAGTGCTATGTGTGTTTGCTACTCTGCAACTATTTATTGTTCTTTGACTTAGAATGTAAGCTCCATGTGTGCAAGATCTTTGTTTGTTTGTTTACTGCTGCATTTGCAGCTCCTAAAACCAGTGCATTTAATAAGCACTAGTAAATGTTAGTGCCCACAGATTTCTCCTGAGTAAATGTGATGGTTAAGCCTTGAATGTTAAAGTGTAGGCAGACAAAGTGTGGTCTGAGAAGAGTAAGAAAGAGAGAGAGGAGAACCAGGAAGCTATGATATTCCAGAAACGATAGGAGAGGAGGAGAGCTTCCCTGGCTCAGGTGGTAAAGGATCGCCTACAATGCGGGAGACCTGGGATTGATCCCCGAGTTTGGAAGATCCCCTGGAGGAGGGCATGGTATCCTACTCCAGTATCCTGCTTGGAGGATCCCATGGACATAGGAGCCTGATGGGCTACAGTCCATGGGGCTGCAAGGAGTCGGACATGACTGAGTGACTAACACTTTGTCACTTTCATAGGAGAAGAGACTTAAATAAGAAGCAGGCAATAGCATCAAACATTGCTAGAGTGGGAAAGGAAAATAAAACACATATGGTCATTACATTTTGTAACAAGGCGCCCCTATCTTTTGCTTTCATAGCCTGGTAAATAATGGATTTCCTTCCTTCAGAAATACTTTTATTAGAATGAGTGACCACTCAGAATAAATCTTTGAATTGTTCTTAAAAGTTACCAACCCTCAAAGAATAAACCAATCCTGCACTTATTTATTTTGGCCATAATCACAAAGGGCCCGTTCTCAATAAAATTCTGTACATTTAACCCTGACGTCGACCCTCCTCTTGAATCATTAAACCTGCTGTTAACATCTGCATTCAACTCCATGCCATTTCTCCTAAGAATGTCCCTCTCTCCCTTTTCCTTTCCCTCAACCCATCCTCTCTTTTCAAGAGTATAAGTAGTATATATATAGAGCCCTTACAACTAATAATAAAAGACAAATAATCTAATTTAGAAATGGACAAATGATTTAAATAGGCATTTCTTCAAAGAAGATATACTAATGGCTAGTAAATACATGAAAAGGTGCTCAACATCTTTAGTTATTAGGGAAATGCAAATCAAAACTACAATAATATACCCATTTCACATCCACTGGAATGTCTAATCAAAAAACCAATAATAACCACTGTTACCAAGGATGTGGATAAATTAGGACTGTCATACATTGCTGGTGGGAATGTAAATGCCGTAGCCACTTGGGAAACCAGTCTGGCTATTTTTGAACTGTGGGTCTGGAGAAGTCTCTTGAGAATCCCTTGGACAGCAAGGGGATCCAACCAGTCCATCCTAAAGGAGATCAGTCCTGGGTGTTCACTGGAAGGACCAGTGCTGAAGCTGAAACTCCAGTACTCTGGCCCCCTGATGTGAAGAGCTGACCCCTCGGAAAAGCCCCTGATTGAACGCAAGAGGAGAAAGGGATGGCAGAGGATGAGATGGCTGGAAGGCATTGCCGACTCAATGGACATGAGTGTGAGTAAACTCCAGGAGTTGGTGATGGACAGGGAGGCCTGGCGTGCTGCAGTCCATGGGGTCGCACAGAGTCCAACACAACTGAGAGACTGAACCGAACTGAACTGAGTGTCTGGGTTTGCTTGAATTGGACCCCTCACAATATTTGGCATAAGAATTAGAGCACAGTATCCTTGGGGCAAACAAGGAGGCTCAAAAAGAAATAGACAGCAGTTTGTAAGGCATAGGATCTGTGTAAACAGGGCGCTGACTTTTGGTTCATCGTTGATGTTTGTCCCTGTGTATTTGTAGCTGGTTCGTGAGACTGTCTTAGAGTAAAGGAGTCAGATTCTAACATTCTCCTTAATGAGGTGGACCTTGGAGAGTAAGAATGTGCACATATAGAAAGAAGTAAGAACACAAAATACTATTACTGAGGAATAAGGGGATTGGACTAAATATTTTCTGAATTCTCTGCTGGATGAAGGTATTTCCAGCTCTGCCAAAGACCACCTGCAAAGAAGAAGCAGAGAAGTGCTTGGTCTGAGTTCCCTACAGGCCAGGATAGGGAGGTGAACACATTCATAGCCCAGGGCTGAGCAGCAGGCCCTGTGAGCTGAGTTGGCATAGCTAGACAGAACAAAAGAATTTCCTTTTGAAGCGGCTTCTTCACACTTCAGGATGTAGGCAGGGTACTGAAGGACTAAAGTATGGAAGAAAAATAAGGGTAGAGCCTGGAAGCTGAATTTTTCTGTCTAATCTGTTAGAATTAAAATAATTTTTTTTTTCCCTTCTAAAGTTTTTCCAAAAATTTTATATCATCAATGCCATATTTGCTCATTATAAGAAAGGTGAAAGTTAAAATTTAAAAAATATAGTTCACTTCACTCACACAGTCGAGTCCTACTCTTTATGACCCCATGGGCTGCAGCATGCCAGACCCCCCTTGCCATCACCAGCTCCCGGAGTTTACTCAAACTCATGTCCATTGAGTCAGTGATGCCATCCCACAATCTCATCCTCTGTCATCCCCTCTGCTCCTGCATTCAATCTTTCCCAGTGTCAGGGTCTTTTCCAAGGAGTCAGTTCTTTGCATCAGGTGGCCAAAGTATTGGAGTTTCAGCTTCAGCATCAGTCCTTCCAATGAATGTTCATGACTGGTTTCCTTTAGGATGGACTAATTGGATCTCCTTGCAGTCCAAGGGACTCTCAAGAGTCTTCTCCAGTTGGATCTCCTTGCAGTCCAAGGGACTCTCAAGAGTCTTCTCCAACACCACAGTTCAAAAGCATCAATTCTTCAGGGCTCAGCTTTTTTTTTATGGTCCAACTCTCACATCCATACATGACCACTGGAAATAGCTTTGACTTGTAACTTTGTTGGCAAAATAACGTCTCTGCTTTTTAATATGCTGTCTAGGTTGCTCATAACTTTTCTTCCAAGGAGCAAGTGTCTTTTAATTTCATGGCTGCAGTCAACATCTGCAAGGATTTTCTAGCCCCCCAAAATAAAGCCTGTTACAGTTTACACTGTTTCCCCATCTACTTGACATCAAGGGATGGGACCAGATGCCATGATCTTAGTTTTCTGAATGTTGAGTTTTAAGCCAACTTTTTCACTCTCCTCCTTCACTTTCATCAAGAGCCTCTTTAGTTCTTCTTCCTTTCTGCCATGATGTGCTCTGCATATAAGTTAAATAAGCATGGTGACAATATACAGCCTTGATGCACTCCTTTTCCTATTTGGAAACAGTCTGTTGTTCCATGTCCAGTTCTAACTGTTACTTCCTGACCTGCATACAGATTTCTCAAGAGGCAGGTTAGGTGGTCTGGTATTCCCATCTCTTTCAGAATTTTCCACAGTTTATTGTGATCCACACAGTCAAAGGCTTTGGCATAGTCAATAAAGCAGAAGTAGATGTTTTTCTGGAACTCTCTTGCTATTTTGATGATCCAGCAGATGTTGGCAATTTGATCTCTGGTTCCTCTGCCTTTTCTAAAACCAGCTTGAACATCTGGAAGTTCATGGTTCATATACTGTTGAAGCCTAGCTTGGAGAATTTTGAGCATTACTTTGCTAGCATGTGAGATGAGTGCAATTGTGCGGTAGTTTGAGCATTCTTTGGCATTGCCTTTCTTTGGAATTGGAATGAAAACTGACCTTTTCTACTCCTTTGGCCACTGCTGAGTTTTCCCAATTTGCTGGCATATTGAGAGCAGCACTTTCACAGCCTCATATTTTAGGATTTGAAATAGCTCAACTGGAATTCCCTCACCTCCACTAGCTTTGTTCATAGTGATGCTTCCTAAGGCCCACTTGACTTCACATTCCAGGATGTCTGGCTCTAGGTGAATGGTCACACCATCATGATTATCTGGGTTGTAAATATCTTTTTGTATGGTTCTTCTGTGTATTCTTGCCACCTCTTCTTAATGTCTTCTGCTTCTGTTAGGTCCATACCATTTATGTCCTTTATTGTACCCACCCATCTTTGCATGAAAAGTTCCCTTGGTATCTCTAATTTTCTTGAAGAGATCTCTGGTCTTTCCCATTCTATTGTTTTCCTCTATTTCTTTGCATTGATCACTGAGGAAGGCTTTCTTTTCTCTCCTTGCTATTCTTTGGAACTCTGCATTCAAATGGGTATATCATTCTTTTTCTCCTTTGCCTTTCACTTCTCTTCTTTTCATATCTATTTGTAAGGCCTCCTCAGACAACCATTGTGCCTTTTGCATTTCTTTTTTGGGGGATGGTCTTGATCCTTGTGTGCTGTACAATGTCACAAACCTACGTCCATAGTTCTTCAGGCACTCTGTCTATCAGATTTAATCCCTTGAATCTATTTGTCACTTCCACTGTATAATCATAAAGGAATTTTATTTAGTTCTCACTTGAATGGTCTAGTGGTTTTCCCTACTTTCTTCAAGTCTAAATTTGGCAATTAAGAGTTCGTGATCTGAGCCACAGTCAGTTCCTGGTCTTCTTTTTGATGACTGTATAGAGCTTCTCCATCTTTGGATGCAAAGAATATAATCAATCTGATTTCAGAATTGACCATCTGGTGATGTCCATGTTTAGAGTTTTCTCTTGTGTTGCTGGAAGAGGGTGTTTGTTATGACCAGTGTGTTCTCTTGGCAAAACTCTATTTGCCTTTGCTTTACTTCATTTTGTACTCCAAGGCCAAATCTGCCTCTTACTCAGGGTATTTCTTGACTTCCTACTTTTGTGTTCTGGTCCCCTATAATGAAAAGGACATCTTTTGAGGATGTTAGTTATAGAAGGTCTTGTAGGTCTTCATAGAACTGTTCAACTTCAGCTTCTTCAGCGTTACTGGTTGGGGCATAGACTTGGATTACTGTGATATTGAATGGTTTGCCTTGGAAAGGAACAGAGATCATTCTGTCATTTTTGAGATTGCACGCAAGAACTGCAGTTCAGACTCATTTGTTGACTGTGATGGCTACTCCATTTTTTCTAAGGGGTTCTTGCCCATAGTAGTAGATATAATGGCCATCTGAGTTACATTCACCCGTTTTGGTCCATTTTAGTTTGCTGATTGCTAAAATGTGGATGTTCACTCTTGTCATCTCCTGTTTGACCACTTCCAATTTGCCTTGATTCATGGACCTGACATTCCAGGTTCCTATGCAATATTGCTGTTTGTAGCATTGGACTTTACTTCCATCACCAGTTACATCCACAACTGTGTATTGTTTTTGCTTTGGCTCTTTCTCTTCATTCTTTCTGGAGTTATTTCTCCACTGATCTCTAGTAGCATATTGGGCAACTACAGACCTGGGGAGTTCATCTTTCAGTGTCCTATCATTTTGCCTTTTCATACTGTTCATGGGGTTCTCAAGGCAAGAATACTGAAGTAGTTTGCCATTCCCTTCTCCAGTGCACCACGTTTTGTCAGACCTCTCCACCATGACCCGTCCATCTTGGGTGGCCCTACATGGCATGGCTCATAGTTTCACTGAGTTAGACAAGGCTGTGGATTAAAGATTTTTAATCTTATTGGATTAAAGATTTACTGAGCATGGCCCTGCCCATCAGAACAAGACCCAGTTTCCCCTCAGTCATTTTCTCCCATCAGGAAGCTTCCATAAGCCTCTTATTCTTCTCCATCAGAGGGCAGACAGACTGAAAACCACAGTCACAGAAAAAATATAGTGTAAAAGAATATTTAAAAAGAATATATATATATATGTATAATTGAATCACTTTGCTGTATAACAGGAATTAACAACAATGTAAATGAACTATATTTCAATAGAAATAAAAAAAAATTGAAAATACAAAAAAGGAGGAAAGCAAAAACTTCATTTTGTTCTACCACCTAGAGACAGCCACTATTACTATTTTCCACATTTCCACTAATTCTTGTTATCATATCTTACATTAAAGTTGTATTATACTTTCAGGGCTTCCTTGGTGGCTCAGACGGTAAAGAATCTGCCTGCAATGTGGGAGACTTGGGTTCGATCCCTGGGTTGGGAAGATTCCCTGGAGGAGGGCATGGCAACCCATTCCAGTATTCTTGCCTGGAGAATCCCACAGACAGAGGAGCCTAGCAGGCTACAGTCCATGGGGTTGCAAAGAGTCGGACACCATTGAGCAAGTAAGTACAGCACATACTTTCAAATAATCCTAGAATATAAACATTTTCCTGTCATTAGGAATTATGTGTAAATATCATTTTTATTGTTTATATAATATTATGGGACTATAAGTTACTTAACCTTTGAACCATAAGAATTTTTTTCAACATAATTAAGTTTTAAACAATTTTCACACAACATTAGAAAACAAATTCTATTCGAGTTCTCACAGAATATATAAGCCAGGAGACACTGGAATATATCCAGGGACATAGAACAAGATGCAAAGATTCATGATCTAAAGGTATTGAAACCATAGAGGGTCTGTTCTCTTATCACTGTGAACCACAAGGATTTTTTCTAGTATTTTATTATTCTAAGTAATACTGGGATTACATCATTCTGCAAAAAAATATGTGTACCTTTCTGTTTTCTTAGGAAACATTCATTCATTATATGCAGATATTAGTGAGGACTTATTATATGCCAGGTGCAATGCTTGGTGCAAAGTTTCTGCCTTGGGTGACGTTGTCAGCTACTGAGAGGAGGAGGAGCAAATTTAAGAGAAGGTGGTGGGTTCAGCTTTGGATGTGTTGAGTTTGAGACATCCAAGTGGAAATGTCAAGAAAGCAGAGCTCAGTGAAGTCTGGATAGAGGTATAAAATTACAGATGTGGTCATATAGATGGTAATTCATGCCAAATGAGTGAAAGATCATACAGGGAAAGAGTATAGGTAGCCTAGTCCTGAGAATGTCCAGCTTTCAGAGGCTAGATAGCAGAAGTGGAATCTGCAAAAGAGACTGAAGAGAGGGCAAAGGGTTTGGAGGCAAAGCAAGAGTGCGGCATCATAGATGCCACAGGAAGACTTTCAAGGAGGAGGAAATGGTTAACAGTGTTAAATGTAGGGGGAGGTCAAGGAAGATAAGCAGGGAAAACACTGCATAGCTTTTCTGACACAGAGTTCATTGGTTGAGTATCTTATTGAGCAGTTTCAGTGGAGTGTTTGGGGGAAGGAAGCCAAATTGCCCATAAAGAGGAGCTAGAGAGGTACCTAGTGTGTAGGGAGGATTTTTTTTCAAGGTGACAGAGACTTGAGCATGTTTAATTGCTGATGACAGATGGAAAGGACTTGAGCCTGGTTAATAGCTGATGAGAAGAATGAGGGGGAGTAGGGAGACTGGGGAGAGGAATCTATAATTACTGGGTAAATATAAACATTTTAATTTTTGTTGATATATACTGCTCACATGCTTTCTAAAAGGGTTTTAAGCCAAAACACACTCCTCCTAGCAATTATGAAAGAGCTTGTTTTGTGGCCACTTTGTCTGGTGGCACAGATGGTAAAGCGTCTGTCTACAATGCAGGAGACCTGGGTTTGATCCCTGGGTCAGGGAAGATTCCCTGGAGAAGGAAATGGCAACCCACTCCAGTACTCTTGCCTAGAAAATCCCATGGACTGAGGAGCCTGGTGCAGGCTACTGCCCATGGGGTCGCAAAGAGTCAGACATGACTTCACTTCACTTCACTTGTCTTCATTATGTGTTATACAAACAAACAAACAAAAACCGTTGCTGAAGAGTTTCATTATGGTTCTAATTTACTCCATTTGGATCACTAGTGAGCTGAATATTTTTACCAGTTGTGTCTGTGTGTGAATTTAGTCTGTGTCCTTTCTCCAAAACGTTTCTGTTTTGGACAGACACTTTTATTTGCCATAAAAGACTGAAAGTCAAAGGATCAGAATAGCATCGTATTTTTTCTTCCCAAATTATATGGTCGAGAGTCTTCGTCTTCTTAGCAGTACACAACAGTTTGTGGCTCAGCTAAACGGACGAGAGACATGATGTATCATCTGAGAGAGGGACCACCTATGAAACACAGGTCTAGTCAGACTCCTATGTCAGTCGTCAAGCTGCCTTTGCTAGCCTGGGACGCATCCCTCTAGTGCCTTAAGGATTTGGTCCTCAGAGGTCCCCTTCGGGTGGCCCGGTGGTGCGGCCCCCTATCTTGGAGCCCGGAGTGCTGTGCGGCCCCTTTAAGAGTCCAGCTCCTCCCCGCTCCAGGGAAAGTTGCAGCTTTTTCCGCCTCCAGGGAGGGTGAGAAGGGCCGGCTGCTGGAGTGGGGCTGCGGTTTTCCCGGAGCGGGAGACCCTTCCCTGAATCCGGCACTGGGACGTCTCGCCCTCTCGTGGCACCTGTTGCAGGTGACAGGTAGGTCCGTGGCCCACAGCCGTCCCTCTGCACTCGGTCCGGGACTCCTCCTGGGCCCCCAGCCCCTTTTCACTGCCTAAGCGCCCCCACCCCCCATCGAGGGGACCTGCGCTCTCCCCTCCCCGCTCCCCGTCTCCCAGGCTCGCTTTGTCCGGAGCTTACCCTCTGTCCCTTGGCCCCGTCCGCCTGAGCGGACCGCACCCCCACGCTCTGACTCCCGTCAGCTTGGGTGGTCCCTCCCCACCACTTAGTCTCTGGGCCCTTTCCCTGGCCCATCCGTCGCCGCCGAGGGCTGTGCCCCTCGGGGCTCTGCTTCCTCCAGTGTGGACGGCTTTTCCCGCCCTCGGGAGCCGGGGCCCCTCCCGGGAGCTGGCCCTGGGGGGCGGGGGGTGGGGCAGAGCTCCTAGAGGGAACTACGCCCTCCGAGGCGTCGAGTCACCTTTTCTTAGGTGTCTGGGCTCCGCATTGCTTCCGGACCTCGGCCCTCTCGGCGTCCACTTCCCTGGCCTCTGCGGATCCACCGCAGGTAAAGGCTGGAGGCCCATTGGCCCCTAGCCCTGCTTCAGTGGGCACCCTCTGCGCTTGGGGCTGAGGACCTGGCTGTGTGCTCTGAAGCTGAACCTCTTTATCTTGCCACCCTTAGGCTTCCCTGGTGGCTCAGCAGTAGAGAATCCGCCTGCCAATGCAGGATCCCTGGGTCGGGAAAATCCCCTGGAGAAGGGAATTGCAACCCACTCCAGTATTCTTGTCTGAGAAATCCCATGGACAGAGGAGCCTGATGGGCTACAATCCATGGGGTCGCACAAGAGTCTGACACGATTTAGCTACTAACGGACAACTTACAGCGGTCAGCGAGGTACGCTTCTGAAAGAGGGTCCTCAGAGCCTTCAGAAGGGACATAGAACGTTTCCATCTGTGATGGTTTGTAAAGGAGTAGAAAAGATGTCCCTCCAAGCCTTAACGTTGAGTAAGATGGTTGGAATTTTGGGTGCTAAAATCATTGGGTTAGAATTTTGGCAACTTGAACAGGTGATGTTTCTAATTAACCAAACTTTTCTTTCTGAAGTATCCTGCCTGCTTCTCCAAGACCAGAGGATCTAGAGTTCCGGAAAACTGCTTGGGGCAGGGTTGATCCTAGACCTTGTACATTTGTTGCAGAAATTAGTCTTCAGTACATATTGTACCTCTTGGCTTCTTTTCTGCTTTCAGCTCCCTACCCCTCATAAGTCCATTAATTTTAAGGTGTTAATGGTCTTATGTGTTTACCCGATGGTGTGTGGAGAGAACAATAATTAATACAAAGAGTTGAGGCCCTAATGCAGTTTTTTGGCTGTAGTTGTAGTTGTTGGGTGGGTTTGTTTGTTTGTTTGTTTGTTTGCATCTGTTGGAAATTCTAATATTAAAAGACCACCAACTTTGCTTGTGAGACTTTTCCTGGAAGGGCATGAACATTTCTGATAGCATAATTTCAGGTGCCTCTCACTAGGTCAGAGCAGTGAAATGGAGTTTGGAGGCCTCTTCAGGGATAATTGGTCTGTGAGTGTATGTGACATTTCTGATTGATGCTTTCTGAGCTTTTCCCCTTAAAGCTGCTACTAATCAGGGTTGTTAGAATCCATTGAGCCAGGCACTGTGGGAAGTTCTTTATGTAATTACCTCACATAATCCTAATGATAACTGTATGTGTGAGATACCACAATTATAAGCCTGAAGGCTTAGGCTTCTCTGGTGGCTCAGCAGTAAAGAATCTGCCTGCTGATGCAGGAGACATGGGTTTGATACCTCGGTCGGGAAAATCCCGGGGAGAAGGAAATGGCAACCCATTCCAGTATTCTTGCCTGGGAAATCCCATGGACAGAGGAGCCTGGCAGCCTAATAGTCCGTGGAATGGCAAAAGAGTCAGATATGACTTAGTGATTCAACAACAACATAATGAAAGGGGGACTCTGAGACTTTTAAGTACCTTGACTCAAATCACCCAACTGATGAGGGCCAGAGCTGGGCCATCTGACTGCAGCTGAGCTGTATTCTTCTCCCCTGTCACACCAACTCTGCTGTCTTAGATTTTTAGGAACACTAAATAGCTTACAGATGAGGGCTAAGTGATAAAAATTTCCCTTCCAAGCTGAAGCCTAAGTTTTGGTCCTTGATTCCACCTCGGAGGGACTGCAGAGACTTTGGAGCGCTTACCTCACTGATAGCTCACCCACTTCACTTGCACTGTGGGAATGCTTGCCACATTGCCACTATAAGCACATCACCCCCACCTGGCCCTGTGTACCCAGGTGAGTGAACCTCCGGGGCTATCAGCTCAGAGGGAACTGTCCTGAAGTTAGAGAAGGTGACCCTTGATTCTAGGGATGTGTGCTTGGCTCAATTTTTTTCCTTTTCCACTAGGTAGGGTGTGGAAAGTGGTAAGGATTTCCCAACAGCCAGGCCAGAATCTCTGAGGCTTAGTGTGGGCTTGTTTTATCATGGAATGAATGGACCACCTTAGGGAAGAACAGTCCATGAGAAAATTTCCCTCCTGATACCATCTCTGGGTCTTTGCTTAAATTACTCTTTTTTTTTTTTTCTCTCTCTTTTCTCTCTTTTTTTCCCTAAAGCGAAAACTTTTTCACCTGTACCCACTTCCCTGCCATTGATTCCTATTCATCAAGATTGAGCTCTAAAGTCACCTCCTTTGGGACAGTCTTATTGAACACACAGGTCCTTCCCCTAAGCAGAATTTCCAGTTATTCTGTGTCTTAAAACTCTTTGTTTACACCTTAGGAAAATCCCTTAAAACCTCTCTCAGTTGATTTTCCTGGAAAAGGAAATAACAACTCAGGACAGTTTTCTTGCCTGGAAAATCCCATGGACAGAGGAGCCTGGTGGGCTACAGTCCACAGGGTCAAAACATGACTAAGTGACTGAGTACATGCTAACCACAGTTGGTTTTCCATCTCAAAGGTTGTAATCTAAGACAAGGTCTAGATCTTGGAGCTCCCTTTGTCTTGAGCACAAGAGATTAACAAATATTAGTACAAGGACCTGCGGATACCATCCCTTCAAGGGCCTGAGGTCAGGTGATAATGGGATTGAAGTACAGAAGATGCCTTTTTGAGGCACTTGAATCTACAGCTAGGACTTTGTACTTAAATGTCACCTTAGTGAGGTCATCCTAACCACCCTAATTAAACTTATTTAAATAAGTTTTAAAGTTTTACATCCTTCCTTGAACATTCTGTTGATATATGCCCCTTCTCTACCTTATTACTCTAATGTAATATTTTGTGTATTTTATTCATTTTTCTTTCTTGGTATTCTTTTTCTTTTCTTGTTTTTTTTTTTCTTCTTCATTTTTGTTTTCTTCTCCCTCCATAGTGCAAGTTGTACGTGGGCAGAGATTGCTGTCTGTTTCATTGACCAGTGGACCCCAGCATCCATGACAGGGCCTGGCATATTGTAGGTGCTTGCTGATATTTGTTAAATGAATTAATATATGACATCACCATTGTAGGAATTGGCACTCTTTTATGTTCTCCTGGACTGGAAACTTAAGTGTCCTCAGTCTGCCCCAGGCCCAGTTCCCATACATTCTGCTTTGAGATAGCATGCCTGATGACAACTTTGACCTCCTTGGAAGCACTTCCTTTCTCTTTTTTTAAGGCATGAGTCTCTGGATGGAAACTTCTAAAATGTAAAGTGGAAATGTAAAGATGCTGTGCTTCTTGTGGTCCACACTAGGAAGAGGGTATGGCTTGTCAGATGTCTTAAGGCATTTATCCAGTGAGCTCAGTAAGAAGCTGGAGAAAGTTGCTGTGTGATAGGGAAGTGAACAGCTCAAAAGAATAAAAGATGCCTAACAAATTAAGCTTCTGGCCTCAAGTCACTCTTAGTCTTTTAGGCATGATGTGTTTATTGAATTATTAACTTTACGAAAAAGCCATTGCTGATTACTGCTTGTGTGGTACTTGACATGTTTTATACTAGGAAAATTATACCATAGGAGGGAACCACTGTGTAACAGGAAAGAAAAAAAGTACTGTTCTATTTAAATGTTTTGAAACATTCAGAAAAAAAAAAAAAATAAGGCTAGAATCTTTCCAAAGACAGGCTGGAAGCAGTTGGACTCTTGATACACTGGTAAATATGTGATTCTCCACCATTTAATGAATGATAACTTCTCTGAAACTGGTTTGTACAAAAACTTCTGTCCAACCTCTTCTGCTCAATTTATCTCCTCAACTTCTCAATATAGTGTAATGACCCAGGGCTCAGTTCATGGACTTTTCTCTACCCAGAATCTTTCTAGAAGCAGTCATCTATCCCAATGGTTTGAAATACCATCTGTAACTCCAAAATTTATGTCTCTGTCCCAAGCCTTTCTTCTAAGCTGCAGCCTCATAGATCTAATGAGCTATTATAGATCTAATGAGCTATTAAGCATTCCTACTTGGCTATCAAATAGGCATCTCAAACTTAACATAGCCAAAACAATACTCTTTAAAAATTTTTTTATTGAGATATAGCTGATTTACATAATTTCTGCTGTACCACAAAGTGATTCAGGTATACATATATATAGTTATATGTATACATACTAATATCTATATATTTATACAGTTATATATATATGAGTGCACACGCACGCACGCGCGTGCGCACACACACACACACACACATTATTTTTGGCCCTGCCACACAGCTTACGGGATCTTAGTTCCCAGACCACAGATTGAACCCATGCCCTTGGTATTGAAAGTGTGCTGTCCTAACCACTGGACCACCAGGGAATTCCCTATGCACTATTTTTTTAAACTTTCTTTCCGCTATGGTTTATCATAGGATAACTGAATATAGTTCTCTGCTATATAGTAGGACCTTGTTGTTTATCCTCTATATACTAGTTTGCATCACTACTTCCAAACTCTCAATGCATCCCTTCCCCAACCTTCTCCCACTTGGCAACCACCGGTCTGTTCTCTATGTCTCTGAGTCTGTTTCCCAAAAGGACTTGAGTCCTCTCAAATCCCTAGTTCCTTCCCTCAATCCTCTCCTGTCTCAGTAAAATGACACCGTCATCCATTCAAATCAAGAACCTACAGTCACCCTTGATTCTTCTCATTCTCTCACTCCCTCCCTACACCCAATTCATCAGCAAATCCTGGCCATCATGTTATTATATTCTGCCACATCTCCATCTCCTCTGCCTGTCCCCCTAGTCCAAGCCACCACATGCTGCAATAAGCATCTTTGCACAGTGCTCAGTGATGTATGTAGAGCTAGGTAAACACACAGGTATTTCTACTGGACAGCTTTCTAGTAGGACAGTTGTTGGGTCAAAGGACATGCACATTTTAAAAATATGAATAGGCATCAGAAAAGTGGCATCCAAGAGGATTTACACTCACCATTGAGAGTGCTTTTCCTCATTCCCTTGCTGAGGATGGACAGTCTTTTTAATTTTTGCCAATCTGACAGTGAAAAATCTAACTGATTAAACTTTCATTTATCTGGTCACTAGTAAGGCTGAGTATCTTCATGTGTGTTAGCTACTTGTTTTTTTCCTGAGACTTCCCCTCAATATCCTTCCCACATTTCTCTTTCAGATTATATATTTCATTTATTTATAAGAACACGATTTTTAGGGATATTTACCCATTGTCTGTTACACAGTGCAAGTTTTTTTTTTCTTTACTCTGCCATAGTGATAACTTTGTTCATGATGTGTACCCCTCTTGTAATCAGATAAAGCATACTATAAAACATTTAAAAAACATGTTCATTAGATTTGGCAATTAGGATGTCAGTGACGATATCAGTGCAGCAGGAGGAGAGAGGCAGGTTGTCGAGGGTTGGGGGTAGCATTTAGAGGGACTGATGGGAATATGGTATACGTTTTGAAGAGGCTTGGCTCTGATGGGAAGGAGAGTGTTTCCCATAGACAGTGGAGCACAGGGGAGAAGAAAATGTTAATTTTGTTTTGTTTTAAATATAGGAGAGAGATGAACCCATTTCAGAGCTTGATTGATGCCAGGTTGATTGATTTGGAGGATGAAGGAGGGTGGGGGCTTCAGCATGAAAGAGGTGAAATGATGGGTCTTCGAGAAAGAGAGCTAGCTCTTCCGTTGAGACAGGAGGGAATGAGAGCAGGATTGTTGGAGCTGTGGAGAAGGAAGGAGCTGTGTGGAAGGACAGGATTTTGGAGGCGATCCCAACTGATGAGAGTGGTGATGGGTTGGAACAGCATTTGAGAAGGATGAATAGAGGAGCCCCTTAGCGGCAAACCATCCAGATTGCCACATCATAGTGAGCCCACAGAGGCTTGGATAACTTGAATTTGTCTCCTTCCAAGTCACAGAACTCTGTATCCATTCTCTCCAGAAGCCCTCATCAGCCCAGGTGTAGGAACAAAGTGGAGACTGTCTAGTTTGGGGGACACTTCTGGGCGGCTGTGGCAGAAATTTCAGAGGGTGGGAAAGTGGACAGTGCTGCCAGAATAGCTGAAGTGGCGGGCCCTGTGGCTTTCACATCTGTCTGTCTAGACCTAACTTGATGTTTAACAATTCATAAGAGACGGAAAGTTTCCTTGACTTCTGCATTGCTTCTGGTTTGTATCTGTGTCAACTCAGGCATAAGAATAGCTTTAGTGGGACTTCCCTGGTGGTCCAGTGGCTAAGACTCCTCATTCCCAATGCAAGGGGTTCCAGGTTTGATCCCTGATCAAGAAACTGGATCCCACATGCCACAACTGAGACCCAGAACAGCCAAATAAATACATTTTTTTCTAATAGCTTTAGTATCAGTGTCTTTAAACTATTGCCTGTCACTTTTCAGAAAATATAGGTTTATTTGGGCTTCCCTGGTGGTTCAGTGGTAAAGAATCTGCCTGCAGTGCAGGAGATACAGGAGACTCGGGTTTGAACTCTGGGTCAGAAAGACCCTCTGGAGGAGGGCACAGCAACCCACTCCAGTATTCTTGCCTGGAGAATCCCATGGACAGAATAGCCTGGTGGGCTACATACAGTCCATAGGGTTGCAAAGAGTCAGACACGACCAAAGCAACTGAGCATGCATGCATGCATGGGTTTATTTACTGAGAGTCAACGATGTGCCAGTTTCTAGACTAGGTGCTTGAGATGGAGTGTATAAAAAGGTAGATGATGCCCTTTTTGGGGAGTAGAACTTATTTCAACCAGGGAGTATATGTTTTAAAAAGGAACACATTTTATAATCAATGATTTAATTGCAATTGTGATAAGTTATATGAAGTTTGGTTTTTTATAAAACAAATTTAAATTTATTTATTTTAATTTTATTGGAGTAAAGTTAAATTACTGTGTTAGTTTCTATTGTACAGCAAAGTGACTCAGTTATACACATATCTACTTTTAAGATTCTTTTCCCATTGAGGTCATTACAGAGTACTGAGTAGAGTTCCCTATGCTATCCTATACAGTAGGTCCTTATTAGATCAAAACTGTTTTGCATTTGCTAGGGAAGTGTGAGAGTACTTCTTACATCTTCCCTTTTAAAATTGAATATTGTCTTTAAAATTTTGCTTAATTGATAGGCAAACATAAAAAAAAATCTTTATTACCAGTAAGTAAGAGTGAAACTTTTTACATCTATTGGTCATTTGACCTTCTTAAGAATTCATGCTCTTTATTGTAGACCTCCCTCTTCTTAGTTTGAGTAGATCTTTCTTTCCATGTTTAAAACCTTTAGCTACCTCTCTCTCTCTCCTCCCTTATCTCTGGTACACTAAAATATACTTTACCCAGTTTTTCTGGCCATTCCTTTTGATCTGCTTTGAACTTCTTTCTTACTTGCTTTGGAAATGTTGGTGTGCTTAGGAATCTGACTACATTTTTATTACTTGACCCAATAAAAGATAACATGTAAGTAATCCATTCTCCTCTCCATATCCTATTTCCCACAGGTAACAATATTAAATTTGTATCCCCTTTCAGACATTTTCCTGCCCATATGGAATATTTCCCTGCTTCCCTCCATTCATCTATTCATCCATCCTGTCTGCAGTTATATGTTACAAAATACAAATGGAATTATCATACGTATGTTCTGGAATGTATTTTTACTTAACACTGTGGCATGCTTTCAGTGTTAGTATATGTAGAACTATCTCTCTCTCTTTTCTTGGCTGCACTGTGTGTCATGTGGGTTCTTAGTTCCTTGACCAGGGATGGAACCCTTGTCCCCTGCAGTAGAAGCATGGAATCTTAACCACTGGGCCATCAGGGAAGTCCCTTACTTCTTTCTTTTTAACAGTGACATTGCATTCCATAATATGTATGTGCCATATTTTATTTAATCAGTTTTGTATTGATGTTTAAATTGTATAATTTTTTTGCTGGTTTAAACACTGAATATTCTTATGATATATATTTGTGCATCTACTTGAATATCAGGAGGATAAGTTTTTCAAGATGGAATGGCTCCATTAAAAAAATAGTCAGTGTTGCTAAAGATTCAGAGATGTCTATGATAATAAAGACTGACTACTATCCATTGGATTTAGGAGGTTGTTGGTGACCTTAGAGCAATTTCAGGGGAGTGGGGGTGGAATTCTAGACTTTGATGGGTTGGGAAATATTTGGGGATATGAAGAAGTGGAAGCAGTGGATATGGACAAATTTGTCTCTGAAGAGCAAAGAAAGGATGGTAGTAGGGGAAAAATTGAAATCCAGAGAAGTTTTTCTTTTTTTTTTTTTTTAATTTAAGAAGACTTAGATGTCTTTAAAGGCTGATGGAAAGAGATAATTGATAGAGCAAAGTCCTTACCAAATAAAGTCCTTATTCTAGATGGGAGAGGATACCAGAATGGAGTGGAGAAGTTACCCTTAAACAAGAGGAAAGACATTACAGTTTTGAAGGAAAAAAAAAAGTGAATAGATTTAGGTAACAATAAGTTTATAGATTTGGTGGCAGGAGCTTGTCTGAGGGTGTTAATATTTCTCTACGTTGGAAGAGGAAAAGAGCAAGGGGTTGAAGTGGAGCAGGGATTGGGATGGAGTATTGAGGTGGTTGTGGAAAGTTTGAAATACTGTGATGAACAGCAGAGCAAGCTAGGACCACAGAAGGATAGCTGGAGTGTCAGGCAGTGTTGAAGTGAGCTTGGCAACCAAGAATTCATATTGGTCATAATCCACCGTATTGTGACTTTTTTTTCTCCAGCAGATCTCAGTAGTCCCAGTGCAGCATAAAACACAACAGTGGGCTCTTCCAAGGTTACATTTTTATTAGATAGTTGCAATGAAATGGATTATTGAGGATGATAAGAGTGCAGTTGAAACAATAGAATCTGAACTGTTTAGGAAAAGAAGTGAAGATAGGAAGGAGCTGACAGAGCAGAAGTGAAAGGTCTATGAGGACTACCTCCCCACCATGAGGTCTGAGAACTGGTGTAGGGCTGGGAGAGGTCATTGAATGAACAGGCCAGAAGGACAGGCAACTGTAGCTACAGTGGAGTATTTGACTGAATGATGTCAAATGTAGAGAAGTCCTGGGTGATAAACTTTTAGGTGTGGCTAAGTATGATCTATGGTATTTTTAATGCCAGCTCTGTCATTCAGCAAGCATTTATTGTGTGCATATTATGTACCAGACAGCACTCTTGGCACTGAAGGGCACAGAGATGAACAAAACAAAGCCCCCTCTCTCATACAGTTAATTATCTAGTGAGGGATATTATTCATTTTTCTAAAGTGAAAGGGCACCTCATTGATATGCTGATTACTGATTGTGTAGTCCTGTTTAGAAATAATAGTAATACCAAGGTCAAATGTTTCTGTATGTGGGGCTAGGAAAGTCCATCTAGACATGGTGCCTTGCTTTATTGTAAATTACATTAACTGAATAATGAAAATTAATTTATCTTCCCCCCTTGGAACTTTTAAAGATACTTTATATGCTGTGTCATAATTGAAGATAAAACAAATATATGCACATGAAATTTGAATATTTAGCAGTTTTAAATTTTTTATACTTTTTTTAGTAGTTTTTATAGTATTTTTTACTATAACCATATGCTTTAGAAAATATATGAGCAAATTGAAGTTTTGACATCTTACTATGAAATCTGAGAAATCAAACAGCATTCTTGCCCGGATAGAAAGTGACCATACGTCTCTGCAGGGAAGTAGCTGACAAGCATAAATATTAAGCAAATGTTAGTAATTAGAAATGATCAGTTTAAAAATATTTATACACTGTCCCAGACTGCATTTAAAGTGACTCATAAAGGTACATAGTGAACTATACATAAAAACTATTTTTAGTAGTTTTTATAGTATTTTAAACAATGTTAGGATATTGTTTCTAGCTATTGACCAGATGTTGATAATACATGTACTAATCTTGTTCTAGGGATTTGATGTAATGTGTAATTATGATTAAGCAGTTTAGGAGGCAAAGAGAGCCTGTACGTTAATATTGTATCTTTATTTTATATTCTCCACTTTATACCTACTCTTCCACTTACATATACTCATATATACATTTATTAATGTTATATTTGAAGGTAATTAGCATTTATTTTATGTCTTATAGGCCTTAAATAACACCTTAAAATTATATGCCACATATATAGTTCAGTTCAAGTTCAACTACAGGTTATTTCATTGTGTTTAAAGTTTCTGTGGCCATAGCTAGATCACAGCATCCCTAAAATTAAACAAGAAACCAAATGCATGAAATCACAGCTGCGTGTGAACATGGGTTGGATTAGTCATGAGCCATCATGATTTCTCGTTTAAGGGGACTGCGTGGGTGATTTTTAGATGATGTGTCCTGCAAGAAAGAATTAGATGCTAGCTAGAGTTCAGTTTGGAAATCTCCACCATCTGTGACCCAGGCATGAGAAGAGGGTCTTCCCTGAGGGGCACGCTGCTTTATCAAATCTGGTTGACTAAGGAAAGATAATGGAGTTTCACATGGCGATGGTGATAAGGCTTATTGAAAAATGATGTGTCGATTCTCACTAGACTTAAAAAGTGTTTTATGCGTATAAATGACCTGGTTTTTAAAGCATTCTATTCTTTTCGTGTGTGCTCAGTCATGTGTGACTCTTTGTGACCCTTTGGACTATAGCCCGCCAGACTCCTCTGTCCATGGAATTTGTCAAGCAAGATTACTGTATGTGTAGATTTGCTCCATTGGTGGGCTTGTGGGAGTCTGGAGACGCTAGCTGACCACTGGGAAGCCTCAGTTGCCCTTTTGTTTTGGAGCCTTGATTTTTACTCTATTTTGTCTCTGCTCTTGCTTTTCTTCTTTTGATTCTGCTTTTTAAATTTCTGCTATCTTGTTCTATATATCTTTATATTCCCTGGTGGCTCAGATGGTAAAGCATCTGCCTGCAATGCGGGAGACCAGGTTCAACCTCTCAGTCAGGAAGATCTTCTGCAGAAGGAAATGGCACCCCACTCCAGTACTCTTGCCTGGAAAATTCCATGGACAAAGGAGTCTGGTAGGCTACAGTCTATGGCGTCGCAAAGAGTAGGACACGACTGAGTGACTTCACTCACTTCACTATGTGTCTTTATGAGTCACTTTAAATGCAGTCTGGGACAGTGTGTAAATATGTTTTAAACTGATTATTTCTAATTACTAACATTTGCGTAATATTTATGCTTGTCAGCTACTTCCCTGCAGAGACGTATGGCGACTTTCTATCTGGGCAAGAATGCTGATTTGATTTCTCAGATTTCATAGTAAGATGTCAAAACTTCAATTTGCTCATATATTTTCTAAAGCATATGGTTAATAATAATAAAATTAAACAGCTGTCAAAATTGAATGCTTATTCTGAACCAGGCACTATGCTGTGCCCTTTATTCGTGAATATACTTGAATCCTCATAGCTTTAAGTGGCTCTTATTATTAATCACTTTTTGCAGATGGAGAAACAGATTCAGGGAGGTTGAATAACTGGCCCAAGGTCACACAGCTAAAAAGTAGTGAAGCTATGATTTGAATGCTCTAGATCCAGTCCTTGTAGGCACTTTTCTATGCCATACTGCACTTAATTAGAAACCTAGCAAATCAGAATGTGTTATAGAACATTCACAGGTCTGGCAGGTTTTATCTCAGTGTTACATCTTCAGTATGGCCCCTTTCCATCTCTTCTATCGCTGCCCTCTAATAATTTGGGCTCTCATCATCTTCCCCCTGGGTTTATACTAGATCCTCCTCAAATCTATATTCTGCAAAACTGTCAGAGTGATCTAACGAGTCCTTGCCTTCCCGAAAATTCTTCAGGCATTCCCATTGTCCAAGGTTAATTATCCATTTCTCTGAGCGTAGTGTATCGAGCTCCTCCTCTGCTCCCCATTTGCCTCTTCCACATCCTTCCTTACAATTTGCTATGCAATGTCACTGCACTTCTTGCCTGTGCCACGTTGCTTTGTGCCTCTATGCTTATGCTTTTGCTTTCGTAAATGCTGTGCCCTCTACCTGGCTAACCATCTGGTAGATATTTACAACCATTTCATGTGCTACTGCTGTTTCATTCTAGTTCCCTTTCTTTGAGTTGGAATAGATGCCCCAGCTTGGCATTCTCATAATACCCTGTGTGTATATTTCTTTGATTACCATGTTCTTAAGTGTTCCCTTCAATAGACTGTGTGTTCTTTGTGGGCAGATACTCTGCATTGTTTTGTGAGCATGGCACTTAGTACATAGTTGGCCTTCCTAAATAGTCAGCAGTTGTGTAAACAGTGCAGAATACAGAACTCCACGACAGGGAAAGAAGTAGAATTTCGAAGGCCTGAAACCACACAGACATTCAGAGATAACTACCAGTACAGGAGAGGGAGATCTCACGGAATAATCTTTGGGGCCAGATACATTTACATCATTTAATCTAGGAGCCAGAAGGGACTTTAGGGGACGAGAGTGGGAGTCTGTATCCAAGAAAAATTGGAAAGATCTGAGAAACCAGACTTAGCACCTTTACAATTTGAACCTACCTTAAATTTGTCTGAGCAACCTTGACTAGATATAGAAGACAGACACATTTTAATAAACATTTAGATTTCTTTTCTTGGACAGACATCACCTTAAGATTGAGAGAGACGATAAAATAGCCAACACAGTATCCTAATGTAAAAGTTTGGTTGACTGTAAGCAATGTTGCATGTCACTCAGCTGTTACCAGCCAAGAGGATGTTCTCAGTCGGTGCCTTTGTGTATAGATGGCTGGATCCAAACAAGGGGATTTAGGGAAGCCCTGCATCCCTGGGAACTTTCTTTTCTACATGGAGACTTTTTCTGGGCCAAGGGTGAGTTTGGCAGACCCACCACATAACATGTTTTGGTTTCATTTCTCCATGCTCTAAAATCCTCTCTCTCTTACCTTTAGATTTGAAAATAATTAGTTCTTTTCCTCCAAAGTGGGCTGGATTTTGCTAGGTATGCTTCACTCATGTTTTGGAAACCTGCACACACAATAGGTATTAATTCTGACTGTGATAGATTGGTCTGCTTCAGATATGGTAATTGTCTTCCCTCACAATTAGCTAAGAGAGTCCACTGTGGAATGTACCTTATGGCAGCATGATCTCCATTAAGCTGCTCTGCTTGCATCTGGGCAACTGTGTTACAGTCATCAGAATGATTTATTCTTTCCTAATTAACATATAACTATATGTAAGCAGAATCATGATAATACATGGCAATTAGTAAGAATTGTTTCTCTTCACCCTCCTTTAAGCAAATTGTTTCCCAACTTTTTGATCACTCTCTGTTACCAGCAAAATTTTTGATCACCTCTAATATACTCAAGGGCTTTCCCGGTATCTCAGTGGCAGAGAATCTGCCTGCCAAGGAGGAGACCCAAGTTCAATCGCTGGGTGGAGAAGATTCCCTGGAAAAAGATATGCAAACCCACTCCAGTATTCCTGCCTGGGAAATCCGAAGGGCACAGGAGCCTGGTGGGCTATAGTCCATGGGGTCACAAGAGTTGGACAGGACTTAGCAACTACACAACAACAACAAATACACATAAATTTATTTACAAACTATATATTTCTCACTGTCCCAATATTTTATAAGGCATTTACAAAAATAGAGATAAAGAAGGGTATGAGATGAAACAAACCCTCTTTAAGATTAATTTTAGTATTTATTAATAGTGCAACAACCATTGCTGTCACTTTGAGAGCAATGACACTGTGGTCCTTCATTTGAACAAAACCTTGGTTTATGGGGTACAGCTACCTGAGGGTCTGATTCTAAGTTGTTTATCTTAATACTCGATTTAAAAAAAAATATTTTCCTTGTGCTGGGTGTTTGTTGCCATGCAGGCTTTTTCTTTGTTGCATCAAATGGGGCTACTGTTGCAATCCATGGCTTCTCATTGAGGTAGCTTCTCTTGCTGCAGAGCTCAGGCTCTAGGTCGCCCAGTGTTCAGTAGCTGTGGGCTTAGTTGCTGCACAGCATGGGATCAGGTGTCAAACCCGTGTCTCCTGCATCGGCAAGCAGATTCTTTACCACTGAGCCACCAGGGAGGTGCCTATACTTGAGTTTAATGACTGTTGTAGCTGAGAAAGGATACCTCACAAAACATATAAATCTAAAAATTAAAAAGTGCATTGTTGGATGCACTTACTAAACAACAGTATAAATATTAATTTCAGGAAACAGTTATACAGACGTTTTCTTGTTCCATCTCCTCAGCTTTCAGCATGCTGTCTTTTCGTCTTTTTAACATATGGTTCAATACTCATGGAATGTCTTCATTTGGAAGGGTTAGAAGATGAAATACATCTCTTAGGTAATAAGTAAATAATAATAGAAAAAATTTCAAATCTACTCTGTATTCTTTATAAAAGCCCCTTTGATAAAAAAAAAAAAATATTTTACTGTTTGAATGCATTTAAAGTCTCCTACTGCCTTAGAGGTATTTTGAGAGTGTAAAGCTGCTGGTTACAAAATGTTTAGTTACATTTAACCTTAAAACTTTAAAAAGTACGTTTTTAAGTCATCATTTACATACAATAAGCTGTGCATGTTTAAAGTATACAGTTTAATAAAATTTGACATCTCTGTATATCCATGAAACCATTACCAAATCAATAAAGTAATCATATCTATTACCTTCAGAAGTTTTCCTTTTGCTGTTTTGTAATCCTTCCTTGGAGGAACCTGGTGGGCTACAGTCCATGGGGTCATAAGAGCTGGATACCGCTTAGTGACTAAACAAACCTCATTAATCCTTCCTTCCTGTTTGTCTCTGTATTATATCCCTGTTTTCTCACAACCACTGATCTGTTTTGTCACTATACATTATTTTTCATTTTCTACCAGTTTTATGTAAATGAAATAATGTACTACTGTGTGTTCTTTTTGTCTGATTTTTTTCAGTCGACACAGTTAGTTTGATATTTGTCCATATTGCTGGCAGTAGTTCAGTCTGTTCTGTTGTTGAGCAGTGTTCCATTATATGGATATACCTCAAGTAACAAAAATCCATTCACCTTTTCATGGGCACCTCAAGTAAGAAAAATCCATTCACCTTTTCATGGGCATTTGGGTTGTTTGCAGTTTTTGGCTATTATGAATAATGCTGTTATTATCATTCACATGCAAGTCTTTGCATGGACATACGCTCTTGCTTTTCTTGGGTTAATACCTAGAAGTGGAAAGTCTGGGCCATATGGGAGATATATGTTTAACTTTTTGAGAAACTACTAAATGTTTTCCAGCATGGTTGTATCATTTTATTAATACATTCCCATTGCAGTGTGTGAGAGTTCCAGTTGCTTCAAATCTTGGCCAACATTTGTTACATTTTTAGTTTTAGTCATTCTCATGAGTGAGTAGTGGCATTTCATTGTGATTTTAGTTTGCATCTCACTAAGAATTAATGATGTTGAACATCTTTTCAGATGCTTATTTGCTATTTATATGCCTTTGGTGATATATTTGCCTAAATTTTTGGTTCATTTAAAAAGTTTAGAGTTTTTTTGTCTCAAAAATCTTTATTTAAGTAAAGATAAATATTAACACACATAAAGCATTGATTTTTCTTGGCTCTTGTGTCCCAATCTTGTGTTTCTTTTTTTGGTGGGGGTGATTAGCAAGAACTACTTTTTTTTTAATTGGAGTGTAATTGCTTTACAATGTTGTGTTAGTTTCTGCTGTACAACATCATAAATCAGCTATAAGTATACATATATAGCTTCCCACTGGAGCCTCCCATCCCTCTAGGTCCTCACAGAGCACTGAGCTGAGCTCCCTGTGCCATACAGAAGCCTCACACTAGCTGTTTTACACAGGGCAGTGTATATATGTCAGCGCTACTCTCTCAATTTGTCCCACCCTCTCCTTACCCTACACCATGTCTGTTCTCTACATCTGCATCTCTATTTCTGCCCCGCAGATAGGTTCATCACTACTATTTTCTAGATTCCATATATATGCATTAATATACAACATTTGCTTTACCCATTCTGACTAACTTCACTCTATATGGCAGATGATAAGTTCATCCATATCACTATGAACGACAAATTTCATTCCTTTTCATGGCTGAGTAATATTCTATTGTATATACATACCACTTCTTCTTTATCCATTCATCTGTTGGGGGACATCTAGGCTGCTTTCATGCCCTGGCTGTTGTAAATAGTGCTGCCATGAACACTGGGGTACATGTTTTTTCTTGAATTATAGTTTTCTCAGGGTGTATTCCCAATAGTGAGATTGCTGGGTCATATGGTGGTTTTAATTTTAGTTTTTTTAAGGAACCTCCATACTGTTATCCATAGTGGTTATATCAATTTACATTTCTACCAACAGTGCAAGAGGGTACCTTTTTCTCCACAGCCTCTCCAGCGTTTACTGTTTGTAGATTTTTTAATGATGATGGCTGTTCTGACTGGTACGAGGTGATACCACATTGTAGAGTGTTTTGAGAGTACCTTACGTGTTCTAGATATAAGTCATTATCAGATATTCTGTTTACAAATATTTTTCCAGTATATATAGTTTTTTTAATTTTCTTATTAGCATTTTTCAAAGAGCAGAGTTTTTAGTTTGTTTTAGCAAGTTCAGGATCACATTTTTGGTATTATATCTAAGAAATCTCTGCATTTTTTGCATATGTCTACCCAGTTTTCTCAGCAACATTTGTTGGAAAGACTGTCACTTCTCCACCAAATTCCCATGCATCTTAAAAAAAATAATTTTATTTTTGACTGTGCTGGGTCTTCATCATTGCATGCAGGCTTTCTTTAGTTGCGGTGAGTGAACCCTACTCTGCGTTGCTGTGTGCAGGCTTCTCATTGTGGTAGCTGCTCTTGTTGTGGCGCGCAAGCTCTAGGTGGGTGGTTGTGATGCTTTGCCTCAGTAGTTGTAGCACATGGGCCTAGTTATTCCACGGCATGTGGGATCTTCCTGGACTAGGGATTGAACCCATGTCCCCTGCATGGGTAGGCAAATTCATAACCACTGGATTACCAACGAAGCCCCTCCCTTACATCTTTATTAGAAATTAAGGGACTATAAACGTAAAGATTTATTTCTAGACTCTGTTCTCTTCCAGTGTCTACCTGTATGCTACTAAAGCACTCCCTTGATTACTGTAGATTTATAATAAGTCTTGAAAACAGATTGTGTAACTTTCTAATTTGGTTCTGTATATGTCTTGAACTTCACAATATGTTTTATAAATTGTTTTGCTTTAAGGAGTCAATTATATTTTTACAGGAAACATAAATAAGAAAATAATATTTTTTACATGCATATTTTGGAGTAGGAAATGGCAACCAATTCCAGTACTCTTGCCTGGAAAATTCCATGGGCAGAGAAGCCTGGTGGGCTACAGTCCATGGGATCACAAAGAGTCGGACACGACTGAATGACTAACACACACACACATATTTACTGTAGCATGTGTTCTTCATTCGGAGAAGGCGATGGCACCCCACTCCAGTCCTCTTGCCTGGAAAATCCCATGGACGGAGGAGCCTGGTGGGCCGCAGTCCAGTGAGGGTCAGACACGACTGAGCGACTTCCCTTTCACTTTTCACTTTCATGCATTGGAGAAGGAAATGGCAACCTACTCCAGTGTTCTTGCCTGGAGAATCCCAGGGATGGCGAGAGCCTGGTGGGCTGCCGTCTAGGGGGTCGCACAGAGTCAGACATGACTAAAGCGACTTAGCAGCAGCAGCAGCAGCAGTGTTCTTCATTACTTTTTATAGATCCATATTTCCATTATTTCTATCTGGTATTATTTTTCTTCTGCCTGAAAGACTTCCTTTAACATTTTTTATAGTTGCAGATCTGATTGTGATAATTCTTTCAATTTTTACATTAAAAGTCTTTATTTCAGCTCTATTTCTGAATGACATTTCACTGGGTTTAGAATTCTAGGTTGGCAGATATTTTCCTTTCAGTGTTTCAGAGATGTTCCACCGTCTTCTCGTTTGCATTGTTTCCAGTGGTAAATTTACTTTCATCATTATCTGTATTCTTCTGAGTATGGTGTGTTGTTTCTCTCCTGCATCCCACCTGCTGGCTGCTTTTAAGAATTTCTCATTATGTCTAGTTTTAAAAATTTTGACTATGCTGTCCCATATGGTGCAGTTTTTTTCCTGCTTCTTGTGAAATTCATTGAGCTTCTTGGATCTGTGAATTTGTACTGTTCATCAAATTTAGAAAAAACTTGGGCCAGTATTTTCTCAAATATTTTTTCAGTGCCCCCATTTTCTTTGATGACTCCAATGATATGCATATTAGGCAGCTGAAAGTTGTTCCACTGCTCATTAATACTCTGTTTTCTTCTGATTTTTTTCTGTTTCATTTGAATAGTTGCTATTGCTGTCAACTTCAATAATCTTTTCTATTACAATGTGTAATCTGCTATTAATCCAATTCTGTGTATTTTTCATCTCAGACATTGTTTTTTTTAATTAATTTATTTTAATTGGAAGCTAATTACTTTACAGTATTGTGGTGGGTTTTGCCATACATCAACATGAAGACATTGTTTATTATCTCAAGGTTTGATTTGTCTTTTTAAAAAACTTTCATGTCTTTATTTAGCTTTTAAAATATGGAATACAGTTACAATAACTCTTTTTAATGACTTTGCTAATTCTAACATTTGTGTCCATTCTTGGTCAGCTTTTGATTAATTTTTCCTCTCAGCATGGAATGTATTTTCTGCTTTTTTGCATGCCTATTTATTTTTTATTGGGTACTAGATATAAATTTTACCTTGTTGGGTGCTATATTAGTACAGATATGCTTGAGCTCTGTTCTTGGATGCACTTGAGTTACTTGAAACAGATTAATCCTTTCAGGGTCCTCTGTTTAGATTTGTCAGGCAGTGCACAATCTAGGACTAATTATTTCCCATTATGTAGGCAAGACCCTTCTGAGTACTCTGCCCAGTTCCCTGTGAATCATGAGGTTTTCCAGTTTGACTGGTGGAACAGGCACTATTTCTGGTCATGTCTGAGTGACAGGCACTGTTCTTTTGAGTCCTTTCAGCTAGGGTTCTTCCTCTGGCCTAGTGTAATTTCCACACAGGCATGCCACATTGTTGACGCGTCCTTTGCTGAATATGTGAGGGAGGCCCTCTGTAGACACTCTGCACTTCTCTCTGTGTGACTCTGTCAGGCACTCTGGCTAGACTCTCATCTCTGTCACCTCAACTCAGGGAGTTCACCGGGCCTTGCCTGTATTTGTCCTCCCTGCACCATGGCCTGGAAACTCTCTCCCTGGAAAGTCAGAGGGCTCACCCTGTTTGCTTCCTGTCTCCCAGGGGTCACAGTCCTCCATTGCCTGATACTCAGTGTCTTCAAAATTGCCATTGTTTTATATATTTTATTCATTTGGGGAGGTAGAGGGGGTCCAGGCAGGGTAAAAATCCATTCTTGGCCAGAAATAGAAGGCCACTGACATTTTATAATCCCCAATTTTCATGAGCAAGTATAATTTGTAGCTCCATTTCAGTTCTAATTTTTCAAAAAATGTATACATCATCATGTTTCTTGACATAGCTAGATCAGTTCTAAATAGCTGTTCAAAAGTATACAGAATGACATGGAGCAATGCAAGTCTTTCCATATCACTCATCAGTTTCTGTGTAAAACATACTATCATTTGCTTAATGATAGCAGTTTAATTCAGGGTTTCTTGGTTAAACTAATGTCCTTTGAAAGACACTGGCTCACTTTTTCATTTTCAGTGAGCTATAAACTTTACAAAATTGTCCATTGCTCTTGGCCTAAACAGCAAAATGCTTTTGTTGTATCACTTAAGTGGGACATGACTGATGATGGAATAGGATTTATATGCAAAACCATCAGATAATTATTACCCATAGGTTTAGAGGAATAATTTAATACTGGTTCAGTCTTTTTGCCCTTAAGCATGGGTCAGTTTTTCTGGAATTCTCTATCATGTCTAAAGTTGTCAGCATCATTTCTCACTGAAAAAAAAGGCCTGAAATTTTAAACTTAAATGCAGTTTAACTCACAATTCATCTGTATTCTTTAATAGAAAATCAATGTCACTTTGTAAGACCCAGTTAAATCTTAAAGAACAAATGCACATATAAAAACTGACAAAAATAAAAATAACTAAACCTTAGAGTTTAGCACTCTCTCTGTTCATATTACTTTGCTGCTGCTGCTAAGTCGCTTCAGTCATGTCCAACTCTGTGTGAGTCGCTTCAGTCATGTCCGACTCTGTGTGACCCCATAGATGCAGCCCACCAGGCTCCCCTGTCGCTGAGATTCTCCAGGCAAGAACACTGCTGCATATTTTCAAAACTCATGAATCTTTATAATAAACCCAAGACAGTAGGTGCCGCCTTCTCCCTTTTACCAGTGAAGAATTCGGGAGCTTTGCATGTGGCCCAGCGGGAAAGAACCTGCCTGCCAGTGCAGGAGACATAAGAGACACGAGTTTGATCCCTGGATTGGGAAGACCCCCTGGAGGAGGGCATGGCAACCCACTCCAGTATTTTTGCCTGGAGAATCCCATGGACAGAGGAGTCTGGAGGGCTACAGTCCATAGATTCACACAGAGTCGGACACGACTGAAGCGACTTAGCACACATGCACAGTTTTCTTCCTTTGACCAATGAAGAAATTGAAGCATTGAGAGGTTTAGTAGCTCGCTCAAGGTCACAGATAGTCATTCATGAAGTTGGGATTCATATTCAGGCAGTTGGAGTCCAAAGGCCGTATTTTTGGCCTGACCCAGACAGCCTCAGGAATATAAAAACACTTTGCTCTCAGCTCTAGTTCCACTCTTCAGTTTCTGTGAGTGTAAATTTAAATGTATAAATGCAAATAGATTTCTGGGTGAAGACATTCAGCAAAGTTTATTGATCTCATATTGTGCATCAGACACTGTGCCAAGTAAGCTCTTGGGGGTACTAAGTCCAGATACAGTGCCTACCTTCAAGAAGGCCACATCTGGTAGAAGTTTCTAGTTTGAGCATAAGTATTACCATCTTCCCATTTACATGTGCCATGTGCGTTGCATATTTGAGAGAGGGAGGGGTACCGATGTGCCCAACAAATTAAACACAAAAAAATCTGTTTTATTTGCTGGCCACTATACGGACATTATTTGATGTTTTTCTAATTCACATCAGTTACCGTTTTGGGAATACCACAAAGATTTTTAATCAAGCACTGTTCTTACAAGGAATTCTATGTCTTTGATGGTCTTTTTTAATATTTTGGTCATTGCCCAAGATCATATAACTAATAAAAATCTTTGCTCTATTTAGCTGGTCTTCAGAATTTAAGTGGAAAAGGCAATGGCACCCTACTCCAGTACTGTAGCCTGGAAAATCCCATGGGCGGAGGAGCTTGGTAGGCTGCAGTCCATGGGATCGCAAAGAGTCAGACATAACTGAGCAACTTCACTTTCACTTTTCACTTTCATGCATTGGAGAAGGAAATGGCAACCCATTCCAGTGTTCTTGCCTGGAGAATCCCAGGGACGGGGGAGCGTCTATGGGGTCACACAGAGTCGGACACGACTGAAGTGAATTAGCGGCAGCAGAATTTAAGACAATTCACGAGAGCTCCCTCACCCCTTCTTGAAAACTAGCTCTGTTAGTGTTGGTGTTAATGTTCTCTTAATCTACAGGAATAGGGCACAAAATAAATATATCTCTTTGGATAAATAATTCTACATATGTTCATTATAGCAAGATTATTGTGTTGTTAAAGTTGTTTACACACATACACTAAGTTTTTATCTGCTGTGCTATCAATAATTGAGAGATGTATATTAACCTCCCATTTTAAAAAATGAATTTATTTCTTTTAATTGGAGGCTAATTACTTTACAATATTGTGGTTAACTTCCCATTTTGATGGTAGATTTTTCAGTTCCCTCTTGCTTCCTGGTAGCTCAGTGGTAAAGAATTTGCCTGCCAATGCAGAAGACATGGGTTCAATCCCTGGATTCGGAAGATCCCCCAGAGAAAGAAATTGCAATCCACTCCAGTATTCTTGCCTGGAAAATCCCATGGACAGATTAGCCTGGCAGGCTACAGTCCATGGGGTTGCAAAAAGTCAGACATGACTTAACGACTAAACAACAACAGCAACTTGATTTGTAGGCATTTGCATTACAATATTTTCCTGAATTTTGACTAATAAGTATTTGTAACTTTATAACTCAATTCACCATCTTTCCTAAAATACCTTCTTGTGGGCAGGAAGCCCATAAGACGTTTCATCTGAGTCTTGACACCCCACAACTAACGTGAAACAAACTGTTCACCAGAGCTTGGGTTTGGACACTCATGTTATCTGAGCTGTGGTTCTTTTCAGTGGATAATCCTTACACTTTTGACTGGATTGTGTTAGTTGCTCAGTTGTGTTTGACTCTTTTTGACTCTGTGGACTGTAGCTGCCAGTATACCTGTAATTGAATTTCAGTGAAGGACTAAAGTTTTCTCAGGCTATGGTCTCTCCATTAAATCCTAGTACTGTTTGTCAATTGGGAGAAAATGAAAGGTCACAGGTTTTCTGTGACGCAAATCTGTCTGGCTTTCTTATTTGTGCCTCAGTATTTTTTTTAATTCTATTTTTTAAAATGTGATATGACATTTGTCATAAAAATATATCACTTAAGTCATTGCAAATGCCTTATTTTCATTTATGAATTTCTAGGAAACACTGTCTGAGAAGGCAATGGCACCCCACTCCAGTACTCTTGCCTGGAAAATCCCGTGGACAGAGGAGCCTGGTGGTCTGCAGTCCATGGGGTCGCTAAGAGTTGGACATGACTGAGCGACTTCCCTTTCACTTTTCATTTTCCTGCATTGGAGAAGGAAATGGCAACCCACTCCAATGTTCTTGCCTGGAGAATCCCAGGGACGGGGGAGCCTGGTGGGCTGCTGTCTATGGGGTCGCACAGAGTCGGACACGACTGAAGTGACTTAGCAGCAACAGCAGCAGCAGGAAACACTCTACCCTATGGTATGGGCATGGTGGTGGTGGTGAGGCAGGGAGCAGGTTTCTTCTTTAAGATGTTAATGATAGATTTAGTACAATTATGAAATTATGATTTCTTCTTTGGCATAGGAATTATTAAGAAGTATCTTTAAATTTCCAAAAAGTATCAGGATTAAAGATTATTTTTTGTTGTTGACTTCATACTTAATTTCCTTGAGGTCAGAGACCATGGTCTGTATGAGAATGGTTTTCTTTGAAACCTGAGACTTGCATTATAACTTAGTACATGATCATTTGGTGGGGCAGGCAGTAAATGTTCCAACTGGATATAGAATTCTACATATGTTCATTAAATCAGATCTGTTTTGTTCAACTTGTCTTATATTTAGTAATTTTTATCTGCTTATACTATTAATAATTGAAAGAAGTATGTTATTTCCCCCTTTTTTTTACAAATTCTATTTTATTTCTTGACTACACCTATCAGTATAGTGCTAATTTACATAGATTACATCATATTTTCTTTAAAAATTGAAGTATAGTTAATATTAAAGGAAATGAACCCTAAATATTCATTGGAAGGACTGATGCTGAAACTGAAGCTTCAGTACTTTGGCTACCTGATGCAAAGAGCCAACTCATTGGAAAAGACCCTGATGCTGGGAAAGACTGAAGACAAAAGGAGAAGGGGACGACAGAGGGCTAGATGGTTAGATAGCATCATCGACTCAATGGACATGAATTTGAACAAACTCTGGGAGATAATGCAGGAGAGAGAAGGCTGGCATGCTGCAGTCCAGGGGGTTGTACAGAGTTAGACACATCTCAGTGACTAAACAATAATAATAGTTAATATACTTTATTATATGTTACATATAGTTATATGTAAGGTATACAATATAGTGATTTACAGTTATTAAAGGTTAGACCCCATTTAGAAGTGACAGTGATAGAGTTAGTCACTTAGTCATGTCTGACTGTTTGCAGCTCCACAGACTGTGGCCCACCAGGCTCCCCTGTCCATGGGATTCTCCAGGCAAGAACACTGGAGTGGGTAGCCATTCCCTTCTCAAGGGGATCTTTCTGACCCAAGGACTGAACCCAGTATTGCAGGCAGAATCTTTATCATCTGAGCCACCAGGGAAGCCCAGACTTCTTTTATAGTTATAAAATATTGGCTATATTCCCTGTGTTGTATACTTTTGGCTTATTTTCTATGATCTCCCATTTTGATGGTAATTTTTCAGTTTCTCTCTCTAGTTGTACATAATCTTCTGTTATATATTTGGAGAGGATTTTCTGAGTGCATGTTAATAAAACATACTTGATTTTTAAAACTATGTAGTAGTCTTATCTTTTATAATGATTTTTATTATTTTTAAATTTTGTTTTTTAAATATCAATATAACTGTCTCAACTTTATTTTGGTTTTCATTTACTTGGTATATCTTTTTCCATCTTTTACTTTCAGTCTTTTGTGATCTTTATGTTTTAGATGTGTCCCTTGTGAAATGGCACATACCTGGATTTTTAAATTTTATGTATTCTGTTGCTACTGCTGCTGCTGCTCCTAAGTCGCTTCAGTCATGTCTGACTCTGCAACCCCATAGACAGCAGCCCACCAGGCTCCCCCGTCCCTGGGATTCTCCAGGCAGGAGTACTGAAGTGGGGTGCCATTGCCTTCTCTGATGTAGTCTGTTAACCTCTGTATTTTAAAGTATGAATTTTACTTATACATTTAAAAATGTTAGTTGACATATTGGAGCTTTTTGTTTTTTTACCATCTTATGTTTTATTTTCTATTTGTTTCATTTTTCTGTTTTTTCTCCTTGCATTTAACGTTTTTTTCCCCTTATTCTATTTTCCCATTACTGACTACAAGATCACATCTCAAGTGAGCTGGCTAGTAACAGGGTTAACATTGGAAATAGCAACTTATCATCTAAGGTGAGGTTGAGGATGGAATGCAGCTTTACCAAAAGTAGTCAGATTGGCAAGTGTTAGGGCAGAGGAGGCAAGAAGCTGATGGAGGTCATGGCTTATATATTCTCCTTGGGGATGAGAATTAAGAGTATTTCCTCAGGACTAACTAAGAAAGGCCCTGTGAAAGAGGCTAAGCATCTTATAATTCAATAAAGACCAAGAAATAGTGAAGTCAAGAAAATGTGGATACTTCCAGAACCTGTGTAGCTTTGCTGTGATGTTTATATGCTCTATTATCTTGTTAATAATTAGTTTAATTACTTTTTATTACCTTTGTCATGCTGATGGATTCTAGAAGCCCACCAGGCTCCTTTGTCCATAGGATTTCCCAGTCAAGAATACTGGAGTGGGGGTTTCCTAGGTGGCTCAGTGGTAAAGAACCTACCTGTCAATGCAGGAATACTGGATTGGGTTGCCGTTTCCTTCTCCAGGGGATCTTCCTGACCTAGAGATCAAACCTGGGTCTCCCTGAATTGCAGGCTGATTCTTTACCATCTGAGCCACCAGGGAAGCTACCAACTGAACTAAAGACAAGTAAAAAGACTTATAGATGACAGCGAGGGTACAGCTCAGATTGTAGACCAGGAGTTAGTTAGGACCTGGGTATAGGAGCAGACAAGGCAGACTATATAGCCTTGGGACAGGTTTGGGATTTTGATGGACAGTGGCTGCAGTGGGATGAAGGTGCATGGATATGGAAGATATTGGTGAGAGTGGTTCAAATGTTGCACTATCTGGAGTCCAGGATGGATAGGGAAGGAAGATAGATCAATGGGAGGCAAGTAGACCAAGAGAAAGTGGAGGGAAGGCTCAAGAGACTGTGGTCTTGGTAAGGTTGTAGATAGGTATAGTGGGAGTAAGCTGTAATTGAAAAATAGGGATTCTTGAATTTAAGATTTCAGAGGGGGCCAGTCCTGGTTGGTCAACTCCATGAGTGAAAAATAAAGGGAAGATGTACAGTATTAGCAGTTCCATTTTGTTATCGTGTGATCTTTGATTCCTCAATGACACTCTTACTTCCTTAGCTTTTACTCCTAGTTGGTCTCATTATTGTACCAGTGTGCTTGTTTCATCACAGAACTCTGCTGCCTGTCCATAAATATCAGTTTTCTAATAAATTTGGCTGTACTTTCATTTCAGTGTGTCTGTGCCATCCTTGGTCTTTAATTGCCAGTCAATTGGTGATACCTAGTTTATCCAGGAGCTGCTGATTTTGGGGGCCAGTTCTTCAACCATAATCACACATATGGGAATTCATTTCCACAGTGCTTTTGACTGCTGTGTTCAGTATTTTATAATTGTTTTGGCCATGGTCCTGCCTGGATAGAGCCAGTGGAGCACTAGCTCTTCAATGCAGTTGCCTGGGCTTGAATCCTAGCAACTTTGATTACTCTCTGTTTATTCTTGGGCAAGTTAACCTAATCTCTCCTGAGTCCTCATCTATAAAATGTGGATAATAATGGTACCTCATTCTTGGGTTTGTTGTGAGCATTAAATGAATGTATGTCAAGTACTTGTTGCCTGGCATGTAATAAATTCTCAGTGAATGGAACTATTGTGGTTGATGATGACAGTGATGGTGATCAACAGTAGTGGTAGCATATGCAACAACACACTGTGCCAAATACACTGTTAGGTGCTGGGCCAGATACATAGAATGATACTGAAAAGGTCCTTGTTCTCATGGAGAGTATATATTCTTTTTGAGGGTGAAAATTAATATTTTCTCAAGACTTCCTAAGAAAGGGCCTATAAAAGAGGCTTAGCATTGTATAGTTCAATAAAGACCAAGAAATAATGAAATCAAGAAAGTGTTGATATTTCCAGAACCTGTGTAGCTTTGGTATGTTGTTTGTGCTCAGTCATGTCTGACTCTTTGCGACCCCATGGACTGTAGCCCACCAGGCTCTTCTGTCTGTGGGATTCTCCAGGAAAGAATGCTGGAGTGGGTTGCCATTACTTTGTTTGTACTCTCTATTATTGTCTTGTTGGTAATTAGTTTTAAAACGGGAAAGCATTTATGTAATTTCAAGGGAGAACAGAGAAAACAAATTTGAGTATGTGACTTCCCAATATCAAAAACAAAACAGCCCCTGTCACTGTTACAACTCTTACTAGCCAGGTGTTTAACTTTAACATGCACACTAGGCATCTTTGCCTTCACCTTCATTCTTTCCATTCAGTCAGTCACTCCATTTTGTCATTTCTACTTCTCAAACCTATTTGTGTTCTCTTGTCTTCCGAGCCTGGTTTACGTCTGCCCTGCAGCAGATTCAGTGAGTACATGTATTCCAAATGTGTGTTCCAAACACTGATGGGATTTTTAGCACACATTATTCAATTTTCTTGACACCTTTGAGAAGTAGTTGATTTTGTAGTTGAAAAACCAGAGTATGACAGAGATACAGTGACTTTGCCCAGTTGGTTAAAAGCATAGTTAAATAAACTTCAGTTCAGTCATTCAGTCATGTCTGACTCTTTGCGACCCCATGAATCACAGCACACCAGGCCTCCCTGTCCATCACCAACTCCTGGAGTTCACTCAGACTCACGTCCATCCAGTCACTTAGGTTGTCTTTTTGTCCAGTAATCTGTCTTCTTTGAATGTTTTCTTTCTTGAAATTTAAAAGTAAGACTTATCTGTAAAAAAAAAAAGAGCTATGTAAAATAAAAAGTAAAAGTTGCCCCCTCAATTCTGCTTCTCAAGAGGAACCAATGATAATGGGTTTTGTTCTAGACTTTTTCTTTGCATATACAAATGTATAGATAGATACTTTAGCAAACAGATCATTCAAGTATAGTCCTAAAATGACTCTTATTTTTCACTCAAGATCTGTTTTCATACAGATCTACCACATTTTAAAAATGGATGCATAGTATGCCATCATATGGAAATATTGTTTTGTTTAATAATTTCTCTGTTAACTTATTTTTGCTCTTACAAATACCAATGCAATAACTTTCTTGTACATACACCTTGCATACACATTTATGTGAATATTTCTATTAGCTAGATTCTTAGATGTGGTATTGCTTGCTTTTGGAGTATGCACATTTTAAAATGTGTTATTGAATCTGAAGCTCCAATAATTTGGCCACGTGATGCAAACAACTGACTCATTGTAAAAGACCCTGATGCTGGGAAAGATTGAAGGCAGGAGAAGGGGATGACAGAGGAAGAGATGTTTGGATGGAATCACTGACTCAATGGACATGAGTTAGAGCAAACTCCTGAAGTTGGTGAAGGATAGGGAAGCCTGGCATGCTGCAGTCCATGGGGTCGCAAAGAGTCAGACTCGATTGAGCAACTGAACAACAGTGTGTTATTGTACTTCAATTTGTCTTTTGAACCAGCCTTTCATACTATAGCTAGAGTGATCTTTGTAAAACAAATTTGAATATGTGACTTCCCAATATCAAAAACAAAGCAACAACGAAGGTGTTTGATGGATTTCTATTCTGTGTCATCAATTTAAAAATTCTTAATTTTTAAGAGTATTTGAGAGTTACATAATCAGGTTTCCAGCTATATTTCCTACCATTCTCCTGAACCAACAAACGTATACTCTGTTCTATAAGGCAAAATCCACCTGTTCTATAAAACCTTCCACATGAATATAGTTCTCACTCTTCCCCTCTCTACGCAAGATAGAACTAATTACTCCCTTCTCTAAGTTCCCACAACAATTTATTATCCCTCTAAGAGTGCTTAGCACACTGTACTGTGTGTGTGTACCTTTCTTCTCTGTGATCTTCAGCACAGGAACTGTGCCTCACTCATCTTTGTATCCGTAGCACTTTGCACAATGCCTGTCAGAGTGGGCTCTCAACAAATGTGGGTGAAATGGGTGAAGATATTCTTGAGGTAGATTTAGCAATGAGAACTTTGGGAGATAGAGTAGGTTATGGCCATTTCGAAGTGTAGCAGAAAGCTGAGAGAATCCAGGACTCTGGTCAGGAAAGGTTTGGAAGGAAGTAGGCTTCAACTGGCAAAGGTCCCTGTGTGGTTTTCTCCACTACAGAGATCAGCTGTCTGATTATTTGGCTGAATAGATTTGTGACTTGAGAACATTAAAAGTATTGAAAATTAGATAACTGAGGATCCACTTGGTGGAAGGAGAATTTGACTCAGCTGTTGTGTCCTCTTTCAGACTAAGATGCTTATGTTGAAAGACCCAACTGTTTGCCAGTCATGCATAGATTTTTGCCCTTGCAAACTTCGTCTCTTCCTTTTCAGGAGGAGTCGCCTGGAGGTATAGGAATGGCGCGTTGGCCACACGGCTCTGTGTGTCTGTTTAGCTGCTCCAGGGGAAGCAGGCATTTCTCTGTGCACAATTAGTTTTTATCTTTTTTCAGGAAAATCTGGTGGCCTGGTAGATTTGAAGAAAGAAGAGTAGAAGGAAAAACTAGGACAAGTCATGTCGGAGATACTTGATCTCTCTTTTCTGTCTGAGGTGGAAAGGGATTTGATCCTCAGTGTTCTACAACGAGATGAGGAACTCCGAAAAGCAGATGAGAAAAGGATTAGGTAAGAGTCCCAGAAAAATCATGTTCCCAGGCCCTTAACCAATGATACCTGGACTTTTCCTTATACTTCTCATTTGACTTTCAGAGGAACTTGTGTATGAGGTTTACAACTCCTCACTGGGTCAGGTTGGGCTCTGTTGCTTTCACAGAACTAAATAGTCTTACTGTCTCCACCTCTCAACCCATCTCCATCCAGCCCATGCAGCCTCCAAATCACTTGTGCTTCTCTTTGGGTATTGGCAGGCGACTGAAGAATGAGTTACTGGAGATAAAAAGGAAAGGGGCCAAAAGGGGCAGCCAGCACTATAGCGATCGGACCTGCGCCCGGTGCCAGGAGGGCCTGGGCCGTTTGACTCCCAAGACCAACACTTGTTGGGGTTGTAATCATCTGGTGTGTCGGGACTGCCGCATTCAGGAAAGCAATGGCACCTGGAGGTGCAAGGTGTGCGCCAAGGAAATGTGAGTGTTACTTAGAGTTGAGAGAAGAAAGGGGCCCCCAGTTGTGGTTTCTCCTTTGTCCTTTATTAGTTGAATGTCAAGGGCCATTTTCTTAAAAATCGATTTCTCATTTTCTTTGATTCCTTCCCAGAGAACTGAAGAAAGCAACTGGAGACTGGTTTTATGACCACAGAGTGAACCGCTTTGCTTACCACACCGGCAGTGAGATAATCAGGATGTCCCTGCGCCGCAAGCCTGCAGGTACCAGACCTGTTGGGATATGGCTCCCCGAGGCGCTTGGCCTCAGTCATAGACCCGCTGCTGTGGGGTCATAGTGTGCTCTTACAGGCGGTGTGTCTTCCTTCACTCCATGGGCTCAGCCCATTTGTGGGCAACATAAAGACTGTGTTGCCATCCTTTCTGGAAGCATACTGTGTTCCCCTTCCCCCACACCCCCCCATCATCACCCATATGCCATGCTTTTGTTTGTCTTGAAGTGAATAAAAAAGAGACAGTGGAACAGTCTCTCCTTCATCAGTCACAATTGGGTGATATCTGGCCAGGAAGAAAGATCATTCAGGAGCAGCAGAAGGAGCCAAGGTAAGAACCAAGCAATCGTTTAAAGAAAAGGCTATACATGCCTCTAATTGTTTTATTTTTAACTTCTATTTATAAAATAATAGATGTTCATTGTAGGAAAATTTGGAAAGTACAGAAAAGAGTAAACAAGAAAGAAAAAAAAATCCTAATCTTGTAACCTACATATAAACATTAACATTTTGGTATATTTACTTTTTTCTTTATAAGAACAATTTGAAGACAAAATACAAATAACACAAACTCATTATTAAACATTTAACCAGTGTAGAAAATAATAAAGAAAACAACATATCACCCAAAAACTTACTATCCCAGTATTTGTATTATATGAAGTTATTTCAGATATGTTTTTTGCATATGTTTAGATTAAGGGATGGGTGGATGGATAGATCAAAAACTTTTATAATATTAGATCATAATATATTAAATTAAAAGCTTTGGTTCATTTTACTTGAATTTAACAGAATAAACTGAAATAAAATACAGCAGTCACTAATCTTCAGATGATTGTTTCTTTACTGTAAAGGATATTAGTCATTAATATCCCTCTAAACTTAAGAAAAAGTACTATGGAAACCACCGAGCAGTTAGTCATTTTTGTGTAGTATCTTTCTGGTAACAGCCTTATCAAGCTATAATTCAGACCATGTAATTCACCCATTACTAGTGTACAATGAAGTAGATTTTACAGAATTGTACAACCACCACCTCGATTGATTTTGGAACTTTTTATTACCTTAAAAGAAACTCTTGTACACTTTAGCTATCACTGCCCCCACCCACCTCCATGTCATTCCCCATCCCTAGACAGTCTCCGATTTCCTTTTAATTTCTGTGTTGGACATTTTAGTTAAATAGAATCATAAAATATGTGGTCCTTTGTGACTGTTTTGTCTCACTTAATGTTTTCAAGGTTCATCCACGTTGAAGCATGTATCAGTACTTTATTTCTTTTATTGCCAAATAATATTCCATTATATGTAAATACCCCCATTTGTTTATCCATTCATCTGTTGATAGATGTTTGAGTTCTTTCCACTTTTTTGACCAATGCTATTATGAACATTTGTAATGAGTTTTTATGTGGACAGTTAGTCCCTCAGTTGTGTCTGACTCTGTGACCCCATAGACTGTAGCCTGCCAGGCTCCTCTGTCCATAGAATTCTCCAGGCAAGAATACTGGAGTGGATAGCCGTTCCCTTCTCTAGGGGATCTTCCTGACCCAGGGATTGAATCTCGGTCTTCTGCATTGCAGGCAGATTCTTTACTGTCTGAGCCACTATACTTTAAAAATAAATTTAAAATAATGAAATAAAATACTTAGGGAAAAAAGGAATTGCTTTTTATATACTTCTTTTCTATAACCCAAGGGAGGGGTTACAAAGGGATAGAGATGATACCAAGGGAACATTTCATGCAAAGATGGACACAATAAATAACAGAAATGGTATGGACTTAACAGAAGCAGAAGATATTAAGAAGAGGTGGCAAGAATACACAGAACTATATAAAAAAGTTCAACCACAATGGTGTAATCACTCACCTAGAGCCAGACATCCTGGAATGTGAAGTCAAGTGGGCCTTAGGAAGCATCACTACAAACAAAGCTAGTGGAGGTGATGGAATCCAGTTGAGCTATTTCAAATCCTAAAAGATGAGGCTGTGAAAGTGCTGCACTCAATATGTCAGCAAAATTTGGAAAACTCAGCAGTGGCCACAGGACTGGAAAAGGTCAGTTTTCATTCCAATTCCAAAGAAAGGCAATGCCAAAGAATGTTCAAACTACTGCACAATTGTACTAGCAAAGTAATACTCAAAATTCTCCAAGCTAGGCTTCAACAGTATGTGAACCAAAAATTCCAGATGTTCAAGCTGGATTTAGAAAAGGCAGAGGAACCAGAAATGGAATTGCCAACATCCGTGGGATCATGGAAAAAACAAGAGAGTTCCAGAAAATTATCTACTTCTGCTTTATTGGCTACGCCAAAGCCTTTGACTGTGTGGATCACAACAAACTGTGGAAAATTCTTAAAGAAGTGGGAATACCAGAGCACCTGACCTGCCTCCTGACAAATCTGTATGCAGGTCAAGAAGCAAAAGTTAGAATTAGACATGGAGCAACAGACTGGCTCCAGATCAGTAAAGGATTATGTCAAGGCTGTATATTGTCACCCTGCTTATTTAACTTATATGCAGAATGCATCATGAGAAATGCTGGGCTGGATGAAGCACAAACTGGAATCAAGATTGCCAAGAGAAATATCAATAATCTCATATATGCAGATGACACCACCCTTATGGCAGAAATAGAAGAACTAAACAGCCTCTTAATAAAAGTGAAAGAGGCGAATTTAAAATCTGGCTTACAAGTCAACATTCAGAAAACTAAGATCAGGGCATCTGGTCCCATTACTTCATGGCAAGTAGATGGGGAAACAGTGTAAACAGTGAGAGACTATTTTGGGGGTTCCAAAGTCACTGCAGATGGTGACTGTAGCCATGAAATTAAAAGATGCTTGCTCCTTGGAAGAAAAGCTATGACCAAGCGAGACAGCATATTAAAAAGCAAAGACATAACTTTGCCAACAAAGGTCTATCTAGTCAAAGCTATGGTTTTTCCAGTAGTCATGTGTGGATGTGAGAGTTGGACTGTAAAGAAAGCTGAACAGCAAAGAATTGATGCTTTTGAACTATGGTGTTGGAGAAGAATCTTGAGAATCTCTTGGACTGAAAGGAGATCCAACCATTCCATCCTAAATGAAATCAGTCCTGAATATTCATTGGGAGGACTGATGCTGAAGCTGCAACTCTAATACTTTGATCATCTGATGCAAAGAACTGACTCATTTGAAAAGCCCCTGATGCTGGCAAAGATTGAAGGCAGGAGGAGAAGGGGACAACAGAGGATGAGATGGTTGGATGGCATCACTGACTCGATGGACATGAATTTGTGCAAGCTCTAGGAGTTGGTGTTAGACAGGGAGTCCTGGAATGCTGCAGTCCATGGGGTCGCAAAGAGTTGGATACGACTGAGCAACTGAACTAAACTGAAGGGAGGGGCAGAAGATAACTTGGGGATACTGGGTTTCAGTCTCCTGAAATTCTCATAAGTGTCTTGTTTTTCAGTCTCTCAGTCATGCCCTACTCTTTGCAACCCCATGGACTGCAGCATACCAGGCTTCCTGTCTGGTTCACTCAGTCTTAAGTGTCTGGTCTCACTCAGTCTAGCTCTAGATGCATCCTCTGGTTCATACCAGTGCCCTGAGTGATGATATCCCACAGAAGGCTTGTCTGCCTTGGTTGGGGTGCCCCATTGATGTCTGAGGTATAAATGTTGAGGAGTTTTATTTATCTTACCCCAGGATTGCCTACTCACTCACTTAATCTGTACACATTGGAAGTTTTGCCAAGCTAGATTTTCTTCTGTTTTATTAGTCTTTACTTTTGAAACTTCATGTCTTGAGGCTTTATTCCTTTCCTCATTTGGTTGCTGCTGGCGAAGTTTTGACTTTTTATTTGTGTTTTTTTTTTCCCCCTAACTTTCCCTCATCCAAAGAGAAACAAGATTTTATCATGTTTTATATGATTGGTGAGAAGCAATATAGAAATATATCAAATGAGTCCCCAGTAAGTTTACTTTTCCTGCCCCAGACAGTTCTTATTGTCATTAATGATTCTGGTGTATAGACTACCACACTGTCTCAATGCACAAATATGAGTTGGATTCTTAAAATTTTAATTTCTTTTTACAAAAGGATCATACTGTATACATTGTTGTTGTTCAGTCGCTAAGTCGTGTCTGACTCTTTGTGACCCCATGGACTGCAGCATGCCAGGCTCCTCTGTCCTTCAGTATCTCCCAGAGTTTGCTCAAATTCTTGTCCATTGAGTTAGTGATGCTGTCTAACCGTCTCATCCTCTGTCGTCCCTTCCTCTTCCTGCCTTCAGTCTTTCCCAGCATTAGGGTCTTTTCCAGTGAGTCAGCTCCTCACCTCAGGTAGAAAAGTATTGGAACTTCAGCATCAGTTCTTCCGATGAATAGTCAGGGTTGATTTCCTTTAGGATTGACTGGTTTGATCTCCTTCCTGTCCAAGGGACCCTCAGGAGTCTTCTCCAGCACCACAATTCGAAAGCATCAATTCTTTTGATACTCATCTTTCTTAATTCCTTTCTTTGGGCTTCCTGGTAGCTCAGATGGTAAAGAATCTGCCTGTGGTGTAGGAGACCCGGGTTTGATCTCTGGGTCTGGAAGATCCTTGTAGAAGGGCATGCAACCCACTCAAGTATGCTTGCCTGGAGAATTCTATGAACAGAGGAGTCTAGTAGGCTACAGTCCATGGGGTTGCAGAGTCAGAGAGGACTAGGTGACTAACACTATGCTTACTACGCTTTCTTAATACCTTCAGTATTTTCATTATCCCAGTTTTGAACTTGGTGTCTATTAGACTGAAGAGATCTATTTCGTTGTTTGTTCCTTCAGGGGAGTTCTCTTGGTCTTTTAACTGGGAGTGGTTCCTCTGCTTCTTTATTTTGCTCATGTTTCTCTTACTTTGTGAGTTTAGGAGAAACAAATACCTACTTTATTCTAGAAGGGCTGTTTATCTGCAGGGGTGTTCTTGCATCGCGTAGTGTGTTTAATATTTTTTGGCATGAGGGCTGTTTTTGGTGTGGATGTTTGCCGTCCCTTTCCTCAGTGTATGTTGGCTGTTCTCCCTTGACAGGGAGAGTGCACGTGTGCTCCCAGGAAGGCAGGTACAGCAGCTGGCACCCAGTTGTGGGGCCCTCAGTGGTAGCAGCAGACTGTGCGTTCTTCTGGGGTCTGAGATGCCAGTGGTGGCTCACACCCATCCCTGGAGCTTTTGTAGGCAGTGCCTTGCCAGTATGAAAGTACATGGTTGGGGAAAGAAGCTTCTGTGGCGAGCCCACCCCTCTCCTGGCTCACCCCTCTCTAATGGCACCTTGCCTCTCTGGCGGGCCCAGGCTTCTTCTTGTACTACCCGTATGTGGTGTGCCGCACCCTAGCCCCCTCAAGCTGTCTTCATGCAGGCACCCCAGTCTTCTCCCCAGCTCTACCTCTTTAACCTGAGACTTGGCACCTAGCCCCCCACCCGCCCCAGCAGACCAGTGTCCCAGGCTGGGGAATGCCATTGGCATTGTCTGTGCGGCCCCTGTCTGCTCTGCCCTCTTCAGGCCTGTTACTACACTCTGCTCTGAGGCTCTAAAGCTGCGCCTCTGTCCTGGCTGATCTCTTGCAGGAGAAGGAACTTTCCTGTGGGTGGAACCCTTTTCTCTTTCACAGTTCCCTCCCAGATCCCTCCCAGGGCACAGGTCCAAGTCCTTATTCCTTTCTCCCTTCCTTTTTCCTTTGTTCTGTCCAGTTATATGGAGATTTTTTTTGCCCTTTTGGAAGTCAGAGGTCTTCTTCCAGTAGATATTCAGTGAGGATATTCAGTGAAAATATCCAGTAGATATTCTGTGAGAATTGTTTCACATGTATTTTTGATATATTTGTGGGAGAAGGTGAATTCTTCGTCCCACTCCTCTGCCATCTTGCCCCGATCTCCAACCATACCAATTTTTGATGAGGATGTAGAGCAACTGGCATTCTCATACAGTGCTGGTAGGAATGGCCAGTGGTGAAGCCACTTTGAAAAAGAGTTAAGTAGTGTCTTAGCCAGTTAAACATGCACCTACCTTGTGAATCAGCCTTTAAATTTCTAGATATTTACTCAAGAGAAACACAAGAATATGTCCATACAAAGACTTGTGCATGAATGTTCATAGCGGCTTTATGATTGCCAAAACCTGGAGATAACCCCAGTGTCTATCAGCAGGTGAAAGGACAAACTTTGCTTTGTTTATACAGTGGACTACTACTCAACAGTGAAAAGGAATGTATTACTGATATATGCAACAACATGGATGAATCTTGAAATAATCATGCCGAGCGAAAGAAGCCAAACAAAAAAGAGGACCTACTGTATGACTCAGTTTATATAAAATTCTAGAAAAATCAAGCTAAATGTTAATGACAGCAGATCAGCACTTACCTGAAGATAGGTCTGAGGAGGGAGAGATGGACTATGAAGGGGCATGAGGAAACTTTGGGGAGTGATAGACATGTTCAGTAGCTTAATTGTGGTGATGGTTTCACAAATGTATACATATAGCTGATTCATGTCAATGGATGGCAAAAAACACAGTATTGTAAAGTAATTAGCCTCCAGTTAAATAAAAAAACTCATCAAATTACATGCACTTTATTAATGTTAGTTATAGCCCAGGGTGCAAATGGAAAAAAAATGACAGAAAAATATCACATTGGCATCTTTCTATGTCATTCTTTTTTGTTCTCATATGGTGTGTCATTGTATGTATGTACTATGATTTTATCCACACAGCCTTGGTTGGATGACTCATCTGTTTTAGGTGACTAGCCCTTCCCCCTCTTTTGTGGATAAGAATGGCTTTTATTTATTGAACTTGAGTGAACACATCTGACATCACTGGTCAGAATGTAATTTCTGAAGCCCACTGCTTCTGGCTGTCTATGACTTCTTGTCTCATTGAACCCAGAAGACTTTCATTTATCCTAGACATGAAAACAGATCAAGTGGCCCTAAATGATCTTTTTCATAAAATTATGGAGCCTCACAAATAATCTAATTCAACTCCCTTATTTTTGCAGAAAAGAAAGCAGGGTAAGTGATTTACCTCCAGATCATACAGATAGTTAGAGCCCAGGACTCCCATCTCTAAGTTTATTTTTCTACTGCACAGATGTCAAATAATTGCTTTTTGCCCTAGAGTGGTTTGTATCAGCTTTGGATCAGTACGTATTAATCTTTAGGAAAAAAATACAAGCAGAAAACACTCTCCACAGACCACTATTAAGCTATCTCTCTAGAGGAATGGTTCTGCTTTGGGTTCTTTGTTCTTTGGAGCAAAGAGGGGAAAAGAATGATTCTAAAGTAAAAATGAAATCAAACTCCCTGCTGTGTTTTTGACTAATATAGCTAATATATAAAAGCTAATATATCTCTCAAGAAATGACACTGTTTCACCTCTGGCATGCCCTAGAATTTCAACCCCTGCTATTTGTTTTCATAGAGCTATCTCAAATATCATGTTATGATAACTTGGAAAGTTTATTCTCTCCTGCCTAAGACGTTATAGATTTTGGCTGTTTCATTCTGTGTTCTTTTCTTATTAATTCCTTCACTTGTTTGTCTATGAATGCCTACTATTTTCCAGGCACTGTTTTAGGCAATAGTATATACTGGTGATGACAACAAAGTTCCTTGTTGAGGAGTGTAGATTTGGGAGTGGGGGACACAGACAGTAAGTGAATAATCAAGTAAATATATGTCAGATGTTGACAAGTGCTGTGGAGAAAAATGAAGTAGTCTAAAAGGAGTACCAGGAAAGTGTGTATGTATGCAGGCAAAGGCTTAATAATAATTAATAATTATTATACATAATAATAAATAATTAACAATAAGATGACATTTGAGAAGAGAGAAGCAAAGAGGACACAAACCCTGAGAGCATCTGGGGGAACTTTCTAGGCAGAGAAAGCAGCAGGTATAACAACCCTAAAGTGACTTTGTGTTTGGCAGTATGAGTCATCTGGAACTGGCAAGCAAGGGGAGAGGGTAGGGGATAAAGACAGAGGCTGGGCGAGAAGCAGATCATGTAAGATTTGACACTTGTAAGGACTCTGTCTTTATTCCGAGTTAAAAGGAGGGCTCTGAATGATGTTGATATTATTTTTTTTAATTGGGGGAAAAATTCACATAAGTTTAATCATTTTAACAGTTTTAAAGTATACGATTAAGTATCTTTTAGTACTTTCAGAATATTGTGCATCACCACTCCCTGATTTCAGAACATTTTTATCACTGCCAAAAGAAGCCCTGTGCCCATTAAGCAGTCACTCCCCATTTCTGCAGCAACTAATCTGCTTTCTGTCTCTATGGATTTGCCTATTCTGGACATTTCCTATAAATGGAATCATACAGAACGTGGCATTTCACTTCAGCATAATATTTTCAGGGTTCATCTGTGTTGCAGCATATGTGAAACTTCATTCCTTTTTGTTGGCAATAATATTTCATTATATGGCTGTACCACATTTCCTTTATCTGTTCATCTGTTGAGAGACATTTGGACTGTTTCCACCTGTTGGCTATTGTGAATAATGCTGCTGTGAACATTTAGATACAGTTTTTTGTGTGGACTCATGCTCCCAGTTCTCTTGGGTTGATACCTATGAGTGAAATTGCTGGGTTGTGTGGTAATTCTGTATTGGAGATATATATATATATATATATATATATTATATAGTGTGTATATATGTGTGTGTGTGTGTGTGTGTGTGTGTGTGTGTGTATTTATTCCACAATGCCAGGCTTGCAGAACCAGGGATTGAACTTGGGCCCCTGGCAGTGGAAGTGTGGAGTCCTAACCACAGGACCACCAGAGAATTCCCTGGGTTTATATTTTTAAAGCTCATTTTAGCGCTGTGTTGAGGGTAGATTGTATGGGGACAAGGGCAGAAGTAGGGAGTTTAGTTAGGAGACTATTACAAGCATTTCTTGAGGTAAGGGGTCCAGGAATTGTGTCCTTCCCTTTAGAGATGAGGAGTGTTGTTTTGAATGCCCAGGGTCATCCTTCATTAAACTGAAAAGAAATTCTGGTCTTCTTAATAATATCTTCAAAGCATACTGCTTATTTATGTACATACTTTAAGCCCCACTGATGGCATTTAGTCAAGAATTCAGTCAACAAATAATGGAGTGGCCAGTCTATGCTGGTTTCTCTGCTAGGTGTTGGGAAGATAGCAGTGAACAAAATATGTGATCACTGATCTCCTGGAACTTAGTCTAATGGAGGAGAAAGACACTAAACAAGTCGTTCATTTATCAAGAAAATTATCGAACAAATTAAATAATTTGTATAAAAGACATAACAATTATGCATATGATTACTACAAAGACATCAGGTTGCTTTAGGAGCACATAGGAAGGCTACTAATCCATACTTGGGGTTGGGGCATCGTCAGAGATGTGAAGGAATTGACATGTAAGGAGAGACTGGAAGAAGGAGTAGATATAGCCAGGAATTTCAAGTAAACAAGAGAAATGGCCACTGTGACCATCGCAGACAGAGAGAAGAGGGAAGAAAAGCAGCTTTGTCATATTTAGGGAACCGAGAGAGCTTCATCACTCCATAATGTAAAGTATAAGGAGAGGTAGAGGTGAAAAATGAGTCTGTAGAGGTGAGCAGGGGGTCAACTCAGGAGGATTTTCTTGCCATGTTAAGGAGTTTGAACTCAATCCCAAGGGCAGTAGAGAACCTCTGAGCAGTTTTAAAAGTGTACTCAGCTCTTAGAAAGATCACTTAGGCTACCACTGTGAAGGAGTTGGAAGGAAGCCAAAACTCAGCAGGAGAGCCCACTTTCTTTATGTGTTGGCTCTTGGTTTTTATTGTAGCATGTCATTTGAAGTGCCCAAGCTGAAAAGTGGAAAGAGTGCACTGGAAGCCGAGAGTGAGAGCCTGGATAGCTATACAGCTGACTCGGATACCATGTCCAGGTGAGATGTCCCCAGTCCCGGCCGTTCTGCTCAACCGAGCTCCCGTTTTGTTCTCTAGAGCTAGGTGTGTGGGGTCCCCTGCCTTCAGTGTTCCTGCCTTCTGTACTTGGTAAGGTGAATGAAGTATTTTCTCTGTTGCTGCAAGTCTCCCACTAGCACTTCTCTGAGCACAGCCTTCTGGAACACACTAACTGCCACAGGCTGCTGCATCTTGGAGAGTGTTCTTGGACCCCTGGACCAGCAGCAATGGATGCTGCTATCCCTTAGGCATGGTGGTGTGAGTGTTTGTACAAAGCTACTTATCTGATTGTCTGCATTCCTTCAAGGTAAATCAGATGTGAAGTTTACCTTCTGCATTTGGTTACTGACCTTAAGCCAGTGGCTTTCCTTCCATAGAGCTTGGGTCCCTAGAGAGATGGGGAAGGGAGGAGGAGGTGATTTTATTACAGTTTCTGTATCTGCCCCCAGGAGAGACTCTCTGGATAAATCTGGCCTCTTTCCAGAATGGAAGAAGATGTCTGCCCCCAAACTTCAAGTAGAAAAGGTAAGCTTTAGTAATTGGTTGGTCGATCTCTGTCTTTCTGTCTTTCTCTCTCTCTTTTCTTCCTTTCTTAGGAAGAATTTAAGAATTGAAGCAAACGAATTTTAGTTCAGATTCCCATGGTAGCATTTTCTAAGGTTTTGGTTGAAACGTGAGAAAATAGGTTTTAGAAAGACACTTAGACAATGAACTTATGGTTGCCAGGGAGGAAAGATGAGGAGAAGGGATAGTTGGGGAGTTGGGATGGACATATATACACTGCTGTATTGAAAATAACCAACAAGGGCCTACTGTATAACACGTGGAGCTCTCTTCAATGTTATGTGGCAGCCTGGATGGGACAGGAATTTGGGGTAGAATGGATACATGTATATGTATGGCTGAGTCCCTTTATTGTTCACCTGAAACTATCACAACATTGTTAATCAGCTATATCTCAATACAAAATAAAAGTTTAAGAAGTTAGTGTAAACCACACACACACAAAAAAATAGATTTTGTGCAACTTCCTAGGATTAAGTTAAAGCCCTAAGATTAAATTAGTCTTTCTTTTAAGTTTGTCATAATTTAGTGAATATCTGAGTCTCCTTCCCCAACCCACTTTTCCACCTACCCAACTGTCTTTTTCCATTATTTCACCTTTATCTGTTTCTAGGAAGCTCAGCCTAGGGGTCAAAATGTGGTATCTGTGGACGAGGGTGAAATGATATTCAAGAAGAACACCAGAAAAATCCTCAGGCCTTCAGGTAGCTGATTTCCCTTCATGGCCTTTTGAAATTGATGTTTGAAGTACTTGGTGGGTTACTGGTATGAAGAAGAGTATGTTTCTTTTGCTTTGGTTTTTGATTTTCCACTCAGAATATACTAAGTCTGTGATCGATCTTCGCCCGGAAGATGTGGGGCATGAAAGTGGCGCCTTGGGAGACAGGAGCAAATCTGTCCCAGGCCTCAGTGTGGATATGGTAAATACCCTTGTATTTCACTTGGTCACCATATGAAAAATTATATATATAAAGTTGACTTTGGGCCTCCCATGTGGCACTAGTGGTAAAGAACCTGCCTGCTAATGAAGGAGACGTAAGAGACATGGGTTCAATTCCTAGGTTGGGAAGATCCCCCTGGAGGAGGGCATGGCAACCCACTGCAGTATTCTTGCCTGGAGAATCCCATGGAGGATTCTGGGAGGAGCCTGGTAGGCTACTGTCCATAGGGTTACAGAGTCGGACCCAACTAAAGCAACTTAGCATGCATGCAAGTAAAGTTGACTTTACTACCAGATACTCTCAATTTACCTGCTTAATTCCTTAGGGAAAAGGTAACATGAATTTTGATTTCTCCCTCAATTCTAAAGTAAATCTGGTTGCTAAATTGCTTAAAGAAAGAGATTATATTTCACTATTTCTTTTGTTTTCTAAACATTGCTTGATATATGGTTGGAGGCTCAAGTAAATACTTCAGTCATTCAGTTCAGTCATTCAGTCATGTACAACTCTTTCCATGCCAGGCTTCCCTGTCCATCACCAACTCCTAGAGCTTGCTCAAACTCATGTCCATCGAGTCAGTTTCTCCTCCTGCCTTCAATCTTTCCCAAGCATCAGGGTCTTCTCAAATGAGTCAGTTCTTTGCATCAGGTGACCAAAGATTTGTAGTTTCAGCATCAGTCCTTCCAATGAATATTCAAGACTGATTTCCTTTAGAATGGACTGGCTGGATCTCCTTGCAGTCAAAGAGACTCTCAAGAGTCTTCTCTAACACCCCAGTTCAAAAGCATAAATTCTTTCGGAGTTCAGCATTCTTTATGGTCCAAATCTCACATCCACACATGACTACTGGAAAAACGATAGCTTTGGCTAGACGGGCCTTTGTCAGCAAAGTTATGTCTCTGCTTTTATTATGCTGTCTAGGTTGGTCATAGCTTTTCTTCCAAGGAGCAATCGTCTTTTAATTTCATGGCTGTAGTCACTATCTGCAGTGATTTTGGATCCCAAGAAAATAAATCTGTCACTGTTTCCATTGTTTCCCCATCTATTTGCCATGAAGTGATGGGACCAGTTGCCACAATCTTAGTTTTTTGAATGTTGAATTTTTAAGCTAGCTGTTTCACTCTATTTAACTTTAATCAAGAGACTCTTTAGTTCTTCTTCGCTTTCTGCCATAAGGGTGGTGTCATCTGCATATCTGAGGTTATTGATACTTCCCCTAGGAATCTTGATTCCAGCTGGTGCTTCATCCAGCCTGGCATTTTGCATGATGTACTCTGCATATAAGTTAAATAAGCAGGGTGACAATATACAGCCTTGATGTACTCCTTTCCCAATTTTGAACCAGTCTGTTGTTCCATGTCTTGTTCTGTTGCTTCTTGACATGCATACAGGTTTCTCAGGAGGCAGGTCAGGTGGTCTAGTATTCCCATCTCTTTCAGAATGTTCCACAGTTTGTTGTGATCCACACAGTCAAAGGCTTTGGTGTAGTAAATGAAGCAGACGTAGATGTTTTTCTGTAATTCCATTACTTTTTAAGTGATCCAGTGGATCTTGGCAATTTGATCTCTGGTTCCCCTGCCTTTTCTAAATCCAGCTTGAACATCTGGAAGTTCTTGGTTCACACACTGTTGAAGCCTGGCTTGGAGAATTTTGAGCATTACTTTGCTAGTGCGTGACATGCGTGCAAGTGTGCAGCAGTTGGAACATTCTTTGGCATTGCCTTTCTTTGGGATTGGAATGAAAACTGACCTTTTCCAGTCCTGTGGCCACTGCTGAGTTTTCCAAGTTTGCTGGCATATTGAGAGCAGTACTTTAATAGCATCGTCTTTCAGGATTTGAAACAGCTCAACTAGAATTCCATCACCTCCAGTAGCTTTGTTCATAATGATGCTTCCTAAAGGCCACTTGACTTTGCATTTCAGGATGTCTGGCTCTAGGTGGTTGATCACACCATCATGGTTATGTGGATCATTAGGTCTTTTTGTATAGTTCTTCTGTGTATTCTTGCCACCTCTTCTTAATATTTTCTTTTGCTAGATTCATACCATTTCTGTCCTTAATTTTGCCCATCTTTGCATGAAATGTTCCCTTGATATCTCTGATTTTCTTGATTATCTTGCTCATTCTATTGTTTTCCTCTATTTCTTTCCATTGATCATGGAGGAAGACTTTCTTATCTCTCCTTGTTATTCTTTGGAACTCTGCATTCAGTTGGGTATCTTTCCTTAACTCCTTTGCCTTTCACTTCTTTTCTAAGCTAATTTGTAAGACCTCCTGAGACAACCATTTTGCCTTTTTGCGTTTCTTTTTCTTGGGAATGGTTTTGATTACAGTCTCCTGTACAGTGTCACGAACCTCTGTCCATAGTTTTTCAGGCAATGTATCTATCAGGTCTAATTCCTTGAATCTATTTTTCATTTCTACTGTATAATCATAAGGGATTTGTATTAGGTCAAACCTGAATGGGCTAGTGGTTTTCCTACTTAAATTTAAGTTTGAATTTTGCAATAAGCAGTTCATGATCTGAGCCACAGGCAGGCCCCAGTCTTGATTTTGTTGACTCTATAGAGCTTCTCCATCTCTGGCTGCAAAGAATATTATGAATCTGATTTTAGTATTGACCATCCAGTGATGTCCATATGTAGCGTTATCTCTTGTGTTGTTGGAAGAAGGTGTTGGCTATGACCTGCATTCTCTTGGAAAAACTCTGTTAGCCTTGCCCTGCTTCATTCTGTACTCTAAGGCCAAAGTTGCCTGTTACTATAGGTATCTCTTGACTTCCTACTTTTGCATTCCAGTACACTATGAAGAAAATGACATCTTCTTTTGGTCTTAGTACGAGAAGGTCTTGTAGGTCTTCATAGAACCATTCAACTTCAGCTTCTTTGGCATTAGTGGTTGGGCCATAGACTTGGATTACTGTGATATTGAATGGTTTGCCTTTGTAACACAGATCATTTTGTTTTGAGATTGCTCCCAAGTACTGCATTTCTGATACTTTTGTTGACTGTGAGGGCTACTCCATTTCTTCTAAGGGATCCTTGCCCACAGTAGTAGATATAATGGTCAACTGAATTAAATTCACCCATTCCAGTCCCTTTAGTTCCCTGATTCCTAAAATGTCGATGTTCACTCCCATCTCCTATTAGACTACTTCCAATTTACCTTGATGCATGGATCTAATATTCCAGGTTCCTATGCAATATTGTTCTTTACAACATCAAACTTTACTTCTACCATCAGTCATATCCACAACTGGGCTTTGTTTTCTCTTTGGCTCAGCCTCTTCATTCTTTCTGGAGCTATTTCTCTACTCTAGTAGCATATTGGGCACCTACCGACCTGGGGAGTTCATCTTTCAGTGTCCTATCATTTTGCCTTTGCATACTGTTCATGGGGTTCTTAAGGCAAGCATACTGAAGTGGTTTGCCATTCCCTTCTCCAGTGGACCACATTCTGTCAGACCTCTCCACCATGACCTGTTCATCTTGGGTGGCCCTACACTGCATGGCTCATAGCTTCATTGAGTTACACAAGGCTATGATGCATGTGATCAGTTTGGTTAGTTTTCTGTGATTGTGGTTTTCATTCTGTCTGCCCTCTGATGGACAAGGATAAGAGGCTTGTGGTAACTTCCTAATTGGAGGGACTAGCTGTGGGGAATCTGGGTCTTGCTCTGATGGGGGCATGCTGAGTAAATATTTAATCCAGTTTTCTGCTGATGAGTGGGGCTGTATTCCCTCCCTGTAGTTTGGCCTGAGGCCAAACTATGATAGGGTAATGGCACTAATGGTGACCTCCTTCAAAAGGACTTATGCCAGCATGCTCTGTGGCTCCCAGGTCTGTTGTATTTAGTGCCCCTCACCCCGCAGCAGGCCACTGTTGACCCACACGTCCCCCGGAGACTCCTGGACACTCTTTGATATAAGTTTTCTCCAGTTTGTGGGTCATCTGCTCCGGTGGCTCAGTGGTAGGGCTAATGGCAATCTCCTCCAAGGGATTTATGCCACACTTAATAAAATGTAAAGAGATGGCTGGGTTGGGGCAGTCAAATTAGAAAGAGGTATTCTTAAGGATGGCTGAGATGTAGTTTGGGGAGCCTGAAATAGAGAGACACAAAGATAGAGATAAGCATGTATGTGTGCACATGACACCTCAGAGCTTAGCAACAATTATGGCCCCTACTAAAGGAAAGACATTCGGGCTTGAACTTTTTCTTATTTCTGTTAACTCTGAATGTATATTTATCATTCCAGGAAGAGGAGGAAGAAGAAGACATTGACCACCTGGTGAAGCTGCACCGCCAGAAGCTAGCCGGAAGCAGCATGAGAAGTGCTTCCTCCATGGTGAGTTCTGTCGGTTCGGCAGCTGTGGACATGCTGGGGTGCCAGGTAGGATGGAGCTACTTCCCTAGAGCAGAGTCAGGACGTGGGGAAGTTCTGGTTATTCTCTCTGGGTAAGCGAGATGCAGTTGTCTGTTCCTTTTCTCAAGTTAGGCCATAGTTTTTTAGTGCACAGTTAGGTGACTTTCTTAGTCTCTGCCCTGGAAATTCTTATTTCAGGTCATTAGGGCTAGAGATGTTCATCACAGCTTTGTGAACAGTAACCCATAACTTGTACCCTAAAAGGTACCCAGGCCTCAAAGTGAGAAAGATCAGGTGTTCTCATCAGAGCACACCTCAAGTCTCACATTCAAGGGCAGTGAACGCCATGAGAAGGGTCTTGGCAGGGTTACCTAGCATCAGGATATGGTTATGGGAAAACTATACCAATCGGAATCATAAAGTTAAAGGGACATTTAAGAATCAGGGCCTAGTTCTGCCATTAAGTATGAAGATTGATGTTTAGGGGAAACAGAGTCAGAAAGCAGGGTGAATAGATGATCACACTCACACACAGGAAGAGAACGGTAGGCTGGCAGAGTTGATTAGTAGCTGAGAGGAACGTAGCTTTTCACCTCTGGTGGGGTTTTCCCTCCAAATCTGACACAGTCACTTTTCTCTATAGGCCTTGAGAGGGATAAGGTAGATAAAAGAAACCCACAGATAATTAACACCCCTTGTTTTAATTGGTAACTGATCCCTTCTAACCAACATCATAACATACATAGTATACACCAAAATCAGACTCAGCTGCACGCTGCCTCTACTCCTTGCCCACCTTCTGGGGCAGTTGAAAGTTAACAATAAAAATGTATAAAAAGAGAATAAGAAGAACAGCTCAGAGCCCAGGTGAGCTGATTGATAAACCTGAGCAGTTGTAAGCAGTTGTGAGCATGCTGTTAGCTGTCTCTTATATTCTGGGTAAAAGACCATTGGCAGTACTGGTTAGTTGCAGGGGCTTTTGTTTTGTTTAGTGACTATGACTTTCTCATGAGTGAAAATGTGAGCAGTGTGTCAGGGAGAGCGTGCCTTCATCAGATGTTTGCTGTTGCTAAGTTGCTTCAGTCGTGTCTGACTCTGTGCGACCCCAGAGACGGCAGCCTGCCAGGCTCCCCGTCCCTGGGATTCTCCACGCAAGAACACTGGAGTGGGTTGCCATTTCCTTCTCCAGTGCCATGAAAGTGAAAAGTGAAAGTGAAGTTGCTCAGTCGTGTCCGACCTCAGCGACCCCATGGACTGCAGCCTACCAGGCTCCTCCGTCCATGGGATTTTCCACGCAAGAGTACTGGAGTGGGGTGCCACTGCCTTCTCCACACCAGATTGTTTATGGGTGCTTTATCTTGTTTGTTTATTTCTTCCAGTTTTATTGAGATATAACTGATATACAGCACTGTGTAAGGTGTACTGCATAATGATTTGACTTACATACATTTTGAAATGGTTACCACAATAAGTTTGGGAACATGCATCATCTTATATAGATAGAAAATTAAAGAAATAGAATTTTTTCCTTGTGATGAGAACTCTTAGTATTTGCTCTCTTAACCACTTTAATATATATAACACACAACAGTGTTAATTATACTGTGTGTGTGTATCACGTTGTGTATTATATCCCTAGCACTTATTTATCTTATAACTGGGAGTTCGTACCTTTTGACCACTTTCATATAATTCCCCCTCCCCTGACGCCTTGCCTCTTATAACAACAAATCTGCTATCTTTTTCTATGAGTTTTGTTTGTGTTTGAAGTATAATTGACCTATAACACTATGTTAGTTCCTGTTATACAACCTAATGATTTTTGTAAACTTAAAAATGCTCACCATGAGAAGTCTAGTTACCACCTGTTATGTGGGTGCTTTATCTTCAGAGTACGATTGGCAGCATGATGAGCATCTATAGTGAAGCTGGTGATTTCGGGAACATCTTTGTGACTGGAAAGATTGCCTTTTCTCTGAAGTACGAGCAGCAAACACAGGCTCTGGTCATTCATGTGAAGGAGTGCCAACAGTTGGCCTATGCTGATGAAGCCAAGAAGCGCTCAAATCCGTGAGTGCTTCTGGACCCTGCATGCAGTGCTTGGAGATGATCAGACCCCAACATCTCTCTGGGCACCCTTGAACCAAAGCTCTCACTTCCTGGGCAGACAGGGAGGTGTGATTGAGAGTGGTTAGGGGAGATGTGGGAAAGGGGCCAGGATTAGGAAAATCCAAGAGTGGTGTGTAGAGGAGGGCTTGATGTGATATTTTCATTTCATCATGGCATATGTATATGGAGGGCAGGAAAGTGAGAAGCAGGTTTCAAAAGACAGCCAATGACTCAGTATTCTCCTTGGCTTCTAGATATGTGAAGGCTTACCTTCTGCCAGACAAATCCCGCCAAGGAAAAAGAAAAACCAGCATCAAGCAGGACACTATTAATCCGTTATATGATGAGATCCTGAGAGTAAGTATCTCGAGTCTGAGAGGACAGGAAAACTTGTTCTGTCTTGTGTGCTGAGCTGTGGCAATTCCTCTACTATATGGCTGGTCAACATGGTTTTCAGCGGCCATGTCTGTGTTTGAGATACACTGGGGCATCTGTTCACATCCTGACCTCTCAGCAAACAAAGCTGGTTTGATTTTCTTGGATTCTGGTGAAGTTGGAGGGCCACATGATTGCAAATCTCATTTTAAGGGGTCATTTGTGATCAGGAGTCTCCCCTGGCAGTTCTTTTGCATATTACAGTGTTCCCTCACCCACTGAAGGAAAAATTTATATCCCAGGTCCTCCCCTGGAGTATGGTAGGTTTTTGTGAAATGAGTTAAGTAAAGGCTTTGAGGGATGAAGCTCAAAGTGCTTAGGGACTAAAGTGATTTGATCAGGAGTATGGACTTAGAGTATGCTTGCTCAGATTTTGGAATAATCTTTTTCTGAGGAATTACTGTAAAGTAATCATCTTGGGTGTCTCCTTTCCTTTCACAGTATGAAATCCCAGAATCTCTCTTGGCCCAGAGAACTTTGCAATTCTCAGTGTGGCATCATGGTCGTTTTGGCAGAAACACTTTTCTTGGAGAGGCAGAGGTCCAGATGGATTCCTGGAAGCTTGATAAGAAACTGGATCATTGTCTCCCTTTACATGGAAAGGTAGGCTGCTTTAACAAGTCCTTACAAAGTTTGCATCTGAGGTAGAATTATCTGCAGAACTGTTCTGCAGGAACAGTTCTACTTGTAGTTTGTGGAGTTCTTGCGCCCCCTGCTGGGGCTTCCTAGTTTAACAGTAATTTCAGATGCTCTTGGATGGCAAGCGTCAGTAATCTCTTCTGTTACAGGCCAGGTGAACTATGAAGCCGTGGTTCCCCTTTGAAGTCTTTCATATATATGTGTGTCAAGCTTTGCTTCCTAATCTTCCAGAGTCTGGGTGTATCCTAACATCCTGACTTGTGCCTTTTCTCCAAGCTAACCTTTTGGATGTATCCTAATCTGTGCTGGTTTCCCAAACTACCCTTTTCACTACAGAAATGGGAAGTAAACCAGTTCATAGAGCTCCACTCCCCGTGCTCTTTGTCATACAAGCCAGGGGCAGCATTACTTTGGAGATGGAATCCCAGGGAGAGTGTAGCAGAGTGTGTAATATTACCTGGGATCTGAGTGTGGACCTGGATTTGAATCCAGACACTGTGATTTGACAGCTAGGTAAATTACCTAACTTAAAAACTAACTTAGGTAAGTCACCAAAATTCTGTGGGCCTTAGTTTCTTCATCTATAAAGTGGAAATGATAATAATATTCTCTTCTGCAGGATCGTAGACAGAGCACCAATCTGCCTGGCACATGAAAGATGTTCAGTAGGTTACTGTCGTTTTGGTGAAGATGAAATTGCTAAAGCAGACTTTGGACTTCTTGATTATCAGAACTTTTCAGTGGCAAGATTCTTCTATAAAACTTTTTAAAATTAGCATTTTCAATGCTAAAAATAGTTCATGGTAGATAGAATAACTTGGGAAAGATCGACATAGAAGTACTAGCAGTGACTGCTTCTAAAATAAGAAACTGAGGTGGGAGGGTGATTTAGTTTTCTCTATATGCCTTTTTATAACATTGGAAATTTTTACCATATCTACATATATTGCTTATCAAGAACATTAACAATAAAAGGATTTATGTGTATATGGTTCAAAATTAAAACAATATCAGTTCAGTTCAGTCACTCAGTCGTGTATGACTCTTTGCGACCCCATGAACCGCAGCACACCAGTCCTCCCTGTCTATCACCAACTCCCGGAGTTCACCCAAACCCATGTCCATTGAGTCGGTGATGCCATCCAACCATCTCGTCCACTGTTGTCGTCTTCTCCTCCTGCTCCCAATCCCTCCCAGCATCAGGGTCTTTTCCAGTGAGTCAGCTCTTCGCATCAGGTGGCCAGAGTATTAGAGTTTCAGCTTCAACATCAGTCCCTTCAATGAACACCCAGGACTGATCTCCTTTAGGGTGGACTGATTTGATCTCCTTGCAGTCCAAGGGAGTCTCAAGAGTCTTCTCCAACGCCACAGTTCAAAAGCATGAATTCTTCGGCACTCAGCTTTCTTTATAGTCCAACTCTCACATCCATACATGACCACTGGAAAAACCATAGCCTTGACAAGACAGACCTTTGTTGACAAAGTAATGTCTCTGCTTTTTAATATGCTGTCTAGGTTGGTCATAACTTTCCTTCCAAGGGTTAAGCGTCTTTTAATTTTATGGCTGCAATCACCATCTGCAGTGATTTTGGAGCCCCAAAAATAAAGTCATCCACTGTTTCCACTGTTTCCCCATCTATTTCCCATGAAGTGATGCCATGATCTTAGTTTTCTGAATGTTTAACTTTAGGCCAACTTTTTTTCACTCTCCTCTTTCACTTTTGTCAAGAGGCTCTTTAGTTCTTCTTCACTTTCTGCCATAAGGGTGGTGTCATCTGCATATCTGAGGTTATTGATATTTCTTCCGGCAATCTTGATTCCAGCTTATGCTTCCTCCAGCCCAGCATTTCTCATGATATTCTCTGCATATAAGTTAAATAAGTAGGGCCACAATATGCAGCCTTGATGTACTCCTTTTCCTATTTGGAACCAGTCTGTTCCATGTCCAGTCTAACTGTTGCTTCCTGACCTGCATACAGATTTCTCAAGAGGCAGGTCAGGTGGTTTGGTATTCCCATCTCTTTCAGAATTTTCCACAGTTTATTGTGATCCACACAGTCAAAGACTTTGGCTTAGTCAATAAAGCAGAAATAGATGTTTTTATAGAACTCTCTTGCTTTTTCGATTATCCAGTGGATGTTGGCAATTTGATCTCTGGTTCCTCTGCCTTTTCTAAAACCAGCTTGAACATCTGGAAGTTCACAGTTCACATATTGTTGAAGCCTGGCTTGGAGAATTTTAAGCATCAATTTACTAGTGTGTGAGATGAGTGCAATTGTGCGGTAGTTTGAGCATTCTTTGGCATTGCCTTTCTTTGGAATTGGAATGAAAACTGACCTCCAGTCCTGTGGCCACTACTGAGTTTTCCAAATTTGCTAGCATCTTGAGTGCAGCACTTGCATAGCATTATCTTTCAGGATTTGAAACAGCTCCACTGGAATTCCATCACCTCCACTAGCTTTGTTCGTAGTGATGCTTTCTAAGGCCCACTTGACTTCACATTCCAGGATGTCTGGCTCTAGATTAGGGATTACATCCTCATGATTATCTGGGTCATGAAGATCTTTTTGTACAGTTCTTCCGTGTATTCTTGCCACCTTTTAATATCTTCTGCTTCTGTTAGGTCCAGACCATTTCTGTGCTTTATCGAGCCCATCTTTGCATGAAATGTTCCCTTGGTATCTCTAGTTTTCTTGAAGAGCTCTCTAGTCTTTCCCATTCTGTTGTTTTCCTCTGTTTCTTTGCACTGATCCCTGAGGAAGGTTTTCTTATCTCTCCTTGCTATTCTTTGGAACTCTGCATTCAAATGGGTATATCTTTCCTTTTCCCCTTTGCTTTTCACTTCTCTATTTTTCACAGCTATTTGTAAGGCCTCCCCAGACAGCCATTTTGGTTTTTTGCATTTCTTTCCCATGGAGATGGTCTTGATCCCTGTCTCCTGTACAATGTCATGAACCACCATCCATAGTTCATCAGGCACTCTGTCTCTCAAATCTAATCTCTTAAATCTATTTCTTACTTCCACTGTATAGTCATAAGGGATTTGATTTAGGTCATACGTGAATGGTCTAGTGGTTTTCTCCACTTTTTTCAATTTCAGTCTGAATTTGGCAATAAGGAGTTCATGATCTGAGCCACAGTCAGCTCCCGGTCTTGTTTTTGCTGACTGTATGCAGCGTCTCCATCTTTGGCTGCAAAGTATATAATCAATCTGATTTTGGGGTCAACCATCTGGTGGTGTCCATGTGTAGAGTCTTCTCTTGTTTTGTAGGAAGAGGATGTTTGCTATGACCAGTGCGTTCTCTTGGCAGAAGTCTATTAGCCTTTGCCCTGCTTCATTCAAGTCCAAATTTACCTGTTACTCCAGGTGTTTCTTGACTTCCTACTTTTGCATTCCAGTCCTGTATAATGAAAAGGGCATCTTTTTGGGGTGTTAGTTCTAGCAGGTCTTTTATTTCTTCATAGAACTCTTCGACTTCAGCTTCTTCAGCGTTACTGGTCGGGGCATAGACTTGGATTACCGTGACATTGAATGGTTTGCCTTCGAAACAAGCAGCTCATTCTGTTGTTTTTGAGATTGCATAAAACATTATAGAAGTACATAAAAAGTCGGTTAGCACTGTTATCAACTACTTCAATACCTTTATAGAAATTTTGTATTAAGCAGCACAGATATATAATTATGGATTTCCTTTTTTCCTTTTTACACAGATGAGCTCTTCTCATTGTGTGTATATATATCTTGATTTTTTTCATTTAACACTTTGTCATTTATCATGGACATTTTTCTATGCCATCACTACAGGTTTACCTCATTTTAATTGCTGGATAGTATTCTTCATGTGGGGTTCCCTGGTGACTCAGATGGTAAAGAATGTGCCTGCTGTGCAGGATACCTGGTTTCAATCCCTGGATCCAGAAGATCCCCTGGAGAAGGGAATGGCTAACTACTCCAATATTCTTGCCTGGAGAATCCCAGGAACAGATCAGCCTGGTGGGCTACAGTCCATGGGGTTGTAAAGAGTTGGACACAACTGAGTGACTAAGGACACATAACACATTCTTTGTGTACCTGTATTATATTTACAGTTCCCTCACTGATGGGCATTTAATTTTTTTGCCTCTTTTTTCTCTGTTAAAACTATGGTATATTATGTCTAGTCCTTCTTTTGTGAGTGTAACTGTAAGAGAAATTTCTGGTGGTGGAATTACTGAGTTGAAAGAAATGAACATTTGATATTTTGAAGCTATTGCCCTCCAAAAATATAGTAACAACGTTAAAAATCTCCCTTTAAGTACTAATAAAAATAGGAAAGCCATTATAATAAAACTATAGCATATTATTAGAAATTTAGAATTTCTTAAGCATTTGGCATATAAGTCATTCTCTCAAGGGCCTACAGTTGATGCAATTCTAATGGAAATGTTATTGTAAACGATCATGAACTACTGCCAACAAAGAATGCTTTCCATCAAAAGAAAAACCTGCACTGAAATGGAACTGTTTGCTCTTTGAAATTATTTTGAGCCAGAATGAAAATATGCTCTTGAAACAAATACGCCAATTATGCCAATTTCCAGCTAAGGTTAAACCCTAATTTTTAAGAGTCCACTGAAACTCACAATCTAGAGACTAACAAATTGTATAGATATTTTATAAACAACAAAAAGACCAGTCCAGTATTGCATATTTATTTTAACTGAAAACATTCTCCATTTTTGTCTCTGATTTTTCTTTTTTTTTTTTTTTCTTGCCCTAGTGATCCATTTGCTCCCATTCATTTTTCTCTTCCTGGCATCCACCTCCCTGTCCTTCTATGTCTCTTCCATCCATTACACTGCCGTGCATTCTTGGTATATGGTACATTTTTCCAGACGATGAAGATTATGCCTTCCTTGTATTGCTATACTTAGAGCTGAGTCCCTATGTTAGAGGAGCCCCCAAGAACACAGGCAGTGAAAGAGCACCTCTGGTCTGCACCAGCTCATGCTCTGGACTCCAAGGCATAAGGCGCTCAACTATGCCAAGAGAGCCAGCTGAATGAAACCATCCTGCTCCTCATGGCCACTTACTGCTCATCCCTGACACCCACTCATTCTGTCTTGCATTCTTTCAGGAAATATTTGTAGAGCGCCTGTATATGCCAGGTACATTGCTAAGTGTCAGGCATGCTAGGATGAACAATGATAAAAACACTTGATTTCTGTCTCCTGGCATTTAGATTCTATTGGTAGAGAGTCATTAACCAAAAGTAACATAAAATTAAAATTGTGGCATATTCAAATCTTAGTAACAGAGTTTCACTGAGCCCTGGAATATCTGCAAGTTCTCTTTTTAAAAAGACTTCTGATCTTTGAAGATCATACAAGTGATACTTGACTTTCTCATTTAAAAAACACTATAGATATAGAGAGAGTAAAAAGTAAAAGCCATTTTTCCTTTCCCCATTCTACTCCCCTCTTTAGAAGATACAAGTGTTAAGTTTGTCTGTATATTTCTGGGTTTTTCTATGCAGTGTAACATAGTGCTTAAAAGCATGGATTCGAGAGCCAGTCTGAATATGAATCCTGGCTCCGCCAATTACTCTGTGACCTTGGGCAAGTAACTTAACTTCTCTGTTCCTCTTTTCCATAATCTGTAAAGTGAGGGTAATTGTACTTATGTCATAGGGAGTATCTTGAGGATTAAACAAAATGATATACTTAAAATACTATAACAATACCTGGCAGATATAGTAAGTACTCTATGAGTGATGATTATAATCACTATTAACATATATATACACATATACAAATAAGAATATGTTTTAATATAAGTGGGATACTTTTTCTGCATCTTGCTTTGTTGACTTAACAGTACATCTTGGATATCTTCCCCTGTTATCGTGTAGAGAGTCACTGCATCCTTCTTGAGGCTCATGTGCCATATGCCACACAAGGGCATTAAAATTACTCATGTAACCTTTCCTGTGTTGATTGACATTTAGATTGTTTCCACTTTGGGGCTATCACTAACAATGTTGGTAACAAGATTCTTCATCATGCCGTCGGTCCCCTGTTGTTGGCAGCCTTGCTTGAAGACCTTCAAGGGTATTTGGAATCTAGTAACAGTGTCCCCACAGTAGCAAAACAGTCAGCATCACAGAAGACTCTTTGTTAGTTCTTCTGCAGCTCCTTCTGAAGAAACTGCCTAGAATCCTGTGGCTTCCATGGCCTAGGGATCCAGGATGGTATTCATAAGGAGGAGGATACTCTTATGCTCTGAAGCTCTTCCTGAGGGTAATTTTAGAATTGCCTCCATGAGAGGTCTCAACATTCTGAATAGCCTAGCCTGACCTGTTGGGTTTCCCTGTGTTTCAGATCAGTGCCGAGTCCTCGACTAGCTTGCCAACACACAAAGGCGAGTTGGTGGTTTCATTGAAATATATCCCAGCCTCCAAACTCCCCATTGGAAGTGACCGGAAAAAGAGTAAGTTTTCTTTGGGGCCTTGGATTTAACTCTTAGTTTTCTGCACTTGATCTGTGCAAAGTTGGTACTGGCTAGTGGCTAGCACTATTGGAGAGACCAGATGATGATTCACACTGGATTGTCTTCTAAGGAATATTTCTGTAGTAAGTAAGCCATTTCTGTTTTTTCAACCAGAAGGGAATTCCTTCAAGTTGAAATTATTTTTTGATGCCATTAAACTAACTTGGTCTTGGTCCAGCTGTGGAACGCTACTAAGAGGTCAGAACAGAACAGAAACTTCAGGACTGAGAGAAGGTGGTTGGAAAGGGTGGTGTATAAGTATAAGGGACAGGAAGTTGAAGGCTGAGGAAGAGTAAGTCAATACACTAGGCACTGTACTAGTGACTGTGGATATGTAGGCGAATAAGACATGATTTTTGCCCTCCCTTGCACAGCTTATTTTAGAAAGAATGACAGTAATCTGCTCAAAGAACACAGATACAGGAGTGATGAATTTTGTCTGGTTGTATTTGGGAGAATTTTAAAGAGGAAGTAATGATATTTGACTTAAGACTTTACCAGGCAGAAAAGGAAGAGAGTGGGGTGAAAAGAGCACTTTCTAAGAAGAGGAGATAGCAGGAGCAAAGGTTTGAAAAAGCATGGTAAATGTGAGGTGGTGTGTGACTATGAGGCAGCTAGCTTCTTAGTTAAGTGGGGCTGGAGTTCTGATATATAGATGTGGGAGTGGAGATGAAATTGTTGATGAGGTTGGGGCCTGGCTAAAAGGGCCATGGGTATAATAGAAAGAAGTTGAGCTTGATGCTTTGGCAATGCAAGAAAATCAAGAAATTTAAAGAAAAATTTCTTTAAAAGTTCCTTGCAGCAAGGTCTAATCTATAGGATTTGGGGAAGTCAATGAAATTTCCAAGGAGGGTGTGCAGGATGACTAGAGAAGAGAGGCAAGGAGAGAACCATGAGGAACAATTTAAAGTATGAAGAGGGAGAAGAGAGGCCAGCGACGTAGAGGCTTATCAGAAGAGAGCCATGCTGGAAGAGAGCTTGAAGAAGGGAGCAGGGGTTGTCAACAGTATTGAAATACCACTGGCCTGTCAGGCCCAATGAGAAGACACAACTCCTCGGCATTAGATTACATTTTCAGTGGATCTCAGTGGAAGCAGAAGCCAGATTTCACTAGAAACTAGGCTGAGTGAATGAGGCAAAGAAGTAGAAGCGATGCATGTGCACTCTATTTTCTAGGAAAATTGATGGTGAAAGAAAAGAGAACAGTGGAGGAAAGCTTGAAAAGGAGATAGGGTGAAGGGAAATATTCTTTCAAAAGAATTTTTTAAAAGCAGAAGTGAGATTAGCATCTATTTAGACTGAAAGGAATGGACCCAGTAGAGAACAAGATATTAAAATGCGAGCTGGGGGTTGAAATTGATGACGTCTGATGAGTCTTGTTGCCATGGGGATGTCATCCAGAACAGAAGTGGAGGAGTTCCCTCTTTTCAATCATTCAACAAATATCAGGCAACTTTATTTCTCTATGCCTCAATCTTCTCATGTGTAAAATGAGGACAATGATAGTCTATATCTCATATAATTTTTTTTGAGGAATAAATGCTTAATGTAGAATATGGCACATAGCCACTTTTCAGTAAGCCTTTATTGCTATTTTTGTTATGACTTGAGTGCCTGTTGTTCACTGTCAGGCACTGTGCTGGGTACTGTGAATACAAGGCAGGTGTGGTCCACTTAACGTGGAGCTGGCTGTCTTCAGGAACCAGAAAGAAAATGCTGTGTAGATAAAGCTCAAGAGAAATGTGAAGGTGTCAGAACTCATTTGCTTTGGTGATATCCCTTCCAGGTAAAGGTGGGGAAGGGGGAGAGCTCCAGGTGTGGATCAAAGAAGCCAAGAACCTGACAGCTGCCAAATTAGGAGGGACTTCAGACAGCTTTGTGAAAGGGTGAGTCCCTGGACCAGCACCAAATTAACCGGTTTCAGGACATGAGAGCTCAGAGAGGAATCTAGCTAAACCTTTCTCTGTGGATATTATCCCTGTGTGTCCTGCCCCCTCCAGCAGCCAACTTTGTTCTTGACATTAGGTAATGGCCCAACCTCCACTACTGTGTTGGCACTGGTTGGAGTTCAGTTTGGACTGGGCTGCAGTGCTGATTTCCAAAAGGAGAGTGGTGGACAGTTAGATCCAACTTTTCCTTTGTGATAGATTTGTGCTTTTAATCCTGAATAAAAATTTGCATTCCTTGACTGTCAAGATGGGGACTCAGGACTTTGCTCCCCACAATATTTAAGCAATGCCAGCTTTCCCCAAGTTACAGTTCACCCCACTGACTTCAGTTCTCTAGCAAATACGAAATCATGTTTGGCAATGCCTATGCTTATTATAGTGCCAATACTTTGGCCACCTGATGTGAACAGCCAGCTCATTGGAAAAGACCTTGATGCTGGGAAAGATTGAAGGCAGGAGAAGAGGGCAATAGAGGATGAGATGGTTAGATAGCATCACCAATTCAGTGCAGATGAATTTGAGCGAACTCCAGGAGATAGTGAAGGACAGGGAAGCCTGGCGTGCTACAGTCCACGGGGTCGCAGAGTCAGACATGACTTGGCAACTGAACAACAAGAATTGCTTGTTACTGTTGGTTTTTTACCAAAGAGGACTTTGCCCAATAGAGGTGGAACCAGATATTCAAAGCCCATTTTTGGTGGAGTATAGACAACAGCTCCCTAATAACATTGTATTAATTTTCTCTCCAGGTTAAAGGCATTGAATCAGGTGAATGATCTAGTGGAGGTGGTAGGAACTGTGCTTCCGCAGATTGAAAGGAGGGCATATGTGTTCTTGGATCCCAGTTTTGACTCACCTTCCTGGGCTAGGCCTGTGGGAGAGGAAAGGGGAATTTAGAGAGATGTTGCCATCTTTGAGTAGGTTGTTGACTCCCTCCACACTGTCTGCCAGATACCTCCTTCCCATGAGGAACAAGGCCAGTAAACGTAAAACTCCTGTGGTGAAGAAGACTCTGAATCCCCACTATAACCATACATTTGTCTACAATGGTGTGAGGCTGGAAGATCTCCAACACATGTGCCTGGAACTGACTGTGTGGGACCGGGAGCCCCTGGCCAGCAATGACTTCCTGGGTGGGGTCAGGCTGAGTGTCGGCACAGGTGAGAGCTTCTCCCCTCACCCTCACTGTCTTCAGGGCCTCTTAGATATTTCACTCTGAATAGACACATCCCTCTCCCTGCCTGGGCTTCCCTGGTGGCTCAGATAGTAAAGAATCTGCCCATAATGCAGGATACACAAGTTCAGTTCCTGAGTCGGGGAAGATCCCCTGGAGGAGGGCATAGCAACCCACTCCAGTATTCTTGCCTGGAGAATCCGCATGCACAGAGGAGCCTGGCAGGCTGCAGTCCATGGGGTCGCAAAGAGTCAGACACGACTGAGCCGCTGTTGCTGCAGAGCTCCTCTGTGTCAAGAGTTGTCTTCTTTCCTTTCAGTGAACATCCAGACAGCATTTACTGCGTGCCTACCATGTGCAGGGCTGGAGGGAGGCCAAGCTCATGCACTGTCAGGTGCACAGATAAACGGTACCCTGAATGCCCAGGAAAGCCATCAGCTTCCCACCAAAAACATCCCCAAATGTCCCTATATCTGTACCTCTGATTTCCACCTTCCATCCTGTTATATAAAAGAAGGGGCCCTTCCTAGCAAAAGCCAAGCTCTGTCCAAGTGTTCTAGATCACAACACCCTTACCTTCTCAATGATATTTCTTCTGGAATCTCCTGTGTCTCCTGTCTAATCAGTTTTATTCTCTCTACCTCCCTATTGGAGGTGAAAGTCGATATGCTCTGGTACTTCTAGTCTTAATAAACAGAAACAAACCTTCTCCTGAGCCCACATGCCCCCTCTAATCTCTGAAAAGAGTCGTCCCCATGTCCTCATGTCTCCTTCTGTCCCAGCATTCCACTGAGCAACTGCTTGTGTTGTCAAACTTTTGTTTTCATCATTCTAGAATTTTCATGCTATTTAACATAGCTGATCACTCCCTTTTTCTTGAAATAACTTAGCTTCTATCGACACCACACTTTTCTCTGGGGCATCCTCATCCTCTAGCCAAACTTGGAATATTGGTGGTTCTCAAGGCTTAGTCTTGAATACTCTTTTCTGTCACTACAGTCTGCATTCCTGTGACTGTGAATATACTTGTATATTGTTAATTCATACAAAGTATTTAACACAAAGCATCCAGAATGATGTTCTTACAAATGTAAGCCGATTCATGTCAGTCCCCCGCTCAAAACCCTTCAGGAGCTCCTACTGTACTTAGGAAACAACCCAAAGTTCTCACCATGCCAAGAGACCCCTGTGTGATCTGGACCCTCTGTTCATTTCTTATCTGTCCTGTAACATTGCTCGCTCACTATGGTCTAAACATGGTGACTAGCTTTCTGTTCTCCAAATATACCAAGTTTCTCCCCACTTTATAACCTCTGCTATTACTGTTCTCTCTGTCTGGAATGGCTGCTTCCTTTCTATCCTTCAGCTCCTAACTCAAATATCTCCTTGTCAGAGGGGCCCAAAGACCATTTCATCTAAGGGAGACCCTGATCTAGGCACTACAGATCACTCTGTTTATTCACTTTATGATGCTTATCTCACTCTTGTTGGTTTATTTCTGTATTTTCTATCTTCTCTATTCAAACATAACCGGCCTGCAGTCAGAACTTTTTCTTTGTTGTTCACACTGTACCTCCAGAGCCTGGAAGAGTACTTAGTACACAGTAGCCACTTGATAAATGTTTCCTGAATGAATGAATGTACAAGAGAATAGAAATGAGGCCCCATATGATCCAAACTTGAAGCCTGGAATCTACAGCTAGAAAATAAAAGTGTTCAGCTCTCTTTCTTCCTTCGTCCCTCTCACTCTCTCTGTCACCTTTCCTCCCTGCTTCCTTCCTTTCTCCCTCTTTCTTCCTTTCTTCCTCCCTTCTCTGCATTCCCCTCCTCTCCCTTTCCATCATAAGTCAACTTGGCAGTAACAGAATGGCCTGAGCTGTAATAGCCTTAGAATAAGAGGGCTCGAGCTACCGTGTGCCATTTGGAGCCCTATTTTATCAACCTTAATTCTCTTGATGAAATCTCAGGAGCAGAGAAATATGGCAGTGCAGAGTCAACAGGGAGCTGTTCCCTGAACACTGTCCCCGTTAGCCCATCTTCATAGCACACTGTCTTTTATAGGATGCTGCTCTTAATGCATAACCCATCTTCCCCGGCAGGCTGAGGAGTGGGATCTCTGTTCAGCCTCCTCTGGTGTTTTTCCTCAGGGGTCAGTAACGGGGAAGTGGTGGACTGGATGGACTCGACTGGGGAAGAAGTGAGCCTGTGGCAGAAGATGCGACAGTACCCAGGGTCTTGGGCCGAAGGGACTCTGCAACTCCGTTCCTCAATGGCCAAGCAGAAGCTGGGCTTGTGAGCCCTGTCCTGCTCTGCAGGTCCATCCCTGTCCAGGGCAAGGCAGAGGAAGCGAAGAAACCAAGGGCGAAGATTTGTAATTTGTGTGTGTGCTGTATGTGTGTGTATATAAATGTGTATTTCTACAGATCTCATTATGCTAGAGTGATGTAGACTTCCCCTTTTTAAAGCAGGCTCAAGAATAACAGTCTCTTCAAAACATTTTTATTTGTGCATTAACTACTATATATTTTCAGAATCCATGATTCTTATCTTTATGAGATTTCATTTATCTTTTAAAACAACTTTTTAATCACCTGTCTTGCTGTCCTGGTTCCTCCTGCCATAGGAGGCTCTGGCTGCCTTTGGCACTTGTGCTGCTCTGTGTTTCAGGGTGGGCCTGGTCTGAGGCCAAGGCTCTGGGAAGCAGGGGTGGTTTACTAAAGACAGAAGAAGATTGGAGAGAGGTGACTGGGTCCCTTCTTTCTTCTCCACTTTATGCTTTTCACTCCATTTCTACCTTGACACATTTCTGAAACTTAGCTTTTAACTCTTGTTTGGAGCAGTTTCCGCCTTGCTTGAGTCTCATAATTTTCCTGGAAATGCTAAGAAGATGTCTAAGTTGCTTCTAGTTCTGAACACCTTCCCTAGACCTCTGCAGGACCCTTATAATAGAGCTGCTTTAGAAGAGCACTTTAGTTAGATAATGGCCTTTGGACTAGGTCACAGGCATGCCCAGTACAGGCTTCTCAGTGGTCCCAGAGGACCAGCAATGGAGCCTCTCTCAGCCCGTGCTGATTCTTTGCATTTTAAACTGATACAGCAGTCGTTAGAAAGCTCCTAATAGAAGAAAAGACATTTTTGCTCTCACATACCACATCTTTTGTAGTGTTTGTGTCTGCCATGTGTTACAGTCTACACACTTTGACTGTGTGGATCACAGAAAACTGGAAAATTCTGAAAGAGATGGGAATACCAGACCACCTGACCTGCCTCTTGAGAAATCTGTATGCAGGTCAAGAAGCAACAGTTAGAACCAGACATGCAACAACAGACTGTTTCCAAATTTGGAAAGGAGTATGTCAAGGCTGTATATTGTCACCCTGCTTATTTAACATTTATGCAGAGTACATCATGAGAAATGCTGTGCTGGAAGAAGCACAAGCTAGAATCAAGATTGCCAAGAGAAATATCAATAACCTCAGGTATGCAGATGATATCACCCTTATGGCAGAAAGCAAAGAACTAAAGAGCCTCTTGATGAAAGAGGAGAGTGAAAAAGTTGGCCTAAACCTCAAAATTCAGAAAACTAAGCTCATGGAATCTGGTCTCATCACTTCATGGCAAATAGATGAGGAAACAATGGAAACAGTGACAAACTTTATATTTTTGGGCTCCATCACTGCAGATGGTGGCTGCAGCCATGAAATTAAAAGATGCTTGCTCTTTGGAAGAAAAGTTATGACCAATCTAGATAGCATATTAAGAAGCAGAGACATTACTTTGCTAACAAAGGTCTATATAGTCAAAGCTATGGCTTTTCCAGTAGTCATGTATGGATGTGAGAGTTGGACTGTAAAGAAAGCTGAGCACTGAAGAATTGATGCTTTTGAACTGTGGTGTTGGAGGAGACTCTTAAGACTCCCTAGGACTACAAGGACATCAACCAATCCATCCTAAAGGAAATCAGTCCTGAATACTCATTGGAAGGACTGATGCTGAAGCTGAAGCTACACTACTTTGGCCACCTGATGTGAAGAACAGACTTGCTGGAAAAGACCCTGATGCTGGGAAAGACTGAAGGCAGGAGGAGAAGGGGATGACAGAGGATGAGATGGATGGATGGCATCACTGACTCAATGAACATGAGTTTGTACAAGCTCCAGGAGTTAGTGATGGACAGGGAAGCCTGGCATGCTGCAGTCGATGGTGTTGCAAAGACTCAGACACTACTGAGCAACTGAACTGAACTGTTATATCAGCCTGAATAGCCAGCTATGGTCTAAACCTGTCCAGTGTTTTCTCTGGGCTGGGTGCTGTTAGTGTCCAAGAGAGTGTGTTCAGAGAACACAGCTTTTCTGACCTCCTTCTTGAAGTGGTTTCAGTTCCTTTTTTTTTTCTCTTGCTTCCCAAAGTTGACCTAGATGTAACCTGGGTGTGGTGGGTTGAAACCTTCCTAAGAAAGGTCTATTGACCTAAGGTTCGTTTTCTGAAACCCACTGTCCCAAACTGACCTTTTAATTCTCACCATTTTCCCTTCCCGAAGTCATCTGTAAAGGGAGTCTGTACCAGAGAAGAAGCTCCTTTCGGTAGAGTCGGCTGCAAGCTGCCTGTCCTGTGAGGCTGCGGATCGAGGGTGGACACTGTGGCTTCTGTTATGCGTGTGAAGTGGACAAAATAGTATTTGCTGTGTGTCAATACTGCGCTGGAAGCGTAATGGGATCCTGGACTGTCACTTGCTCCTTTGTTCTCCATCCCCCTGAAATGGCCGTGTGCTTCAATAAAACTTTCTTCCTTGTCAAGTGTTCGCATTCCCTAGTTCTCTAGACACTTTTGTCTCTGATGTCCTGACTTTGTTGTTGCTTTTCACATGGTTTGAAGGTTAAGAATCAAAGTGACAAATGCCCTTTCCTAAGCATCATTTGCTGACTCAAAGAGAAGTTCTCTCTCCTCACGTTACTGCCTGATGCCTCCTCTGAGGTCTGATGCATTGGTCTCTATGTTTGGTAGCTAGGGAGAGAATGAGAAGCCATCTGAGAAATGCCAAAGCTTGTCTTTCTCTAAAGTATCAAAGGAACCCCTCCTTTAGTCTTGCAGCCACCCCCACCCTATCTGTGCAGCATCAGGAAGGAGAGAAAAGTACACAGGGGAGGAAAGACATCCTCTGCTGTTTCTTTCTGGATCTTTTACTTTCTCTAGGAGGGAGGGCCTTTTCTATCACTCCTACTTGCACTATTTAGTTTTGAGAGATAAATAACCCAGATGCCTAGTGACCCATCTCAAAAATAAAGCTCTGGGTTTCCGGGTAAAGCCCAAATGATTCTTGATCTCTTGTACAAAAGGGCATGAAAATATATTGAATGCCTCTTGGATACAAAGCTTTCTTCTAGGCATATGATATTTCCCTAATTTCTCCCAAGTCCTTATTGAAAGGTTGCTGCTATGAGCTGTGAACCAAGCTACAATTTTTGGCCTCTGGAGGAGAGGAATTCGATCCGGGGCCAGTGATGAGGCTTGATTGCTCAGAGATTTTTGTGTAATAAGAGTTTTATTAAAGTATAAAAGAGATAGAGAAAGCTTCTGACATAGACATCAGAAGGGGACAGAAAGAGTGTCCCCTTGCTAGTTTTTTAACAAGGAGTTATATGCTTATTAAAGTGAAAGTGAAGTTGCTCAGTCATGTCGACTCTTAGCGACCCCATGGACTGCAGTCTACCAGGCTCCTCCATCCATGGGATTCTCCAGGCAAGAGCACTGGAGTGGGCTGCCATTGCTATATACCTATTAGCAAGCTGCAAGACTGAGAGAGTTGCACCAGGCCCCTCACCTACAACGTGCATTTTGAGATAGCATTGACACAAAGTGAGCCATCCACGACCATAAAACAGTTGACAGGAATCTTGAAGAAAGGCAGTTCAGTTCAGTCACTCAGTAGCGTCTGACTCTTTCCAACCCCATGGATTGCAGCACACCAGGCTTTCCTGGCCATCACCAACTCTCAGAGCTTGCTCAAACTCCTGTCGAGTCAGTGATGCCATCCAGCCATCTCATCCTCTGTTGTTCTTTTCTCCTCCTGCCTTCAAACTTTCCCAGCATTAGGGTCTTTTCCAATGAGTCGGTTCTTCACCTCAGGTGGCCAAAGTATTGGAACTTCAGCGTCAGTCCTTCCAATGAATATTCAGGACTGATTTCCTTTAGTATTGACTGGTTGGATATCCTTGCAGTCCAAGGGAGTCTCAAGAGTCTTCTCCAACACCACAGTTCAAAAGCATCAATTCACTGATGCTCAGCCTTCTTTACGGTTCAACTCTCACATCCATACGTGATTACTAGAAAAACCATAGCTTGACTAGATTTCCAAGCAAATACATAGTTCATTAACATAGCTTAAAGAAGACATTTCTATGAGAAAATGCATTGGCTAGCTCAAGGTTTGAGATAAAGGTAAGTTCAAGGGGAGCCAGGTGTCACCATGACAACACATTAATAAATTTTGAAAAGAAAAAAAAGCTCTGCCACTTCTAGTTTTATTTCCTCCTGCCACTTGGGGACCTCTGGCCTCCCTACTGAGGCTATTAAGACTCTCATTATGAAGTAGGAAAACTTTCCTTTGCACAGGTGGGGGAAAGTCAGCCCACTCTCAGGCAGTAGAGTGGGGATGTGCATCAAGGTCTGACTCTGCAGGAACGTGCTGCCTCCTGTGAAGATGATATGCATGTCAGGGGCCAAGATTTGAAGGAGGGGATGGCTCTTCTGAAATATCTCAAAGAAAGGAGTTTTGCTCACAAGGCAGAACAATCAGAATGCTTTGATGTTACCTAGTCAACAGACTGACGGAATAGCGTGTGTGTGTGTGTGTGTGTGTGTCTGTGTGTGTCTGTGTGTGTCTGTGTGCCCTAGAGGCCCCTTTGGGTCTGGCTGACAATCTGACTCCACTGTGTCTCCTCCTATTTTAAGGAGTTAGAATTTCCTGACTAATAATCTAAAGGAAGTAACAGTAAAATTTGACTGAAAGAAAGCAAGATTAATTTGTCTTGAGTACACAATAAAGTGAAACAAAACAAAAGCTCCTGAATTTTTTTAAGCTAGAGGAGCTTTTATATAGAGAGTCAGGCCCAGGTGGGAACTCTGCTTGAGAGGCCGTAGGCCTCCTTGGGTTTTCACTCAGGCCTTTGACCCTCTGGCGTGCCCTGGCTTGCCACATGGAGCATGAGTGATAAAGACAAGGAAGGCATTCATTTTACCCGATGTGCGATCTTTGCCTTTGGAGCCACAGACCCTGTCTGACGAGATTTCCCACACTGACTCACTATATTTTGCCTTCTGCCCATAACTTGCTTCCTGCCTTTCAGAGCTCCTGTATTTCCCGGGAGGGAAAAGGGACCTTTGTGCTCCAAATTTGATCATTTGCTATTTGTCCAATTCTACCCAGAAACTGCCTTTTAATTTTTCATTTTTAAAATGATTTTCACTAATTGGCCCAGTAGAATAGATTCTCTATGACTCACCACTGCACCCATAGGTCCTGGACATTCGATTTCCATTCCATCATTCTGCTTGAGACAGTGAGTTTTCTTGGGTCGGGAGCTTTTCTTTTCCTCTTTCCTCCTGGGCAAACTCTTGAGTTTTCCATCTGAATGGAATTACAAAAGATGAAAACTTCTTGCTTAGAGTTTTCAGTTGTCTTTAAATGAACAGTACAAAGAAACAGTATAGCATCCTGTTTAGGAACAATGGCTCTGGAGCTAGGCCATTTTGGCTTAAATCCTGACTGCCACTTGTGAGCTCAGTGATGTTTGGCAAGTTTCCTGACCTCTCTGTGCTTCCACATCTGAGCTTTGTGATCTTAGGCAAGTTGCCTAACATCTCTGTGCTTCCACTTCTGAGCTGTATGATTTTAGGCAAGCTGCTTATCCCCTCTATGCTTCCATTTTTGAACTGTGTTATCTTAGGCATGTTGTCTGACCTCTCTATGCTTCCACATCTGAGCTTTGTGTTCTTAGGCAAGTTGCCTAACATCTCTGTGCTTCCACTTCTGAGCTGTATGATTTTAGGCAAGCTGCTTATCCCCTCTGTGCTTCCATTTTTGAACTGTATTATCTTAGACATGTTGCCTAACCTCTCTGTGCTTCCATATCTAAGCTGTGTGACCGTAGGCAAGTTGCCTAAATCTCCTTGCATATCTCAGCTGTGTGGGTTTATGCAAGTTGCTTAACCCATCTGTGTTTCCACTTAAGAACTGTGTGATTTTAGGCATGTTGTGTGAGCTCTCTTTGCTTCTGCATCTGAACTGTGTCATCTTAGGCAAGTTCCCTGACTTCTCTGTGCTTAACTTCTGAGCTGTGTGATTTTAGGGGAATTGCTTAACCTCTTTGTGCTTCCACTTCTGAGCTGTGTTATCTTAGACAAGTTGCTTGACCACTCTGTGCTTCCATATCTCAGCAATATGATCTTAGGTAAGTTGTGTAACCTCTCTGTGATGCCATAGGTGAGCTGTGTGATCTTAGGCAAGTTGCCTGAACTCTTTGTTCTTCCACTTGTGATCTTAGGCAAGTTGCCTGACCTCTCTGTGCTTCCACTTTTGAGCTGTTTGGTCTTAGCAAGTAGCCTGACATCTCTGTGCTTGCACTCTGAGCTGTGTAATCTTACCAAGTTGACTGACTTGTCTGTGCTTCCACTTATGAGCTGGGTGATGTTAGGCAAGTTGCCTAACTTCTCTGTGCTTCCACCTCAAAGCTCTGTACTTAGGCGAATTGCCTGACCTCTCTGTGCTTCCACTTCTGAGCTGTGTGTTCCAAGGCAAGTTGCCTGACCTCTCTGTGCTTCCACTTGTAAGCTGTGTAATATTAGGCAAGTTGAGGGACCTCTCGTGCTCTGTATCTGAGCTGTATTCAGTTCAGTTCAGTTGCTCAGTCCTGTTCCACCCTTTGAGACCCTGTGGGCTGCAGCACGTCAAGCTTCCCTATCTATCATCAACTCCTGGAGCTTGCTCAAACTCAAGTCCATCAAGTCAGTGATGCCATCCAGCCATCTCATCCTCTGTCATCCCTTTCTCCTGCTGCCTTCAAACTTTCCCAGCATCAGGGTCTTTTCCAGTGAGTCAGTTTTTTGCATCAGGTGGCGTAAGTATTGGACCTTCAGCTTCAACATCAATCCTTCCAAGGCATATTCAGAACTGATTTCCTTTAGGATGGACTGGTTGGATCTTGCAGTCCAAGGGAGTCTTAGGAGTATTCTCCAACACCACGGTTCAAAAGCATCATTTCTTCAGTGCTCATAATCCAACTCTCACATCCAAACATGACTACTGGAAAACCATAGCTTTGACTAGATTGAACTTTGTCAGCAAAGTACTGTCTCTCCTTTTTAATAAGCTGTGTAGCTTTGTCATAGTTTTTCTTCCAAAGAACATATACACAATGGAGTATTACTCAGCCATTAAAAAGAATACACTTGAATCGGTTCTAATGAGGTGGATGAAACTGGAGCCGATTTACAGAGTGAAGTAAGCCAGAAAGAAAAACACCAATACAGTATACTAGCGCATATATATGGAATTTAGAAAGATGGTAACGATAACCCTGTATGCGAGACAGCAAAAGAGACACAGATGTATAGAACAGTCTTTTGGAGTCTGGGAGAGGGAGAAGGTGGGATGATTTGGGAGAATGGCATTGAAACATGTATAATATCATATAAGAAATGAATCGCCGGTCTAGGTTTGATGCAGGATACAGGATAATTGGGGCTGGTGCACTGGGATGACCCAGAGGGATGGTACGGGGAGGGGAGGAGGGTTCAGGATGGGGAGCACGTGTACACCTGCGGTGGATTCATGTTGATGTATGGCAAAACAAATACAATATTGTAAAGTAATTAGCCTCCAATTAAAATAAATTTAAATTAAAGATATCAGAGGAAATAAAAAGAGCAAGCATGTTTTAATTTCATGGATGTATGCACCATCTGCAGTGTTTTTGGAGCCAAAGAAAATAGTCTGTCACGGTTTCCATTGTTTTCCCATCTATTTGCCATGAAGTGATGGGACCGGATGCCATGATCTTAGTTTTGCGAATGTTGAGTTTTAAGCCAGCTTTTTTACTCTCCTCTTTCACTTTCATCAAGAGGCTCTTTAGTTCTTCACTTTCTGCCATAAGGGTGGTGTCATCTGCATATCTGAGGTTATTGATATTTCTCCCAGTAATTCTGATTCCAGCTTGTGCTTCATCCAGCCTTGCATTTCACATGATGTAATCTGCATAGATGTTAAATAAGCAGGGTGACAATATACAGCCTTATTGTACTCCCTCTCCCAGTTTCATTTCAGTCTGCATACCGATTTCTCAGGTGGGAGGTGAGGTGCTCTTATATCCCCATCTCTTTAAGAATGTTCTACAGTTTATTGTGATCCACACAGTCAAAGGCTTTGGTATAGTCATTAACACAGAAGTAGGTGTTTTTCTGGAACTCTCTTGATTTTTCTGTGATCCAATGGATGTTGCCAATTTGATCTCTGGTTCCTCTGCCTTTTCTAAATCCAGCTTGAACATCTAGAAGTTCTCAGTTCACATATTGCTGAAGTCTAGCTTGGAGAATTTTGAGCATTACTTTGCTAGCGTGTGAGATGAGTGCAATTGTGCAGTAGTTTGAGCATTCTTTGGCATTGCCTTTCTTTGGAATTGGAATGAAAACTGACCTTTTTCCAGTCCTGTGGCCACTGCTGAGTTTTCCAAATTCGCTGCTGTATTGAGTACAATATTTCAACAGAATCATTTTCAGGATTTGAAGTAGCTCAGCTTGAATTCCATCACCTCCACTGGGCTGTTCATAGTGATGTTTCCTAAGACCCACTTGACTTCACACTCCAGAATGTCTGGCTCTAGGTGAGTGATCACACCATCACGGTTATCTAGGTCATTAAGATCTTTTGTATAGTTCTTCTGTGTATTCTTGTCTCCTCCTCTTAATACCTTCTGCTTCTGTTATGTCTGTCCTTTATTGTGACCATCTTTGCATGAAAAGTTCCCTCGGTATCTCTAATTTTCTTGAAGAAATCTCTAGTCATTCCCATTCTATTGTTTTCCTCTATTTCTTTGCATTGATCACTGAGGAAGGCTTTCTTATCTCTCCCTGCTATTCTTTGGAACTCTGCATTCAATTGGGTATATCTTTCCTTTTCTCCTTTGCCTTTCACTTCTTTTCTCAGCTATTTGTAAGACCTCTTCAGATGACCATTTTGCCTTTTGGATTTCTTTTCTCGAGGATGGTTTTCATCACCACCTCCTGTACAATGCCACAAACCTCTGTCCTTTGTTCTTCAGGCACTCTGTCAGATTCAATCCCCTGAATCTATTTCTCACTTCCACTGTATCATCATAAAGGATTTGATTTAGGTCATACCTGAATGGTCTAGTCGCTTTCCCTACTTTCTTCAATTTAAGTCTGAATTTTTCAATAAGGAGTTCATGATCCAAGCCACAGTCCGTTCCTGATCTTGTTTTGCTAACTGTATAGTGCTTCTCCATCTTTGACTGCAGAGAATATAATCAGTCTGATTTAAGTGTTGACCACCTGGTGATGTCCACGTGTAGTCTTTCCTTGTGTGTTGGAAGAGGGTGTTTGTGATGACAGGTGCGTTCTCTTGGCAGAACTGTTAGCGTTTGCCCTGCTTCATTTTGTACTCCAAAGCCAAACTTGCCTGTTACTCCAGATATCTCTTGACTTCCCTCCTTTTGCATTTCAACCATCTTAGATGAAAACGACATTTTTTTGGGGGAGGGTGTTAGTTCTAGAAGGTCTTGTAGGCATCATAGAACCATTCACTCGTTTCTTCAGTATTAGTGGTTGGGGCATAGACTTGGATTACTGTGATACTCCATGGTTTGCCTTGGAAATGAACAGAGTTCATTCTGTCATTTTGAGATTGCACCCATCTTAGGCCAGTTACCTAAGTTTTCTGTGCTTCCATATATGAGTGATGTGATCTTAGTCAAGTTGCCTAACCTTTTTGTGCTTCCATATCTTAGCTGTGTGATCTTAGACAACTTGTGTGACCTTTTCTGTGCTTCCACTTATGAGCTGTTTGATCTTGGGCAAGTTGCCTGACCTCCCTTTGCTTCCATTTCTGAGCCCTGTGATCTTAGGCAAGTTGCCTAGCTCTCTATGCTTCAGTATCTTATCTGTGTTATCATATGTAATTTGCCTGACCACTCTGTTCTTCTAATTTTGAACTGTCTGATCTGGAAGCTAGTTGCCTAATCCCTTTGTGCTTCCACTTCTGAGTTGTGCAATTGTAGGCAAGTTGCCTGTTTTTACTGTGCTTCCACTTCTGAGCTGTGTGATCTTAGTCAAGGTGCCTGACCTGTAGATGCTTCCTCTTCTGAACTGTCTTATCTTAGTCAAGGTGCCTGACCTCTCTGTGCTTCCATGTGACCTGTGTGATTTTAGGTAAGTTACTTAACATCTCTGTGCTTCCATATGTGAGTTGTGTGCACTTAGGCAAGATGCCTAACCTCTCTGTGTTTCCACATGAGCTATGTGTTCTTAGGCATGTCGCCTAACCTCTCTGTGCTTCCATATGGGAGCTGTGTGATCTTAGGCAAGTTGCATGAACTCTCTGTTATGCAACACTCTCTTTGTTTCCAAATTTGAGCTGTGCGGTCTTAGGCAAGTTGCCTAACCTGTCTGCCCTTCCATATCTGAGATATCCAATCTTACACAAGTTACCTAACATCTCTGTACTACCATATATAAGCTGTGTCCTTTTAGGAAAGGTGACAAAAACCTCCATGCTTCCACTTGTTCTAGCTGAGTTGTGTGATCTTAGGCATGTTGCCTAAATTCTCTGTCCTTCCACTGAGCTGTGTGATCATAGGCAAGTTCCTTGACCTCTCTGTGCTTCCACTTATGAGCTTTGTTTGTTAGGGAAGTTGCTTGACAGGTCTGTGCTTCCACGTCTCAGCCGTGTGATTTTAGGCAAGTTGCCTAACCTCTCTGTGCTTCCATTTTTTAAATGTGTGATCTTAGGCAAGTTGCCAAACCTCTCTGTGCTTCCACTCTGAGCCGTGTGCTATTAGGGGCAAAGTGCCTAACATTTCTGTGCTCCAAACAAAGAGCTTTGTGATCTTAGGCAAATTCCTTGACCTCTCTGTGCTTGCACATCTGATGTCTGTGACATTAAATAAGTGGTCTGACCTCTGTGTTCTTCCACATCTGAGCTGTGTGATCTTACGAAGATTGCCTGACTTCTCCCTACTAACTCTTCTAAGCTGTGTTAACTCCGCAAGTTGCCTGACCACTCTGTGCTACCATATCTGAGCTCTGTGATCTTACAAAACTTGCATAACCTCTCTGTGCTTCCATATGTGAGTTGTGTGATTTTAAGCAATTTGCCTGACCTGTCTGTGCATCTACTTATGATGTGTGTGATCGAAGGGAATGTGTCTAACCTCTGTGTGTGCTTCCACTTATGAGCCCTGTGATCCCAGGCAGGTTCCTAGACCTCTCTGTGTTTCCACTTATGAACTGTGTGATATTAGAGAAGTTGCCTAACATCTCTGTGTTTCCACTTCCAAACTGTGTGATCTTAAGCAAGTTGACTAACGTCCTTGTGCTTCCATTTCTGAGCTGTGTGTTTTTAGGCAAGTTGCCTAATCTCTCTGTGCTTCTGTGTATGGCTGTGTGCTCTAGGCGATGTGCCTAACATTTCTGTGATTCCGCTTAAGAGCTGTGTGATCTTAGAGAAATTTCTGACCAATCTTGGCTTCTAGTGCTGAGCTACATGATTTAGGAAAATTTCATAACCTCTCTGTGCTTCCATTTATGAGTTCCGTCCTGGTCGGCAAGGTGACTAACAGAGCTGTGAGAACTTAGGCAAGTTGCCTGACCTCTAGGTGCTCCACCAAACAGCCATGTGATCTTCGGCAACTTGCCTGACCTCTCTTTGCTTCTACTTCTCAGCTCTGTGACCTTAAATAAGTTGCCTGACCTCTCTGTGCTTCTGCATCTGAGTTGTGTGATCTTAGGGAGGTTACCTGACCTCTCCCTTCCTCCTCTTCTGAGTTGTGTTAACTTGGCAAGTTGCATGACCACTCTCTGCTTCCATTTCTCAGCTATGTGACATTAGGAAAGTTGCCTAATCTCTCTGTGCTTCCCCATGTGAGCTGTCTGATTTTAGTCAATTTGCCTGATCTCTCTGTGCTTCCACTTTTGAGATGTGGAAGGAATTTGCCTAACTGCTTTGTTCTTCCATATATGAGCTGTGTGATTCCACACAGATTACAAGATTTCTCTGTGCTTCCAGTTCTGAGCTGTATGATCTTAGTCAAGTTGCCTAACTTCTCTGTATGTCTGCTTCTGAGTTATGAGATCTTAAGCAAGTTATCTAACATCTTTGTGAATCCATGTACGTGTTCTGTGCTCTTAGGCAAAGTCCCTGACCCTCTGTACTTCCACTTAAGAGCTGTGCTATCTTAGGCACACTACCTGACCTCTCTGTGCTTCCAGCTCTGAGCTGCATGATCTTAGGAAAATTTCCTGACCTTTCTGCGTTTCCACTTAAGAGCTGTGTAATGGTAGGCAAGGTGACTAACCTCTGGTCCTTCCGCTTCCAAGCTGTGTGAAATTAGGCTGGTTGCCTAAACTCTCTGTGCTTCCATTTCTGATGTGTGAGGTCTCAGCGAGTTTTCCTGACTTCTCTGTGTTTCCACCAAAGAGCTGTGATCTTAGGCAAGTTGCCTGACCTCTCTGTGCACTCTCTTCTGATCTCTATGACCTTAAATAATTGGTCTGATTTCTCTGTGCTTGGGCATATGAGCTGTGTGAACTTAGGGAGGTTGCCTGACCTCTCTCTGCTTCCTCTCCTGAGTTGTATTAACTTGGAAAGTTGCCTGACCTACTCTCTGCTTCAATATCTGAGCTCTGTGATCTGAGAAAAGTTGCCTAACCTCTCTGTGCTTCTATATGTGAATTGTGTGATTTTAGGCAATTTGCCTGATCTGTCTGTGCTTCCACTTTTGAGCTGTGTGATCTTAGAAATTTTACTAACCTCTCTGTGCTTCCACCTATGAGCTGTGTGAAATCAAATAAGTGGTCTGACCTCTCTGTGCTTCCTCATCTGAGCTGTGTGATCTTAGGGAGGTGGCCAGGCCTCTTCTGCTTCCTATTCTAATCTTTGTTATCTTAGGCAAGTTGCCTGACCATTCTATGCTTCCATATCTGAGCTCTGTGATCTTAGGAAAGTTGCTTAACCATCCTGTTCTTCCATATTTGAGCTTGTGATTTTATACAAATTTCCTAACCTCTCTGTGCTTCCAGTTATGAGCTGTGAAATCTTAAGGAAGTCTAACCTCTCTTTGCTTCCACTTCTGAGCTGTGTGATCTTAAGCAAGTTGCCTGACCTCTTTGTGTGACCATCTTTTAGCTTTGTGATCATAGGCAAGTTGCCTGACCTCTCTGAGCTTCGACTTCTGAGCCCTGTGCTATTAGGCAAAGTTCCTAACCATTATATGCTTCCACTTAAGAGGTATGTGATCTTAGCCAAACTGTCTGACTGCTCTGTGTTTTCAGCTCTGTGGTACATGATCTTAGCATTTCCTTACAGATCTCTGCTATGACTTAGAAGCCATTTGTTGGTAGGCAGTGACTAACCACTGTGTGCTTCTGCTTCCGAGATGTGTGATCTTAGGCAAGTTACCTGACCTCTCTGTGCTTCCACTTCTGATCTCTGTGACATTAAATAAGTGGTCTGACCTTTCTGTGCTTCCACATCTAAGCTGGATGATCTTAGGGAGGTTTCCTGACCACTCTCTGTTTCCTCTTCTGAGCTGTGTTATCTTAGGCAAGTTGTCTGACCACTATTTGCTTCCATATCTGAGCACTGTGATCTTAGGAAAATTACCTAACCTCTCTGTGCTTCCATATTTGAGCTTGTGATTTTATACAAATTGCCTGACCTTACTCTACTTCCAGTTATGAGCTGTGAGATCTTAGGAAGTTGTCTAACCTCTCTTTGCGTCCACTATTGAGTTATATGTCCCAGACAGGTTGCCAGACCACTCTGCTTCCACTTATGAGCTGTGTGATCTTAGGCAAGTGGCCTAACTTCCCTGTATGTCCACTTCTGACCTTGTGATCTTAAGCAAATTGCCTGACCTCTAACTGATCTCAGGAAAATTTTCTGACCTCTCTCTAGGAGCTGTGTGCTCATAGGCATGGTGACTAACCTCTCTGTGCTTCCATATCTGAGTTATATGATCTTAAGGATGTTGCCTGACCTCTCCCTGCTTTGTCATCTGAGCTATGTCATTTTAGGCAAGTTGCCTGATGCCTCTATTTTTCCATATTTGAGCTCTGTGATCTTAGGAAAGTTGCCTAACCTCTCTGTGCTTCCATATGTGATCTGTGTGATTTTAAACAATTTGCCTGACCTCTCTGTGCTTCCACTTATCAGCCTTGTGACTTAGGCAAGGCACCTGACCTCTCTGTGCTTCCATTTCTCAGCTGTGTTATCTGAAGCAAGTTTACGTGCCACTTTGTGCTTTCATTTTTGAGCTGTGTGATCTTAGACAAGTTGCCAAACCTCTCTGTTCTTCTATGTATGAGCTGTGTGCCAAGTGCCTAAACTCTCTGTGCACCTCTTTAAGAACTGTGTGATCTTAGGCTTATTGCCTGTCCTCTCTGTGATTCTTGCTCTAAGCTACATGATCTTAGCAAAGTTTCCTGAACACTTTGTGCTTCCAGATAGGAGTTGTGTGCTGGTCAGGAAGGTGGCTAACCTCTCTGTGCCTCCACTTTTCAGATGAGATTTCTTAGGCAAATTGCCTGACCTCTCTGTGCTTCCACTTCTGAACTGTGTGATCTTAAATAAGTGTTCCGACCTCTCTGTGCTTCTGCCTCTGAGCTGTGTGATCTTTGGAAAGTTACCTGATGTCTCTCCCATTTCTCTTCTGAGTTGTGTTAACTTGGCAGGTTGCCTGACTACTCTCTGCTTCCATTTCTCAGCTGTGTGATGTTAAGAAAGTTGCTTAATCTCTCTGTGCTTCCACATGTGAGCTGTCTGATTTTAATCAATTTGTCTGATGTCTCTGTGCTTCCACTTTTGAGATGTGTGATCTTAGGGAAGTTGCCTAACTGCTCTGTACTTCCATACATGAGCTGTGTGATTCCACACAGATTGCCAGACCTCTCTGTGCTTCCAGTTATGAGCTGTGTGATCTTAGTCAAGTTGCCTAACTTCTCTGTGCTTCCACTTCTGAGCTGTGTGATCTTAAGCAAGTTTTCTGACCTCTTGTGCTTCCGTTTCTGAGCTTTGTGATCTTAGGCAAGTTGCCTAACCTCTCTGTGAATCCATGTACGTGTTCTGTGCTCTTAGGCAAAGTGCCTGACCTCTCTGTGCTTTTCTCATAAGAGCTGTGTTATCTTAGGCACACTGCCTGACCTCTCTGTGCTTCCAGCTCTGAGCTGTATGATCTTAGGAAAATTTCCTGACCTCTCTGTGAGCTGTGTAATGATAGACAAAGTGACTAACCTCTCTCTGCTTCCAATTCCAAGCTCTGTGATCTTAGGCAGGTTGCCTAACCTCTCTGTGCTCTCATTTCTGAGCTGTGTGATCTTAGCCAAGTTGTTTCCCTTCTCTCTGCTTCTAATTCTCAACCCTGTGACCTTAAATAAGTGGTCTGACATCTCTGTGCTTCCATTTCTGATCTGTGAGGTCTCAGCAAGTTTGCCAGTTGCCTGACCACTCTATGCTTCCATATCTGAGCTCTGTGATCTTAGGAAAGTTGTCTGAATTCTCTGTGCTTCCATATATAAGTTGTGTGATTTTAGGCAGTTTGCCTGACCAGTCTGTGCTTCTACTTATGAGCTGTGTGATCTTAGGTAAGTTGCTTAACCTCTCTGTGCTTCCACTTAAGTGGTGTGATCTTAGTAGGTAAATTGCCTGACCTCTCTGTGCTTCCAGCTCTGATCTAAATGATCTTAGGAAAAATTCCTGACCTCTCTCTAGGAGCTGTGTGCTGGTAGGTATGGTGACTAACCTCTCGTGCTTCCAACAAAGAGTTGTATATTCTTAGGCAAGTGGCCTGAGCTCTGTGTGCTTCTACATCTTTTCTGTATGACCTTAATTAACTGGTCTGACCTCTTTGTGCATCCACATCTGAGCTGGGTGATTTTAGGGAGATTGCCTGACCTCCCTGCTTCCTCTTCTGATCTGTATGATCTTAGGCAAGTTGCCTGACCACTCTATGCTTCCATATCTGAGCTCTGTGATCATAGTGTAAGAAACCGCCGCGGGAAGAGTCACCCCTAGGGACCGTTGATGGAAGCCTTTATTGGGCGGTCGCTCTCGGGCAGAACTCCCAGGGGCAAGCGGGGAAGGGAAGGGAGTCTGCAAGGTATGAGGGGGTGAGGAAGGGGTTTTTATAGCCAGGGCTGGCATTCAAACCAGGTTCTTCTATATAAGGTAAAAACGCAGGCTGCAGCAGTGATTGGTGTTCAGGGGCTTCATGCCAGCACCTGATTGGGCCAGGCTACAGGGGGTTGGTCCCTGGAAGTTTGGTCCGCCCCCGGTTCCTGTTTGGGTGTTGGCCAACTGTCGGGACTTGTCCGGGCTTGTCGGGGGCATGTCTTGACATGCCCGACCTTTCACATAGGAAAGTTGCCTAATATCTCTGCTTCCATATGTGAATTGTGTGATTTTAGGCAATTTCCTGATCTGTCTGTGCTTTCACTTTTGAGCTGTGTGATCTTAGAAATTTTACTAATCTCTATGTGCTTCCACTTGAGCTGTCTGATCTTAGTCAAGTTGCCCTACTCCTACGTGCTTCCACTTCTGAGCTGTGTGATCTTAAGTTGCCTGTCATCTTTTTGGTTCTCTTTCTGAGCTGTGTGATCATAGTCAAGTTGCCTAACGGTTCTGTGTTTCCACTTCTGAGCTGTGTGCTATTGGGGAAAATGCCTACCCACTCTGTGCTTCCACTTAAGAGCTGTATGTTCTTAGGCTAATTGCTTGACCTCTGTGCTTCCAGCTCTGTTCTATATCATCTTCGAACCTTTCCCGACCTCTCTGTTCTTCGTCTTAACAGCTGTATGCTGGTAGGCAAGGTGACTGTCTACTCTGTGCTTCTACTTCTGAGATGTGCGGTCTTAGTTAAGTTGACTGGCCTCTCTATGCTTCTACAAAAGTGCTGTTTCATCCTAGGCAAGTTGTCTGACCTCTCTGTGTTTATACCTCTGACCTCTGATCTTAGTCCAGTTTCCTGACCTCTCTGTGCTTCCACTCTGAGCTGTGGGATCATAGACAAGTTGCCTGACCTCCCTGTACTTCCATATCTGAGTTGTATGATCTTAGCCAAGTTGCCTAACCACTCTGTGCATCCACATCTGAGCTGGGTGATTTTAGGGAGATTGCCTGACCTCTCCCTGCTTCCCCTTCAGAGCTGTGGTAGCTAGGCAAGTTGCCTGACCACTCTGCTTCCATAACTGAGCTCTGTGATCCTAAGAACGTTGCCTAACATCTCCGTTCTTCCAATATTTGAACCGTGTGATTCTTATACAATTTGCCTGACCTCCCTATTCTTCCAGTTATGAGCTGGCATATCGTAGGGAAGTTGTCTCACCTCTCTTGGCTTCCCCTTTTGAGCTGTGTGATCCCAGGCAGTTTGCCCGACCTCTCTGTGCTTCCATTTTTGAGCTGTGTGATGTTACACGAGTTACCTAACTTCTCTGCATTTCCACTTCTGAGATGTGTGATCTTAAGCAAGTTTCCTGCCCTCTTTGTGCTTCCACTTCTGAGCTGATGTTTATCTTTTTTTTTTTTTTTTTTTTTTGCTGCAAAAAGATTTATTGTTTCCACTTGGTCCAAGGCTTGCGAGAGGGCTCCAGGGTGTTAAAAAGCTGCCTAGTGGCTGCAGAGAGGGGCTTCAGGCAGCCCTGATGTTAGGCGGGTTCTTCAATAGCCACTGGTCTCCAGAAGCTCCTAGTCGTGCTTGAGGGTAAGCCTTTCGAAGAGACACTCGCCCAACCCAGCCTGGGGACCAGCCAGCCTGTGGAGGTTGGTCAGGTGGTCACCCATCTTCTTGATGAGTTTCACTTCCTCATCTAGGAAGTGGTTCTCCAGGAAGTCACAGATGTGGGGGTCTCCAGTGGGCAGAAACCAGGCCACGCAGATCCAACAGGGCTTGATTCAGGTTCTTCTTTATGAGAAGGGCGGCTTCCATAGCCTCCTGGGTTTTACCCCACTCATCTTGAGATGGCTTCTGCACATCCAGGAAGAGGGCATGGCTGCCAAGCTGGTTTTGTAGTTTCAAAGACGCTCTGGGCCCTCGCGCTTCTCCTTGGCCAATTCGCGAAAAAGTGACCCACACCCTCCAGGGCCACATCGTCACGGTTGAAATAGAAGTCCAGAGAGAGGTAGGTGTAGGAGGCCTGCCGTTGCATGTAAACCAGGCGGTTGACGGCGGCCTCCACCTCACTAGAATAATTCCTGAAAAATCTGGGAGCTCATGATTGGTTGGTAATAATAAGGAGTTAAAAAATGGTGGCTGGTCCCGGTGATCCACGACAGCTGAGTGGCTGACTCTGGAGGTTGCGACTGGAAAAAAGGTTGGAGGGTGGTCGGAAGCTGGAGCAAGGGCCATCCCTGGGTCTGTTCTGTCCAAGCACTGTTGAAGCAAGAGACAGATCTGTGGGGCTGCCGAGCGCACTTTCTGAGCTGTGTTTTCTTTGTCAAATTGCCTAACCCTCCGTGTTTCCACTTCTGAGCCATGTGCTATTAGATTAAGTGCCTAAGCACTCTGTATTTCCACTGATGTGCTGTGTGTTCTTAGGCTAATTGCTTGACCTCTCTGTGCTTCGACTTAAGAGCTGTGTAGGCTGGGAGGCAAAGTGACTAACCACTTGTGTTTCCACTTCTGAGATATGTGATCGCAGGCAAATTTCCTGACCTTTCTGTGCTTCCACTTTTGAGCTGTGTGATGTTACACAAGTTACCTAACTTCTCTGTGCTTCCACTTCTGAGGTTTGTGATCTTAAGCAAGTTTCCTGCACTCATTGTTCTTCTATTTATGAGCTGTGTGCTCTTGGGCAAAGTGACAAATTTCTCTGTGCTTCTACTTAAAAACTGTGTGATCTTAGGCAAATTGCCTGACCTCTCTGTGATTCCAGGTCTGAGCGCCATGATCTTTGGAAAATTTCCTGACTCCTCCATGCTCCCATTTAGGAGCTGTGTGCTGCTAGGCAAGGTGACTAACCTCTATGTGCCTCTACTTTAAAGATGTGTGATCTTCGCAAGTTGCCTGGCCTCTCTGTACTGCGAGTAAAGTGCTTTTTGATTTTAGGCAAGTGACCTGACCTCTCTGGGCTTCCACTTCTGAGCTATGTGACTAAATAAGTAGTCTGACCTCTGTGTTTCCACATGTGAGCTGTGTGATCTTAGATAGGTTACATGTCCTCTCTGTTTCCTCTTCTGATCTGTGTGATCTTAGGCAAATTGCCTGACCACTCTGTGCTTCCATATCTGAGCTCTGTGATCGTAGGAAAGTTGCCTAATATCTCTGTGCTTCCATATGTGAATTGTGTGATTTTAGGCAATTTCCCTGATCTGTCTGTCTGTGCTTTCACTTTTGAGCTGTGTGATCTTAGGAATTTTACTAACCTCTATGTGCTTCCACTTCTGAGCTGTGTGATCTTAAGTTGCCTGTCATCTTTTGGTTCTCTTTCTGAGCTGTGTGATCATAGTCAAGTTGCCTAACGGCTCTGTGTTTCCGCTTCTGAGCTGTGTGCTATTGGGGGAAAATGCCTACCCACTCTGTGCTTCCACTTAAGAGCTGTGTGTTTAGGCTAATTGCTTGACCTCTCTGTGCTTCTAGCTCTGTTCTACATCATCTTCGGAACCTTTCCCGACCTCTGTTCTTTGTCTTAACAGCTGTATGCTGGCAGGCAAGGTGACTGTCTACTCTGTGCTTCCACTTTTGAGATGTTTGATCTTAGGCAAGTTGACTGGCCTCTCTGTGCTTCTACAAAAGTGCTGTTTGATCCTAGGCAAGTTGCCTGACCTCTCTGTGCTTCCACCTCTGACCTGTGTGATCTTAGGCAAGTTGTGTAAACACTCTGTGCTTCCACGTAAGTTATGTGTTCTTAGGCAAGTTGCTTAACCTTTCTGTGCTTCCACTTCTGAGCTGTGGGTACTTAGGCGAGTTGCCTGACCTCTCTGTGCTTCCGCTTCAGAACTGTGTGATCTTAGGCAAGTTGGCTAACCTCTCTGTGCTTCCATATGTGACCAGTGTGCTCTTAGGCAAGTTGCATAAACTGTTTGTGCTTCCACTTCTGTGCTCTGTGATCTTAAGCAAATTGTATAACCTCTCTGTTCTTACACTTCTGAGCTGTGTGATCTTAAGCAAGTTGCCTGACCACTCTGTGCTTAGGTTTCTGAACTCTGTGATCTTAGGCAAGTTGCCTAAACTCTCTGTGCTTCTACTCTGAGCCATGTGATCGTAGGCTACTGCCTAACCTCTCTGTGTTTCCACTTCTGATCTGTGTCACCCTAGGCAAGTTGCCTGAACTCTCTGTGCTTCTGTTTCTGAGGTGTGTTCAGTTCATTTGAGTCATTCAGTCATGTGTGATTCTTTGAAACCCCACGGACTGCAGCATGCCAGACTTCCCTGTCCATCACCAACTCCGGGAACTTGCTCAAACCCATGTCCATCGAGTCAGTGATGCCATGCAATCATCTCTTCCTCTGTCGTACCCTTCTCCTTCTGCCTTCAAGCTTTCCCAGCATCAGGGTCTTTTCTAATGAGTCAGTACTTTGCATCAGGAGGCCAAAATATTGGAACTTCGGCTTTAGCATCAGGCCTTCCAAATGATATTCAGTACTGATTTCCTATAGGATTGACTGGTTGGATCTCCATGTAGTCCAAGACACTCTCAAGAGTCTTCTCCAACACCATAGTTTAAAAGCATCAGTTCTTTGGTGCTCAGCTGTCTTTATGGTCCACCTCTCACATCCCTATATAACTATGGGAAAAACCATAGCTTTGACTAGATAGACTGTTGTTGGCAAAGTAATGTCTCTGCTTTTTCATATGCTGTCTAGGTTGGTCATAACTTTTCTTTCAAGGAACAAGGGTCTTTTAATTTCATGGCTGCAGTCACCATCTGCAGTGATTCTGGAGCCCAAGAAAATAAAGTCTGTCACTGTTTCCATTGTTTCACCCTCTATTAGCCACGAGGATTGGGACCAGAGGCCTTATCTTAGTGTTTTGAAAGGCCAGCTTTTTCACTCTCCTCTTTCACTTTCATCAAGAGGCACTTTAGTTCTGCTTCTCTTCTGCCATAAGGGTGGTGTCATCTGCATATCTGAGGTTATTGATATTTCTCTCAGCAATCTTGATTCCAGCTTGTGCTTCTTCCAGCCTGGCATTTTGCTTGACGTAATCTTCATAGAAGTTAAATAAGCAGGGTGACAATATACAGCCTTGTTGTTCTCCTTTCCTAATCTGGAACCATTCTGCTATTCCACGACCAGTTCTAACTGTTGCTTCTTCACCTGCTTAAAGATTTCTCAGGAGCAGATAAGGTGGTCTGGTATTCCCATCTCTTTAAGAATTTTCCAAAGTTTGTTATGATTCACAAAGTCAAAGGATTTGGCATAGCCAATACAGCAGAAGTAGATGTTTTTCTGGAACACTCTTGCTTTTTCAATGATCCAACATGTTGACAATTTGATATATGGTTCCTCTGCCCTTTCTAAATCCAGCTTGAACACCTGAAAGTTCTTGGTTCACGTACTGTTGAAGCCTAGTTTGGAGAATTTTGAGTATTACTTTGCTAGCATGTGAGATGAGTGCAGTTGTGTGGTAGTCTGAACATTCTTTAGGATTGCCTTTATTTGGGATTGGAATGAACAGTGACATTTTCCAGTCCTGTGGCCACTGCTGAGTTTTCCAAAGTTGGTGGCATATCAAGTGGAGCACTGTCACAGCATCGTCATTTAGGATTTGAAATAGCTCAACTGCAATTCTATCACCCACTAGCTTTGATCATCGTAATGGTTCCTAAGGCCCACTTGACTCCACATTCCAGGATGTCTGGCTCTAGGTGAGTGATCACACCATTGTGGTTATCTGGGTCATGAACATCTTTTTGTAAAGTTCTTCTGTGTATTCTTGCCATCTCTTCTTAATATCTTCTGCTTCTGTTAGGTCCATACCGTTTCTGTCCTTAATTTTGCCCATCTTTGCGTGAAATATTCCCTTGGTATCTCTAATTTTATTGAAGAGATCTCTAGTCTTTCCCACTCTATTGGTTTCCTGTATTTCTTTGCATTGATCACTGAGGAAGGCTTTCTTAGCTCTCCTTGGTATTCTTTGGAACTCTGCATTCAGATGGGTATATCTTTCCTTTCTCTTTTCCTTTAGCTTCTCTTCATTTCTTATCTATTTGTAAGGCCTCCTCAGACAACCATTTTGCCTTTTTGCATTTCATTTTTGGGGCTGTCTTTATGACTGCCTGCTCTACAATGTCATAAACCTCTGTCCATAGTTCTTTAGGCACTCTATCAGATCTAATCCTTGGAATCTATTGGTCACTTCCAGTGTATAATCCTAAGGGATTGATTTAGGTCATACCTGAATTGTTTAGTGGTTTCCCCAACTTTCTTCAACTTTAGTCTGAATTTGGCAATAATAAGGAGTTCATGATCTGAGCCCAGTCACATCCTGGGCTTTTTTTTTTTTTTTTGTGACTGTATAGAGCTTCCATCTTTAGCTACAAAGAATATAATCAATGTGATTTCAGTATTAACAGTCTGATGATGTCTGTGTGTAGAGTCAGGTCTTGGGGGCCTCAAACAGGGTGTTTGCTATGACCGGTGCATTCTTTTGACAAAAGTTTGTCAGGCTTTGCCCTGCTTCACTTTATACTCCATGGCCAAAGTTGCCTGTTACACCAGGTATCTCTTGACTTCCTCCTTTTGCATTCCAGTCTGCTGTGATGGAAAAGACATGTTTTTCTTTTCTTTCTTTCTTTTTTTTTTTTTTTTTCTGTTAGTTCTAGAAGGTCTTGTAGGTCATCACAGAACTGTTCAACCTCAGCTTCTTCAGCATTAGTGGTTGGGGCATAGACTTGGATTACTGTGATATCAAGTGGATTGCCGTGGAAATGAACAGAGATCATTCTATCATTTCTGAGATTGCACCCATCTTAGGAATGTCCCATATCTGCTCTGTGCCTGAACTTCTGGGCTGTGAGCTCTTAGGCAAGTTGCCAGTCTCTCTGTGCTTCCACTTCAAGCTGTGTGATCTTAGGCAAGTTGCTTGACCTCTGTGTGCTTCATTTTGTGGCTGTGTGATCTTAGGAAAAGTGCGTGAAATCTCTGTGCTTCCACTTTTGAGCTGTGTGATATCTGGTAAATTGCCTGACCTCTCTGTTCTTCCATATCTAAGCTCTGTGACATTAGGCAAGTTCCCTAACATCTCCGTGCTTCTCTTTCTGACCTGTGTGATATTAGGCAAGTTGCCTGACCTGTCTTTGCTTCCATAAGAGCTGTGTGATCTAAGCAAGTTGCTTGACCTCTATGTCCTTCCACTCTGGGCTGTTTGATCTTTAGGCAAGCTGCCCGACCTCGCTCCTTCCATTTCTGCACTATGGGATCTAGGCAAGTTGCCTAACCTCTCTGTTTCCACTTCGGAACTGTGTGATCTTGGTCAAGAAGTCTGACCTCTGTGTGCTTCCAAATATGAGCTGTGTGTTCTTAGACAAGTTGCTGAACATCTCTGTGTCCACCTTTCAGCTGTGTGATTTTGGGCAAGATGCCTGACCTCTCTGTGCCTCCATATCTGAGATGTCTGATCTTAGGTAAGCTGCCTGACTTCCCTGAGCTTCCATGTTTGAGCTGTGTGATTTTAGGCAACCTGTCAACACTCACTGTGCTTCCATATGTGAGCTGTGTGATCTTAGGCAGGGTGTCTGACCTCTCTGCTTCCACTTCTGAGCTGTGTGATTATGTAAGCTGCCTAATATCTCTGTGCTTCCTCTTGTGAACTGTGTAATTTTAGGCAAGTTGCCTAAACTCTCTCTGCTTCCACAGAAGCTTTTTGATCTTAGGCAAGTTGCCTGCTGTCTTTGCTTCCATATCTGAGCTGTGTGATCTTAGGTGACTTGCCTAACCACTCCGTGCTTCCACTTCTGAAGTGTGATCTTTGGTGAGTTTCCGGACTTCTCTGTGCTTGCACTAATGAGCTGTATGATCTTAGGCAAGTTGCCTGACCTCTCTGTGCTTCCACCTCTAAGCTGTGTGATCTTAGGCAAGTTGCCTTAATTTTCTGTTTCCACTTCTGTGCTCTGTGTTCTTAGGCAAGCTAAGTAATCTCTTTGTGCTTCCAATTCTGAGCTGTGTGACCTTAGGCAAGTTGCCTGATATCTCCTTGCTTTAACTGCTGAGCTGTTTGATCTTAGGCAAGTAGCCTGACTTCTCAGTGCTTCCACCTCTGAGCTGTGTGATTTTAGGCAAATTGCCTAACTTCTCTGTGCTTACACTTCAGCACTGTGGGAACTAAGCAAGTTGCCTGAACTCCCTGTGCTTTCATATCTGAGCTGTGTGACGTTTCACAAGTTGCCCAATCTCTCTCTGCTTCCACTAGTGAGCTGTGTGATTTTGTCAAGTTGCCTGACCTCTCTGTGCTTCCACCTGTGAGCTGTATGATCTTAGGCAAGATGCCTGACCTCTCTTTGCCTCCATATTTGAGCTGTGTGATTTTAGGCAAGTTGCCTGACTTCTCTGTTCTTCCACATCTGAGCTGTATGATCTTAAGCAAGCTGCCAAATCTCTCCGTGCTTCCACATGTGAGTTGTGTGAACTTAGCAAAGTTTCATAACCTGTCTGTGCTTCCATATATCAGTTGTGTAACCTTAGTCAATTTGCATACCCTCTCTCTGCTTCCATATGTGATCTTAGGCAAATTTTGCAACATCTCTGTTCTTCCACTTCTGATCTGTGTGATGTTAGACAAGTGGCCCAACCTCTCTGTGCTTCTACTTCTGATCTACGTATCTTATCAAAGGTTCATGACCTCTCTGTGCTTTCACATCTGAGCTGTGAGATCTTAGGCAAGTTGTGTAATCTGTCTGTGCTTCCATTTATGAGCTGTGTAATCTTAGGCAAGTTTCATAACATTTCTGTGCTTCCATATATGAGCTGTGTGAGCTTAGGTAAATTGCCTGACATCTCTGTGCTTCCATCTTTGAGCTGTGTGACCTTAGGTAAGTTGCCTTACCTCTCTGTGTTTCGACTTCTGTACTACATGATGTTAGGCAAGTTACCTAAACTCTCTGTGCTTCCACATCTAAGCTGTGTCATCTTAGTCAAGTTGTATAACCCCTCTATGCTTACATTTCTGAGCTGTGTGATCTTAGGCAAGTTGCCTAACATCTCTTTGCTTCTACTTCTGAGCTCTGTGATTGTAATAAGTTGCTGAACCTCTCTGTACTTCCACATCTGAGTTGTGTAATCTTAGGCAAGTTGCATAACATCCCTGTACTTCCATATATCAGATGTGTGATCTTAGGCAAGTTGCCTCACCTCTCTGTGCTTGCACTTCTGAGCTGTGTGATCTTAGGCGAGCTGCATGACCTCTCTGAACTTCCACATCTTTGTTGTTTTATCTTAGGCAGGTTGTGTAAAAACTCTGAGCTTCCATGTCTGAACTGTATGATCTTAGGCAAGTTGCCTAACCTCTCTGTGCTTCCACTTCTGTGCTCTGTGATCTTACACAAGTTGTATAACCCCTCTATGCTTATACTTCTGAGCTGTGTGATCTTGGCAAGTTGCTTGACCTCACTGTGCTTCCATATATGAGCTGTGTGTCCTCAGTAAATGTGCCTGACTCTCTGTGCTTCCACTTCTGAGCTTTGTGATCTTACACAAGTTGTATAATCTCTCTCTACACTTCTGAGCTATGTGATTTTAGGCAAGTTGACCTCTCTGTGCTTCCGTTTTGGAGGTCTGTGATCTTAGGCAAGTTGCCTAACCTCTCTACTCTATTCTACTTCTGAGCTGTATGATCTTTGACCACCTCCTAACCTCTCTGTGCTTCCACTTCTGATCTGTGTCATCCTAGGCAACTTGCCTGAACTCTCTGTGCTTCCATATCTGACCTGTGTTCAGTTAATTTGAGTCATTCACTCATGTGCGACTCTGAGACCCCATGGACTACAGCATGGCAGACTTCCCTGTCCTATTACTGCATGGCAAACAAATGGGGATAATGGTAACAGTGACAGGCTTTATTTTCTTGGGCTCCAAAATCACTGCCGATGGTGACTGTAGCAATGAAATTAAAAGTAGCTTGCTCCTTGGAAGAAAAGCTATGACATACCTAAACAGTATGTTAAAAAGCAGAGCCATCATTTTGTTGACAAAGGTCCATATGGTCAAAGCTATGCTTTTTCCATGAGTCACATATGGATGTGAAATTTGGACCATAGAGAAAGCTGAGAGCCAAAGAATCGATGCTTTCAAATGGTGGTGCTGGCGACTTAAGAGTCCCTTGGACAGTAAGGACAACAAACCAATCAGTCCTGAAGGAAATCAGCCCTGACTATTCATTGGAAGGACTGCTGCTGAAGCTGAAGCTCCAATACTTTGGCCACCTGATGCATAGTGCTGACTCATTGGAAAAGATCCCCATGCTGGGAAAGATTGAAGGCAGGAGGAGGAGAGGACACAGTATGAGATGGTTGGATGTCATCACCAATTAATGGACATGAGTTTGAAGAACCTCCAGGAGATAGTGAAGGACAGGGAAGCTTGGCATGCTGCAGTCTATGGAGTCACAAATAGTTGGATACGACTGAGGGACTGAACAACAATAAACGTTTCTACTACAAATAGATGAACTTTGCCAGTGACTTCAGTTGTGTTTTTCCAAATTTGTAAATTTCTGTTTAATTTGCTTATGGGATGTTTTTGCCATGCAATTTTAAATGAAATCAAGTATTCCCATGGTTTTCCCTTATTGCTTCTGGATTTGAAGTCATCTTTTGAAAATTTTTCTTGAGTACTAGTTCATAGAGGAATTTCCTGTGGTTGTACATTTGTGGGCAGGAGAGAAAGAAGGGGATCATATTAAGATGTCAGGCGTAAGAGGAACTCCGAAAAGATGTGACCATAATGTGAGAAATCTGGGAAAAGAATTTCACGAAGTCAAGAGAATTATGTGTTTGGACCAGATCTTAGTCCAATGTTTGTGTTGATAGCTCACCTCTCTACTCATATATATATATATATATATATATATAATTTTATATACTTTATATAACTGCTTGGGGTTTCCTGGTGGCTCAGATGGTAAAGAATCTACCTGCAATGCCGGAGACCTGGGTTCAATCCCTGGATCAGGAAGATACCTTGGAGAAAGAAATGGCAACACCCACCAATATTCTTGCCTGGAGAATTCTATGGACAGAGGAGACTGGTGGGCTACAGTCCATGGGGTTGCAAAGAGTGGGACATGATTGAGCAACTAACACACACACACACACACACACAACTGCTTTTCTATTTTTTGTTTTCTTTTCTTCCTTTTCTTTTTTTATGCAGCATGTTGGTTTGTTTTGTTTTTTGCTTTATTCCCCAGTTGTCACTCTGTTTCAGTTTTGTTTTCCAGTTTGTGTTTAAGTTATTTTTGTTTTTAATTGGTCAGTATCACCTTTCGTTTACTTTGCTGGCCAGATCACTCCTTTGTACTTTGTTTTCTTTGTCCTGCTGTGGTTCAGTTTGTGTGTATATGTGTGTGTGTTTGTGTACCATAGTTTTTGTTATTAGTCTATTTGATTTTGTATTTACCATTTGTCTGGGTTCACCTTTTGTTTCTTGTTATGTTTCTTGTTTTGTGTGTGTGTGTTTATTTTAACCCCTTTAATGCCATAACAAATTAATTGTGGGATCTCAGTTCCCTGGCCAGAGATCAGAGCTGAGACCTTTAGAATGAGAGCACTGAGTCCAGGACCCTAGACTGCCAGGGAACTCCTATTAATTTGTGAGAACTCCCATGAATGCCTCCACCTGTGTGTAGGACCTGGCATCACCCAGCTGGTGGCAGCACCCAGTGCAGGATGCCTCACCAAAGTAAAGAGTAAGACAAAACCAAAACTTAGTCATCAGCAGACAGGATTGTCACAAAACCCTAGAATATAGCATCTCACATAACCCTGCCCATCAAGAAAGAAAAAGATTCACCTCCTCCTACCAGAATGCAGGAACAAGTTACTCTAATCTCAAAGCCCACAGAAACCTCTCGACCAAACTTATGCACTGAGGGCATAAACCAAAAGGAAGAAGGAACATGACCCTATAGTCTGGGAAAAGGAGGCGTCAAACACAGTAAGTTAAAAAAAAAAAAAAGAAAGAAAAGGCAGAGCAATATTGTGAAAATGAAGAACCAAGGTAGAAAACATCAAGACCAAATAGAGAGGAAATAAGCAAACTACCTGAAAAATAATTCAGAGTAATGATAGTAAAGATGATCTGAAAAGATTGAAAACAGAATGGAGAAAGTGCAAGAATCAACACATTTAACAGTACAAGTGACAAATAGATACAAGGTATTAGACCTGATAGAGTGCCTGAAGAACTATGGATGGAGGTTCGTAACATTGTACACTAATCAAGAGCAGCCCCAAGAAAAACAAATGCAAAAAGGCAAAATGGTTGTCTGAGGAGGCCTTACAAATAGCAGAGAAAAGAAGAGAAGTGAAAAGCAAAGGAGAAAAGGAAAGATATACCCATCTGAATGCAGAATTCCAAAGAATAGGAAGGAGAGATAAGAAAGCTTTCCTCAGTGATCAGTGCAAAGAAATAGAGGAAACCAATAGAATGTGAAAGACTTGAGATCTCTTCAAGAAATTTAGAGATATCAAGGGAAGATTTCATGCAAAGATGGGCACAATAAAGGACAGAAATGGTACGGACCTAACAGAAGCAGAAGATATTAAGACGAAGTGGCAAGAACACACAGAAGAACTATACAAAAAAGCTCTTCACAAGCCAGATAACCACGATGGTGTGACCACTTACCTAGAGCCAGATATCCTGGAATTCAAGTGGCCCTTAGGAAGCATCACTACAAAGAAAGCTAGTGGAGGTGATGAAATTCCAGATGAGCTATTTCATTTTTAATTAATTTATTTTAATGGGAGGCTAATTACTTTACAGTGTTGTGGTGGTTTTTGCCATACATTGACATGAATCAGCCATGGGTGTACATGTGTCCTTCCATCCTGAACCAACCTCCTACTTCCTCCCCTCCCATCTCTCTTGGTTGTGCTCTGTTTCATGGATCAAACTTGGACTGGTCATCTATTTCACATATGGTAATATACACATTTCATTGCTATTCTCTCAAATCATCACACCCTCTCCTTCTCCCACAGAGTTCAAAATTCTGTTCTTCAGTCTTTTGGACTCTGTGGGAGAGGGAGAGGGTGGGATAATTTGGGAGAATGGCATTGAAACATGTAAAATATTATATATGAAATGAATCGCCAGTCCAGGTTTGATTCATGATACAAGATGCTTGGAGCTGGTGCACTGGGATGACCCAGAGGGATGGTATGGGGAGGGAGGAGGGAGGGGGGGTTCAAGATGGGGAACACGTGTACACCCATGGCAGATTCATGTTGATGTATGGCAAAACCAATACAATATTGTAAAGTAATTAGTCTCCAACTAAAATAAATTTATATTAAAAAAACAAAATTCTGTTCTTTACATCTGTGTCTCTTTTGCTGTCTCACATATAGGGTCGTCATTACCACCTTTCTAGATTCCATATATATGCGTTAATATACTGTACTGATTTGTTTTTTTTTTTCTTTCTGATTTACTTCACTCTGTATAATAGGCTCCAGTTTCATCCACCTCATTAGAGCTGAATCAAATATAATCTTTTTAATAGCTGAGTAATATTCCATTGTGTATACATACCACAATTTTCTTATCCATTTGTCTACCAATGAGCATCTAGGTTGCTTCCATGTCCTAGCTACTGTAAACAGTCCAGCTGAGCTATTTCATATCCTAAAAGATGATACTGTTAAAGCACTGCACTCAATATGCCAGCAAATTTGGAAAACTCAGCAGTGGCCATAGGACTGGAAAAGGTCAGTATTCATTCCAATCACCAAAAAAGGCAATGCCAAAGAATGCTAAAAATATTGCACAATTGCACTCATCTTACATGCTAGCAAAATAATGCTCAAAATTCTCCAAGCTCAAGAATTCTCCAGATTCTTCAATAGTATGTGAACCAAGAAATTCCAGATGTTCAAGCTGGATTTAGAAAAGGCAGAGAAACCAGAGATCAAATTGCCAACAAACGTTGGATCATAGAAAAAGCAAGAGAGTTCCTGAAAAGCATCTACTTCTGCTTCATTATGCCAAAGCCTTTGACTTTGTGGATCACAACAAACTGTGTAAAATTCTGAAAGAGATGGGAATACCAGACCACCTGACCTGCCTCCTGAGAAACCTGTATGCAGGTCAGGAAGCAACAGTTAGAACTGGACATAGAAAAATGAACTGGTTCCAAATTGGGAAAGGAGAACAACAAAGCTGTATATTGTCACCCTGCTTATTTAAGTTCTAGGCAGAGTACATCATATAAAATTCTGGGCTAGATGAAGGACAAGCTGGAATCAAGATTGCCGGGAGAAATATCAATAACCTCAGATATGCAGATGACACCACCCTATGGCAGAAAGGAAAGAGGAACTAAAGAGCCTCTTGATGAAAGTGAAAGAGGAGAGTGAAAAAGCTGGCTTAAAACTCAACATTCAAGAAAATGAAGATCATGGCATCTGGTTCCAGCACTTCATGACAAATGATGGGGAAACAGTGGAAACAGTGACAGAGTTTATTTTCTGGGGCTCCAAAGTCACTGAAGATGGTGACTGCAGCCCTGAAACTAAAAGATGCTTGCTGCTTGAAAGAAAAGCTATGACCAACCTAGGAAGCATATTAAAAGCAGAGACATGACTTTGCCAACAAAGGTCCATATAGTCAAAGCTATGGCTTTTCCAGCAGTCATCTATGGATGTGAGAGTTGGACCATAAAGAAAGCTGAATACGAAAGGATTGATGCTTTTGAACTGTGGTGTTGGAGAAGACTCTTGAGAGTCCCTTGGACTGAAAGCACATCCAACCAGTCCGTCCTAAAGGAAATCAGTTCTGAATATTCATTGGAAGGACTGATGCTGAAGCTCCAGTACTTTGGCCATCTGATGCAAAGAACGGACTCACTGGAAAAGACCTTGATGCTGGGAAAGACTGAGGACAGGAGGATCAGAGGACACAAAGGATGAGATGGTAGGATGGCATCACTGACTCAATGGACATGAGTTTGAGCAAGCTCCCGGAGTTAGTGATGGACAGGGAAGCCTGGCGTGTTGCAGTACATGGGGTTGTAAAGTGTGGGAACCAAGTGAACAACTAAACTGAACTGAACTGAGCAAAGACCTAAAAGGAATAAAAATGAACAGAGATGAACAACACAATTGCTGAAATTAAAAATACTCTAGAAGGAAACAATAATAATAACTGAGGCAGAAAATGGTTGAAATAACTGCTGAAGATCAGAATAAAGGAAAAAGAATGGAAATAATGGAGGACAGTTTCAGAGTCCTTTCAGTTCAGTTCAGTTCAGTCGCTCAGTCGTGTCTGACTCTTTGCGACCCCATGAATCGCAGCACGCCAGGCCTCCCTGTCCATCACCAGCTCCCAGAGTTCACCCAGACTCACTTCCATCGAGTCAGTGATGCCATCCAGCCATCTCATCCTCGGTCGTCCCCTTCTCCTCCTGCCTCCAATCCTTCCCAGCATCAGAGTCTTCCAATGAGTCAACTCTTCGCATGAGGTGGCCAAAGTACTGGAGTTTCAGCTTTAGCATCATTCCTTCCAAAGAAATCCCAGGGCCGATCTCCTTCAGAATGGACTGGTTGGATCTCCTTGCAGTCCAAGGGACTCCCAAGAGTCTTATCCAACATCACAGTTCAAAAGCATCAATTCTTCGGCGTGTGGCCTTCTTCACAGCCCAACTCTCACATCCATACATGACCACAGGAAAAGCCATAGCCTTGACTAGACGGACCTTAGTCAGCAAAGTAATGTCTCTGCTTTTGAATATGTTATCTAGGTTGGTCATAACTTTTCTTCCAAGGAGTAAGTGTCTTTTTATTTTATGGCTGCAGTCACCATCTGCAGTGATTTTGGAGCCCCCAAAAATAAAGTCTGACACTGTTTCCACTGTTTCTCCATCTATTTCCCATGAAGTGATGGGACCAGATGCCATGATCTTCGTTTTCTGAATGTTGAGCTTTAAGCCAACTTTTTCACTCTCCTCTTTCACTTTCATCAAGAGGCTTTTTAGTTCCTCTTCACTTTCTGCCATAAGAGTGGTGTTATCTGCATATCTGAGGTTATTGATATTTCTCCCTGCAATCTTGATTCCAGCTTGTGCTTCTTCCAGTCCAGCGTTTCTCATGATATACTCTGCATATAAGTTAAATAAGCAGGGTGACAATTAACAGCCTTGTCGTACTCCTTTTCCTATTTGGCACCAGTCTGTTGTTCCATGTCCAGTTCTAACTGTTGCTTCCTGACCTGCATACAGATTTCTCAAGAGGCAGGTCAAGTGGCCTGGTATTCCCATCTCTTTCAGAATTTTCCACAGTTTATTGTGATCCATACAGTCAAAGGCTTTGGTATAGTCAATAAAGCAGAAATAGATGTTTTTCTGGAACTCTCTTGCTTTTTCCATGACCCAGCAGATGTTGGCAATTTGATCTCTGGTTCCTGTGCCTTTTCTAAAACCAGCTTGAACATCAGGGAGTTCACAGTTCACGTATTGCTGAAGCCTGGCTTGGAGAATTTTGAGCATTACTTTACTAGCATGTGAGACATTCACACATACATATACACTCATGTATTGACTTACGAACTGATGTACATTAACAAGCTGACATAAATGAACATGGTTATGCATTCACTCACAGGTGAACATGCTACCATCATGAACATGATTACAAATTCACTCACATATGTGAATACACAGAAACAGACATTAACACATTGACATATGAATGGGCTCAATTCACTTTTACACACGGACATGCTCACATATGTCACAACTTACACATTCACTCAAATGAACATGCTCACAGACTTATTCATAGACACATGGGGTTCCCAGGTGGCACTAAGGTAAAGAACCCACCTGCCAATGCAGGAGATGGAAGAGACGCTGGTTTGATCCCTGAGTCGGGATGATTGGTAGAAGGAAATGGGAACCCACTCTAGTACTCTTGTCTAGAAAATACTATGGACAGAGGAGCCTGGCAGGCTGCATTCTATGGAGTTGCAAGGAATCAGACACACATACATAGATACATTGACACATAGCCACATTCATTCAGATACAAGTATACTCAAGTTAATATGGTTGTACATTCACTCACATACCTAAATATGTCTTATGTGCACTGTGTCATTTATACATTTATTTACATGCATGAGCATACTCATTCTTTTCACACAGGCACATGTACAGACACTGTCACACATACAAATAGGGTTGCAAATCCCCTCATACACATAGACACCCTTATGTATAATAAACTTCACACACTTATTAATGCTCATGAAAGGTTGTTGTTGACCCATGAAAAGATGCCGGGATTCTTGGCCTCCGGAGGAGAAGAATTCAATCCAGGGCCAAAGACACGGCTTGATCTCTCAGAGCTTTTGTGTAATAAAGTTTTATTAAAGTATAAAGAAGATAGGGAAAGCATTTGACATAGGCATCAGAAGGGGGCAGAAAGAGTACTCCACTGCTAGTCTTCAGCTGGCTGTTGTATAGTCCTTGCTGCTGCTGCTGCTAAGGCGCTTCAGTCATGTCCGACTCTGTGCGACCCCATCGATGGCAGCCCACCAGGCTCCCTGTAAGAAAGGAATGTCTTAAAACTCAGAATGGCACCAGGCCCCTCATCCATAAGATATATTTTAGGATAATCTTGGCACCAAATGGTTCATCCTGGGCCATAAAACGATTGACTTGAATCTTGTAGAAGGGCAGATTACCATACAAATTGTTTCGTTTACATAGATTAGGGGAACAATGTCTGAGTATAACATGCTCATTTGTCAAGTAGGTTCTGAGCCATTAGGTGGAACCGACTTGAAGATGGAGTTTGGGGTAAATGCATAGTACATTAACATGCTGCTGCGTCACTTCAGTCGTGTCCGACTCTGTGCCACCCCATGGACGGCAGGCTCCCCCGTCCCTGGGATTCTCCAGGCAAGAACACTGGAGTGGGTTGCCATTTCCTTCTCCAATGCATGAAAGTGAAAGGTGAAAGTGAAGTCGCTCAGTCGTGTCTGACTCTTAGCAACCCCATGGACTGCAGCCCACTAGGCTCTTCCATCCATGGGATTTTCCAGGCAAGAGTACTGGAGTGGGGTGCCATAGCTTAACACAAACATTTCCATAAGAAAAATGCATTGGTTAACTCAAGGTTTGAGAACAGTTAGCTTCAGGTGAGATCAGGTGTCATTATGGCAACACAGTATTTTAAGAGAAACTTCCTTTTGAATTTGTATAAAGAAGGGAAAAAAATATCGCTAGTTTATTTCCTCCTGCCACTTCAGAGAGATAAAAATGTCTGACACTTGCAGCCTATTTCCTCCATTTGGAGACCCTTGGCTTTCCTGCTGTTACCCTCTCACTCACATACACTTGTATGGTCACTAATCACTCAAATCCACAACATATTCTTCACATGCACACATTCAAAGATTGAGATACAAGAAATGCTCATATACATGCACAAGACACCCAAAATCTCTAATATTTCAGCATATTCACAGACTTAAAACATATTCACTGATTTATTCATATGTATACACACAGTCGGGCTTCACTTGTGGCTTTGATGTTAAAGAATGTTCCTGCAGTGCAGGAGACCTGGGATCAATCCCTGGCTTGCAAATATCCCCTGAAGAAGGGTATGGCTACCCACTCCAGTATTCCAACCTGGAGAATTCCATGGACAATTGAAGCTGATGGGCTACAGTCCATGGGGTCAAAAAGAGTCGCACAAGGCTGAACAACTTACACTTTCACCTTTATCAGTTCAGTTCAGTTGCTCAGTCATGTCTTTTTGTGACCCCACAGACTGCAACAGGCAAGGCCTCCTTGTCCATCACCGATTCTTGGAGCTTGCTCAAATTCATGTCCATCAAGTGAGTGATGCCATCGAACCATCTCATCTTCTGTTGTCCTCTTCTCCTGCCTTCAATCTTTCCTAGAATCAGGGTCTTTGCCAAGGAGTCAGTTCTTTGCATCAAGTGGCCAAAGTTTTGAAGTTTCAGCTTCAGAATTAGTCCTTCCAAAAGATATTCAGGACTGATTTCCTTTAGGATGGCCTGGTTGGATCTCCTTGCAGTCCAAGGCACTCTCAAAAGTCTTCTCTAACACCACAGTTCAAAAGCATCAATTTTTAGTACTCAGCTTTCTTTATAGTCCAAATCTCACATCCATACATGACTACTGAAAGAGCCCATAGCTTTGAAAAGATGGACCTTCGTTGGCAAAGTAATGTCTCTGCTTTTTAATATACTGTCTAAGTTGGTCATAGCTTTTCTTCCAAGGAGCAAGCATCTTTTAATTTCATGACTGCAGTGATTTTGGAGCCCCAAAATTAAAGTCTCTCACTGTTTCCATTGTTTCCCCATCTATTTGCCATAAAGTGATGGGACCAGATGCCATGATCTTCATTTTCTGAATGTTGAGTTTTAAGCCAACTTTTCCACTCTCCTCTTTCACTTTCATCAAGAGGTTCTTTAGTTCTTCTTTGCTTTCTGCCATAAGGGTGGTGTCATCTGCATATCTGAAGTTATTAATATTTCTCCCTGAAATTTTGATTCCAATTTGTGTTTCATCCAGCCCAGCATTTCGCATGATGTACTCTGCATATAAGCAAGGCTGTGACAAAATACAACCTTGACGTTCTCCTTTCCAAATTTAGAACCAGTCCATTGTTCCATGTCCAGTTCTAACTGTTTCTTCTTGACCTGCATACAGATTTCTCAAGAGGCAGGTCAGGTGGTCTGGTAGTCCCATCTCTTTCAGAATTTTCCACAGTTTATTGTGATCCACACAGTCAAAGGCTTTTGGCATAGTCAATAAAGCAGAAATAGATGTTTCTTTGGAACTCTCTTGCTTTATCTGTGATCCAGTGGTTGTTGGCAATTTGATCTCTGGTTCCTCTGTCTTTTCTAAATCCAGCTTGAACATTGGGAGGTTCATGGTTCACGTCCTGTTGAAGCCTGGCTTGGAGAATTTTGAGGATTACTTTGCTAGCCTGTGAGATTGCATTTGTGCAGTAGTTTGAACATTCTTTGGCATTACTTTTCTTTGGTATTCAAATGAAAACTGATGTTTTCCAATCCCATGGCCACTGCTTGGTTTTCCAAATTTGCTGGCATATTGAGTACAGCACTTTAAAAGCATCATCTTTTAGGATCTGAAGTAGCTCAACTGGATTTCCATCACCTCCACTAACTTTGTTTGTAGTGATGCTTCCTAAGGCCCACTGGACTTCACATTCCTGGATGTTTGGCTCTAGGTGAGTGATCACACCATCATGGTTATCTGGGTCATGAAGATATTTTTTGTATGGTTCTTCGTTGTATTCTTGCCACCTCTTCTTAATATCTTCTGCTTCTGTTAGGTCCATACCATTTCTGTCCTTTATTGTGCCCATCTTTGCATGAAATGTTCCCTTGGCATCTCTAGTTTTCTCGAATGGATATCTAGTCTTTCCCATTCTATTGTTTTCCTCTGTTTCTTTGCATTGATAACTGAGGAAGGCTTTCTTGTCTCTCCCTGTTATTCTTTGGAAGTCAGCATTCAAATGGGTGTATCTTCCTTTTCTCCTTTGTCTTTAGCTTTTCTTCATTTCTCAGCTATTGGTAAGGCCTCCTCAGGCAACCATTTTGCCTTTTTGCATTTATTTTTCTTGGGGATGGTCTTGATCACTACCTCCCATACAATGTCACGAACTTCTGTCCATAGTTCTTCAGGCAGTGTGTCTATCAGATCTAATCTCTTGAATCTATTCATCACTTCCACTGTATAATTCGTAAGGGATGTGATAGATCACACCTGAATGGTCTTGTGGTTTTTCCTAGTTTCTTCAATTTAAGTCTGAATTTTGCAATAAGGAGTTCACGATCTGAGCAACAGTCAGCTTCTGGTCTTGTTTTTGCTGACTGTATAGAGCTTCTCCAGAGACTCATGTACAATCATACACATTTCCTTACACAAAATGCTCACATGTCCACTCACACATGAACATACAAATTCATTCTCAGAGAAGACAGTCATATATGCTGACAATAATACACTCAGTTGCCCTTACACATGCATATTAATATGCTCACAAACAGCAACATTTCATGTATATACTTGAATACAAGTCTTCTCACAGGCATCACTAAGTTCATATCTTCACACACACATGCCCTCACATACACTCACAAGCACATTCTTACATCATCTTCACAAAAACACACTCACAAATTAACCAGGTTACACAAATGAACAGTTCCATACTCACTCATGAAAATGTGCTTATACACGCATTCCCCCAAACTAGCTCTCACATTCACTCACATCCATTCCTGTATGTTCCCAGTCATGTATTTATACTATTCCCCATGTACTCAATACAAACAACATACTCATATTCTCACAGGTGAATATGCTCCCACTTACCATGAAGTTCACATATTTATACATATAGAGATGCTCTAAGACACACACACACACACACACACACACACACACACACACACACACACACACACTGGGACATTAACTCACAAAAATACACTCCACTGTCACAGTCTCACAAACACACACATTCACTCTCACACACATGAACATGCTGACATTCATGCCCATGGTCACTAATTCACTCATCCATATTAAAAGTTCCATTCACTTCAACATACAGACTCATATGTTTGAATAGGCTCCTATGATCATTCACATGTGCTTATATATATGCACAAGGTCAAATTCATTTGCACAAACATTCTCTCACTCAAAATAACTGCTCACACATTCACTTGAATGTACTGACATGTTTAATCATAGTCATGCTTAAATATGTCACTCAGAGTCACTCACATACTCATTAACATGCTCACAGTGGGAATGTGCTCACACTCACCAAAAAGTGCTCACATTCACTCACACTCACACAAGTTCATTCAAATATACTAATGTAGTTGACCCTTGAATGATGCAGGGGTGAGGAGTGTTGACCATCCATGTACATTTGAATACATTTAACATATAGTCTGCTCTCTCAACATAAGGTTCTTGTGAATATAGCATTTTAGGATAACAGGGTTAGAATTTAACAATAGAAAGATTGTACCAGACCCAATCCCATAATACACATTTTAAGATATCAGGATTAATCAGAAGGTTTTCAGGAAGGAGAAACTGTCCTCAAGCAAGATACATTGTTGTTAAGTAATACCTAGTACAGAGTTTAAACTGAGTTGTTTGTTGTGTAATCATCAGGCTTAAAGAAAAAAAAATTATGTGACTCAGGCTAAGGAATGTAGAGAGAAAAAATATATTTCTGTTTTCCTTCTCCTTGAGAACCCCAGACCCTTTTCTCCTCCTCGGGGACCCTGGACTCTTATCAACCTGCCTAGGAATTGACTCTCTTAGTAGTATTGTAGTATTTTTCTATTGAACAAATCTGCATATACCTGGACTTGTGCTGTTCAAATCCCTGTTGTTTGAATCAGATGTGCTTTTAAAATACTAGACAGGTGAATTCCCTCGCAATCCAGTGGTTAGGGCTTGGCAGTTTCACTACTGTGGCCTGTGTTCAATATTTGGTCAGGGACTAAGACCCTTCAAATTGTGCAACTTGTCCTCTCAAAATGTTAGACAAACATGCTTAAATTCACACACACACACAGACACACACACAGTGAATGCTTAAATTCACACACACACATGGATATCACTGTGCACATGATCACTTGTTCACTCATACATATGAACATGCAGAAACATTTACTTAATCACAAATATATTCCTATTAACACACTCGTACTTGAAAAGGCTCACCCATTCATTTTCCATAACGGACATTATTATATAAAGGAGCTAAAAATTGCCTCCCTTTAGTTCTTCACAGTTGCCTGTATCCCATTAGCTGAGAAACCAGCCATCACCAAAATTAGTATTTACACAACAGTTGCTTTAAACATTGGGTTGGTCAAAAGCTCTCTTGGATTTTGTATAACATCTTATGGATGTTATGGTCACCTGCTATATTCCAGGTTAGCAGATTTTAATCTGTTTAGTGTTTCCTTGGTGTTTCAGTGGAAAAGAATCTGCCTGCTAATGCAGGAGATATGAGAGACATGGGTTCGGTCCGTGGGTCAGGAAGATCACCTGAAGAATGAAATGACAATCTATTCCAGTTTTCTTGCCTGTGAAATACCATGGACAGAGGAGCCTGGAAGACTACAGTACATGAAATCACAAAAGACTGCAACTTGACTTAGTGACTAAACAACAGTAAAAATGTGAGGCTTTTTTCTTTACATGTTGGAGCCAGAATGCTGGAGCATTAGACTGCCCTGCTGTTCAATGGCTAACTGCCTTGAAGATCTGATGCACTGACTTTTGCCTTCTTTTTCCCTTCTATGATGTCAGCCAAGAACACTCACTACAAGTTTGTATCCCTTAGCTTTGAGAGAGTGATGCTTTGGGAGTCCAATTTCTGTCTTGATGACTCACCAAGGCCCTATCATAAAATTCACTGGCTCACCCTCTACCACCTCTTCCAGAGGAGAGGCACTTGGGTTCCCTGGAAGCCCAGGGGTCTGAGACCAACCCCTAGTCAGCTATCTCCTAATTCCTCAAAAGTGTCCAGATCTTTCAGAATTCAGCCTGGGCACTCAAATTACTCCTTTGACCACATGAAGCAAATTCTTTGGCATAGGCTCTTTCAAGCGAATAGCAGATTTTGTGTTTTTGCAGAGGGTAGGTGCAGGGTGGGGTGCCCCATGCCACCAACCCCCAGCCCAGTTTTCTAGCTGACAGGGAGCTGGAGCTGACCAAGGAATGACTGTAGAGGCCAGAATGAGCAGAGGGCTGGGTGGTGCCCAAGCCATAATGGGAGGCAGGATTGTGTGTCTTTTTGAATGACTCTTGGCATCTGTAGGATTTGCTGACCTCAGGATGCTGCTGGAGTGAGTGGAGCCAGTTGCAATGGGTGGAGCCCACATGCCAGGCTTCCTGGTCCCTTGCTGGCAGGTGAAGTGCATCAAACCTAGTGCTCTTAGAAGCCAAGGGATTGGTTCACAGTGTGCTTCATGGAGTGGAGCTGCTGGGCTGCTGTTCTTTTTGCTGGTCCCAGGCTCAGGGCCTCTGATCAATCCTCATTTTTCCTGCATCCCTTGCCCATGATGGTCTCAACTTAGTGGCAGCTCTTTGGAAAAGAACAAGCTCCCTGCCCCACCTCGTGGTTAGCCTGCTTACTTCCTTCTCTGTCTTCCATGAGGTCTCCAGCAGTCTCCAGTGTTCTCCAGCTGGGAAATGTGGGGTCCAAACAAGCTGAAAGTCCCTGGGCCCCTATGGCTCACAAGGATCCAGACCTTGAAGGATGATGACCACAATCCCACCTGGAAATTCCAGTTTGACATCTAACCTCTCCTCCTCTTATGTTCCTGACTTCGTTTTAGACCTTTAATTGGTAAGTGAGGTCGCCAGGCTGCCAGGAGCTGGGAGGGCAGTAGGTGAGTGGACAACATTTTAGAAGACATGGGCCAGGGCTTTAAATCCTGTCCATGCACTCTGCCTACTGGCCAGTCCCTAGAGAAACTGGAGATAGGGTTGGGGACATCAGGTTGAGATGAACTGCTGTTTCAGTGCCTATGTTACCATGGTAGCTAACAGTACCCAAATCACAGGGACTGGGAAACTACCACTCAAGTGTCCACCCATCCATTTCCAGGACTTAATATTCTTCAGTCATGTGTACTGTTCCGTGTGTGTGTGTGTGTGTGTGTGTGTGTGTGCATGTGCGTGCGCATGCGCACACGTGTGACCATGTATGTGCTCATCCAGGGAGGGACCGGTTGTGAGGGCTATTAAAATTTATATTTTGTGCTGAGTTAACATCTGATAAAATTGAGAGGATCTTGAATGGCCTAGTCCCAAGTTTCACTCTGCTCCACCAGATAGGGTCCTCTAGCAATAGATCTTATTGAATGCACCAGATGCATTCCTGCGTATTATCCCTGAATAGCATTTCCTTGTCAACCAGCAGAATTATTCGAAGAAAAAAATCACATCCTTGCTCAGGAAGCAGGTACTACCTCACCATCTTAATACCTCAAACCTTCCTCCCACAGACCCTTCTGATTCACTCTGTTCTAGTACTCTGTACTTTGTCCTGTGATGTCCTACTTTCCTGTACTTCGTCTTGCAATGTCCTTCTTTCCTGGGCTACCCAAGAAGTGAGTCACTGGGTCTCTGAAACTTTCTCAATAACTACCCTGAAGGTCTGGACCACTCATGATTAAATGGAGATAAAAATCCAAAGCTGTAAATTTTCGCTGCTAGAAATCTAAAATATTCTGAGAGAATTTGTACAGAGAGAAAATAAACTGTGCCACTCTGCTACCATACCATTAGCTATGCCTCTTTTGCAGTAAAAGTCCTGATAATCCTGTTGTAGGGAGAAATGACCATGACACTTTCACGACAGTGATGAAATGAATCCACCCTAATTTAAGCCAGAGTCCTTTAAACTTACTAAGCAGCCATTATCATATGGGAGGCCCATAGCACTAATGCATTTGATTTGAGGCTGTCTGAAGGAAGAAATATGTAAATGTGAGCAAACTAAAGAGGACTCATCATCACAGGGGACCTCCCCCATCACATACACAAAAAGTATATCCAGTGACAAACAAATAAAATGGATCAGAGAAAGAAATCAGAAAACTTGAATCCAGAGGGAGGAAATCATTTAAACTGAAACAAAGGCCCATGATTTAATCCAGTTGGAAATCTAGAATTTGCTAAAAGAATTTATACCCCAGTATAAATGTATACCTTTGTCCTTGGCAGATGGTTGTCTTCTTACTGTGTCCTCCCATGGCCTTTTCTTTATTTAGTGTGAGGAGAGAGTGAGAGATCTGTGATTCTCTTCTTCTTCTTAAAAGGATACCCTCCTGTAGGATTACACCTCCATACTTATGACCTCGTTTAATCTTAATTACCCCTAAAAGGTCATATCTGTAAATACAGTCACACTGGGGGTTAAACGCTTAACATACCCATTTTGAGAGAATATGATTCAGTCCATAACATCTCGACATATATTTTGGGTGTGTGCAAGGCAAGTGGTTCCCAGAGTCCTTTACCTCAATGAGGACAACTTTTAGGCAATGGCCCAAGAGTTTGTAAAAAGAAAGATACAGATAGGCACCTTTGTTAGCCAGGGCATCCAGTACAAAAATGAAGTTTGGCCAAATGTGTGGACCCATTGGTCCTGTCTTTTGTCATGGGTATTGATTAGCACTGTCATCTGTATTATTGCTATCCATCACTGCAGGGGATGATGGAGACAATATCATATATATTATACAAATACCCAATAGTGTCCCCTCAGTTGATTCCAAGGGCCTCCTCATGTACCCAAGAGATCTAGGAGAGGGATGGCTACTTCTACCAGTGTCTCTTCTGGCAAGGGACTAAGGATAGATGAGACCAGGCCTTTTGTAAGAAAGATATCCCGGAAAACCCTCTTGTATCAGGGAGGCCTCAGTAAGTGTGTTAAGGTTATGGAGTGTTGGTTCCGTGACCCAAAGCATGCTGGGCAATTGGGTACAGAGTGTCACAGGCTTAGGGTCTCTGAGAACCCTCTATTTTGAAAGTGGCTTGGTATGTGGCCAATAGTTGCCACTCTAATGGTTTGTAGTACAAGGCCAAGAAGGGCAGTTTCTTACATCAGTGGCCTATGGGCAACTCATAGCTGTCATGGGTGGTCCAGAGATGCCAGGGGCCATAGGCAGAGGTTACTAAAGCATCAGCAATGAAGGAACCTCTGGAGACACTAATGGGAGTGTCCATTGATTCAGACTTGGACAAATTCTAGCGTCTTTTGTTGGAAGATTTATTGCTTTGCTAATGTAAATTGTTTTCGTAAATTCTGGGATTCTAATTGGTTTAAATTGTAACATTAGACAGAAACAGCTATAGAAGAAGTTTATATATTGATCGATTGATGCAAATGTTGTGACCAGAGGCTCAAAGGAACCTAATCCTTTCTTACCCCTGGGAGCAATGTTTTAGTAGTCACTAATTCATTAATAATTCATCATGAATTGCCAAATCAGACTTAAATTGAAGAAAGTAGGGAAAACCACCAGACCATTCAGGTACGACCTAAATCAAATTCCTTATGATTATACAGTGGAAGTGAGAAATAGATTTAAGGGACTAGATCTGATAGAGTACCTGATGAACTATGGACGGAGGTTCATGACATTGTACAGGAAACAGGGATCAAGACCATCCCCATGGAAAAGAAATGCAAAAAAGCAAAATGGCTGTCTGGGGAGGCCTTATAAATAGCTGTGAAAAGAAGAGAAGCAAAAAGCAAAGGAGAAAAGGAAAGATATAAGCATCTGAATGCAGAGTTCCAAAGAATAGCAAGGAGAGATAAGAAAACCAATACAGTATTGTAAAGTAATTAGCCTACAATTAAAATAAATAAATTTAAATTAAAAAAAAGAAAGCCTTCCTCAGTGATCAATGCAAAGAAATAGGGAAAACAACAGAATGGGACTAGAGATCTCTTCAAGAAAATTAGAGATACCAGGGAACATTTAATGCAAAGATGGGCTCAATAAAGGACAGAAATGATATGGACCTAATCAAAGCATAAGATATTAAGAAGAGGTGGCAAGAATACACAGAAGAACTGTACAAAAAGATCTTCACAACCCAGATGAACACGATGGTGTGATCACTAATCTAGAGCCAGACATCTTGGAATGTGAAGTCCAGTGGGCCTTAGAAAGCATCACTACTAACAAAGCTAGTGGAGGTGATGGAATTCCAGTGGAGCTATTTCAAATCCTGAAAGATGATGCTGTGAAAGTGTTGCACTCAATATGCCAGCAAAAGTGGAAACCTCAGCAGTTCCCACAGGACTGGAAAAGGTCAGTTTTCATTCTAATGCCAAAGAAAGGCAATGCCAGAGAATGCTCAAACTACCACACAGTTGCCTCATCTCACATGCTAGTAAAGTAATGCTCAAAATTCTCCAAGCCAGGCTTCCACAATGCGTGAACCGTGAACACCCAGATATTCAAGCTGGTTTTAGAAAAGGCAGAGGAACCAGAGATCAAATGGCCAACATCCGCTGGATCATGGAAAAAGGAAGAGAGTTCCAGAAAAACATCAATTTCTGCTTTATTGACTATACCAAAGCTTTTGACTGTGTGGATCACAATAAACTGTGGAAGATTCTGAGAGATGGAAATACCAGACCACCTGACCTGCCTCTTGAGAAACCTGTATGCAGGTCAGGAAGCAACAGTTAGAACTGGACATGGAACAACAGACTGGTTCCAAATAGGAAAAGGAGTACGTCAAGGCTGTATATTGTCACCCTGCTTATTTAACTTATATGCAGAGTACATCATGAGAAATGCTGTGCTGGAGGAAGCACAAGCTGGAATCAATATAGCCAGGAGAAATACCAGTAACCTCAGATATGCAGATGACACCACCCTTATGGCAGAAAGTCAAGAAGAACTAAAAAGCCTCTTGATGAAAGTGAAAGAGGAGAGTGAAAAAGTTGGCTGAAAGCTCAACATTCAGAAAACGAAGATCGTGGCATCCGGTCCCATCACTTCATGGGAAATAGATGGAGAAACAGTGGAAACAGTGTCAGACTTTATTTTGGGGGCTCCAAAATCACTGCAGATGGTGATTGCAGCCATGAAATTAGAAGACGCTTACTCCTTGGAAGAAAAGTTATGACCAACCTAGACAGCGTATTCAAAAGCAGAGACATTACTTTGCCGACTAAGGTCCGTCTAGTCAAGGCTATGGTTTTTCCTGTGGTCATGTATGGATGTGAGAGTTGGACTGTGAAGAGAGCTGAGCACCGAAAAACTGATGCTTTTGAACTGTGATGTTGGAGAAGACTCTTGGGAGTCCCTTGGAGTGCAAGGAGATCCAACCAGTCCATCCTAAAGGAGATCAGTCCTGGGTGTTCTTTGGAAGGACTGATGCTGAAGCTGAAACTCCAGTACTTTGGCCACCTCATGCAAGGAGATGACTCATTAGAAAAGACCCCGATGCTGGGAGGGATTGGAGGCAGGAGGAGAAGGGGACGACCGAGGATGAGATGGCTGGATGGCATCATGGACTCGATGGATGTGAGTTTAAGTGAACTCTGGGAGTTGGTGATGGACAGGGAGGCCTGACGTGCTGTGATTCATGGGGTTGCAAAGAGTTGGACATGACTGAGAGACTGAACTGAACTGAATTCATTACTTGTATTGACTTATTTATAGAATATAGACTGAACAGATACAAACAGATTATAGTGATTGATACCCCTTTTTCATTATCTGAAAGTACCATAGGATCACAGTGATGCTCAGGTCCCATTCACATTCCAATGCCCTTTGGGAGGACACATCCCTCCTGATAGTCTCAGATGTCTTGGGTGAGCACTTCAGAAAGCTTTGGATAGATCAGTTCTCTGCAGGGCTCAGGATGGGTACTTGCCTGTACTCACCCAAGACACCTCTCGTATGAAAGCACATGATTAATGAGAGAAATGCCAGCTCCCAGAATGAATGTCATTGAGAAGACACCCTTGAGGCCTAAAGAATCTGAAATGATTTTGTTGGGCAAGGACCATAAGGTTCTCTCTCAGTGTCGAGCCATTTGCTGGCCCTAAAAATGAATTATACAAGATAAAGGTTGACATGAATACAACAACAGAATGTCAGTCCCAGCTCAGATAATGTGACTTTGTGCTAGAGAATGTAGACTGGTTAGCTCAGCTCAGGAGGGCATTGAGGGTGGAAGATTACTTTTCCTGGCGCAATCAGCTTCCCTAGATGGATGCCCACCAACATGGAGAGCTGTATCCATGCTGATTTCAAGATGGGGCTCTTTAGTGGGGGTGAAGTAATGCTTCTCTGAGCTGCCCTCTGTATGCTTCCTCTCCACTTGCCAAAATGCCTGCCCCCTCTACCCCAGCCCCTCATCCTGCCTGGTGACGTGGACCCATGCTTTGTGCCCTATCTGGATAAAAGCTGGGGAGGAGGAGGAGGAGGCTTCCTCACCACGTGCTTCTGGCTGAATCACCATAGGGAGAAAAGCGGGCTGGGTAAAGAATGTGTACTCTTATGACTATACATGTCTGCATATGTGCCAGAGAAGGCATGGCCTTGGAAAGGTGACAGCTAGGGTGTTCTCTGCTGTTTGTTCTCTGGGAAATGTGACATTTACTGATGACCAGTGACTTCTCTGTTTCAGCAAAGACTGTGCCAATGAAAATGGTTCTGAAAGTTTTAGACAGGGTGCAGAGAGCACATTGTGTCCCTCTGAGTCCATATATTGGAGATAAGCCATTTCTACACACTTGAGGGCTCTTTGGTTGAAGTATAGTGGGTTTACAGGGCTCATTAGTTGTGGTATGTGGGATCTTTATTTGTGGTCCATGGGATCTTTTACTTGTGTCACGTGGTTTCTTTGTTGTGGCATGCAGGATCTTTTAGTTGTGGCATGTGGGATGTTGTTGCAGCATGTAGGTCTTTAGTTCCAGCATGGGGAATCCTTTAGTTCTGGTATGTGGGGTATTTGTAAAGGCATGCAGGATCTTTTAGTTGTAGCATGTAGGATCTTTAGTTGTGGCATGTGGGATCTTTGTTGTGGCATGTAGTTTCTTTGTTGTGGCACACAGGATATTTCAGTTGCATCACGCGAGATCTTTTTTGTCGAATGTGGGATCTTTAGTTGCAGCATGTGGGATTTTTATCTGGGGCATGTGAGATCTTTTTAGTTGTGGCATGAGGGATGTTTTAGTTGAGGTATAAGGCATCTTTGTTGCAAACATGGGGCCATTGTTGCAGCATGCAGAATAATTTTTTGTGGCATACGGCATTCTTTATTTATGGTATATGGGGTATTTGTTGCAGAATGTGGGATCTTTTTAGTTGTGGCATGCAGGATATTTCGTTGTGGTATGTGGGATCTTTATTTGTGGCATGCAAACCCTGGCTTCTCACTCTATTGAGTTTGTTAAAAACTGAACACATGATCTGTCTTGTCTACCTCACTTACACCAACCAAGTTGCTTGCCCTCTGCCCTCAAGTCTTTTACTTCTACTGGGTTTTATTGGTTCTCCCTCCAGAAAACATCCCACCTCTGCACATATGTCTCCATCGATCATGAGCCACCCCCAAGCCAGGTCTTGGTCATCTTCCTCCGAATTGCTGCAACAACATCCCAACTTCTCTCCTCCCTGATATGAGTGTTGGCCCCTCTAATCCTTTCAGCATACTTCAGTCAGCATGATCTTTATAATTCAAGCCTGATTATGTCAAGAATTTGTGATTTTAGCTGTCAAATAAAATCTAGCCCAACATTGAGATTTCTAGAACAGACATGAGAAATGTCCAAGAGCCCAAAACTCAAACTACCACTGAAAGGTTGTTGTTGAATCACGATGCCGGGATTCTTGGCCCCCAGAGAAGAATTTAAGACTATTATACTTAAGAGACCCTCCAACCGGCCACCGTTCGCCAACCTCCAGTGGATACTGTGGCCATGCAGTATCACATAGGAAGACCAGGTGTGTCTTCTTTAAGCCCTGGGGATCGAATCTATCCCAGTTTTTCAGGATACAGTTCAAAGGAGTGAGGCTGGATTTGTTAACTCCCATCTGTAAGAGAGAAAAAAAGCGACCAGTGCCATTTTTCTACTGGAGGCGTCCCTCCCTGCTCTAGATGGGGGTGTAGACAGACTTTACACCAAAAGATTTTCCTTCCCGGTCGGACTTAGTCTGTCCCTTACCAACTCAGGCGCCATCTCGACCCTCTCAGTTCTACCACCGAGACGGGGTGGGGATGTACCAGGGGCAGACCTGATAGCATCTCTACCTGATGTCCAGCTCTTCACCTTTAACCTTGCTTGCCTCTGATGCCACCCGGGGTGCAATCAGAGTAACCTTCCAGAATGCCTCCCAAGCTAAGACCGCTGGGGAAACATTCGTCACCTGAGTGCTTGTGCACGACCCTGAGTATATTCCTGACCACAATAAGACCGATACGAACATAAAGCTGAGATGTTCTTTTCAAGCATCACCACACCAGTATGAGAGCCTCCTCTGGTCCACTAAGAGCCAGTGTCACCGAAGGAAAAAACCCACTGCAGTCCCAATCTGAGTAACCTTTAACCTCAGAGATGTTCTTGGGGCTAAAGCTCCATCTAGCTTCCAAACTTCCGATTCCTGGAGAGGCTAGGCGCTTTCTTGACTAGCAATCCAAACAGTACACAGTAACGGTATAGATCACAAGTCCCTTGAAAGTGTATGACTCGATAGATTAGGTTAGTACATCTAATTCCCAAGGAGTTATGAAATGGTCAAAGAGACCGAAAAGTTTGACCGAGAAAGGAGAGTTCAGTCCACACGCTTTGCCCATTTCTGGTTGGTTCCCAAAGGAGACCTTGGGTGCCTCTTGGCCTTGGCAGGTTGGTAGAAACCCCCGACAGGTTTCTGCCATAAGCCGCATGAGATCACCATGGAACCGCAGAGCAGGGCTCCTCACTTGCTTTGCGCAGGGCATGTCATCCATTCACACAAGCACACCGTAGAATTAGTAAAGCACAGCAGAAAAACGTGTTCACTAAAAGAACAAAGAACTAGAGCTCCAAGCATCCTTACCTTGTCCTGAAGGATCCCGGATGAGCCCCCAAGATGAAAGGTTGTTGTTGAATCACGACGCCGGGATTCTTGGCCCCCGGAGGAGAAGAATTCAATCCGGGGCCAGAGACGAGGCTGGATCGCTCAGAGCTTTTGTGTAACAAAGTTTTATTAAAGTATAAAGGAGATAGAGAAAGCTTCTGACATAGGCATCAGAAGGGGGTAGAAAGAGCACCCGCTTGTTAGTTTTAGCAATGAGTTTATATATCCTCCAACTAATCCAAAGAAGGTCTGGAGGTTGTAAAGACCTCACCAGACCTACTCCCATAATTTACATTTTAAGATAACAGAATTAGAAGGTTTAATCCAGAGACTGTCCTCAGGCAGAATACATTGCTGTTATATAATCCTTGTAAAGAAAGGTTTAATCCAGAGACTGCCCTCAGGCAGAATACATTGTTGTTATATAATCCTAAGGAACATTAGAGAAATAAGTTTGTCCTTTCTTCCTCCTTGAGAATTCCAGACCCCTCTCTCCTTGGGGATCCCTAGACTTCTTATCAACCTGCCTAGGAAATGACTCTCTCACCACGAAGCCAATGAATCAGTTTCTTCGGGATCAGCAGTGGTTACCGCCACTGTTTTCTTGCTGCCTGAGCTCATTGGAGAAGTCAGTGATGAAATACAGAGCTGAAGTAATCACTGGAAAGATTTCAGCACCTTATCTGGAGGTTTCTTGTCTTAGTTCTGATTGTTGTTGTTGTTTAGTCACTAAGTCGTGTCCGACTCCTTTGCAACCCATGCACTATAGCCCACCAGACTCCTGTGTCCATGGGATTTCCAAGGCAAGAATACTGGAGTGGGTTGCCATTTCCTCCTCCAGGGAATCCTCCTGACCCAGGGACTGAACCATATCTCTGGCATTTGCAGTTGGGTTCTTTATCACTGTGCCACCAGGGATATCCTTAGTTCTGGCTGTTATAACAAATATCCCATAGACTGAGTGGCAATGACAGATACTTATTTCCTATGCTTCTGGAGGCAGGGAAGTCCAAAACCAACGTGCTGCCCGTTTTGGTTCCTGATAAGCTCTGTTCCTGGCTTATTAATGACTGCCTTCTTCCGTGTGCACTCACGTCAGAGAGATGGAGAGTGTTCTGGTGTCCTTTCTTCTTCTTGTCAGGGCACTAATCCCTTACATATTCATAAATTTATCCATATGCATAGACACAGATATATAATCATACCCATTCATTCACACAAAAGGCTCACATGTCTACTAACACATGAACATGCTTACAGATTGATGCACAGACACTCATATATGCTGACAACAGTATATTCAGATTCCCTTTTAAGTGCATATTAATATGCTCATAAACAGCAATATTTCCATGTATTTTTGAACACAAATTTTCTCCAAGGCATCACAAAGCTCATACCTTCACACACAGATGTACTCACATAAACTCAAAAGCACATTCTCCTATAGTCTTCACCAAAATACACTCACATATGAACAAACTTACACAAATAAACAGTTACACACTCACTCATGAAAATGTGCTTATACATGCATTCTGTCAAGCCTTCTCACACATATTCACACACACAGACACACACAGACACACACACACTGCTGTATGCTCCCAGTCACATACTCATACATTTTCCCAGGTACAATATACTCACAAAGAGCATCATACTCATATGTCTACAGATGAATATGCTCACACTTTCCATGAAGTTCACACATTAACACACACATAGAGATGCTCTAATATACTGACATGCACATACTTGCACATTAAATCACAGAAATATATTCTACTTTCACATGCTCACACACACACGAATATGCTAACATTCATGCCCATGGTTATAGATTCACTCGTCCAGATGAAAAGTCCCATTCACTTTCAACCTGCAAATTCATATTTGAATAGGCACCCACAGTCACTCTCACATGGGCTTATATACATGTACAAGGTTACATTCACTTGCACAAACATGTTAACACACTCATTTGCTCACATTAATTGCTCACACATTCACTTGAATATGCTGGGAAATTCAATCATAGTCATGCTTGCATACATACACTCATATTCACTCACATCCACATTAATGTGCTCAGAAGTAGGAATGGGTTCACATTTACCGAAAAGCTCACACATTGACTCACATACATTCTCAAAAAATTCATTCACTCAAATATACTAATGTAGTTTACCCTTGAGTGATGCAGGGATTCGGGGTACTGAGCCTCCATGTACAATCTGGAGAGGCAATATCTGGAGTTACACTGAACCCTTATTGAAACTCAGGTCTTCACTTGAGCAGAGCCAGTTACCCTATAGACTGAGATTCCTGTTGTGCCTTTGGTAATAGCAGAAGCACCTCCTGTACCATCAGAGGTCTGTATTCAAATGGTACCACATCTGCTGGATTGATCTAAACCTGGCCCTACTAGAGTGTTGCAACACCATGATGAATTAGCCACATTTCCTGCCACTAAGGTTAATTGCTTTAACCTCCACACCTTCGTTTTATTAATGTTTAGTTAATCATGTATATAATTCTGAAGACTGTATACTTTTAATGTAGTTTTTATGGTATTTATATTTTTCTTGAAGTACCAATGTGTTTGCTTTAGGTACACAAAGTGATTCATATATACATACACACACTCACACACATATATATATGTATATATATATACACACACACATATATATTTATAGATTCAGTTGCATATAAGTATATATATATTCTTTTTCAGATTCCTTTTCCTTATAGATTACTATAAAATGTTGAGTATAGCTCCTTCTGCTATATGATAGGTCCTTGTTGGTTATCTATTTATATACACTAATATGTATATGTTAATTCCAAACTATTTTGTTTTCAAATTTTAGAATTCACTGTTTTATATTCTTGTTTTGAATCATTTTATAAATTTATTTTTAACTGGAGGACAATTGCCTTACAATGTTGTGTTCGTCTCTGCCACACAACAACATGAATCAGGCATAAATATACGTGTATTCCATCTCTTTTGAGCTTCTCTCCTAACCTCCACCTATCCCACCACTTTAGGTTACCACAGGGCATCAATCTCAGGTGGATGAACCTAGAACATGTTCTACAGAGTGAAGTAAGTAATAAAGAGGAACACAAGTATCGTCTATTAACACATGTATGGAAAGTGTCAGACTATTTTTTTAGGGCTCCAAAATCACGGCAGATGGTGACTGCAGCCATGAAATTAAAAGACGCTTACTCCTTGGAAGGAAAGTTATGACCAACCTAGATAGCATATTCAAAAGCAGAGACATTACTTTGCCAACAAAGGTCCGTCTAGCTAAAGCTACAGTTTTTCCTGTGGTCACGTATGGATGTGAGAGTTGGACTGTGAAGAAAGCTGAGCGCTGAAGAATTGATGCTTTTGAACTGTGGTGTTGGAGAAGACCCTTGGGAGTCCCTTGGACTGCAAGGAGATCCAACCAGTCCATTGTAAAGGAGGTCAGTCCTGGGTGTTCTTTGGAAGGAATGATGCTAAAGCTGAAACTCTAGTACTTTGGCCACCTCATGCAAAGAGTTGACTCATTGGAAAAGACTCTGATGCTGGGAGGGATTGGGGGCAGGAGGAGAAGGGGACGACAGAGGATAAGATGGCTGGATGGCATTACCAACTCGATGGACGTGAGTTAGAGTGAACTCTGGGAGTTGGTGATGGACAGGGAGGCCTGGCGTGCTGCGATTCATGGGGTCGCAAAGAGTTGGACATGACTGAATGACTGAACTGAACACATATATTTGAAATCTAGAAAAATGGTAGTGATAAACTTGCTTACAGGGCAGGAATAGAGATATAGACATAGAGAACAGACTTGTGGAGCAGGAAGGAGAGAGTGAGATAAATTGGATGTGTAAGATTGACATATATATACTAAGATGTGTAAAGTAGATAGCTAGTGCAGAGCTGCTGGCACATGGAGCTCAACTTGGTGCTCCTGGCATTCTATACAAGCCTTCCAGGAAGGCACCATGCAAGGCACCAACCTCCCCTAATGTTATTGATGGGTTAACACAATAGCTTTTATAGCCCTTGGGACTACCATACAAGTGATATAGTAAACCCAAGTTCCACATCACTCTAAAGCACAATAACTAAGGATATTGCAAGAAAACATTGCTTTGGATTTTTATCTATCCTATCATCTTCCGGTAGCAGGTGTCCTCGATATACATAATGGGCTTTAAATGCAATTAAGGGCTAGTGAGAGAAATTGAAGAGCAGTGGTCTTTCATGTGGTCAGAAATACAGCCCATGGTTTAGATTACATTAAATTCATGTCCCTATGGCAAAACTACATCATACTTAAATTCACAACAAATGAGGAGCCCTCCTACAGAAATATTTCTATCTCTGCTGGTGTACACATCCACACCAGACACAACCCAATTATCGATTTCACAGACATGGAAACCCAGGCACTGCTATGCATAGAAAAGAAACATTCACCTGGTACTTTCATCTTTGCTGTCTCCCTCATAGAAAACCCAGAGCTTAGCCACCTATTTCTGGATCCTGATGAGAGCCTGACATGGACTAATGACTGTGAAACCATCCTAAGCCTGTGTTCATCATCATCCAGTATAAGCCAAGCAAAGTAACCACTACTTTCTGGAAAAAGAGGTGACCCTATCTACCATCTATGTACTTTGGTCTGCTTAAGACAACGTGGATGCCAAGAGATGGACCTAAACCTCTCCCTGACCAGATAATACCATGTGAACATTACCCAGGAACAATCAGGTCCCCTACTGCTGGCTACAGGTGACTTTAAGCCATACCCTGTTATCATGACCCTTGTCACTTGAGAACTTCTATCCTTGCCAGTGTTGACTCCATATCTGTTGGTGGTTCTCCCAGAGCTAGTAATCTACACACTGCAGTTGACAAGGTCTGTCTGGAGACTATTCCACATGCACATAACGGGGAGTCTTACCACACAGATCACATTGGGAACAATGAAAACCATGCTGTTGTTTATTCAGGTTGGTCAGTGCTACTGTCGTGATCATAGATACCAACACAGGTTAGTAACCTTCTCCTGTCTCTTCTACTACTAGCAACACTCATTCTGGCTAAGCCAAATGCTTTAGATACAGCTTATGACTTACAGATGCCTTGTAAACCCTTAGGGCCAATTTTGACCTCAGATCAGATGAAACACTGTTATTGAGTAGTGTTATTAGCCACATAGAATCGCTGTCTCTTGAGTCTTATACCAGAGGTAGTATGCACCCAGTATTAAGGCCAGGAGGCTTGTGATTTGTGCAGTCATTTTATAAGTGCTGTAATGCAGAGCCATATGAACAAAGTCTATGGGATTACAGTTAGATAAAGTTGGCTCAGATGGTAAAGAACCTGCCTGCACTACAAGAGACCCGGGTTCAATCCCTGGGTCAGGAAGATCCCCTGTCAAAGGCAATGCAACCCACTCCAGTATTCTTGCTTGGAGACTACTATGGACAGAGAAGCCTGGTGGGCTACAGTCCATAGTGTCACAAAGAGTCAGAGACAACTGAGCGACCAACACTTTCACTTTTATATAGCTCTTACTAATCCCTGGCATAATGATGAATGTAAACCCTGCCAAAACATATACCTTTACAAGTACTGGGTTTTTTTCTTATCGGTTATAATGAATTTTTCTCTCTCTAGTACAAGTCCCATTTATTGAAGCTTGCACTGCAAAAATGGCAAGAAGTGACCAAAGACAACTTACCATGAATTCCTTCCCTGTTTGTGAACTTACACTTTAAATATGTATCAGTTCAGTTCAGTTCAGTTCAGTCGCTCAGTCGTGTCCGACTCTTTGTGACCCCATGAATCGCAGCACACCAGGCCTCCCTGTTCATCACCATACTCACAGTATATATACATGGAAAGGAATGTATGTAGCATAATTCCCAGGTCAAGGCATGTCTAAAGAGTCAGAAGCTTCATCCAGTTTGAGAGTTCTTTTCTAAACTGTATTCTATTACCAGCTTCCAGGTTACATCACACTCAGTGGGAGTGGGCTTTTCAACAGCTGAAAAGCTTACTGCCTACAGGAAACAATCATAGCATCTGGGTGTGACAGCAAAGACAGTTCTCAAGAAAACATAATTAGTTTCATGGAGAAATCTAACCACTCTATGTGAGAGTTTTTCCATCCAAATTGATAGCTGAATTGAAGTATTCATCACTCTGTTGTGTCTGACTCTTTGAAACACTGTGGACTCATATTAACAAAATCACATATGAATTAGCAATACATATTTATTCAAAACCAGGATATGCTCAGACATTCCCTGTCTCACACCAACATGCTCACACTCATGGACATGTATTTTCACACATTCAGAAATTCATGGACACACATAAATACAGATATTCAAACTTTCATGTTTACATATATGACAGTGATCACTCACTCATCTGCAAAATATGATCATATATACAAAGTAGTTCACACATTCTCTCATACATTGAGACGCTCACATTCTCACTCACATACATACTTTAATGTAGTCACACACATTGACACATTTACTCACATACACTAGTATACTTGATATTAATGTGCTCACACACTCAGCAGTCTCACACACAAACATGCTACAGATTCATTCACATACATAGCTACTCTCATATAACATTATTTTTACACGTGTCGTTTTCACTCTCCTATTAACATGCTTACATATACAAATATGTGCACCATTAACTTACACAGTAAGATACTCAAGAATTCATACAAACAAACTCACATATATGTGCATGTTCACACATCGTTCAGTTGCATGAGTTTTCTCAGAAGATCACTTATACCCTGGCAGATGTGTATTTTCATACGTGTACATATCTACATATTCAGTTATTCACAAGCACTAACCTACTCACAAACAAAATACATAGTTACATACAAATCTATTCTCATTTTATCAAGCTTCTCACACAATGAACTGTTAATATCTTTACACATATAGTCACACACAAACACATTCTATCCCTCATACATATGAATATGATCACACATTCACTCACATATTAATACCCTCAAATAAGGACATGCTTGCACAGTTATTCAGTTCTAATATCAAACAAATTTATTCTCACACATAGACACATAAACATATGCTGATATTCCATAGTCACACATATTAACTTGATCACATATATAGTCATAGTCAATATGTAAATATATTTACATTTTAACTCTCCAGATTACCTGGTTCTGCATATGAAGATATATATTTTCTCTAGAAATTATTGTTCTCACATATTACATACTCATACATTCAGTTGCATACACATTCACTCACATTATCCAATATACCCATACATTACAAAATTATCTCACAAATAATGTCAGTATATTCACTCACAGGCATGAACAAACTTATATATATACTCTGTGGCATTCTATAAAATATGTTCACATGTTTATTCACTCAGACGGACACACAAATTCACTTAGAAGCACATGGTTACAATACCACTCATACATAAGCCATTCATATGTGCACACACATATGCTCTCACATGTATGTAAACACAAACAACAACATGCTTACAGATTCACTTGCAAATGAACATGTTTCCAAACACACACATAGTCACTCACAGAAATATATTCTTTCATTAAGAATCTCACATGAATAAACACACTTGCAAGATTCACTGATAGACATAAAAATGCTGAAACATCTATTCACTCAGAAAAACATGATCACAAATTAATCCCAACATAAAGTCATACTAGTATATGCCTACTTGCATAGATTCTGCACATATGGATACTCTCAAATCCTTCACACATGCAAATGAACACAACAGGAATACACCCATTCAATTAGAAATAAACATTTTTACTCATGAAGCTCATAGATACACACACACATGTACAAGTATTTGCTTGCATGTTCACTTGTAAGTTTATTCATGCATTATCTACCCCATTCAAGCTAGTATACTGACACATTTCATCCGCAATGAACAAACTAACATCCATGCAGAAATTTACAAATTTATTCATATGCATGAATATGTACAAATATGTATTAAGTGCTTGAATATACTATAAACAACACACTTATGTATGAATAAGCTCACATATCATTTTCTTATATTTATACGTATTTAGTAACTGGCATGGTCGTGCTCAGAGGTTTACTCACACTGGTGGATACACCTATATACACACATATACATGCTCAATTCTTTCACTCAAACAAACAAATGTACTTCAACCAACATAGCTACATAGATGGAATGCTCATACATTTATTCACCCAAATATGCTCATATTAACCAAATACTCATTGACTCATATCTATCAACACATATATTTACTCATGTGTGATATTTATTTTATGTTCACATTTTCATATTCAGTTACAAACACAAACACCATTAAAAATTCACTTGAACACAGACACATATAATCACTATAGCTTATTTACATACCTTGTCACAGATGCATATCAACATATTAAATGTAAAACTTGATTACCATTCATTCATACATATATGTGTGTTCAAACATACAGGTGAACTTATGAATTTACTCAAACACAAAATTGTAATAAACATACACATTGTCACTAATAACATGCTCACAATTCACTCACTGAAAGGGGCATATAGATTAACTCATAGGCACACACACAATCTCACATAATCGATCTCTCACACAAGCATGCTCAAAAAATTCACTCACATGAGCATGATAATATGTTCATTTACTCACATGAACATACTAACAAAATCAGTAACACACTAGACAGAGTGTTTTGTACATGTATAGACTCAAGATATCAACTTCCACAAAATAACATCACAAAAGGAGCATGCTCAGGTTTTCACTTGAACATGGACCTGTTCACACTTACAAATGCTTACACAATCACAATATAAATACACTCACATATGAACATGCTTATAAGATGAAAACATGCTTACAAATTTGCTAACACACATAGACACACTTACATCCACATGTTCAAACATTCAGTTCCACAGATTGTTCACATACTTATTTGCTCATATGAACATACCTACAAATTCATTCACACACAGAGGACACATTCAAACATGCTCATGTTCACACACTGACACTTTCTCTTATTAATGTATATAAGAAATACAGAGACATTTATTCAGTCACACACATGGGCATCCCCATCTCAACATGATCACACAACTCAAATGCTAATACATTCAATATCACACACATATTTATAAAGTCAGTCACATATATACTCTTATGTATAATGATTTATACAAATCACATGTCCAGTCTTATTCTCATATTTACATACTCATGTATAAACATCTCTACGTTCTCTCACACATACATACCAGCTGCCACTCATACACATGCTTACAAATTCAGTAAAACAAGTTTATGCTCATATGGAGACATATTCACACATTTACTAACAGAAACATCTTCAATTCTCACACATATGTAGATACATATATGCTACCACAAATGCATATATTCTCTCATTCACATGAATATGTTCACAAAGTTAGTCACATATAAGACACACTCATATGTCTCACATGCGCACACACATTCTTGCACATTGACTCCTGAACACACTAACACATGCTTTTCATTTCCCTTTCAACATGCTCACACGTGTGGACACTTGCACACTTTTCACAGACAGACATGCTGGTACATTCACACAAAGGATCTAATATACTCACACTCACTCACACATGAATAAGCTCGCACACTGACATACTTGTATATTCATTGAAACAAATATGCTCATATATACGCTTGCAAATCACTCAGATGTCAAGTTCACATATTCACATGGATGAACATGCACACATGTACATGTATATTAACTCAGTCACATACAAAAACATGGTTACACACTGGCAGACACAGTGACCTACTCTTACAGTCACTTGCATACTGACACACTCACATACATTCACACTCACATATGTATTCACATAAATGAACACTATGATATTCTCTTAAACACAAAGACACAGTAAATCATACATTCATTCCCACTTGCACATGAATGTACACCTACAGACAGATAATCACTCCCCAGGAATACACTCATGCATTCAATCACACATAGGAGTACACTCTTACATTCAGTCACACAAATGAGCATGATCACATTAACATGATTAGATGTGCAAGTATGCATAACACATTCCTTCACATATATGTACATTCAAAACCAATAACAGGATACTCACACAGTCATGCAAACTAAGATGTCAACATTAAACTGGCATGAATATGCTGACATAAAACTGCTTCTGTAGTCATTCATGCATGAGTGTTCATAAGTTAATCCACACATTAATGCCATCACATAGTCACATACATGAATGTACACATAATCACACATTTCAGTACAATCACACATATTCTTACATGTTCATTCATACATCTACCATATTCACACATTTGCTTGATGAACATAGTCATATTTTAACACGATCAAACACACGAAAACCTCAAATTTAGTTACACAAAGGAAAATTTCACAGAAGTGTACCTAATTATATTCAGTCACACACACAAACCTGCTCAGACACTCATGAACAGAGGATAACTTAAACAGAAAAGCAAGATCAAAGAAATATATTGATATATTCAGTCAAAGGAGCTTGTTCACAAATTAATTCATGCACAAAGGCACGCCCACATACACTCACAACTTCACTTAAAATTTACACACATACCTAATGCTCACATATATGACCTTGCTTACACATTCAGTTGCACAAAGGAAAAATAATTATACATTAATACCTTCACACACACCAACTTGCTCATGCCATAATTTATACACATCAGCATACTCACATTTATTATGTACAGGCTCACACACTAAGATATGAATGAACACACAAATTCACATATTCACAAATACAAACTATAACACTAGCAGATGAAAAAGCTCAAAACACAAAACATCTCCACACTTTCATTTTCATAGGTTCATGCTCACACACACAAGCATACTCAGACATTCACTCACACATGAACCTACTTGAACATGAACATTCCCAGACACGCAAATGTGCTCAGCCATTATGTCACTAACAGCTGTAGACCTCCGCTTTCACTCACATTCCCACATAAACATGAACTTTCTCATGGACTTATAGACAGAAAAATTATACACTCACCCATAATCAGTCCCTACATCCATTCACACATGCTGACATGGACATGTTCTCACATTTATTTTAAAAGCCAGCTGCTAACACAAATAAGTCATGAATGACAAGTTCACAAACATGAATACTCTGACATTCTCACATAGTCTGCATGCTCATAAACATACATGTGCATTTACACATTCATGCACACCCCCAAAACACATATGGACATGATCACACATTCACATTTAGCCAGGATCATATACACTCAATCTCTCACAAACAAGCACACAAATACACATTCACTCACAGTTGCACATAGACACACTGACATTATCACTCCCACATAAAGAGTACACATTAAGTCATACATAAACATAATCACATTCACTCATAGAAAAGAACACATAGTTTACCATGCACCTACACACACAAGCATGCTTGTATATTCACTAACACACATGCGTTTCTAAAATCATTTAAACTTTCATTTCAATAATATACACACATAGTTACGTCTGTGTGTATATTAACAGTCTTGTTTGTACATTTACTCAAACACAAATGTAGAAAAACACAAATACAAAGGATACATTCATTCATAGTCATGAACATACATGATATGCTTACATTTTCATTTGAATACAGGAACACCATCTGATGTATATACAGTCATTTGCAGACACACAGGAACATGTGCACAAATACACATAGTGAACCTGTTCACAGACTCTCAGGTACACTCTATAACAGTCATGTACATGTGTGTATATGATCACCATTCATACATACATGCATGCATCGATTGAGAAATAGATGTACATGTTAACAACTCACATGAATAAACATGGTTACACATTCATTCAGAGGTAAACATGCTACCATCATGCACATGCTTGCAAATTCACTCATACACATGAACACACAGAAACACACAAAAGCACATTAGCACTGACATATGAACAGGCTCAATTCACTCTTATACACAGACATGCTCACATACATCCACAAGTTACACATTCACTCAGATGAACATGCTTACAGATTTACTCCCATTCATAGACACACTAACACATGGACAAATTCATACAAATATTCTCAAATTAAAATAGTTATGAATTCATTCACGCACTTGAATATGCCTCATGTACACTGTGTCATTCATAAATTTACTTACATACATGAGTATACTCCTCCTTAAGTTGTTCGCAAGTGAACATGTACATTCAATCACACATACAAATATGGTTACAAACTCTTTCACACATGTAGACAACCTTACACATAATAAATTGCACACACATACATTATGCTGCCCTCACATCAGGCAGGACCCAGTGTTCTCAAAGCAGCCCTCTTTTAGCAGACTGTCACCCACTTACCACATGAACTGTTGTGTGGGCTCCAAAATATTAACAACCCTGACTAACTCTGATTGACACAGGTGCCCACATCTCCCTAATCCCAGGAAGGACTCATATTTTAAAGCAGGCATCCCTTGTACTTTATGGAGGGAAATTGCCAGCCCCTCAGTGAGGTGTTTGGTCACAGTTGTGATGGTGTGTGACACAGAGTCACGGCCATGTCTGATGATGAGGATGACATCAATACAGGGCCAAAGCCAAGTTTCTATGGGAGTTGCTGGTACAGAGCAGGCACCTAGTTCCAGATAGCAAATCCTATGTACAATCACAGAACTATTCATGTACCCCGTAGGCAACCGAGAAAAGGTATACTATTGATCTGCAATGGGGAAGGCAAATTGTAGTCGACCATCCTATGACATATTTAGCCCATTCTAGGACTTCGAACCATTCACTAGTATTATTTGAATGTCCTTCACTAAGACATGACATTCATAATGCTAATACCCAGTAGAGGGGCTCTAATACAGGGAGCAGACTTTTTTACCTCTTTGTAGACTATAGACAACATCTACCCATTAGTAGTGGCTTTAAGCACAGGCCATATCAGGGAACTGAAGATGGGAATTCATATCCTTTCATTAAGTCATCTATGACAGGCCATAATCCTTTTGATTAGTCAGTATTTCTTACACAGGTAGAGGAAGGTTAACTCATTCCCACTGGCCAGTACTCACCAGCAGCATAAAAGCCTTAGGCTTGTTTCATGAGGTTACCTGCTGCCTGAGGAAGTCCATTCTAAAATGGGAAAAGAGATGGTCTCAGAGAGAACAATCAGGGCAGAAGCACTTTTAGAAAAACAAAGTCAATTTTAAAACCTCAGTAGAGAATTAGCCCTTCAATTAATTCTCTTCCTAGTTTGTTCAATGTCTGGTCTATAATTGAAGCTTGAAAGGGTAGATGAACGGTTGCTGCTATAAGCCATGAATGACGCCAGGATTTGTGACCTCCAGAGGAGAGGGATTCGATCTAGGGCCAGTGATGAGGCTTGATCACTCAGAGCTTTTTGTGAAATCAAGTTTTGTTGAATTATTAAAGACATAGAGAAAGCTTCTGACATATATATCAGAATGAGACAGAAAGAGTGCCCCCTTGCTAGTTTTTAACAATGAGTTATATCCCTATTAGCAAGCTGCTAATTAGACAAAGGGAAATGCCTCACAGAACTGAGAGTTGCACCAGGCCTCTCACCCACAACATACATTTTGAGATAGCATTGGCACAAGGTCCACATCCCCAGCCATAAAACAGTTGACATGAATCTTGAAGAAAGGCAGATTTCCAAGCAAATATGTAGTTCATTAACATAGCTTAAGAAAACATTTCCACACAAAAAACACAATGGTCAGCTCAAGGTCTGAGATAAAGTTAAGTTCAGGTGGAACCAAGTATCGCCATGCCATGGCAACACAGGATTAGAAGAGAAAGAAAAAAAAAAAAAAAAAACATCTCCCAGTTGTAGTTTATTTCTTCCTGCAGCTTGGGGACCTCTGGCCTCCCTATCAAGGCTATTAACACTTGTAAACTAGTCCCAGTTTGGTGAAAGGAAAGCTCCTAGTACCCCAACCTCCCATGCTGGTAAAGGAGATCCAACATTTGATCCTGGCAGACTCTCAAAGGACATTAGCATCCATCAACTGGTTGATGGCCCAGGCTTCTCAGACGGATGGGTTGATGGAATGGGCTTCTCAGACCACAGACGTCATGCAGCATAGTGATTAGCCAAGTCTTGAGGGGGCTGAATTCAGTCGTGAGACTACCAAGTTGTTTCTTGGGATGGGGGTCAGCTTCTTTACAGGTAGTGATGTCTAATGCTCAGACAATTCAAAAGGACATAGCTTCCCTATATTTAATAGAAGCTCATGAATGACAAACTCAGAGTCAAGGGCTGCCTGTTAAGTGTACATTCAATACCCTACCTGGCCTAATTCAAAATCACTGTCCAGAGTTATTGCCCCCTTCCTTGGCAAAATGAACCACTTAACACCAGGTCCCCTTTTAAACATGAACTCTGAAATGAAAAAGAGAAGTTGGTTGTATTGGACCCCAAGGGATAAGGAGCCATGAGATCTTAGATGTTCTCTGATAAATCTGTATACCAATTAATATAGTTACTAAAGCTAGATTCTAACCTGGCCAGACTTTTCCTTCAGTGACAGCCTTACCTTCCATGTCTGCCCTTGACCTCTGCCAGTACCAAGGACCAGACATCACATCAGGACCTACTGTTCTCAAAGCAGGCCTCTTCTGGTAGGCAGTCGACTTCTTACCATATAAACTGTAGTGTTGCCTCAAAAATATTAACGTTGCCTGGCTCTGATTTACAAAGGTGCCCACATCTTCCAAAACCCAGGGAGCACTCATATTTTAAAGCAGGGGTCCTCAACCTCCAGGTTCTAATGCCTGATGATCTGAGGTGAAGCTGATGTAATAAAAATAGGAATAAAGTACACAATAAATGTAATGCACTTGAATCATCCTGAAACCATCCCTGCTACCACCCCAGTCCATGGAAAAGATTATCTTCCACAAAGCCCATCTATGGTGCCAAAAGGCTGGGGACTGCTGCATTAAAGGGATTCCCCAGGAGACGACTAGCTTGAGAGGACCATTAATTGAGGGGATAATTCTCTACTGAGCTTTTAAAATTGACTTTATTTTGCTAAACAATGCCTCTGCCCTGATTGTTCTCTCTGAGTCTCCTTTTCCCATTTTTGAAGTGGATTTCCTCAGTCAGCAGATAACCTCATAAAATAAGCCTAACACGTTTATGCTACTGGTGGGCTCTTGCCAGTGGGAATGAGTTAACCTTCCTTTACCTGTGTGAGAGGTACTGACTAAAAGTAAAGAACCCAAGGATTATGGCCTGTCATAGCCAAGTTAGTAAAAGGATATGGATCCCCACCTTTCAGTTTCCTAGTATGGCATGTCCTCAAAGCCACAAGGAAAAGGTAGGGGCTGTCTATGGACTAGAGAGAGTTAAAGAAGTTTTCTTCCTGTATTAGAGCCCCTCTACTAGGTATTGACACTATGAATTTCATACCTTAATGAATGACATTCAGATAATATTGGTAAATAGTTCGGAGTCCAAGACTGGGCTAACATGTTTTCTTTGTTAAATATGTCATAGGATAATTGGTCACAATTTGCCTTCCCCCTTTGAGGATCAACAGTACAATTTTTCCCCAGTTGCCTGTTGGGTACATGAATTCCTCTGTAATTGTATTTGGATTTTCAATCTGGACCTAGATGCATGTTCTGTACTGGCATCTCCTGCAGAAACTCAGCTCTGGCATTGTATTGATGTCATGCTCATCCCTGGGCCTGGCCAAGACTCTGTGTCACACACCACCACTACTGTGAGTGAACACCTTACTGAGGGCATGGGCAGTTGCTCTCCATAAGGTATAAGGCACCTCCTAGTTTGTTAAATACCTGGGCTATAATTGAATCTCAAAAGGCAAGCTAGTCCAAGTTTGGTAAAAGAAAATCTCCTAGGGCCCGACCCTCCCATGTTGGTAAAGGAGATCCAACATTTTGTAGGAATGTTTGGATTCTGGTGCCAGCCTCCAAAATTTGCTGCTCCCTGTGTATGGAGTCACCCTCAGGTTCCACTTATCTGTGGGGACCCAAGCAACAACACGCACTAAATAAACTAATGAAGGCTATTGTTCCATCTCTACAACTAATGCTCTGAGGACAGGCCTTACAGGTAGAAGTTTGGGTGACTCTAAAATTCACTCTGGGAGCCACTGGACCAAATCTCCATGGACTTTAGCAATGCGCAGACTCAGTGCAAAGGTATCGGCCAATGGAGAGGCAACTTCCAGAGTTACACTGAGCCCTTAGTGAAACTCATGTCTCTAATGGAGCAGAGTCAGTTAAGCTATGGATTGAGATTCCTATTGTGCCTTGGGGAATGGCAGAAGCTCCTCCTGTACCAACAGAAGATTCTATTAAAATGGTAATGTATCTACTGGATTGAGCTTAACCTCTCTCTGCTAGAGAATTGCAACTCCATGAGAATATAGCCACATTCCCTGACACTGAAGTTAATTTGCATAACCTCCAGGCTTTTTAAAAAATGTGTATAATACTGAACATTTTATACTTTTAATTTAGTTTTTACTTTAGTTATTTTTTATTGAGCTCCAGTTGATTTACAATATAGCATTAATTTCAGGTGTACATACAGTGATTCAGATTTTACAGTCCTTGGGACTGCCATACAAATTATACAGTCAACCCAAAGTTCCCACTTCATGGTAAAGCAAAAGAACAGCAGGCATTATAAACATTGGTTTGTTTATAATGGCTTTTTTTTTCTTTTAACCTATCCTGTCATCCTCCAGTAGCAGGTATCATGAAAGACATAAAGGACTTTTAAATCAAGGGCTAGTAAGAGAACTTAGAGAGCAGTGGTCCTTCAAATGGTCTAGAATACTGCCCATATTAAATTCACGTCCATATGGCATAACTCCATCACGTTTAACTTCACAACTAATGACGAGGACCCCACAGAGATATTTCTGTGTCTACTGCTATAACATTCCCACCAGACACAACCCAATTATTGGTTTTCACAGACATGGGAACCCAGGCATTGCCACGTACAAAAAGAAACATTCACCTGGTACTTTCATCCTTCCTTTCTCCCTCATAGAAAACCCAGAGCTTAGCCACATCCTTCATGATCCTGATGAGAACCTGACATGGACTAATGGTTGTGAAACCATCCTGAGCCTGTGTTCATAGTCATCTAGTATAAGCCAAACACACTACCCACCACTTTCTTGAGACAGAGTTGACCTTATCCACCATCCATGTACTTTGGTCCACTGAAGAGGTGGACCTAAACCTTTCCCAGACCAGGTAACACCATGTGAACAATACCTAGGGACAGTCAGATCCTCTACTGCTGGCTACAGGTGACCTCACACTTTAAGTCCTGTGCTGTTACATAGCCTTTTCTCACCTGAGAAGTCCCTACCCTCGCCAGTGTTGACTCTATGTCTATTGGTGGTCGACTCATCCCTAGTAATCTATATACAACTTGACATGATCTGTCTGGAAACCATACCACTTGGAATTAATAGGGAGTCTTACAACAGAGGTCTGATTGGGGACAATGGGAACCATGATGTTGGCTATTCACATTTGTCAGTCCTACTAAATGACCACAGATACCAACACTGAAGCTAGCAACCTTCTTCTGTTTCTTCTACTATTCAGTTCAGTTCAGTTCAGTCACTCAGTCACGTCAGACTCTTTGTGACCCCATGGACTGCAGCACGCCAGGCTTCCCTGTCCACCACCAACTCCAAGAGCTTGCTCAGACTCATGTCTGTTGAGTCGGTGATGTTGTTTGTCGTCCCCTTCTTCTCCTGCCTTCAATCTTTCCCAGCATCAGGGTCTTTTCTATTGACTCAGTTCTTCACTTAGGGTGGCCAAAATACTGGAGCTTCAGGTTTAGCATCAGACCTTCCAATGAATATTCAGGAACGACTTCCTTTAGGATTGATGGTTAGATCTCCTTCCAGTCCAAGGGACTCTCAAGAGTCTTCTCCAACATCACAGTTCAAAAGCATCAATTCTTCAGTGCTCAGCTTTCTTTATGGTCCAACTCTAACATCCATAGATGACTATTGGAAAAACCAAAGCTCTGACTAAATGGACCTTTGTTGGCAAAGTAATATCTCTGCCTTTTAATATGCCGTCTATGCTGGTCTCCTACTATTAGCAAAACCCATTTTCATTAAGCCGGACTCTTCAGCTTTCTAAACCCTCAGGGCCAACTTTGACCCCAAGTCAGATGAGACCCACTGTTTTTAAGTAGTGCCATTAACCACATAGAGCCACTGTGTCTTGAGTCTTATGTAAGGAATGCCCAGAGATAATATGCACCCAATATTAAAATCAGGTACTTGTGATGGTGCAATCATACTAAAAATTCTATAATGCAGAGCCATACCAACAAACTCTATGCAATTACAATTAGATAAAATTAGAGGTCTTATTAATCCATGGTATAAACATGGAATGTAAACCCTGCCAGAAATTTTTATCTTTACATCTATTGGTTACTTTTTCTTATTAGTTATAATTTTTTTCTCACTCTCTAGTACAAGTCCCATTTATTGAAGCTTGCACTAAAAAGTTCCACTAAGTGACCAAGGGCAACTCACCATGAATTTCCTCCCTGATTAATAATTTACATTTTATAGACATACACACAGTATGTATACAGGGAAAGGAATGTATACAACAAAATACCACAGAGAAGTCATGACTGAAGAGTCAGGAAACACATCCAGTTTGGGAATTCTTTCCTAATGTGTCTTCCAATACCAACTTCAAGGTTACATCACATTCAATGGAAGTGGTCTCTTCAACAACTGCCACACTTACTGCCCACTGGAAACAATCATAGCTTTTGAGGATGTCACCAAAATATTCTCATGAAAACATATTTGATCCCATTGAGAAATCTAACCACTCTCTATATGGGAGTTTTTCCATCCAAATTTACAGCTACTTGTTTACAACTATTACAAAATTCATCAGGCTTACCAAGCATTAATAACAAGGATTTGGGAAGAACTTCAGGAAACTGAAGCCCAGTGTTACTCTTCTGGGGGATATTAAATCATAACCATCATGTCTACAGAACAATAATGATAAGCCCAGTAGCAAAGTTAACCTTGGAGTAAATCTTTTGGTATAGTCACACGATTACCTCCCAAGTAGCCACCTCTGAGGCTATTAAAGTTACACAAGCAGCTGCCAAGGAAAAATTCCCCCAGAATGGAAGCAATGGAACAGGTAGTTCCACACTGAAATAAAGGAACATTGTGATATACAGGGACATAAATGGGCCAAATATATAATATAGTTGATTTGTATTTTTGAAATAACTTGGCCCTCCTGCCTATTTGTTACTGGTAGTTGGCAGGAAACTCGGGCAGTAATCACACCAATCTGAACAAGAAGTCACATATAATTGCTTACTAAAACAAGCCTGAAACTGGCCTTAGTCACAGTAATAACATAAGATGGCAGATTCAACCACATTCTTGACTTTCTTCTGCCAACCTTATTTTAGAGCCCATAGCATATATCTCTCCCTTGACAAGCTCCCCCATAAATTTCATTTATTAAAATGAGCTTATCCCCCTCACCATCACTATCCAGGTACTAATCTATGTAAGTATGTGGGCACTGGTAGACTGAGTCTGTAACCAGTTTATCTGACTCAGGTACCTAATGCAAGGTGGATAACATGCAATCTTGTTTGACTGTAACACCATAGGCTTCTATTCACATCACCTCAAATTGTAGTAAACTGTAAATGCTCCAGCTTTTGTAAGAACAAAACTTTGTGTGCACCAGGACCCAGAGACACCACAGAGACTGAGCCAGATCTGTCTTTGAGTGTCTGAGTATCTCCTGCAGAGGCACACGTCAGCAGTGGCCTGCCACAGGGGCAGGGGTTCTGGGTGCAGACCTGGGTCACACAGCGTGTGGCATAAGCCCTCTTGGAGGAGGTTGCCATTAACCCCACCTTAGAGCTGCTGAGCAGATGACCCACAAACTGCAGAACAATTAACCAAATAAATTCTCACAGTGTTAAGAAAGTTGTACTGAGACAGTAAAGAGTTTGCCTGTCAATGCAAGAGACACAGGTTCTATCCCTGGGTCAGTAAGATTCCCTGGAGAAGGAAATGGCAACCCACTTCAGTATTCATGCCTGGAAAATTCCATAGGCAGAAGACCCTAGTGGGTTCTATTCCGTGGTGTCATAGAGTCGGACTCTCCGGTCTTGGTGGGCCGGGTCTGCGGGCTACCCCTCACCATTCCTGTTGTGGGGCCCACACCCGCAACTCGCAGACTCCTGTTCCGTGTGCAGCCGACGTCGCTGCTGTCCCCACCCCCCACCCTGCAGTCCCACGGCCAACGGCGTCTCCTCAGCGCAGCACTCAGCGGCCGCCATCTTCCCCCGCAGACCTCACTGCAGGGCGGTCGCTGTCTGGCACGTCTCTCCTGCCATGTCTGCCCCAGAGGAGCACGACTGGAGCCCAGGTGGCCCGGATCGAGCTGGTGGCGGGGCGGGCGGTGACCCCAGTCTCCTTGGGGTCCAAGCATCTGCTTTGGAGGGGATGGAAGGAGTCGAGGAGGCCACGGCTCTTCTGGCCTCCTTGGAGGTCTCCAGAGCCCTTCCCGGGGAGCAGGGCTGGCCACAGGCCGCAGTGGAAGAGGAATGTGGTAGAGAGCCGTTAGAGGACGAGGAGATGGAGGAAGATGTAGAGGAGATGGAGGAGGAGGAGGAAGAGGGTGAGATTGATTTCGAGTTGGACGACGTAGAGGAGCAGGCGCCCCTGTCTGGAGAGGGCGAGGAAGGGGAGGACACAGAAGAGGAGGATGAGAATGAGCAGGAGGGTGCGGCAGCGGTTGGAGGCCTTGGGTTCCCAGTGGAGACGTTTGGGCCCCTGTTCTGGAGTCACGTCGACTCCTTTCTATGCAATTTGCATACCAACAAACATCTCCTGTTCCGGCCTCCCACTGACCGCCTGATGGCCGGGGGCTGCTCCCAGCCACCCTCGGACCCTGGAGAAGGTCCGGTGCCTCCTCAGGAGCAGGAGGACCTGGGAGAGGGAGGCAGAGTCTTGCAGGGTGAGTACCCGGTGGAGGGCGCTCCACCCTGGGAGCTGTGGGATCCTGCGGAGGGGCTTGCATTCTAGAAGGGAGAGGCCGAGTTCTGGGTGAGGAAGCCCTGACTGTTGCCTCTGAGACTGGGAGGTTGAGGTCTGTGGTCCGGAGGGGCCGAGGCGGGCAAGTGGTGGCTGAGCCTTCAGGCCCTTGTGGGGCCATTGAGCTCAAAGGCAGGTCTCTAGCAGTCACGCAATGGGTCAAAACTCTCAAAAACCTCCTGGCACCATTTGCACAAGTGGAAGCCCGGTTCTATAGACCTTCATGGTCTCGAGAAAAAGCATGCTGCCTTTTACCAACCTAGAGACAAACAAGTCAACGGCTTTAAAAAATGTGAATATTCTCGTTAGGAGGATCTGAGAAAATGATGACATCTTACAGGGGCACTTTTCAGCGATTGAGGAGTCTGTGAGCATCCCCATAGAATTTGTCTTTAAATCAAACGAACATGTTTCCCATTGAGGTTCCGACAAACACAGAAAATGGTATCAGTATCAAATGATTTGGATCTCTTCTGCAAAGGGGCCAGAAATAATCAGAGAGATCTGTGTGAGATCTACTGGAAAGAGGGGGAAACGTTTGTGAAAATTGTCAAGCAGCAGACATGATGGGGGTAGAAATTATCCAGGTATTATTTTTTTTTCTTTTATTAAACCTATTTCTCTTTTCTCAGGCCCAGACTCTGCTGCTGATTTTAAGTTGGGATATTTTCCCTGCCAACTTTTGACCCCAATATCTGCATCATTCTGCCCTAATGATGAGGGTGAGGATCAGTACGAAAAGGCTGATGAAGACGAAGAGGATGGAAATGAAAAACCTGAAGGACTCTAAATGGATGTGGTCTCAGCAAAGAGCAGCTCTGGATAACACAGGTATTATTGCATAGGCTTTAGTATGACATAACCATTCCTGACACGTACCTGTTAGTAACAGCTATATATTTTTAATTTTTCTTCTGTAAAGTAAGAAAATTGTTGAAATTAAATTTTGGAAAAAGTTTATTGTAATAATGTATTCTAGATAATGTAGGAGGCAGCATGTTCTGAAATGTATTTCATTTATAGCCATAAGTCCTTTGTCCTGTAGCTTTAAGTCTACGATAGATAGGAACTCTATCAGACCTGGAAATGGAGACCAGTGCTTCTTTAGAAAATAGTCACCAGAAGCAGCAGCTAAAGTGAGTAGGCCATGCGTTAGCTGTGTCATCATTGCCTGGCCATAGAATTGTAGTCTCTTGTACTGACAGTGACTTTGAGACAGTGATTCCTTACAAAGTAGTAAGATGTTAAGGGTTTCAAGAGAACTGCATTTTGGGATTAATTCACAAATATTAGTTCAATTTAGATTTTTATTCAAAAGAAAAGAAAACTAGTCTTAGTAATATTATTGGTTATCCCTGAGTTGGTAATTAAATCTGTTTCCCTTTCCTCTATTGATTCATCTTTTAGTCTGTCTCACTCAGTCTCTCACTCTGTTAGTTTTCATGTATGTGGATGTTTGACAAAGCCTCATTCTCATTTTACACATGTGGAAACTGAAGGTCTGGAAATATAAGGGATTTATGATTTTTTCAAGGGAACACCAGGTTTTAAGATGGAATGACTTATTTAAATCACAGTGTGGCCTTTCAAGGAAACAGCAAGCATTTACAGTGGTGGGCAAGAGGGAGATAAGTTTTGCGTGAGAAATGATGTGCACCCTGATCACCAAAGGTCTGGGTTACAAGACAAAAACATTTTGTTTTCTCCTTGTTGAGAGAATAGATATATATAGTGTTGACTCATATTTGGAAAGTCACTGGTGCATGTTACTGAGGTACAGTTGTTAATTGGCTCTTATTTCATCCTACAGTGAGAAGGCATAGAAAGAAGCAGACAGCAAAAGAAAAGATGAATTTGTTCTTCATGGATATTCTTGTTTTCATTAGCCTGAAATACTATTTTGTTTCAAAGTTTCAACCCCCCAAAGTGATACTACTACTGACATCTGACTTTACTCTTACCTTTTTAACAGAAAATTTGATAGTATTGTTCACATTGGAAATAAAAGCTTGTTTGAAAGTAATAAGCTGTAGTGTTTTTTTTTCCACATAAATAACACTGACTCAAATCTGTCAGTGTTCTATTTATTTTGGCCCACATTACTGTCACTGAAAGGGATTTCTTTCAGCTATTTGTCAAACCTGTTTTAAATCCTTTTATTGCAGCCCCAAATAAAATATAAGGTTGTAAATTATTTGTGTGATGGTGCCCTAGCCTCTGCTATATTTTATTGAAAGAAACTGATGGATGACCTAGCTTGCCTGGAACAGCAGCATCAGCATCAGCTGGGAATTGTTTGCAATGCACATTTTTCAGACCCTGCTCCAGACCTAGTGAGCTGGAGATCCTGAGGGTAGGCCGCTAGCCGTCAGGGTTTTGCAGTCCTCCAGGTGCTACTGAGCACACTGGAGATTCAGAACCACCGCTTTAGAGCAGTGGGGGAAATGTTTACTACATCCACTGCAGGATCATCCTTAGTTCACTGGCTTGGTACTGTTGCAGGTAAACTAAAGAAGGTGGTAAGATCTGGACTTAGGAAGACACTAGAATTCTCAGGGGCTTGAGACACAAAGAGTGGTGTGTTAGTGTCCTAAGGTTGCTGTAACAAATTGCCACAAACCAGATGGCTTAAAACAGCAGAAATACATTATCTCAATGTCTGGAGGCCAGAAGTCTGAGGTCAAGGTATCAGCAAGGGTGGTCCCTTCCAGAGGCTCTGAGGGAGAATCTGCTTCACGCCTCTCTCCTAATTTCTGGTGGTTGCTGTCAATCGTTGGCATCACTTGCCTTGTAAATATGTGATTCCAATCTCCATCGTCACATATCATTTTCCCCTGTCTGTTTCTGTGTCCTTTTCTCATAAGAATACCAGTCATACTGAATTAAGGGCCCACCCTAATCCAATAAGACCTCATCTTAACTCCATTATACCTGCAAATACCCTACTTCCAAATAAGGTCACATTTACAGGTTCAAGGGATAAAAAAAATTTTAACATACCTTTTCAGGGGGACAAAATTCAGCTTATAACAAGGGGCAAAGATTCAGAGGTGGAAGTGTCAAATGGATAAAAACCTACCTCCAAAAGGATAAAGGCATCATGATACCATGCATATATGAAGTTTAAAAACATGCAACAATTCTTCTATTGATTACAGGTTCATATATTTGTAGTCAAAAGTATACATAGGAGTATAGGTAACACTGAAAATAAGCAAGGAGTCATAGGGCCCCTTAATACAGAGAAATTTACCATCACTGAGCTGATGAACTCCAGTGATCCAGTATTCCTTCATTCATCATTATAACAGTATTTATTGAGAGAGCACCATATGCCAAGCATGTGCCATGCATAGCCACACATACATTCGGCCCCTGGGCAAATGACTGTGTAGTAGAAATGTAGATGATGAAACAAGGAATTCCAAAACACATGATATGGTGATATACATCAGAGGGGCTCCAACCAGGCTTGAGGGTTTGCAAAAAAACGATGGCTAGGACAGGAGTGAAAGGAAATATTAATCCTCAGACTTTTATATCTTTCCCTCAACCCTGCCATAATGTACAGGCGAGTCCGGTTTTCTGAGTAAAATGGAAATCCAACCACTTCCTAACACCTTTGCTTTTGTCACTCTGATCCAAGACACCATCATCTCTCAGGGGACTACTACTATAGCCTCCTACCTGGCATCTCCACCTTCAGTTTTACATCCTGTGGCAAGTGTCATACATAGCTCACCTGATTCCATCCCAATCCCAATTAACCAGGTAAAGCTTGATAGAGGTTGGAAACCAAGTCTACCTTTCCTGAACTCTTGCCCTGATGGCCTGGATTCCACGAATAGAAGCTTCTTCCAAGCAGATAAGAAACACCCATGAGACTTGGAAGGAGAAGCGAGGTGTCGTCCGTGCTTCTTCTGTGGTTTCTGTTTTCTGTTAGTGAGCGTGGACTCATAAAATTTTACTTCTTTTGCATCAGTGATAATAGAGGTCCCAGGGTACAGTTCCTAGTTTTGTGGGTTTCATAAAGCAAGGCATGAGACATCTACCTTGACTGTATAGATGGAGAAGGAGTCAGTGTGGTCTCGCAGCCAAAATCTGTGATGGTCTCAGCAGAAAGAGAGTAGTCCAGTGGCTTCCTCACTTCCCACCCTCCTGATTATGCCAGTTATGTGGTATTATTCAGGAAAATAGTTCTATAAATTACATCACGTCATGGGAAATAGATGGGGAAACAGTGGAAACAGTGTCAGACTTTATTTTTGGGGCTCCAGAATCACTGCAGATGGTGACTGCAGCCATGAAATTAGAAGATGCTTACTCCTTGGAAGAAAAGTTATGACCAACCTAGATAGTATATTCAAAAGCAGAGATATCACTTTGCCGACTAAGTTCCATCTAGTCAAGGCTTTGGATTTTCCTGTGGTCATGAATGGATGTGAGAGTTGGACTGTGAAGAAGGCTGAGTGCCGAAGAATTGATGCTTTTGAACTGTGGTGTTGGAGAAGACTCTTGAGAGTCCCTTGGACTGCAAGGAGATCCAACCAGTCCATTCTGAAGGAGATCAGCCCTGGTATTTCTTTGGAAGGAATGATGCTAAAGCTGAAACTCCAGTACTTTGGCCACCTCATGTGAAGAGTTGACTCATTGGAAAAGACTCTGATGCTGGGAGGGATTGGGGGCAGGAGGAGAAGGGGACAACCAAGGATGAGATGGCTGGATGGCATCACGGACTCGATGCATATGAGTCTGAGTGAACTCCGAGAGATGGTGATAAACTGGGAGGCCTAGCGTGCTGCGATCATGGGGTCGCAGAGAGTCGGACACGACTGAGCGACTGAACTGAACTGAACCTGAGTTAAATAAAAATGACCACCCCAAAAGCCTCTCATTCTTTTTCTCATACTCTCAGTTGTTTTGTATACTCTTATCATCTATTTAAGGGCTTCCCTGGTGGCTCAGAGGTTAAAGTGTTTATGCATGCCTGTTTTTTAATTTTGTAAATTCTCCAGGCAAGAAGACTGGAGTGAGGTTGCCATTCCCTTCTCCAGTGGTTTTTTTTTGACCCAGGGATCAAACCTAGGTCTCCCACATTGAGGGCAGATTCTTTACCATCTGAGCCACCAGGGAAGCCCCACGAGCACTGGAGTAGGTAGCCATTCCCTTCTCCAGAGGATCTGCCTGACGTGGAGTTCATTCTTTACCAGCTAAGCCACCAGGGAGGCCCTTAAAATGGCCTCATATAGTATACAGTGTTGGGACTTCCCTGGTGGTGGATGGTTAAGTACCTGCCTTCAATGCAGGGGAAGGAGGTTTGGTCACTGGTCAGGAAACTAAGGGGGCTTCCTGATGGCTAGCAGGTAAAGAAAGTATCCTCCATTCCCTCCTCCAGGGGATCTTCCCAACCCAGGGGTGGAACCCAGGTCTCCCCGCATTGCAGGCGGATTCTTTATCATCTGAGCCACCAGGGAAGCCCAGTATATATTGCTGAGACTGCCCTGGTGGTTGATGGTTAAGAACCCACCTTGCAATGCAGGCAACACGGGTTTGGTCACTGGTCAGGGAACTAAGGGGCTTCCTGAAAGCTAGTGGATAAAGAAAGAATCCTTCTGCAGTGCAGGAGGCACAGGAGACACAGGTTTGATTCCTGGGTCAGGAAGATTCCCTGGAGGAAGGCATGGCAACCCACTCACGTAGTCTTGACTGGGAAATCCCATAGTCAGGGGAGCCTTGTGGACTACCGTGCATGGGGTCACAAAAGAGTCAGACACGACTTAGCACCTAAACAACAGCAAGAAAGTTGAACTGTTCCTGAGCCCAAGTTTGCTCTGCTCCCTGCACGATGGGCCAATGAATCAGAGATAAGGTGTTGAGGCAAGGAATATGATTTTATTTGGAAAGCCGTCTGACTTATCAGATGGCTGACTGCCTCAAAATAACCATCTTATCAGGGCCTGGATGCCAGGTTCCTTTACAGATTAGCTGGTAGGAGGTGAGGAAACAAAGGGAAAAGCCCATAAATCTTGTAAATACCTTTTAGAATGGCAAGTCATAGGCAGGGGATGTTTAACTTCTTCCTTCCTGTCATTCATGGGTGAACAGGGTCCTGAAAAAGGCACATTAGTTTAACAGTTAAGCAGAGGAGAAGGAGTCTCAGAGGAAGCCATTATGTGTGATTATAATAATGAAAGCAATGAAAAGTCAAATTTCAGTGCTTTCCATGAATTAAGTCATTGTATCCTACAACGAAGTCTTATCTTACTCTAGAGATGAGGAAACTGAAGCAAAGCAGAGCTGTGTAAGTTGCTTAAGATTCCACAGCTAGTGAGAGGCACAGGTGAAATTCAAACCCAGCCAGTCTCGCTTCAGAGTCTAAGCTCTGACTTCTACTCCATCATCTCCCCTCCTGGATGGAAAATGTGAGGAATAATACCTATCTTAGAGAGCTGAAGTGAGAATTAAATGATTACTATTAATTCTGTGGAGGAAGGTGGCCATTTTCTGATCAGTGTGCTGGGACAGACAGTATATTTTGTAATTAAGATCTACACATAATCCTCAGACCAAAATAACCATTTCTGTTTTTTTAATAAATTTAAAGTGAAGTTCTACATAAGCAAGGTGTCATATTAATTCATTTCATTGGAAAGAAGCTCGCTGATCTTCGAATATGTTTGCATCAAGTGGAACACAAGTAGTGGCACTCTACTTCAGTAACTACACTAAAGTCTTTGACTGTGTGGATCACCACAAACTGTGGGAAACTCTTAAAGAGATGGGAATTTCAGACCACTTTACCTGCCTCCTGAGAAATGTGTATGCAGGTCAAGAAGCAACAGTTAGAACTGGACATGGAACAAGAGACTGGTTCCAAATAGGAAAAGGAGTACGACAAGGCTGTATATTGTCACCCTGCTTATTTCACTTATATGCAGAGTAAATCATGAGAAACGCTGGACTGGAAGAAACACAAGCTGGAATCAATATTGCCGGGAGAAATATCAATAACCTCAGATATGCAGATGATATCACCCTTATGGCAGAAAGTGAAGAAAGTGAAGAGGAGCTTAAAAGCCTCTTGATGAAAGTGAAAGAGGAAAGTGAAAAAGTTGGCTTAAAGCTCAACATTCAGAAAGCGAAGATCATGGCATCCAGTCCCACCACTTCATGGGAAATAGATGGGGAAACAGTGGAAACAGTGTCAGACTTTATTTTGGGGGGGGGGGCTCTAAAATCACTGCAGATGGTGACTGCAGCCATGAAATTAGAAGACGCTTACTCCTTGGAAGGAAAGTTATGACCAACCTAGATAGTATATTCAAAAGCAGAGACATTACTTTGCTGACTAAGGTCCATTAGTCAAGGTTATGGTTTTTCCTGTGGTCATGTATGGATGTGAGAGTTGGACTGTGAAGAAGGCTGAGCACCGGAGAATTGATGCTTTAGAACTGTGGTGTTGGAGAAGACTCTTGAGAGTCCCTTGAACTGCAAGGAGATCCAACCAGTCCATTCTGTAGGAGATCAACCCTGGGATTACTTTGGAAGGAATGATGCTAAAGCTGAAAGTCCAGTACTTTGGTCACCTCATGCGAAGAGTTGACTCATTGGAAAAGACTCAGATGCTGGGAGGGATTGGGGGCAGAAGGAGAAGGGGAGGACAGAGGATGAGATGGCTGGATGGCATCATGGATTCGATGGACGTGAGTCTGAGTGAACTATGAGAGATGGTAATGAACAGGGAGGCCTGGCGTGCTGTGATTCATGGGGTCGCAAAGAGTCGGACACGACTGAGCGACTGAACTGAACTGAATTGGACTTGATATATAACAGTTTAAGCTATCGTCTCCATTCTCCCCCAGGTGACTAGTCGGTATCAAGCCTATCTGAGCTTCATGACTAGAAATACCAAAAGCCAGTGCTTTGGGGAGCCCCTCAGGAAAAGTTGGGGTGCTGAGCCAATCTCTTCCCTCCTCCAAGAGAAACTGAAACTTAAATGGTTTCTTCCTGATCATATAGCCCTGAGCCAGAGGCAGAGACTGAGGTGAGAAGGTGTCCTGAATCTGCCTGTTGACTTCAGTGAGTCTGGTTTAAAGTTTGCCCAGGGTGCAAGAGCATTTCATTTAGTTTCTGGATTTATGACAAAGGGAATTCATCCATGAATTGTTGCTAAATTGATGTGTTTCTGAGGGAAAGGAGGGTCCAAGACTTATTACACCACCACATTGCTGATGTAACTCAGTATTTTATTTCTTAATCATTAAAGACTATGAATTAATGAGTTATGGATTGGGCAAGATTAATATTTGTTATTTATATTAATTTGATTTTGTATTTAAATATTACAGCAGGTTCTAGAAGATATGGATCAGAATAAATATTTGGATAAGAGCTGAAATTTTCTGAGATACTGGGGGATACTTTAACAGGCTACATATTGTTCAGTGCAAGCACCAGTGAACAAAGAGAGCACAATAAGAGAGAGAAAGAAAAAGAAAGGAAGAGTAAAAGAAAGAAAAGTGACAGAATGAGATTTCTATAGATACAGAATATGAAATAAAATTATTGGAACTTTATATATCAATTTGGTAGTAGAGGATATATTGAGAAGGACCACTGGGTGCTGTGCCAATTCATTTAGACATTTTTTTATGAAAGAGATTTTCCTACTATTATTCATTTATATTAAACATTCATCACTTGTAATCAGGAAAGAACTGATATTTTTATTTTGAGGCTATGTAGGAAATACACCATCAATATGTCACACTTTCTAAGTGATATACAAATATAGGCTATGAAGTATGGTAATATCTTGTGTAGAACCTAAAATATAGATTTTTTTATTTTAAAAAGTCTCAACTGTTGGCAATAATCTTTTTACCACTTTTTTTAGCATTTCCCGCAGGCATTTCTATGGTAATGAATACTGAGGAGAGATACTTATCTACTTTGGTGCTTGATTAACTTGATTTCTGATTTGGGTGTTTCACATCCCACCTGTGTGGCTTTAGGAACTAGAACCGAGCCCCCGCCATGCCCCTGTGTCTGTTTCATCAAACTTTCTACAATCTGATGTTGCCAGTTTTTATAATTATTTATTTGGTTTTGGCTGTGCTGGATCTTCATTGTTGTGTGGGCTTTTCTGTAGTTGCACCAAGCAGGGGCTACTCTCTTGTTGCAGAGCTCAGGCCCTAGGGCACACGCTGGTCCCTAGTCACAGCACATGGGCTCCGTAGTTGCAGCTCCGTAGTTGCAGCTCTAGTGCTCAGGGTCAATAGTTGTTCATAGGCTTCGTTGCTGTGCAGTGAATGGGATCCTCTCACCCCAAGGATCAAATCCATGTCTCCTGCACTGGCAGGTGGATTTTTACCACTCAGCCACCAGGGGAGCCCTTGCCAAGTTTTTGTTGTTTTACCAATCTTAAGAGGTAAAAATATGGGATACTTCTGCATTTGAAATTCTTTATTAACAAAGAAGACAATTTTACTATTCACTGGCCATTATCTTTTTAATGTTTCCTTACTATGAAATTGAGGGTACACAATAAATCTCATTTTTCTTTCTCATGGAACTTGTTGAAAATTTTGGAATAATATCTAAATATTTATCTACTGTCAGGTTGGTACAGCCACTATGAAGAACAGTATGGAGGTTCCTCAAAAGAAAAAGAAAAAGAAAACAACTAAAAATAGAACTGCTGCAGCAAAAATGAAATGAGGTTTTTCTTAAATAAAAATGAAACTTTTTTGATAAATAAGGAAAATAAGGAAATGAACAGGTTGGGGAAACAGCATAAGCAAGAGATTTAAGCAATCTTGGTTATTCTTTAGCTGTTACTACTAACAAACACTTGTAGTTAGTTTGTCCTTCACAAAGTTAATTACTCTGACTCTTTATGAATTACACACTACAGTTGGCATTCTCACCCCCCCACCCCCACGAACCCCCCCACTCCCTTGTAGCATTCTTTGTTTCAGGAAGGTCACAGGCTGATAACTTTAGAAAAGGCAAACCCTAGTTACAGAACTGCCTATGCCAGCTGTGACCATTTTGAAATTTTAAAAAAGGAAAAGAAAAAAAGCAAGACCATTATATATGATATAAAACCTCTCCCTATTCCCAAGGAAGGGGCCGCAGTTTTTCAGACAGTATCTTCTTGTGTTCCCTCTTTGCCTGACGAAGAATAAAGCTAGTTTTTCTTGTTCTTCCAAAACACTGTCTTTGTATTTCTTTTTTGGCATTGGTGCACAGAGAACCAATATTTTCACATCAGAATTACCATATGACCCAGCAATTCCACTCCTGGGCATATACCTGGAGAAAACAATAATTCAAAAGATACACACACCCCTATGTTCAATGAGGCAGCATTTACAATAGCCAGGGCATGGAAGCAGCCTAAATGCCCACAAACAGAGGAATGGATAAAGAGGATGTGGTGCATGTATGCAATGAACTATCACCTAGCCATTAAAAAGAATGCAATAGCATCATTCGCAGCAACACAGATGGATCTAGAGATCATCATGCTGAGCGAAGTGAGTCAAACAGATAAGGAGAAATATTGTATGATATCCCTTATATGCCGACTCTAAAAAGAAATGATACAAATTAATCTATTTATGAAATGGAAACAAACTCACTCAAAAGAACTAACTTATGGTTGCCAGCAGGGAAGACTGGAGGAAAAGACAGTTAGGGAGTTTTGGACCGACAGGTGTTATATTTAATATAATGTATTATTATTATACATATGTGGCACTGCTATATTTAAAATGGATAACCGACAAGGTCCTGCTGTATAGCCCAGGAATTCTGTTCAGTTACGTGGCAACCTGAATGGAAGGGGGAATTTGGGGGAGAATGGATACATGTATATGTATGGCTGAATCCCTTGGCTGTCCACCTGAAACTATCACAACATTGTTAATCACCAATACTCCAATATTTATTTTTTAAGTTAATTTGTTCATTTTAATAAGAGGCTAATTACTTTACAGTATTGTGGAGGGTTTTGCCGGTCATTGACATGAATCAGTCATGGTGCATATGTGACTCCCCCCTCCTGAAACACACTCTCAACTCCCTCCCCATCCCATCACTCTGGATTGTTCCAGAGCACTGGCTTTGAGTGCCCTGCTTCATGCATGGAACTTGGATTGGTCATCTATTTTACATATGGTAATATAAATGTTGCAATGCTACTCTTTCAAATCACTCCACCATCACCTTCTCCCAGAGTCCAAAAGTCTGTTCTTTATAACTGTGCCTCTTTTGCTGTCTTGCATATAGGGTCATTGCTACCATCTTTCTAAATTCCATACATATGCATTAATATACTGTATTGGTGTTCCTCTTTTGGACCTACTTCACTCTGTGTAATAGGCTCCAGTTTCATCGACTTCCTTAAAATGACACAAATGTGTTCTTTTTTATAGCTGAGTAATATTCCATTGTCTATATGTACCAAAGTTTTCTTATCCATTCATCTGCCGATGGACATCTAGGTTGCTTCCATGTCTTAATTATTGTAATGTGCTGGAATGAATATTGGGGTACGTGTGTCTCTTTTAACTCTGGTTTCCTCAGCATGTATGCCCAGCAGTGGGATTGCTAGGTTGTATGTCAGTTCTATTTCCAATTTTAAGGAATCTCCACACTGTTCTCCATAGTGGCTGTACTATTTTGCATTCCCACCAACAATGTAAGAGGGTTCCCTTTTTCTCCACAGTGAAGGCAATAGAATTCCAGTTCGGCTATTTCAATTGCTGTAAGATGATGCTGTGGAAGTGATGCACTCAATATGTCAGCAAATTTGGAAAACTTAGCAGTGGCCACAGGACTGGGAAAGGTCCCATCACTTCATGGCAAATAGATGGGGAAACAGTGGGAACAGTGATAAACTTTATTTGGGGGGCCTCCAAAATCACTACAGATAGTGACTGCAGTCATGAAATTAAAGATGCTTGCTCCTTGGAAGAAAAGTTATGACCAACTTAGCATATTCAAAAGCAGAGACATTACTTTGCCAACAAAGGTCCATTTAGTCAAGGCTGTGGTTTTTCCAGTATCATGTATGCTGAGTGATGAAGAATTGATGCTTTTGAACTGTTGTGTTGGAGAAGACTCTTGAGAGTCCCTTGGACTGCAAGGAGATCCAACCAGTCCATCCTAAAGGAGATCAGCCCTGGGTGTTCATTGGAATGACTGATGTTGAAGCTGAAACTCCAATACTTTGGCCACCTGATACAAAGAACTGACTCATTTGAAAAGACCCTGATGCTGGGAAAGATTGAAGGCAGGAGGAGAAGGGGATGATGGAGGATGAGATGGTTGGATGGCATCACTGACTCAATGGATATGAGTTTGAGTAAACCCCAGGAGTTGTTGATGGACAGGGAGGCCTGCCGTGCTGAAGTTCATGGGATCACAAAGAGTTGGACACGACTTGAATGACTGAACTGAACTCTTTCCTCAATGGTATCCATGTTTGTTCTCTACATCTGTGTCTTTATTTCTGCTTTGCAAATAAGTTCATTTCTACCATTTTCTAGATTACACATATAAATGATATACAATATTTGTTTTTCTCTTTCTGATTTACTTCACTCTGTATGACAGTCTCTAGGTCTCTCCAGGTATCTGCAAATGGCACAACTTTGTTCTTGTTTATGGCTGAGTAATATTCCATTGAATATATGCATCACATATTTTAAAAAATGACAACTTACTTTATATTGGAGTACCACCCCCAAAATTTAGAGATGAGCTAACACCTATATTAGTTAAATCCTTCCAGAAAATTGCAGAGGTAGGTAAACTCCCAAACTCATTCTATGAGGTCACCATCATCCTAACACCAAACCAGACAAACATGTCACAAAAAAGAAAACCGCAGGCCAATATCACTGATGAACATAGATTCAAAAAAAAAAAAATCCTCAACAAAATTCTGGCAAACCAAATCCAGCCACATATTAATAAGATCATACATCATGACCAAGTGGGCTTTATCCCAGAGTTGCAAGGATTCTTCAATATTCACAAATCAATCAATGTGATACACCATATTACCAAATTGAAAGATAAAAACCATATGGTTATCTCAACAATGCAGAGAAAGCCTTTAACAAAATTCAGTACCCATTCATTATATATAAAAAAAAACTCTCCAGAAAGCAGGCATTGAAGGAACATACCTCAACATAATAAAAACCATATATGACAAGCCTCTTGATGAGAGTGAAAAAGTTGGCTTAAAACTCAACATTCAGAAAACTAAGGTCATAGCATCCAGTCCCATCACTTCATGGCAAATAGATGGAGAAACAGTGGAAACAGTGGCACTTTATTTTGGGGGCTCCAAAATCACTGCAGATGGTGACTGCAGCCATGAAATTAAGAGACACTTGCTCCTTGGAAGAAAAGTTATGACCAACCTAGCTGCTGCTAAGTCGCTTCAGTCGTGTCTGACTCTCTGTGACCCCATAGATGGCAGTCGACCAGGCTCCCCTGTCCCTGGGATTCTCCAGGCAAGACCACTGGAGTGGGTTGCCATTTCCTTCTCCAATGCATGAAAGTAAAAGTGAAAGTGAAGTCAGTCAGTCCTGTCTGACTCTTTGGGACCCCGTGGACTGCAGCCTACCAGGTTCCTCTGCCCATGGGATTTTCCAGGCAAGAGTACTGGAGTGGGTTGCCATAGACAGCATATTAAAGAGCAGAGGTATTACTTTGCCAAGAAAGGTCTGTCTAGTCAAGGCTATGGTTTTCCCAGTAGTCATGTTTTAGATGTGAGAGTTGGACTATAAAGAAAGCTGAGCACAGAAGAATTGAGACTTTTGAACTGTGGTGTTGGAGAAGACTCTTGAGAGTCCCTTGGACTGCAGGGAGATCCAACCAGTCCATCCTAAAGGAAATCAGTCCTGAATATTCATTGGAAGGACTGATGTTGAAGCTGAAACTCCAATACTTTGGCCACCTGATGCAAAGAACTGACTCATTTGAAAAGACCCTGATGCTGGGAAAGATTGAAGGCGGGAGGAGAAGGGGATGACAGAGGATGAGATGGTTGGATGACTTCACTGACTCAATGGACATGAGTTTGAGTAAACTCCGGGAATTGCTGAGGGACAGGGAGGCCTGGTGTGCTTCCGTCCATGGGGTCACAAAGAGTCAGACATGACTGAATGACTGAACTGAACTGATGGCTGGTAGCTGTTTCTTCTAGGCTCTCAATGAGGTCTTTAGAAAAGCTTTGATAGTAATTTAAAGAGATTGTGAGTCCTGCGGTCCCTGTCCCAATCCCAGCGGCTATTCCTAAACTGATTAATAGAAGGATGAATTGAATTGCCCGTCTGGGTCAGTTATGAGTTAGTAGGATAGAAGGGTCTGATTGTTAGGAGCAATAAAGGTATTTGGAGCCAGATATACCAGGGTACATGTTCCTGTCCAGGAAGTGGAATACATAAATAGGAAGTGGTTCCACATAAGAAAAATATTCGAGGAGTAAGAAGACAACAGCTTAAATCAATAGCAAATACGAGTCTTTCTGGGAACTTGTTAGTAGTCTCTGAAACTGACAGTGAACTCACCAGTGTAGCCCCTACAAGAGGAGTATTTACCCTATATGCAGAAGTGAGACTCCCTGAGAAAGTAAGAGAGTGTCCTGCAGTTTCTGAGACATAATAGATCTGCCTGAAGGGAAGGAGAGCTGTGAAATGTGATTATAGAGGTGTGGCAGTATAGTTCCTAGTTGAGGGCAAGAATTGTTTATAGAGCTTTGTCTGGAAAAACAGAAAGGAGCCTGTTGTTGTAGACAAATGTCAGAAGTGGTGGGTCCTCTATAGCTGGTCCTTTATGAGTAGAAGTGAGATCTGTAAGGAAGGAGGTCAGTATCTTGTCGAGATTGTGAATTTGATCAATTGAGTATAAATAACATATGTATGATAAAAGAGAGGTTCTCCTCTATATGTGTGATAAAGAGAAGTGTTTTTGTGAGTCCATTTATCTGTGGAAATGGGGAGTGCTGATCTTCGGGGCGAGGAGATGGATAAGTAAATCCAGCAATCACTGGCCAAGGTCGGGTTTGAGGTACTGAGTAAACGATGGGTCACATATAGAGTTCTGAATAGATAGGCAAGGTTTGGGGGCAGGGTGAGCTATAGGAAAGGTATTAATGTGAAGTTTGGACTGCAAAAGAAGAGGGAGTAAGAGTAAAATAATGATGTGACATGTCATGACTAAGGGGAGAAAATGATAAAAATAAGAATCCAGGTGTAGAAATCAATTTGGGTTGGTGTGAACTCTATGAAATCTCCCTGTAGCCAAAGATTGGTTATAAAGTCAAGGAGTAAGGGGAGATCAGTAACAGTAGTGTTTCCAGGAAAGGTAAGGGCTTGTGTTACTATGTGAAGGAAAGTGGATAATGAATTCATCTAGATTGATCACAGTAAGAGGATGGTCAAGCCCCCTCCCCCAAAAAACCACACAAAACAAGAACTATGGAGAAGTAGGTAAAACAAGAAAGCTTTTGAATGATAGTCCACTCAGGGGGAGACACAAGTAAAGTGCTATTGTGAATAGAGTAAGTAAGGGAAATCTCATTCCAATTAGTAACCAATACATCTGTTTTTGTTTTACTTATCAATATTTGCTTTTGGCTGTTCCGTTTCTTCTGTAGTTAGATCCAGTCAAAGCCTGGTGAGTCCCAGAACAGTGCTGGTATAGCAAGGAGTGTCTGAGCAGGGAATGTTTCTTGGCAGAGGTGGAGAGTTTTCTGGGGCCTGCTTTAATCTAGAGATACGAAACCAAGAGGAATGACCTGCTAATTTAACAGCTGTTGGTGTGTTTAGAATGACCTCAAATGGACCAGTCCATCGAGGTTGCAGATCCTTATGGTGTGAGGTTTTAAGCAGGACTCTGGGGTATGAGTGTTAAGTCAGCTGAATTCCTTTGATGAGGCTTTGGGAGAGAGCAATCTGCATGTTCTCTCATGAGGTGTCTAATGAGGTTAAGGGTGGGAAGACAATCTCCCAGCAAGGGTCTGGCAGTAGGGAACTGACCTAAGACCAAAGGGCGCCCATACATGAGCTCAAAAGGACTGAGAAAAGCTGGGGCCTGTGGAGTAGCCCTAATGTGAGCCAAAGCCATGGGAAGGAGTTCAGTCCATGGCGTTTGTAGTTCTAGAGAGAGTTTGGTTAGGTGCGTTTTAAGAATAGAATTTGCCTTTTGTACTTTTCCCAGGGATTGAGGTGTGTAAGGAACATGTAGTTTCCAAGTTATTCCAAGGGATTGGGCTATCTGTTGAGTGATTTGGGAGATAAAAGCTGGCCCATTATTGGACTGGAGAGAGAGTAGGAGGCCAAAGCGAGGGATAGTTTCTCATATGAGAAACTGTGTTACTTCTGAGGCAGTTTCTGATCTCACAGGAAAAGCCTCAATCCACCCTGAAAAAGTGTCTACTAGAGTGAACAAGAGTTTTATTTTTCGTGTTGGAGGCATGTGAGTGAAGTCAATTTGCCAGTCCTCTCCTGGGATATGTTCTGGAGCCTGATGTGTTGGGAATGAGGGAACAGGCTTTAGGGGCTCCTTTCCCTGCAGTGAAACTGAGGAACAGATAATGCAAGAGTGAGTGATTTGTTGTAGGAGTGAAGGAAGGTTAGGATAGGTGATAAGAGGTCTTAAGAGATGAGAAAGAGGTTTAGCGCCTACGTGTAGGGCCTGATGAATGTCTGTAAGAATCTGTGTGGCCTGAGATTGGGGAAGGACATAGTGGTCTGTTTTTGTAACCAGTCTCCTTGTGGTTGTGTTCCCTCTTGTATTAATTGTATTTTTCTTCAGGGAGGTAAAGGGGCTTTATGTTGGGGATTACTATAAATTGTTGATCTGGTGATCAGAGTGAGCCTTGTTTTTCTTCTCTGTCCGTGGCATCATTGCCCCGTGAAATGGGGTCTGAGGCCACCTGGTGACCTCGGCAATGTATGATGCCTACTTCAATTGGCATGTTAGTTGCTTTTAAAAGTTAGAGTGTAAGTGGGGTGTTAGTTATGGGAGAGCCTTTAGTAGACAGGAGCTCTCATTCCTTCCAGATGGCAGCATGTGAGTGTGAGATGTGGAAAGTATATTTAGAATCAGTGTATATGTTTGCCTTCTTGTTAGCTGTGAGGGTAAGGGCTCTAGTTAGTGCAATAAATTCTGCCTTTTGGGAAGAGGTTCCTGAGGGGAGAGGTTGGGATTCAATAATTTCGGTGTCAGAGAATTATTGCATATCCAATTACTTTTTTTCTTTCTGATGTCGTAGAGGAGCTGCCATGAATATACCAAGTAAAGTCAGGGATATTTAAAGAGGTTGAGGAAATGTGGGAGAAATGGGACATCAGGCCTTCTAAAGCCTCTTTGCAAGTATGGATGGGGGACTCAGAAGAATTAGGGATAAGAGTGGCAGGGTTGAGAGTAGAACAGCATTCAAAAGGAGAACTCGGGAGATTCGAGAAGGGTGACATGAATTAGTTGAATGCATGGAGATAGAAGGGTCATGGATTTGTGAGAAAGTAAGTCCTTAAAGTCATGTGGTGAACGAATGACAGTGGGTGCTCCAAAAGTAAGTTTTTACTTTCCTGAGTGAGAAGTGCAACTGCTTCCAGAGCAGGTAGGCCGGCTGCCCATCCTTGAGTTGTAGTATCTAATTGCTTTGATAGATAAGCAACAGGGGTGAAGGAGGGGCCCTGATTTTGTCCCAAAACTTCTAGGGCAATTTTGTGTCTCTTGGTAGCATAAAGGGGAGAGAAAGGTCAGGGAGTGTTAGAGATGGGGCTGAGAGAATGGCTTGCTTAAGGGTGTTAAATGCTGAACAGATACTTGGTTTTCTCTAGGGGTTCTGAAAGATCTCCTTAGGTAGCTTGATATAGCAGTTGTGCCAAGAGGATGAAATTAGGAAGTGTACATATTCAGAGGTGTACGTATTCAGCTAACCCCAAGAAGGACTGGATCTCTGCTTTTGATGTAGGGAGTGGTAGGATAGATATAAGGAACTTTCTGTTGGTAGTAATATATCTCTTGTTGGTGTTAAAAGGACTCCAAGATAGGTGACTGTAGGAAGAGAGAGCTGAACCTTGGTAGGAGATACTCGATAGCCTCAATCAGCTGAAAACTGAGGAGTTGTATAGTGTGTTGTTAAGACTGTGTAAGTGAAGGACTACAAAGGAGATCATCCACATATTGGAGGACACTACTTGGAGTAAGGTCAAGAGAGGTTAGGTCTGATGCTAGGGCTGGGCCAAAGAAATGAGGGCTATCACAAAAGCTTTGTGGGAAGACTAACCATGTCAGCTGTTGGGAGTAATGATTGTCTGGATCAGTCCAGGTAAAGCAAAGTGGTCTTGAGACTCTGGGTGTAAAGGGATAGTAAAGAAGGCATCTTTGAGGTCTGGAACAGTGAAGTGGGTAGTGGAAGAGGGAATGAGAGAGAGAAGAGCATAGGGATTTGGAACTACTGAGTGTATGGGGTAACAGCTGCAATGATAAGTCTCAGGTCCTGGACCAGGCGATACGAGCTGCAAAGAGTCAAAAACGACTGAGCGACTGAACTGAACTGAACTGACAGAAGCATAGCCAGCCCAGATACAACTGTGGGCCACTCCTTCTTTCCTGCACCTTGCCCCTTAAACTCAATAGAAGACTCAAACTTCCACTGTTCAGTGCCAACACCAGTCTATGTGGCTGACCCCTTTCCTCACTTGGCAAGTGGATGAAAACTTTCTTTTCTTCCCTTGTTAAAACTTCTGTGGATTCTTTCACAAACCACGCTGGCTCCCTTAACAGCTCTTGCATATGTTATTCACATGAAATTCATCATTAAGAAAGTCCCTTGGATTTTTGCTGGATTTATCAACTATTTTTTGTTAGTCATATGTGTAACCATCGCATTTGAGTGAGTTGTATCTTGCTCTTCAATTTCTTTTTAATTTTTTTTTATTTTTTAATTTTATTTTTACTTTATTCTACTTTACAATACTGTATTGGTTTTGCCATACATTGACATGAATCAGCCACAAGTGTATACGAGCTCCCAATCCTGAAACCCCCTCCCACTTCCCACCCCATTTAACATGACATCCTAATGAGATGTGTCATTGCCATTGTACTCTATGCCTGCATCAAATCCAAAACCCAGCTAATCAAATTATGACACTAAGCCAGTGATTTCATATAATCATGTGTCAATACAATAAATTGTAAAGAGATCCTTTTCACATAAAGAAATATTGTAATTGACTCATTTCCATGATTTAGTCAGTTCAGTCAGTTCAGTCACTCAGTCATGTCCGACACTTTGTGACCCCATGAATCGCAGCACACCAGGCCTCCCTGTCCATCACTAACTCGTAGAGTTCACTCACACTCATGTCCATCTAGTTGGTGATGCCAGCCAGCCATCTCATCCTCTGTCATCCCCTTCTCCTCCTGCCCCCAGTTCCTCCCAGCATCAGAGTCTTTTCCAATGAGTCAACTCTTCACATGAGATGGTCAAAGTACTGGAGTTTCAACTTTAGCATCAGTCCTTCCAAAGAAACTCCAGGGTTGATCTCCTTCAGAATGGACTGTTGGATCTCCTTGCAGTCCAAAGGACTCTCAAGAATCTTCTTCAACATCATGGTTCAAAAGCATCAATTCTGCTGTGCTCAGCTTTCTTCACAGTCCAACTCTCACATCCGTACATGACCATTGGAAAAACAATAGCCTTGACTAATGGAACTTTGTTGGCAAAGCAATATCTCTGCTTTCGAATATGCCATCTAGGTTGGTCATAACTTTTCTTCCAAGGAGCAAGCATCTTTTAATTTCAGGCTGCAATCACCATCTGCAGTGATTTTGGAGCCCCAAAAAACAAAGTCTGACACTGTTTCCACTGTTTCTCCATCTATTGGCCATGAAGCGATGAGACCGGATGCCACGATCTTAGTTTTCTGAATGTTGAGCTTTAAGCCAACTTTTCCACCCTCCTCTTTCACTTTCATCAAGAAGCTTTTTAGTTCCTCTTCACCTTCTGCCATAAGAGTGGTGTCATCTGCATATCTGAGGTTATTAATATTACTCCCAGCAATCTTGATTCCAGCTTGTGCTTCTTCCAGCCCAGCGTTTCTCATGATGTACTCTGCATAGAAGTTAAATAAACAGGCTGACAATATATAGCCTTGATGTACTCCTTTTCCTATTTGGAACCAGTCTGTTGTTCCATGTCCAGTTCTAACTGTTGCTTCCTGACCTGCATACAGGTTTCTCAAGAGGCAGGTCAGGTGGTCTGGTATTCCAATTTCTTTCAGAATTTTCCAGTTTATTGTGATCCACACAGTCAAAGGCTTTGGCATAATCGATAAAGCAGAAATAGATGTTTTTCTGGAATTCTCTTGCTTTTTCCATGATGCAGCAGATGTTGGCAATTTGATCTCTGGTTCCTCTGCCTTTTCTAAAACCAGCTTGAACATATGGAATTTCATGGTTCACATATTGCTGAAACCTGGCTTGGAGAATTTTTCAGTTCAGTTCAGTCGCTCAGTCATGTCCAACTCTTCACGACCCCATGAACTGCAGCATGCCAGGCCTCCCTGTCCATCATCATCTCCCGGAGTTCACTCAGACTCACGTTCATCGAGTCAGTGATGCCATCCAGAGAATTTTTAGCATTACTTTACTAGCATGTGAGATGAGTGCAATTGTGTGGTAGTCTGAGCATTCTTTGGCATTGCCTTTCTTTGGGATTGGAATAAAAACTGACCTTTTCCAGTCCTGTGGCCACTGCTGAGTTTTCCAAATTTACTGGCATATTGAGTGCAGCACTTTCACAGCATCATCTTTTAGGATTTGAAATAGCTCACTTGGAATTCCATCATCTCCACTAGCTTTGTTCGTAGTGATGCTTTCTAAGGCCCACTTGACTTCACATTCCAGGATATCTGGCTCTAGGTGAGTGATCACACCATCGTGATTATCTGGGTCGTGAAGATTTTTTTGTTCAGTTCTTCTGTGTATTCTTGCCACCTCTTCTTAATATCTTCTGCTTCTGTTAGGTCCAGACCATTTCTTTCCTTTATCGAGCCCATCTTTGCATGAAATGTTCCCTTGGTATCTCTAATTTTCTTGAAGAGATCTCTAGTCTTTCCCATTCTCTTCTTTTCCTCTATTTCTTTGCATTGATCACTGAGGAAGGCTTTCGTATCTCTCCTTGCTATTCTTTGGAACTCTGCATTCAGATGCTTATATCTTTCCTTTTCTCCTTTGCTTTTCACTTCTCTTCTTTTCACAGCTATTTGTAAGGCCTCCCCAGACAGTCATTTTGCTTATTTGCCTTTTTTTCCCCATGGGGATGGTCTTGATCCCTGTATCCTGTACAATGTCATGAACGTCCATCCATAGGTCATCAGGCACTCTATCAGAACTAGTCCCCTAAATCTATTTCTCACTTCCACTGTATAATATAAGGAAATATAAGGAATTTGATTTAGGTCATACCTGAATGGTCTACTGGTTTTCTCTACTTTCTTCAATTTAAGTCTGAACTTGGCAATAAGGAGTTCATGATCTGAGCCACAGTCAGCTCCCAGTCTTGTTTTTGTTGACTGTATAGAGCTTCTCCATCTTTGGCTGCAAAGAATATAATCAATCTGATTTTGGTGTTGACCATCTAGTGATGTCCATGTGTAGTTTTCTCTTGTGTTGTTGGAAGAGGGTGTTTGCTATGACCAGTGCATTCTTTTGACAAAACTTGATTAGCCTTTGCCCTGCTTCATTCCGCATTCCAAGGCCAAATTTGCCTATTACCCCAGGTGTTTCTTGACTTCCTACTTTAGCATTCCAGTCCCTTAAAATGAAAAGGATATCTTTTTTGGGTGTTAGTTCTAAAAGGTCTTGTAGGTCTTCATAGAACCGTTCAACTTCAGCTGCTTTCAGCATTACTGGTTGGGGCACAGACTTGGATTACTGTGATATTGAATGGTTTGCCTTGGAAAGGAACAGAGATCATTCTGTTGTTTTTGAGATTGCATCCAAGTACTGCATTTCAGACTCTTTTGTTGACCATGATGGCTATTCCATTTCTTCTAAGGGATTCCTGCCCACAGTAGTAGATATAATGGTCATCTGAGTTACATTCACCCATTCCAGTCCATTTTAGTTCGCTGATTCCTAGAATGTCAACATTCACTCTTGCCATCTCCTGTTTGACCACTTCCAATTTGCCTTGATTCATGGATCCAACATTCCAGGTTCCTATGCAATATTGCTCTTTACAGCATCGGATCTTGCTTCTATCACCAGTCACATGCACAACTGGGTATTGTTTTTTTTTTTTTTCTGGGGGTGGGGCGCCATCCCTTCATTTGTTCTGGATTTGTTTCTCCACTGATCTCCATTAGCATATTGGGCACCTACCGACCTGGGGTGTTCCTCTTTCAGTATCCTATCATTTTGCTTTTTCATAGTGTTCAGGTTCTCAAGGCAAGAATACTGAAGTGGCTTGCCATTCCCTTCTCCAGTGGACCACATTCTGTCAGACCTCTCCACCATGACCCACCATCTTGGGTGGCCCCACACGGCATGGCTTAGTTTCATTGAGTTAGACAAGGCTGTGGTCCTAGTGTGATTAGATTGACTAGTTTTCTGTGTGTATGGTTTGTGTGTCTGCCCTCTGATGGTTCTCAGAACATCCAGCATCTTACTTGGGTTTCTCTTACCTTGGACGTGGGATATCTCTTTTGGCTGCTCCAGCAAAGCACAGCCGCTGCTCCTTAACTTGGATGAGGGGTATCTCCTCACAGCCGCCCCTTCTGACCTTGAACGTGGAGTAGCTCCTCTCTGCCCTCCTGTGCCCGCACAACCACGGCTCCTTGGACGTGGGGCTGCTCCTCTCAGTCACCGCCCCTGACCTCGGACGTGGGGTAGCTCCTCTCTGCTGCTCCTTCCATGATTAGCATCAAGAAAAAAAAGTATTTTCAAAATCAGTCACTGAGTAATCACCTTTTTAACTTGCATTTTTCACTGTTCTGGACTGATGATGCTAAATGTGATACATTATTCAAACCTTAATAGTTCTATATTTGTCTCCAGGTGCCATCTGTCTGTTCATTGGCTACACACGGCTACTTAGAGAGAATTTGTTGATTGTAGTACTCCAGATTCTAACATGTAATTAATTAAAGTGGTAGTCTATTTTTTTCCACCAAATATTATACACTGTTTCAAATTAATAACCTGGATGGACTTAGGAAATTCTGTAGGATAGCATCTAACACATCCAATTAATACTGGCCAAAGGGTGAATTTACTTTCCTCCTATTTTCCCATACAAAGAAGATAACATGTTCCCCAGCAGACATACATCCTCAATCATACAGTCAGGAAAAGGAAGTGCAGCCACTTCACCTAAAGCCCATTAAAAAATTTAGTTTTCATTCAAATATTGACCTTAATTCTATCAACCATTGTATCCTCATATCCTCCAGTTATAATACTCTGAACCTCATCAATGATACTTTATCCATCCCATTCCTTGTATGTGCTCAGTCGTGTCTGACTCTTTGTGACCCCATGGACTGTAGCCCACCTGATTCCTCTGTCCATGGAATTTCCTAGGCAAGAATACTGGAAGAAGTGCCATTTCCTACTCCAAGGGATCTTCCCAACCCAGGGATTGAGCCCGCATTTCTTGTATCTCTTGCATTGTCAGGTGGATACTTTTCCACCAGCACTATCTGGGAAGCCCCCATGCTTAACAACTATTCAAATATTTCTACTTTGATGGAGCAAGTCCCATGTCTATCCCCCTTTTCTTTCTCTATTCTCGTGTGATACACCAATTTTCTTAGCATCTATGAGACCCATAGCGGGAAGGTGAGATAAATCTGATATGGCTTCTTGGATCATTGCTTGATTTTGTAACAAAATTACATGTGGTAACAATAAAAGCAGAGACATTACTTTGCCGACTAAGGTCCATCTAGTCAAGGCTATGGTTTTTCCTGTGGTCATGTATGGATGTGAGAGTTGGACTGTGAAGAAGGCTGAGCACTGAAGAATTGATGCTTTTGAACTGTGGTGTTGGAGAGGACTTTTGAGAGTCCCTTGGACTGCAAGGAGATCCAACCAGTCCATTCTGAAGGAGATCAGCCCTGGGATTTCTTTAGAAGGAATGATGCTAAAGCTGAATCTCTTTCTGTTTTGTAAATAAACTCATTTATAGAGGAATAGATAAAGAAGAAGTGGTGCATATACATATAATGGAATATTACTCAGCCATAAAAGGAATTAAATAGTGCCATTTGCAGACACATGGATAGAATTAGAGACTGTCATACAAAGTGAAGTAAGTTAGAAAGACAAAAACAAATATTGTATCAAATCAGTTATATGTGGAATGCAAAAAAATGATACTGATGAACTTATTTGCAAAGCAGAAATAGAAAACAAACTTATGGATACCAAGGCAGAAGGAGGGTAGAATGTATTGGGAGATTGGGACTGACATATATACACTATTATGTATAAAATAGATAACTAATGTATAGTACAGTAACATATATTGTATAGCAAAGGGAACTCTACTCAGGGCTCTGTGGTGACATAAATGGGAAGGAAACCTAAAAAGAGGGGACACATGTCTACGTATAACTGATTCACTTTGCTGAAAAGCAGAAAAGAATGCAACATTGTAAAGCAACTATACTCCAATAAAAAATAGTTAAAAAAGAACAAAATGGTAAACATAAATCCTAACTTATCATTAATTATATTTAATATAAATGTACTAAATCTTCCAGTGTTAGGTATTTGTAGAATAGAATTAAAAAGCAATAATCCAATGACATACTGTCTACAAGTGACACCCCTTAGATTCAAAATAGGTTAAGGAGACGAAAAAAGATGGCGGAGGAATAGGAGGGGGAGAACACTTTCTCCCTCACTACTTCATCAAGAGAACATTTCAAAGCTGAGTAAATTCCACAAAACAACTTCTGACTGCAGGCAGAGGACATCAGGCATCCAGCAAAGAGGATCATTGGTTTCAAAACCAGGTAGGAATTAATACATACGACAAAGACAGAGACAAAGGAGGTAGGGAGGAAGCCCCGTCCCGGGAAGGGAATCCTGTCCCAGGAAGAGACTCTTCAAAAGAGAGGTTCCCTAAAATAGAGGAGCATTCTCACAGCTGTGTATGGGGCGAGCCCTGGAAGCACAGAGGGCAACATAACAGGAAGAAAGAATAAATAAATAAATAATTAAAACCAACAGATTACGAATTCAACAGTATAACCCCCAGCGGACAAGCAGCGCAAACGCCTGCGTCCGACAGCAGTGGGGGTTGGGCAGGGAGGAGCGCTCCGCGACAGAGCTTTCTAAGAATTGGGCCGCGGGAGACGTAGGCTACAGGGCTTATCTCGAGAACCGGGCGTAACCGGGCCAGAATTGGGTCCGCGCGTGGCTAGAAAGAACTATCTTGGTCTGGCAAACCAGACTGTGAGATAGCCAACACGCGGAACGCTCGAACATAAGGACGGATTGGCAATAGCCGGCTGCAGACCATCCCCCTCCGGCGACAGGCAGCCAGAGCCTTAAGTGCTGGAAGGGGGCAATCGCAGCTCAAGAGTGACATTACCTACCAAATTGCAAACTGATTTCTGTGCTATTGAAACTGCTGGGGGCTCTGAACAATCATCATCTGCCTGAGAAAGAGCCCTGGCGGAGCTCCCAGAAAATTGAGCGACCCAGAAGCCCAGAAGTCACAGTAGCGAGCGCCAAACTCCCAAGCCACTCGGACCTGGGAAGGGAACAAAGCCCCTGTACAACCAAATTCAAGTCTTGGAGGGCTTCCTGACCGCCAATCTTGAACGCCAAAGACCAGGGAATGCACAAAGCATAGGGCGGGCCCCACAAGGTTATCCCAAGAAGCAAGAAGGGGCAAGCCCAGTGCAGAGTCCACCACCACCCTCCCTGTGTCAAGACGGAAATCAGACACGGAAGAGACCAGCAAACAGAGGAAGTCAAACAGAGGGAACTGCCCTGGTAGCAACCAAAGTGCCAGATATACCGTTACTACCTTTATGATCAAAATTCAAAATTTTTTGGGGGTGGGGGTGGGGTGGGGGATGATGTGGAAGCGTGATTATTTTTTTTTAAGAATTTTTTTTCTTTCTTAAAAAGTTTTTTTTCTTTATTAAATTTGTTTTCTCTTCTTTTCTTTTTCGTTTTTTTCTAAACTTGCTTAAACTTTTAAGTCTTCTATATTTCTATTTATTATCTTTATAACCTATTATTACTTTACAAAAAAAAAAAAAACCCTATCTTTAAAGCAAACGCTGTATATAGTCCTATTGGTGGTGGAAGTTGTCTTTTAATAATTCTGGAATCCTTTATTTTATTCTATTTTTATTATTATTTTTTCTCAATTTTTTTAATTTTTCTCTCCTTTTTTTTATCTTTAATATTTTATCTTTGAAAATCCAATCTCTACTCCAGATTTTTAATCTCAGCATTTTGGTATTTGTTGCCAATTTTGTACTTTTAAAAACCTAATCTTCAGTACCCAATTTTACATGAGTGCGAGACTACTGGTTTGACCACTCTCTCCCCCTTTGGAATCTCTCTTTTCTCCACCAGGTGGCTTTTGTCTCATCCCTCCCCCTCCTCTTCTCTACCCAACTCTATGACTCTCTGTGTGCTCCCGAAGGTGGAGAATTCTCAGGGAACTGGTCACTGGCCAGATCTGTATCCCTCCTTTGCATCTCCCTCTTTTATCCTCCTGGCCACCTCTATCTACTTTCTCCCTCTCCTCTTCCATGTATAACTCTGTGACCACCTCTGAGAGGTCCAGACTTCGGAGCGCACACAAGAAAGTGGTTATGGGCTAGTTTGCTTTTTCCTCTTTTGATACCACCTCATCCCATTCCACTCACCTCTAACTACCCCCTCCCTCTTCTCTCCTCCAAGTAACTCAGCGATCCTCTAGGGATGACCCTCAAAGTGGAGAAACCTATCATCATTAACCCAGTTGTTTCAACAATAGTGCTGAATAGATGGAGAAATCATGAGGCTATTGTAAAAATAAATCTGAAAACCAGAATCAGGAGGCGTAAATCCAAATCCTGAGATCATCAAAGAATTCCTGAATACAGGGAACATTATCCAATAAGAGCTCGTCAAATGCTTTCATACCTATACTGAAACTGAGCACCACCCAAGGGCCAACAAGCTCCAGAGCAAGACATACCACACAAATTCTCCAGCAACACAAGAACAAGCCCCTGAGATTCAATACACAGGCAGCTCAAAATACTCCAAAATCATTGACGTCCCATAATCCATTACTTGACACTTCACAGCACTCCAGAGAGAGGAAATCCAACTCCACCCACCAGAGCCTCAACACAAGCCTCTCTAATCAAGAAACTTTGACAAGCCACTGATATAACCCCAAACACAGAGAGGAAGCTCTATAATAAAGAGAATTCCACAAATTCCCAGAATATAGAAAAGCCACCCCAAACGCAGCAATATAACCAGGATGAAGAGACAGAGGAATACCCAGCAGGTAAAGAAGCAGGAGACATGCCCACCAAACCAAACAAAAGAGAAAGAGATAGGGAATCTACCTGAGAAAGAATTCCGAATACTGATAGTGAAAATGATCCAAAATCTTGATATCAAAATGGAATCACAGATAAATAGCCTGGGGTCAAGGATTGAGAAGATGCAAGAAAGGTTTAACAAGGACCTAGAAGAAATAAAAAAGAGTCAACATATAATGAATAATGCAATAAATGAGATCAGAAACAATCTGGAGGCTACAAATAGTAGGATAGGCAGAAGATAGGATTAGTGAAATAGAAGAGAAAATGGTAGAAATAAATGAATCAGCGAGGGAAAAAGAAAGACGAATTAAAAGAAATGAGGACAACCTCAGAGACCTCCAAGACAATATGAAACGATCCAACATTCGAATTATAGGAGTCCCAGAAGAAGAAGACAAAAAGAAAGACTATGAGAAAATACTTGAGGAGATAATAGTTGAAAACTTCCCTAAAATAGGGAAGGAAATAATCACCCAAGTCCAAGAAACCCAGAGAGTGCCAAACAGGATAAACCCAAGGCGGAACACCCCAAGACATATACTAATCAAACTAACAAAGACCAAACACAAAGAACAAATATTAAAAGCAGCAAGGGAAAAATAACAAATAACACACAAGGGGATCCCCATAAGAATAACTGCAGATCTTTCAATAGAAACTCTTCAGGCCAGGAGGGAATGGCAAGACATACTTAAAGTGATGAAAGATAATAACCTTCAGCCAAGACTACTGTACCCAGCAAGAATCTCATTCAAATATGAAGGAGAAATCAAAAGCTTTACAGACAAGCAAAAGCTGAGAGAATTCAGCACCACCAAACCAGCTCTCCAACAAATACTAAAGGATAGACTTTAGACAGGAAACACAAAAAGGACGTATAAACCTGAACCCAAAACATTAAAGTAAATGGCAACAGGTGCATACTTATCAATAATTACCTTAAATGTAAATGGGTTGAATGCCCCAACCAAAAGGCAAAGACTGGTGGAATGGATACAAAAACAAGATCCCTATATATGCTGCTTACAAGAGACCCACCTCAAAACAACGGACACATACAGACTGAAAGCGAAGGGCTGGAAAAAGATATTCCATGCAAATAAAGACCAAAAGAAAGCAGGAGTAGCAATACTCATATCCGATAAAATAGACTTTAAAACAAAGGCTGTGAAAAGGGACAAAGAAGGCCACTACATAATGATTAAAGGATCAATCCAAGAAGAAGATATAACAATTATAAATATATATGCACCCAACATAGGAGCACCGCAATATGTAAGACAATTGCTAATAAGCATGAAAGGGGAAATTAATAATAACACAATAATAGTGGGAGACTTTAATACCCCAATCACACCTATGGACAGATCAACTAAACAGAAAATTAACAAAGAAACACAAACGTTAAACGATACAATAGACCAGTTAGACCTAATTGAGATCTATAGGACATTTCACTCCAAAACAATGAATTTCACCTTTTACTCAAGTGCACACGGAACCTTTTCCAGGATAGATCACATCCTGGGTCATAAATCTAACCTTGATAAATTCAAAAAAATCGAAATTATTCCAAGCATCTTCTCTGACCATAATGCACTAAGGTTAGATCTCAATTACAGGAGAAAAGCTATTAAAAATTCCAACATTTGGAGGCTGAACAACACCCTTCTGAATAATCAACAAATCACAGAAGAAATCAAAAGAGAAATCAAATTATGCATCGAAACAAACGAAAATGAAAACACAACTACACAGAACCTATGGGACACTATAAAAGCAGTGCTAAGAGGAAAGTTCATAGCCATACAGGCATACCTCAAGAAACAAGAAAGAAGCCAAATAAATAACCTAACTCTACACCTAAAGCAACTAGAAAAGGAAGAAATAGAGAACCCCAGAGTTAGTAGAAGGAAAGAAATCCTAAAAATTAGGGCAGAAATAAATGCAAAAGAAACAAAAGAGACCATAGCAAAAATCAACAAAGCAAAAAGCTGGTTCTTTGAAAGGATAAATAAAATTGACAAACCATTAGCCAGACTCATCAAGAAACAAAGAGAAAAAAATCAAATTAATAAAATTAGAAATGAAAATGGAGAGATCACGACAGACAACTCAGAAATACAAAGAATCATAAGAGACTACTATCAGCAATTATATGCCAATAAAATGGACAACTTGGAAGAAATGGACAAATTCTTAGAAAAGTACAACTTTCCAAAACTGAACCAGGAAGAAATAGAAAATCTTAACAGACCCATCACAAGCATGGAAATTGAAACTGTAATCAGAAATCTCCCAGCAAACAAAAGCCCAGGTCCAGACGGCTTCACAGCTGAATTCTACCAAAAATTTCGAGAAGAGCTAACACCTATCTTACTGAAGCTATTCCAGAAAATTGGAGAGGAAGGTAAACTTCCAAACTCATTCTATGAGGCCACCATCACCCTAATACCAAAACCTGACAAAGACACCACAAAAAAAGAAAATTACAGGCCAATATCACTAATGAACATAGATGCAAAAATCCTTAACAAAATCCTCGCAATCAGAATCCAGCAACACATTAAAAAGATCATACACCATGACCAAGTGGGCTTTATCCCAGGGATGCAAGGATTCTTCAATATCCGCAAATCAATCAATGTAATTCATCACATTAACAAACTGAAAAATAAAAATCATATGAGTATTTCAATAGATGCAGAAAAAGCCTTTGACAAAATTCAACATCCATTTATGATAAAAACTCTCCAGAAAGCAGGAATAGAAGGAACGTACCTCAACATAATAAAAGCTATTTATGACAAACCCACAGCTAACATTATCCTCAATGGTGAAAAATTGAAACCATTTCCCCTAAAGTCAGGAACAAGACAAGGGTGTCCACTCTCACCACTACTATTCAATATCGTACTGGAAGTTTTGGCCACAGCAATCAGAGCAGAAAAAGAAATAAAAGGAATCCAAATTGGAAAAGAAGAAGTAAAACTCTCACTGTTTGCAGACGACATGATCCTCTATATAGAAAATCCTAAAGACTCGACCAGAAAACTACTAGAGCTAATCAACGAATATAGTAAAGTTGCAGGATATAAAATCAACACTCAGAAATCCCTTGCATTCTTATACACTAATAATGAGAAAGTAGAAAAAGAAGTCAAGGAAACAATCCCATTCACCATTGCAACGAAAAGAATAAAATACTTAGGAATATACCTACCTAAAGAAACTAAAGACCTATATATCAAAAACTATAAAACACTGATGAAAGAAATCAAAGAGGACACTAATAGATGGAGAAATATACCATGCTCATGGGTTGGAAGAATCAATATAGTGAAAATGAGTATACTACCCAAAGCAATCTACAGATTCAATGCAATTCCTATCAAGTTACCAGCAGTATTTTTCACAGAACTAGAGAAAATAATCTCAAGATTTGTATGGAAATACAAAAAACCTCGAATAGCCAAAGCAATCTTGAGAAAGAAGAATGGAACTGGAGGAATCAACTTGCCTGACTTCAGGCTCTACTACAAAGCCACAGTCATTAAGACAGTATGGTACTGGCACAAAGACAGAAATATAGATCAATGGAACAAAATAGAAAGCCCTGAGATTAACCCACACACCTATGGACACCTTATCTTCGACAAAGGAGGCAAGAATATACAATGGAGTAAAGACAGTCTCTTTAACAGGTGGTGCTGGGAAAACTGGTCAACCACTTGTAAAAGAATGAAACTAGACCTCTTTCTAACACCATACACAAAAATAAACTCAGAATGGATTAAAGATCTAAATGTAAGACCAGAAACTATAAAACTCCTAGAGGAAAACATAGGCAAAACACTCTCTGACATAAATCACAGCAGGATCCTCTATGATCCACCTCCCAATATACTGGAAATAAAAGCAAAAATAAACAAATGGGATCTAATTAAAATTAAAAGCTTCTGCACAACAAAGGAAACTATAAGCAAGGTGAAAAGACAGCCTTCTGAATGGGAGAAAACAATAGCAAATGAAACAACTGACAAACAACTAATCTCAAAGATATACAAGCAACTTATGCAGCTCAACTCCAGAAAAATAAACGAACCAGTAAAAAAATGGGCCTAAGAACTAAATAGGCATTTCTCCAAAGAAGACATACAGATGGCTAACAAACACAGGAAAAGATGCTCAACATCACTTATTATCAGAGAAATGCAAATCAAGACCACAATGAGGTATCATTTCACACCAGTCAGAATGGCTGCGATCCAAAAGTCTACAAGCAATAAATGCTGGAGCGGATGTGGAGAAAAGGGAAGCCTCTTACACTGCTGGTGGGAATGCAAACTAGTACAGCCACTATGGAAAACAGTGTGGAGATTCCTTAAAAAATGCAAATAGAACTGCCTTATGATCCAGCAATCCCACTGCTGGGCATACACACCGAGGAAACCAGAATTGAAAGAGACACATGTACCCCAATGTTCATTGCAGCACTGTTTATAATAGCGAGGACATGGAAACAACCTACATGTCCATCAGCAGATGAATGGATAAGAAAGCTGTGGTACATATACACAATGGAGTATTACTCAGCCCTTAAAAAGAATAAATTTGACTCAGTTCTAATGAGATGGATGAAATTGGAGCCGATTATACAGAGTGAAGTAAGCCAGAAAGAAAACCACCAATACAGTATACTGACACATATATATGGAATTTAGAAGGATAGTAATGAAGACCCTCTATGTGAGACAACAAAAGAGACTTAGAGGTATAGAACGGACTTTTGGACTCTGAGGGAGAGGGAGAGGGTGGGATGATTTGGGAGAACGGCTTTGAAACATGTATACTATCTTGTAAGAATGAAGCGCCAGTCTATGTTCAATACAGGATGCAGGACGCATGGGGCGGGTGCAGGGGATGATTCAGGGAGAGGATGTGGGGTGGGAGGTGGTAGAGGGCTTTGGCATTGGGCGATCGTGAACACCTGTGGCTGATTCATGTCAATGTATGGCAAAACAAATACAGTATTGTGGGGTGGGAGGTGGGAGGGGGCTTCGGCATTGGGAGATTGTGTTCACCTATGGCTGATTTGTGTCAATGTATGGCAAAACAAATACAGTATTGTAATTAAAAAAATAAATAAATTTAATAAAAAAAAGGAACAAGAAAAAAAAAAAAATAAAAAATAAAATAAAAAAACCCAAAAAAACCCAAAATAGGTTAAAAGTTAAAGGATAGAAAAATAGATAGACATTAATAATGATTAAAGGGCCAATTCATAGAAAATAACAAAACAATTATAAATATAAATGCACCTAACAAGAGAGTACCAAAATCCATGGAAGAAAAACTGACACAATTTAAAGGCAAAGTACTTAACTCAACAATAATAATTGGAATCTTCAACAATCCACTTTCACGAATATGAATAGAACAGTTGAGCAGAAGAGCAACTAGTGCGTAGAAGACTTGAACAGTACTATTAATTAGTTAGATCTAACAGACATCTATAAAAGACTTTACTCAGGAGCAGAATACACATTCTTCTCAAATGAACATGGAAGATTCTCCAGGACAGACCTTATATTAGATCAGAAAATTAGCTTTAATAAACTTTAAAGTTTCTCATTCACACAAAATATGTTTTCTAAACAACAGAATGATAATACAGCTGTTAAGAAGATGAGGTTGAAGGGAATGTAAGTATTCATTCACATCCCTTTGGAGAAAGAAGTATGAGATGATATCAAGTTGTATAGTGATGACAAATTATAGAATAGCTTGCATTGAACAATCTCATTTTGAGGGGAAAAACCCACAGTGAAACTGATTTTTTTAAACAGACTACATTTGTTTTTTTCTTAATATATATATTTTATTGAACTTTAGCTTACTTACAACGTTTCAGGTACACAGCAAGGTGATTCAGTTGTACATATACACATATATTATTTTTCAGATTATTTTCTATTATAGGTTATTACAAGTTATTGATTATAGTTCCCTGTGAAAGTGTTAGTCGCTAAGTCCTATCTGACAGGTCTTTGCGACCCTGTGGACTGTAGCCTGCCAAGCTCCTCTGTCCATGGGATTCTCCAGGCAAGAATACTGGAGTGAGTTGCCATTCCCTTCTCCAGGGAATCTTTCCAACCCAGAGATCGAACCTGGGTCTCCTACATGCAGGCAGATTCTTTACCATCTGAGCCACCTAAACCTTTGTTGCTTGCTGCATATCTTTTTTTTAAACTAGAAATCTAGCATTCTATTCATACTAAGTCAAACAAGTGGAATCAAAATGTCAAAAAATTTAGTTAGGCAAAAATTATATAATGCATACTGATTACATATATGCATGCAAAAGCTTTTCAACTACACTTGATAAAGGCTCGAGAAAGACCATCAAACAAAAGAAGAAAGGGAGAAATTGGAAAACATAAACTAACTGAAATGGGAGCACTGAATATGAAATAGAAAAAGTGAAACAAACAAGATAAAAATAAAAGATCATCATACAGAAAAAATGACATTTGTATATGTCCTCTTTATTTGTCTCTACTAAGTTTAGTGGAACTTTCTGAATACTCAGAAAAGCTGCGTACATATGTTGTGGCTGAAATTGACTTATGATGGTTTCAATGGCACAGTGAAATGCATGCTGAAGTTTTTGCTTTGATACTGATCTCTAAGGTGTGTGTGTGTGTGTATGTGTGTTGTGCATTTGCATCGGTATTTATATATACATCTTTATGGATATGTGTATATATATATGTGTGTATAACTGTATATGTGTGTATATTCACATATATGTTTACATGTACTTATATGCATACATTTGTATTTGTATACATGCATGCCTATATTTGTGTGTTTGCTCATGTATGTGAGTATAGAGATTGAGAGGTCAGAGAATGAATTTATTTACTTATCTATTTATTTCTGGCCGGGTTGGATCTCTGTTGCTACCGGGCTTTCTCTAGTTAGGGCAAGTAGGAGGGGCTGCTCTCTAGTTGCAGTGGAGTGGGCTTCTCATTGCTGCGGCTTCTCTTGTTGCCCAGCACAGGCTCTAGGGCACATGGAATTCAGTAGCTATGGTTCCTGGACTCAAGAGCAGAGGCTAAATAGTGTGGCCCATGGTCTTAGTTGCTCTGAGGCATATGGGATCTCCCCAGATCAGGGATTTAGCCTGTGTTTCCTGCATTATCGGGGGATTCTTTACCACTGAGCCACCAGGGAAGTCCCAAAGAATCATATTTAATTTTTGGTTTAGTTTGTAAGCAACAGTCTTTACTTCAGGTGGTATGGTTATAATAGGTGCTTTACTATATTTTTCTGGTGATTCCAATACTTGCATCATCCTGATTTTGTCTCTCTTGTTTGAATTTTGGCTTGTAACTTTAACACTTTTTCCTGGTTCTTCATACACCAATTAATTTCAAGTATATCCTAGACATTTTAGTATTATATTGTTAGACATGGTATCTGACTTAATACTATGGAGTGTGTTTTTGTTTGTTTGTTTGTTTAGTTTTGTTTTGTTTTAGGTTCAGACCACAAATTCTTATCCTAATATTGTTGTTGTAGTCTCAGTTAAAATTTCAAAGTCTTTGCAGTGCTATTCATATGTGGCCCAAATATGTGCCACCCAGTGAGGAAAGTGGGATCTAGACAGTAGTTTACTTGTTTGATCGGTTCTCAAATTATTTGAGATTGTTCTTAGCTTGAGATCCAAGTGTATGCAGTCTTTTCTTGAGCCAAGAGCTTTATACACAATTTTACATGGTTAGGTTGGGCTCTAAGCGTGAGGGCAAACATTGTTAAGAAGAACAGAGTGCCCTGGCACATTTTAAAATGATTCCGTTTCCCCTCTTTCCCTCTCCTGCTGGAAGCATGGGAAGTTTTATAATGACATATTTATTGTACCATAACTGGATCATCCTGGGGTTTTTAACTCACAGACTTGTCCATACTCTACCAATACACCAATTAGATTTCAGGATTTTCTGCCCCACCACTGTTATCTGCAGAGGTTTCTGATCTTGAATTTTTGCTTTGGTAAGTTAGGATTCTCTGTATTCACTTGTCTGTCCGATGTTCAGGGAGCAGTTTGCCCTATGATCTCTCTTCTCTGTGAATCTAAGATGAGTTGCTGACTTTTCAGTGTGTTCAACTTTTAACTTGCAGTTAGGATGGAGTGGCAACATCTAATCTCCTCATATGTGGAACAGGAGTTGAAGCCTGCCATTGACTGATTTCTTAAAAACAAGAAACCAGTCTTGTAGTCTTGGGGATAATCTCTGCTTTGTCATAAAGTCCTATCTTTTGATATATCGCTATATTGATTTTTGTGACTATATTCAAGGATGACATTTGAGTGTAATTTTGAAGTTTTAAAAACTTCCCTTTTCAGATGTTAATAAACTTCATTAACAACTTGGGTAATAATCACCTCCCATGCCAGCTTCATTTTCTGAAAATTTCTAAAGAATGGATGCTGTTGTTTTCTTGAGCATGTGGTAGAATTCACCTATGTGAATATATGGAAATAGAGGGGTATTTGGAGATTTGTGAAGAGTTATTCAAATTTTTAATACAAAAAGGCTTTTTATTTCAGCTTTTATCGATTCTAGGGTTAAGGTTGCATTTTGCTTAGGTTTAGAGTTTTTGATCTACCAAAATTGTCAAATTTATTGCTATTAAATGGATGATTATACTGTATCAATAACATTTTATAACAATTTATTGAGAAATAATTATCCTATCACAATGTATACCATTTAAAGTGTACAAATCAATGTCTTCTTATTTATAGAATTTTCTATTTATAGAATTATGCAATCAACACTACTATCTAATTCCAGAACATTTCATTTTCTCCAGTAATTCCTTTATCCATTAGCAGACACACTCAATTTTCCACCCTCCTAGCCATAAGAAAGCACTAGTTGCTTTTTTAATATAGTTGTCTATTCTGGACTTCTACTGTAAATGGAATCACACAATTCATGGTATATGGTTATTGGAAGCAATAGAAGCAACTCTTCACAGTACAAGTAATCCTCAAGAAGAGTTGTGCCAATTTCTCTATAGAAACCACAGAGGACAGGTGACATTGGAATGATTTACTAAAAAGCAATGAACAAACGAAAAATTCTTTCAACCAAGAATTCTATATGTGGGGGAAATGGAAGGTAGATAAATTCATTCCAAGAGAAACAAAAACTGAGGGAATACATAGCTAGTAAGCCTGCTGGACAAAAAACAATAAAAGTAGTCCTTCAGAGTGAAGTGACACCACACTGGGCACCTATTTGGAGGAATGTGAAGAAATAAACCACAAAGGTCAAGGTAACTGCACAGATTATGTGCAGTATTACTGCAAATGCCAGTATTACTGCATTTGGGGTTTCTTTCTGACTCTTCTTTTTTTAATATTCCTTTATTTATTAATGGCCTCACTGGGTCTTAGCTGCAGCAGGATCTTTGTTGCATCCTGAGTGCTTCTCTCTAGTTGTGACACACGGACTCCAGACCTTGCCGACTCAGGAGTTGTGGCCCACGGGCTTAGTTGCTCCACCACATGTGGCATTTTAGTCCCTGGACCAAGGACTGAACCCTCATCTCCTGCATAGGAAGGTGGATTCTAAACACTGGATCACCAGGGAAATCCCTGTGACTTCTCTTTTTGTTCTCCTCTTTGTATTTTGATTTAAAATAGAGATGTATAAAGCAGCAACCATAAAACTGTTAATGGAAACCCTGTACAAACATGATGTTTGTCACAACAACTAAATAAGGGAATATAGCACAGCTGGGAAGAAGCAGAGTTTAGAATACCATGAAAACTATCTCACTATAATACACACTTGATTATTCTAAAATTAAGATACTAAGTATGATTCACAACATAACCACCCAGCCTCCCCCAAAAAACACACAAAAAATGAAGAAAAATTTAAAGGCTCCAAACTTAAAAAAATTTTTTTAAATAAAGGAAAAGTGTGATGGTCACTTTGTACACTAGAAAAATTCAGTTAATCACAGAAAAAAGACAGTAACTGAGGAATGAAGGAACAAAAAAAGTATGGCATGTGGAAAGTAAGAAAAGGTCAGGAAAAATCTTTCCTTGGAAGCAATCACAACAATATCAATATATAAAACTTTTCAATGAAAAGACAGATTGGCAAAGGGGATTAACAACAACAAATGTCATCCACTATATGTTATCTACAATGAGGGATAGGCAGACAGACAGAAGACAAATAATGAAATTAAGGCAGGAACCACTGGAACTAATTAACATCTGTAGAGCACACAGCCCAGAAAATCACATGTGTTAGGGAAGCTACAGCAAAGAAGGAAAGATTTCTACCCTTGCTTGAAACAGATACACGTGAGAAGCAACCGGGAAGCATTATTCACAATTCTTCCACTGTGGGTGGCCTGGAGCTATGCTTTTCCACAACTCTTTAGAAAGTCAGCCTGAACCTGCCCTGTGGGCTCCTTTCTAGATGATTGTCCCATGATCTACCTGCTACTGCATTCCATGATCCATCTGCAGTGACCAGCTTACACACACTACACTGGAATTCTTATCCCCAAAGGCTCTAGGCTGCTCCCCCAGAAAGTGGGAGTCAACCGTGGAGCAGTTAAGAAACTAAGAAACTACGTCATCAGCATTCCCTGTCACTATTGGCTGAATATTCCCTTGGCTTCCACTTGATGGATTAATTGATTATCCCTAGCCTCAGAGTGCATGCTGGGAGAGGCCAGGCACCAGGGGTAACCCAGTGCAACTCAGGCCAGGATACAGTCAATTACCCCTAGTTCCCTCCCCAGGTGCTAGAACAATAAGTTAGGGTGGGAAGAGATGGCTGAGGTTGAGAGAGACAACAGAATAGGCACAAGCCAAAGCACAATCCAGGCACCTTTGGCAGTTTCAGCCCAGGTTGCCTTCACCTAAACTAAAAAAAAAAAAAAAAAGTTAGCAAAGGAGAAGTGAGTTAAAGCTGTCCAGGGTCATGGTTGGGCCATCCTGTTGTGACAGCTAAAGTTCTGTTTATCTCCTGTCCACTCCACTAATGAAGGAAGGATCCCCTACCCTAAGTAGTGTGAGATAGCCAAGCATGTGACACTGGATAGATGGACAGCCAGCTGTTTGTGAGTCTCATGGACTCACAGCTGGCCAGGGGTGGAGGGGGTTTGGCAACAGGGAATGCCAAGCAGTGCCGTGAGAGTGTGGGACTTAAGAGGAGAGTTAACCTGCAGGGACCATGGGAAATAAATGTTGTAGTGACAAGAGGATGGGGCACACCCACATTCCCACACGAGGAGATGATTGTCCTATTGGAATATTGTACTGGCTGGCAGGGAAGTAAAACTTGATGGCTGGGGGAATGGGTGGGGTACAGCTAGTCTGGTTGACAGGGGAGAATCAGCTGAGTGGGGGTAGTCTTCCCACAAGGAAGGGGACCTTGCAGGTGAGAGCAGGAGAAAGCACAGTTAGGCCAGTGGGGTAATATGAGTCTCAAAGGCATTAAGGCAGCATTGAAAATTTGAGGTCTTAATATACAGATGGGAATCTTATATAATGAAGTCTACAGATGAAAAGTAATCCCTTTCAAAATGACAGTGACTTTTTTGCAGAAAAAAAAGCTGATCCTAGAATTCATGTACAATTACAATAGACCAGAAATAGCTAAGATGATCTTGAAAAAGAAACTGGGAAGATTCCACTATCCTGTGTCAGAATGTACCATGGGAACAGTAATCAAGACTCTGTGGTACTGAGATAATGAAAGACATACAGATCAATGGAATAGAACAGGAAGTCTGGAAATAAACCCAGATATCTACCCTGAATTTATTTTCCACTGGGATATCAGATCATTAAGTGGTGAGAAGTGGGAATCTTTTCCCCAAAATGGTATGAGGACAGTAGGATATACATATGCAACGGAATAAAGTTGGACTCTTACATTATGCCAAATACAGACATTAAATGGATAAAGAATTAGCTGTAAGACTTAAATGCATAAAACTCTTAGAACAAATACAAGGGTATATTAGATTGCTGGGCTTGTTATCACAAAACACCACAGACCGATGGCTTACACAGCACAAATTTATTTGCTGACAGCTTTGGAAACTAGAAGTCCAAGAACAAAGTGTGAGCAGGTTTAGTTTCTTGTGAAGGCTCTCCTGGCTTGCAGATGGCGAGCTTCTCCCTGCATCCTTACATGATCTTTCCTCTAGTGTATACCCATCTCTGGTGTGTCTTCCTGTCAACAAGTATATTTTTGTCTAGGATACAGTCAGACTCATTAGGGTCTAACCATATGACCTCTGCTGACCTTAAGGTCCTGTCACCAAAAACAACCACATTTTGAGATAATGGGGCTTAGGCATTAAACACATGGGAATATGGAGGGGGGGTCCATACTTCAGTCTTTAGAAGGGGTAAATCTTCATAACCTTCACTTGGCAATGGATTCATAAATATGATGATAAAAGCATCAGTAACAAAAGAAGAAACAGATACCTTGAATTTTATTTATTTATTTACACATTTATTTTTTAAATCTATTTATTTTAAATGCAGGTTAATTCCAGTACTTTGGCCACCTCATGCGAAGATTTGATTATTGGAGAAGACTTTGATGCTGGGAGGGATTAGGGGCAGGAGGAGAAGGGGAGGACTGAGGATGAGATGGCTGGAAGGCATCACTGACTCGATGGATGTGAGTCTGAGTGACTCCGGGAGTTGGTTTTGGACAGAGAGGCCTGCCGTGCTGCGATTCATGGGGCTGCAAAGAGTCGGACACGACTGAGCGCCTGAACTGAACTGAACTGAATTACTTTACAATACATTGAATTTCATAAAAATCAAAAATATTTCTATATCAAAGAACATTAACAAGACAGTGAAAGCACAACATAGAAAATAGGGTAAGAATCTTGTGGTATGCATGCATCTAATAAAGGTCTAGTAATCAGAACACATGAAAAACATTTACAACTCAACAAGTAGCCAAGGACTCTGAATGAGAAATGAGCATAGAATGTGAATACAAATTTTTCCAAACTAGATATACAAATGTGCCATAAGGACATGAAAATAAGCTTAATATCATTAGTCATTAGGGAAATACAAGGAAAAGCCACCACATGATCTGACAGTATATTAAAAAGATGAGTAAATAGAATATTTTTAAGTGAAAAATAAAACATATTTATGAGGATGTAGAGGCATTGGAATCCCTGTACATTACTGTTGGGAAATGCCAAAGAATTTTCAAACTACTACACAATTGCACACATTTCACATGCTAGCAAGGTAATGGTCAAAATCCTTCAAGCTAGGTTTCAACATATGTGAACCGAGAACTTCCAGATTTACAAGCTGGATTTAGAAAAGGCAGAGGAATCAGAGATTAAGCTGCCAACATCCATTGGATCATAGAAAGAATTCCAGAAAAACATCTACTTATGTTTCATTAACAATGCTAAAGCCTTTCCTTATGTGGATCACAAGAAATTACAGAAAATTCTTAAAGAGACGGAAATACCAGACCATCTTACTTGCCTCCTGAAATGGCTATGTGTAGGTCAAGATGCAACAATTAGAACTGGACATGGAACAGTGGACTGGTTCCAAATTGGGCAAGGAGTATGTCAAGGCTGTAAATTGTCACCTTGCTTATTTAACTTATATGCAGAGTACATTACGTGAAATGCCGGGCTGGATGAAAATCAAGCTGGAATCAAAATTGCTGGGAGAAATATCAATAACCTGAGATATGCAGATGACACCACACCTATGGCAGAATGCAACATGGAACTGAAGAGCCTCTTGATGAAAGTGAAAGAGGAGAGTAAAAAGTTGGCTTAGAACTCAACACTCAAAAACTCAGATCATGGCATTTGGTCACATCATTTAATGGCAAGTAGATGGGGAAACAATGGGCACAGTGACAGATTTATTTTCTTGGACTCCAAAATCACTGCCGATGGTGACTGCAGCCATGAAATTAAAAGATGTTTTCTCCTTGGAAGAAAAGCTATGACAAAACTAGACAGTGAATTAAAAACCTGAGATATCACTTTGATGACAAAAGTCCTTGTAGTCAAAGTTTTTCCAGTAGTCCTGTATGGATGTGAGAGTTGGACCATAAAGGAGGCTGAGTGCCAAACAATTGATGCATTCGAACTGCGGTGTTGGAGAACACTCTAGAGAGTCCCTTGGACTGCAAGGAAATCAAATCAGTCAGTGCTAAAGGAAATCAACCCTGAATGTCCACTGGAAGGCCTGATGCTGAAACTGAAGCTCCAATACTTTGGCCACATGATGTGAAGAGCCAACTCACTGGAATAGACTCTGATGCTGGGAAAGATAGCAGGCAGGAGGAGAAGGGGACAACAGAGGATGACATGGTTGGATGGCATTACCAACTCTGTGGACATGAGTTTGAACCAGCTCCGAGAGATGGTGAAGGAGCCTGGCATGTTGCAGTCCATGGGATTGCAAAAAGTCAGACACAGCTGAGCAGCAGAACAACTGAACAACAGCAAGTAGCTGTAAAAAACAGTCTGAAAGCTCCTGAGAAAGTTAAAAGCCTTATGGTTGTCTCATCAATTCCACTATTAGCTATATAAGCCAAAGAACTAGAGGTATTTGTTCAAACAAAAGGTAACAAAAAGTTCTATCCCCATGTTCATAGCAGCCCTAACCGAACTGGGAACCCAAATGGGAAACATCCCAAGGATCCACCAACTTGTCCTCAACTTGTTTCACATTCATAAACAAAAGTGACCCTCTGTACACAGGCATAGCATTCAGCTCCAAAAAGGAATAAGACAGGCCAGACACAAAAGTTCACATATTGTAGGATTTTATTTCTCTCAGCTATCTAGAAATTGTAAGTTCATAGAGGTAAACAGGAGATTAGTAGTTAACAGAGTCTGGTTGCAGTGAGGGAGAAATGGAAAAGGACTGATTGCTGGCATGGGGTTTCCTTTAGGAGTGATCATTTATTTAGGGACAACAGAGAGAATGGCTGAAAAGCATTGTGAAGGTACTAAATGCCTGTGACATTCACCACAATAGTGAAATAATATTTTTTAAAGATAAAAAGTGCTTATTGGCTTAAGACTTCTGCAAATAGATTGGGAATTGACTTCAACAAATGCTGGGCTTCCTTTGTGGCTCAGCTGGTAAAGAATCTGCCTGTGATGCGGGAGACCTGGGTTTGATCCCTGGGTTTGGAAGATTCACTGGAGAAGGGAATGGCTACCCACTCCAGTACTCTAGTCTGGAGAATTACATGGGCTGTGTAGTCCATTGGGTCGCAAACAGTCAGACGTGACTAAGTGAATTTCACTTTTCAACAAATGCTAAAATGCATCCTTTAGGAAAACTTTTTAACATAATACTGGGGAACAAAATAGAGAAGATATCACTAATTTTTAAAAAGATGCCCCTAGAGTGTTAAGGGAGCTACTGAAGATAGCCAGTAGATGTATTTGCCTCAAGAATTTTATTATTATGGTGTTTCAGTGCTCCAGATCATAGCAGCCATTCTCCTAAAATATCCCGTAGTAGGCATAAGCACTCGGACATATGACTCCTAAAGTGAAATTGAGTCTTTGTCACTTAGAAATGGGCATGACATCTTGGGACCCAGCAGACTATCCCCATTGAAAATATTGAGTATGAGTTAGGTAAAACAAAACAAGGCCGGTGTTAGGGGTGAACTCTATAATGCGTAAGTTCTATATAGGGGAAGGTTGATTGTCTTCACTGTGTCTCCTACTAAAAGCCATAACTCCCAAATACCATCACCTGGGGGATGGAGTGGGTAAACATTTAAATATGTGAATTTGGGAGGGGGTGTCACTGTTTAGTGTAGAGCAGGTGATTAGATCAGTCATGAAAAGAAGTCTGTCTTCATTTCTTGGAGCCTTGAAGTGAATTGGGGAGATGGGGAAACAGTGGAAACGGTGTCAGACTTTATTTTTTGGGCCCCAAAATCACTGCAGATGGTGACTGCAGCCATGAAAGTAAAAGACACTTACTCCTTGGAAGAAAAGTTATGACCAACCTAGATAGTATATTCAAAAGCAGAGACATTCCTTTGCCGACTAAGGTCCGTCTAGTGAAGGCTATGGTTTTCTTGTGGTCATGTATGGATGTGAGAGTTGGACTGTGAAGAAGGCTGAGCGCCAAAGAATTGATGATTTTGAACTGTGGTGTTGGAGAAGACTCTTGAAAGTCCCTGAACTGCAAGGAGATCCAACCAGTCCATTCTGAAGGAGATCAGTCCTGGGATTTCTTTGGAAGGAATGATGCTAAAGCTGAAACTCCAGTACTTTGGCCACCTCATGTGAAGAGTTGACTCACTGGAAAAGACTCTGATGCTGGGAGGTATTGGGGGCAAGAGGACAAGGGGACGACAGAGGATGAGATGGCTGGATGGCATCACTGACAAGAGGGACATGAGTCTGAGTGAACTCCAGGAGTTGGTGATGGACAGGGAGGTCTGGAGTGCTGCGATTCATGGAGTCGCAAAGAGTTGGACACGACTGAGCGACTGAACTGATCTTAACGATAAATCTCTTTTCAGCTCCTATTTTTACTCCTTCTACTCTCCAGTCTCCATTCTCGAGGCATCCAGGTCAATTGTATGTTCTTTTCTAAGTAACGTTAGCAACATTAAAACCGCCAAATTCTCCTTCTGTCTCTCACAGGAGGTTGAAACAGTTGCTCATATGTGATCTATACACTTCATCTTTTTTTTTTCTTTATATATAGACAGAGACTTACAACTTACAAAGATGACTTACAAAGTTCCAGGTGCATAGCAAGGTCATCCAGTTATATATATATATATATATACACATATATTGTTTTTCAGTTTATTTTCCGTTATAGCTATTTCAAGAGATTGACAAAGGAACTACAGTTCCCAGTGCTATATAGTAAAACTGTTGGTTGTTGCCCATCTTTTCAAAAAAATTAGACATCTAGCATTCTATTCATACTAAGTCAAACAAGTGAAATCAAAATGTCATAAATTTTGTTAAGTAAACATTAATCAGTTTTCTAAAGTGTATATTATACATACTGCTACTGCTAAGTCACTTCAGTCGTGTCCGACTCTGTGCCACCCCATAGACGACAGCCCTCCAGGCCCCCCTGTCCCTTGGATTCTCCAGGCAAGAACACTGGAGTGGGTTGCCATTTCCCTCTCCAATGCATGAAAGTGAAAAGTGAAAGTGAAGTCACTCAGTCGTGTCCAACTCTTCGGAACCCATGGACTGCAGCCCACCAGGCTCCTCCATCCATGGAATTTTCTAGGCAAGAGCCCTGGATTGGGCTGCCATCGCCTTCTCAGATTATACATACTAGTGAGTAACTATTATTCACTTAATACCGTTGTACCATGAGTGGTCAACAGAAAAGTAATAGAATTCTATATCACCAAAGCTACCATTTAATAGAGAAACTTGACACACATCAGAATTATCTAAGAATTTTTGAAAAATGCCAAGGTATTGCTTTTATTCTCCAAAGCTACAGATATGTTGCTAATGAGCAGCCATGCCTAAAATCAACTGGACCAAAATGATCGTTTAGTTTTATCTAGTTTGTTTCATTTTTTCTCCTTCATATTCAGTGCTCCCGTTTAATTCAGTTTATGTTTTCCAATTTCTCCATCTCTTACTTTTGATGTGCTTTCTCAAGCCTTTATTAACTTTTTAAAATAAGTGTATCTCTGATGGCCTGAGCTGACACAAGGTGGCGACTGGGGAGCACAGCCAGTTTCCCATATCCCAGGGTGCCGCCTATAGGGACATTGCCATTTTGTTTTTGCAATGGTGCAATGTAAAGGACAGAGAAGGCAATGGCAACCCACTCCAGTACTGTTGCCTGGAAAAATCCCATGGACAGAGGAGCCTGGTAAGCTGCAGTCCATGGGGTCGCTAGGAGTCAGACACGACTGAGCGACTTCACTTTCACTTTTCACTTTCAGGCACTGGAGAAGGAAATGGCAGCCCACTCCAGTATTCTTGCCTGGAGGATCCCAGGGATGGGGGAGTCTGGTGGTGTGCCATCTATGGGGTCACACAGAGTCGGACACGACTGAAGCGACTTGGCAACAGCAGCAGCAATCTAAAGGAAGGGACTCCTGCGGGCTTAATGTATGACCTGTGTCTGGAAGGCTTACATGCAATCTGAAAGCCTTGATCACTCATTGGACGGCAGTCATGCCAATCCTTGCCTCCTGGCAAATGAGCTTAGAGCTGGCGCTGGAGGAAGTGGTCCCGGTTGACCCTTCCAGCTCCACCTACCGTCGCCAGCCCATCAGGGCCTTTCCCGCCTGTCCGCCGCCAGCTCAGCTTCGGTCTTGGTGGGCGGGTCTGCGGGCTACCCCCTCACCATTCCTGTTGTGGAGCCCACACCCGCAACTCGCAGACTCCTGTTCCGTGTGCAGCCGACGTCACTGCTGTCCCCACCCCCCACCCTGCAGTCCCACGGCCAACGGCGTCTCCTCAGCGCAGCACTCAGCGGCCGCCATCTTCCCCGCAGACCTCACTGCAGGGCGGTCGCTGTCTGGCACGTCTCTCCTGCCATGTCTGCCCCAGAGGAGCACGACTGGAGCCCAGGTGGCCCGGATCGAGCTGGTGGCGGGGCGGGCGGTGACCCCAGTCTCCTTGGGGTCCAAGCATCTGCTGTGGAGGGGATGGAAGGAGTCGAGGAGGCCACGGCTCTTCTGGCCTCCTTGGAGGTCTCCAGAGCCCTTTCCGGGGAGCAGGGCTGGCCACAGGCCGCAGTGGAAGAGGAATGTGGTAGAGAGCCGTTAGAGGACGAGGAGATGGAGGAGGAAGAGGGTGAGCTTGATTTCGAGTTGGACGACGTAGAGGAGCAGGTGTCCCTGTCTGGAGAGGGCGAGGAAGAGGAGGATGAGAATGAGCAGGAGGGTGCGGCAGCGGTTGGAGGCCTTGGGTTCTCTATGGAGACGTTTGGGCCCCTGTTCTGGAGTCACGTCAACTCCTTTCTACAAAATTTCCATAACAACAAACATCTGTTCCTGCCTCCCACTGACCGCCTGATGGCCGGGGGCTGCTCCCAGCCACCCTCGGACCCTGGAGAAGGTCCGGTGCCTCCTCAGGAGCAGGAAGACCCGGGAGAGGGAGACAAAGTCTTGCAGGGTGAGTACCCGGTGGAGGGCGCTCCACCCTGGGAGCTGCGGGATCCTGCGGAGGGGCTTGCATTCTAGAAGGGAGAGGAACCAGTGGTGGAGACCGAGTTCTGGGTGAGGAAGCCCTGACTGCTGCCTCTGAGACTGGGAGGTTGAGGTCTGTGGTCCGGAGGGGCCGAGGCGGGCAAGTGGTGGCTGAGCCTTCAGGCCCTTGTGGGGCCATTGAGCTCAAAGGCAGGTCTCTAGCAGTCATGCAACGGGTCAAAACCCTCAAAAATCTCTGGGCACCATTTGCACAAGTGGAAGCCCGGTTCTATAGACCTTCATGGTCTCGAGAAAAAGCATGCTGCCTTCTACCAACCTAGAGGCAAACAAGTGGCATCCCTCCCTTTTGGTCAACGGCTTTAAAAAAATGTGAATATTCTCAGTAGGAGGATCTGAGAAAATGATGACATAGCACAGGGGCACTTTTCAGCAGTTGAGGAGTCTGTGAGCGTCCCCATAGAATTTGTCTTTAAATCAAACAAACATTTTTTTTCCATTGAAGTTCCGACAAACGCATAGAAAATGATATCAGTATCAAATGATTTGGATCCCTTTTGCAAAGGGGCCAGAAATAATCAGAGAGATCTGTGTGAGATCTACTGGAAAGAGGGGGAAAATTTGTGAAAATTGTCAAGCAGCAGACATTGATGGGGGTAGAAATGTATCCAGGTATTATTTGTTTTTTTTTTTTTCTTTTATTAAACCTATTTCTCTTCTCTCAGGCCTAGACTCTGCTGCTGATTTTAAGTTGGGATATTTTCCCTGCCAACTTTCGACCCCAATGTCCGCATCATTCTGCCCTAATGATGAAGATGAGGATCAGTATGAAACAGCTGATGAAGAGGAAGAGGATGGAAATGGAAAACCTGAAGGAATCTAAATGGATGTGGTCTCAGCAAAAACAGCTCTGGATAACACAGGTATTATTGTATAGGCTTTAGTATGACATAACCATTCCTGACACATACCTGTTACTAACAGCTTTACATTTTTTAAATTTACTTCTGTAAAGTAAATAAGAAAATAGTTGAAATTAAATCGTGGAAAAAGAGTTTATTGTTAATAATATATTCTAGATAACGTAGGAGGCAGAATGTTCTGAAATATATTTCATTTATAGCCACAAGTGCTTTGTCCTGTAGCTTTAAGTCTACTGCAGATAGGAACTCTATCAGACCTGGAAATGGAGACCAGTGCTTCTTTAGAAAACAGTCACCAGAAGCAGCAGCTAAAGTGACTAGGCCATGCGTTAGCTGCGTCATCATCTCTGGCCACAGAATTGTAGTCTCTTGTACTGACAGTGACTTTGAGACAGTGATTCCTTACAAAGTAGTAAGATGTTAAGGGTTTCAAGAGAACTGCATTTCGGGGTTAATTTACAAATATTAGTTCAATTTAAATTTTTTATTCCAAAGAAAAGAAAACTAGTCTTAGTAATATTATTGGTTATCCCTGAGTTGGTAATTAAACCTCTGTTTCTCTTTATTCATTCATCTTTTAGTCTCTCTCACTCACTCTCTCACTCTTTGTTAGTTTTCATGCATGTGGATGTTTGACAAAGCCTCATTCTCGTTTACACATGTGGAAACTGAAGGTCTGGAAATATAAGGAATTTATGACTTGTGCAAGGGAACACCAGTTTTTAAGGTGGAATGACTTATTTCAATCACAGTGTGGCCTTTCAGGGAAACAGCAAGCATTTACAGTGGTGGGCAAGAGGGAGATAAGTTTTACGTGAGAAATGATGTGCATCCTGATCAGCAAGGGTCTGGGTTACAAGAAGAAAACATTTTGTTTTCTCCTTGTTGAGAAAATAGATGTGCATAGTATTGACTCATATTTAGAAATTCACTGGTCCGTGTTATTGAGGTACAATTGTTAATTGGCTCTTATTTCATCCTACAGTGAGAAGGCATGGAAAGAAGCAGATAGCAAGAGAAAAGTTGAATTTGTTCTTCATGGATATTCTTGTTTTCGTTAGCCTGAAATACTAATTTTATTTAAAGTTTCAACCCCCAAAATGATATTAACTACTGACATCTGACTTGACTCTTACTTTTTAACAGAGAATTTGATAGTATTTTTCACATTGGAAATAAAAGTTTGTTTGGAAGTAATAAGCTGTAGTGTTGTTTTTTTTTCCCACATAAATAACACTGACTCATATCTATCATTGTTCTATTTATTTTGGCCCACCTTACTATCATTGAAAGGGATTTCTTTCAGCTATTTGTCAAGCCTGTTTTAAATCCTTGTATTGCAACCCCAAATAAATTAAAATATAAGGTTGCAAATAATTTGTGTGATGGTGCCCTAGCCTCGACTATATTTTATTGAAAGAAACTGATGCATGACCTAGCTTGCCTGGAACAGCAGCATTAGCATCAGCTGGGAACTTGTTTGCAATGCACATTCTCAGACCCTGCTCCAGACCTACTGAGTTGGAGATCCTGAGGGTAGGCCGCTAGCCGTCAGGGTTTTGCAGTCCTCCAGGTGCTACTGAGCACACTGGAGATTCAGAACCACTGCTTTAGAGCAGTGGGGGAAAGGTTTACTATACCCACTGCGGGATCATCCTTAGTTCACTGACTTCGTACTGTCACAGGTAAACTAAACAGGGTCGTAAGATCTGGACTTAGGAAGACGCTAGAATTCTCAGGGGTTTGAGACAGGCAGCACTCTTGGAGGGGTGTGTTAGTATCCTAAGGCTGCCATAACAAATTACTGCAAACCAGATGGATTAAAACAACATAAATAAATTCTCTCCCAGTTCTGGAAGCCAGAAATCTGAGGTCAATATATAGGAAAGGGTGGTTCCTTCCAGAGGCTCTGAGGGGGATCTGTTTCACGCCTGTCTCCTAGTTTCTGGTGGTTTCTGCCAATCGTTGGCATCTCCATCGTTACATAGCATTTTCCCCTGTGTTTCTTTATCCTATCTTTTGTCATAAGGATATCAGTCATACTGAATTAAGGATCCACCCTAATAGAGTATGACCTCATCTTAACTCATACCTGCAAATATCCTAGTTCCAAAGAAAGTCACATTTACAGGTTCAAGGGGTAAAACTTCAACATGTCTTTTTAGGAGTACAAGTGAAGTCGCTCAGTCGTGTCCGACTCTTTGCGACCCCATGGACTGTAGCCTATCAGGCTCCTCCATCCATGGGATTTTTCAGGCAAGAATGCTGGAGTGGATTGCCATTTCCTTCTCCAGGGGATCTTCCCGACCCAGGAATCGAACCCACGTCTCCTTCATTGCAAGCAGATGCTTTACCATCTGAGCCACCAGGGAAGCTCTTAGGAGTACAAAATACAGTTTATAACAGGGGGCAAATATTCAGGGGTGGAAGCGACAAATAGATAAAACCTACTTCTGAAAGCGTAAAGGCATTATGATACCATACATATGTGAAGTTTAAAAACATGCAACAGTTCTTATATTGATACGTTCATATATTTGTAGTAACAGGTATACATAGGAGTGATGCATACATATGTAGCATGCAGAAAGGTGTGTATGAAAACAATAACCTTATTTAGGACAGAGGGAGAATTCCACTGGGGAGAGGTATAATGGGTTTAAGGTTTATTTGTAACCTTTTGTTTTTAAGATGAGCGAAGGTTGCATGGGTGTAGTAATCTCTGTACCTTTGTCTAGGTCTGAAATATCTCCTCATCTAAAGAAAACTGAAAGGAGAAATGGGCCTAATAGCTGGAACTGATTGAAGGAAAAATGTAAAGTGCTATTTGAGCAGAGTAGAGGATCAGAGGAGAGTACCAGGGGTTTGAGGGAAGAAGGCCTTATTTCTATATTTAGTTAAGGCCACTTGAATGCTCGCTAGTTAGCAACAATACCTTTCCCTATTTTCTGTGCTAGTTCATCTCATATCCTTGAGTCTATTTATTAATGTTATTTATTATTGTTTATTTATGTTATTTATTAATGTTTCTCCCCCGACTCCCTAAAGTGTGAGCTTCTGAAGAGTTGAGAACTTACAGGCTTCTATTCGTCTCTCCTAAAGCATTGTTGTTTCTTCTTCATAGGTGCTTGATAAAGGTTTGTTAAGGTGAAGTTAGTATAAGGTATCCACAACCCTTTTCCATGACTATGATTTTGTCATTTAAAAGTGTATTATCATATAGTAACACAGGGTGTTACTTATGGCTAGAACAAAGAAAAAAGGCACAAGACCTTTTTCATTGTTTAATGAAATAACAGTCCAAGTAGAAATTTCGCCATGTAGGGTCACTTGAAAGGCTTCAGATTGGTTGTTTGGCTCATGCCATGCTAGGAGCGGTGTGTGTGTGTGTGTGTGTGTGTGTGTGTGTGTGTGTGTGTGTGTGTGTGTGTGTGTTTCTGTGTTAATATAGTTAATGTAATGTAATTCAATCGTGTCCAACTCTTTGCAACCCTGTGGACTGTAGGCCTCCAGGCTCCTCTGTCCATAGGAATATCTCACTGTCCCAGTGAGAATACTGGAATGAGTTGGCATTTCCTCTTTCAGGGGGTCTTCCCGACCCAGGGATTGAACCTGCGTCTCACAGGTCTCCTGCATTGAGGGCAATCGCTTAACACTGAGCCACCCATGTATAACCATAGTTAAAATGAAAGGCCCGTATGTGGGCTTAAGAATTTTTGGAGGTTCACTTTAAACACAAAGCACCTCTTTTGAGATAAGCCTTTTCTGGTGCGTAGTCTTGAGTCCATGTCCCTGCCTCTCATTATGGTCCAGGTACCTAGGACCCTGAATTTACTCCCCAAGTGGCCCCGGGTCCCCAGACCCAAGAGGCATGTGTGTTCCTCTTCTCTGAGTCTGTGCTGCTCAGGGTTGAGTGGCACTGCCAGTGCTATACTCTCAGGACTGAGAGGAATCTATGAGGTGGCAGCTTTGTATACAGGCAAACGGACAAGTGGGCCACGTTATCCACACAGATGTACCTGACGCCTCTCATGGTGAGGGAGGAAGCTGAGGCTTGCTTCACTGAAGGCTGTTGAAGCTCTAACATATCGGGCTTCTCTGGGTCTCTGAGAGGTGGTCCCTAAATCAGGCCAGGGACAAACCCTTTTCTGTTACTCTGGGTGTTTGTGGGTTTCCTATTTTCTCATGAATTGAATGTATTTTCACTGAGTCCTTCAACCTTGAACATTTTGGGCTTCTTTAGGATAAGACCTTTCTTGTGCGTATCTGTCTCACCCAGGAAAGGTTAGGGTGTTTTGATATTTTCCTTGGTTATGGCTCCATCTTCTGAAAGGATGTGATCCAAAGCTCTCCTTTATTTCCACTACCTGGGAGATGACCATTGGGAGAACAAGAAGGGTATGGTGGGTGCCAGAGACAGAAACGATATTCTGTTACCACTTAGGCATATTTTAAGGATGCTAGAGTTAGTGATGAAGAATCATTGTACTCTAAGCCCCCTATTTTCAGATGCTTATAACTCCAAGGAATACGAAGGAGTACACATTTAAAACTCTAACACGGCAGGACTCTTGGAAAATTGTGAAATGTGGTATTATTAAGTCCTCTGTGATATGAATCACATAGTATTATAGCATAGGTTTTGAGGCATGAAATTTACATTTCTTAGAAGTCTAAGCAATGGTTTATGTGTGCTTAGATGAGGAATTGATTTCATCACAAAATCCATGAAGAAAATCAGTTTAAAACTATTCTAAGAGGCACCTAAAACATAGCTCTTTTTCTCTCCCTCTCATGCAATTTGATATTTACTCTCAGTTCAGTTGCTCTGTCGTGTTCGATTCTTTGTGACCCTATGAATTGCAGCACACCAGGCCTCCCTGTCCATCACCAACTCCCGGAGTTCACTCAGATTCACGTCCATCGAGTTGGTAATGCCATCCAGCCATCTCATCCTCTGCCGTCCCCTTCTCGTGCCCCCAATCCCTACCAACATCAAAGTCTTTTCTGATGACTCAACTCTTTGCATGAGGTGGCCAAAGTACTGGAGTTTCAGCTTTAGCATCATTCCTTCCAAAGAAATCCCAGGGCTGATCTCCTTCAGAATGGACTGGTTGGATCTCCTTGCAGTCCAAGGAACTCTCAAAAGTCTTCTCCAAAACCACAGTTCAAAAGCATCAATTCTTCGGCGCTTAGCTTTATTTGCATTTCCCTCAGTATTTTAGTCCCCATCAGTTCCTTATAAATTATAAACTATTTTGTATATACAGAAGATAATAGATCTTATATGTAAGGTATATCATAATAAAGTCGCTCAGTTGTGTCCTACTCTTTGTGACCCCATGGACTGTAGCCTATCAGGCTCCTCTGTCCACGGGATTTTCCAGGCAAGAGCGCTGGGGTGGATTGCCATTTCCTTCTCCAGGGAATCTTCCCTACCCAGGAATCGAACCTGGGTCTCCCGTGTTGCGGGCAGAGGCTTTACCATTTGAGCCACTGGGGACTCACATAAAAACCTGTCTACCCATCACAAAGCTTGAAAATTAGAACATAGCCAATGCTTTTGAATCCTACATGTGCCCTCCCTGATTCACTTTCCCAGAGGTAACAACTATCCTGAACTTTATTAATAATTCGTTTATTTACACATTCACTGCATTCACTGCATTCACATTCCTTCAAATTTCATTACTTCTTGTCCATTTTGGACTGTATGCAAATATAATTATACTAGATGTATTATTTGTGTTTCTCTCCAACCCCCATCACCCTGTGTTTATGAGATTTGTATATACTGATGTGTATAACTTCTAAGTCAGTTTTCATTGCTGTATAATTATCCATCATATGAAAATCCCACAAGGTGTCTATTTCCTGTTTGTGGACATATGGGTTATTTTCATTTTTATCTTTTTGCAAATTATTGTGAAGTGAACTTTCTCATTCATATCCCCTGGTGCCCATCCATGAGAGTTTCTCTAGATTCTCAGTTGAGGGCAATGTTATACACCATGCTCCCTAACCAAGGAACAGTTGATAATGTCTGGAAACATTTTTGGTTGTCATAACTGAGGATGTGCTCCTGTCATCTAGTGGGTAGAGGCCAGAGACAGTGCTATGCATCCTACAATGGACAGGACAGTCCACAATGCAGAGTTGTCTCTTCTAAAATGTCAAGAGTTGAGAAGCCCTGATCTCTGGTACATTCATAGACATGAACGTCCTGGATCATAATGTATGCCCAAGTTCTGTTTCAGGGAAAAGCCAGTTCTGACCCCATGTTGGAACTGTTACTTTGACTTGCCTTTCATTGCTTTTTGTTATTATAGGCATACACAATGGCTGCCTCGGAGAATGCTGCCCCTCTGCCTAACTGTTAAACTAAACTGCTTTTGTTCAAGACCCTATCCACATGTGGATGACTGAAAGGAAGAATTTAAACATCTCCTTCCTGAGGCCTTCCATTCTAAGAGATATTTAGAACATTTATGGGCTTTTCACTTTGTTTCCTAACCTCCTCCCACCTGATCTATAATGGAACCTTGTATCCAGATCCCAATTTGAGGGTTATTTTGAGACATTCATCTGCCATCTGATAGGTCAGATGACTTTCCAGATAAAATCCTATTGCTTACTTCAACACCTTATCTCTAATTCATTGGCCCATCGTGCAGGAGCAGAGCAAGCTTGGGCTCAGGAACAGTTCAACTGTACCTGTTGTTCATTAGTCGTTAAGTCATGTCCAACTCTTTAGTGACCCCCATATACTGTAGCCTGCAAGGCTCCCTGATCATGGAATTTCCCAGGCAAGAATACTGGAGTGGGTTGCCATTTCCTTCTGCAGGGGATCTTCCTGACCCAGAGGTCAAACTTGCATCTCTGGCATTGGCAAGTAGATTCTTTATTGCTGAGCCAGCAGGGAAGCCCCTCAACTTTACTAGGTAATCTCAATTATCTTTCAAAATGGTTGTACTGGTTTATATTCCCAAGAGCAGAACAGGAGAATTCTACTTGCTCCACATTCTTGCCTACTTAGAGCATAATTACTGTCATTTTTAAGTCATAAGTTTTTTGTTTTGTTTTTAATATTTATTTGACTGCATATGGGTCTTCGTTGTGGCATGTGGGATCTTTGTTTCAGTGCACATTGTGGCACGTGGGCTCAGTAGTTGCAGCTCTCTAGTTGTGAGACGTGGGCTTAGCTGCTCAGCAGCACGTGGGATCTTAGTTCCCTGTGCATGTATGAGTAGTCATTAAGTTGTGTCTGACACTTTGAGCCCATTGGACTGTAGTCCTCCAGGCTCCTAAATCCCCCAATATTGGGATTCTCCAGGCAATAATACTGCAGTGGGTTGCCATGCCCTCCTCCAGGAGATCTTCCTGACCCAGGACTCGAAGCTGCATCTTCTGTGTCTCCTGCATTGGAATAAGATTCTTTTACCCACTCACTAGCTGTCGTGAAAGTCCCTTAGTTCCCTGACCAATGACCAAACCTGCTTTTCCTGCATTGCCAGAAAGGTTCTTAACCATCGACCACCAGGAAAGTCCCAACAATATATATTATAGGAGGGCATTTTTGAGGGCCTCCCTGGTCATTTAACTGGTAAAGAATCTGCTTGCACTGCAGGAGACCTGGGTTCAAATCTGCATCATGCAGATCCTCTGGAGAAGGGAATGGCTACCTACTCCATTGCTTGTGGGGCTTCCCTGGTGGCTCAGATGGTAAAGAATCTGCCTGCAATGTGGGAGACCTGGGTTTGATCCCTGGGTCAGGAAGAACCACTGGAGAAGGGAATGGCAACCTCACTCCAGTATTCTTGCCTGGAGAATTTACAAAATTAAAGAACAAGCATGCATAAATAGATGATAAGAGTATACAAAACAACTGGGGGTATGAGAAAAGAATGAGAGACCCTTGGGGTGGTCATTTTTCTTTAACTCAGGTAGTTACAATTTATAGAACTATTTTCCTGCATAATACCACATAACTGGCATAATCAGGAGGGTGGGAAGTGAGGAAGCCATGGGACTACTCTCTTTCTGCTGAGACCATCACAGAGTTTGGCTGTGAGACCACACTGACTCCTTCCCCATCTATACAGTCAAGGCAGATGTCTCATGCCTTGCCTTTTGATACCCACCAAGCTAGGAACTGTACCCTGGGACCTCTATTATCACTGATGCAAAAGAAGTAAAAATTTATGAGCCCACGCTCACTAACAGAAAACAGAAACCACAGAAGAAGCACGGACGACACCTCGCTTCTCCTTCCAGGTCTCATGGGTGTTTCTTATCTGCTTGGAAGAAGCTTCTATTCGTGGAATCCAGGCCATCGAATCAGGTGAGCTAATGTATGACATTTGCCACAGGATGTAAAAGTGAAGGTGGAGATGCCAGGTAGGAGGCTGTTGTAGTAGTCCACCTGAGAGATCATTGTGTCTTGGATCAGAGTGACAAAAGCAAAGGTGTTAGGAAGTGGTTGGATTTCCATTTTACTCAGAAAACCGGACTCCCCTGTACATTATGGCAGGGTTGAGGGAAAGATATAAAAGTGTGAGCATTAATACTTCCTTTCAGTTCTTTCCTAGACATCATTTTCTTGGCAAACTCTCAAGCCTGGTTTAGGAACCCCTCTGATGTATATCCCCATATCATGTTTTTGGAATTCCTTGTTTCATCATGTGTATATCTACTACACAGTCATTTCCCCAGGGGTCGAGGTATGTGTGGCTGTGCACGGCACAGTGGCTGGCATGGTGTTCTCACAAGAAATACTGTTATAATGATGAATGAAGGAATACTGGATCACCTTGAGTTCATCAGCTCATTGATGGTGAATTTCTCTGTATTAAGGGCCCCATGACTCCTTGCTTATTTCCAGTGTCGCCAGATGGGGCTACATCTTCCAGTGCACATTGTGAACACATTTTAGTAGTCAAAAACTGAGATCCAAACCCAAGTAAGGGGCATGCAACTGAGGCTTATTCCTGCCAACTCATGTTATGTTCAACTAAATTTCCCTTTTGCTCTCCATGAGAGTGATTGCCCCTAAGCCCACTTATCCCTCATTATAGTAAATCAGAACCACAGAGACAATTCTTTTTCTTTGTCCTGTGCTCCATTGTGAAGAAGACCATGTCTACATGAATGTCTAGACAAAGCTGCTGACAGAAAGGTACAACTGCTGAAGCTGCTGCTATGGGAAATACTTGAGAGTCTCATTGAAAAGGAAAGCAGAAACATTAACTTGATATGGACTAAGAGCTTTGAATAACGTTATATATGAAACCATTTACATTCTGTGTGGTACATTTACACAATGGAGTATTACTCAGCCCTTAAAAAGAATAAATTTGACTCCATTCTAATGAGATGGATGAAACTGGAGCCGATTATACAGAGTGAAGTAAGCCAGAAAGAAAAACACCAATACAGTATACTGACACATATATATGGAATTTAGAAAGATAGTAATGATGACCCTGTATGTGAGACAACAAAAGAGACACAGAGGTATAGAATGGACTTTTGGACTCTGAGGGAGAGGGAAAGGGTGGGATGATTTGGGAGAATGGCATTGAAATAGGTATACTATCATATAAGAAACGAAGTGCCAGTCTATGTTTAATACAGGATACAGGATGCTTGGGGCTGGTGCACGGGATGATCCAGGGAGATGATATGGGGTGGGAGGTGGAAGGGGTCTTCGACATTGGGAGATCGTGTACACCTGTGGCTGATTCATGTCAATGTATGGCAAAACAAATACAGTATTGTAACATAGAATAAAGTATTAAAAATAAATAAATAAATAAAGTGTTAACAATTCAAGATCTAAAAATAAATAAATAAATAAATTCTGTGATGACAATAAAACAGTAAGTCTGGTCATTCAAAATTATAAAGTAAGGCAATAAGCTGGGTCCATGTAACTTAAGGGTTCACCACCCCTACTGGGTAAGCCAGAAACTACACTTCAGGTCTCCCACAGAAAAGCCATCATGAATAATCAGTTGCTTTGTACATTGCCACTTCTAAATTAACAAGATAGCAGCACATTTAAAATGAAATTATTGTGATTCAGTGAGCGTACTAGTTTGTATATATATTAGGCCCCTACATATTAATGAATTCCATTCTGAGAGTGCTTCCAAGTCCAATTTATATATTAAGTTCAACACAGTTAACCTAGATACACAATTAACACAATCGGCTATATAGTACTGTATTATAATAGATTTATAATACTTTACACATGACTAATACATAAACAAACAGAGGAAATAATGAAACCATTTTTAGTCTTAGAGTACAGTACCTTGAAAAATATACTAGTACAGTATAACAGGGGCTGGCATCGAACGAGCAGGCAAGAAGAGTTACTGACTGGAGGAGAGACAGGAAGTGGGGAGATGGTATGGCTGGAAGATTGTCAGCCATAGGAGATGGAGGGAAAGCTGCAATTTTTGCATCTTTGAAAGCTCACAACTTGAAGATTCGCACATGGGAACTTCCTGTATTGCTTGGGATTCTAAAGCCTTCCTGGAGCCTGTGTCAGAAAGAGCCTCTTCTGATCTCCTGGATTCCAGGAGCTTCTGATTTAGGCAGACACATTTGGAACATATCCTAGGCTCTAACTCGCCCTGGACTGCATTTTCCAACCCTTATGTACACCGGACCCTCCCTCCAGTCACAGTTAGAAAACTCATCTCAGGAACTAAGGATAAGACAGCTGGCTCCTGTGCCCTATGTTTTTTCTTCTATGTGGCTTCAGTGATCCATATTTTTCCTTCTCATATGTCCTATCAACTGGCCAGAAGAAAAAGCCCACTTAACTCCAGAGTATCTTCCATTTTTGAGCATTGATTGTATATTTGGCAATAATAATTTTGGTGCTTTCCATGAATTAAGTCATTGTATCGTACAAGGAAGTCATTACTATCTTACTCTAGAGATGAGGAAACTGAGACAAAGCAGAGCTATATGAGTCCATAGTGACGCTTTCTCCAGCCTTAAAAGCTCCTGGAAAAGGTTATACACTTGAATACTTCTGCACTCTGTTCCAAATGCCCCTTGCCTTACTTCAATTATGTCAGTATTGCCAAACACAGCCTTGGTGACTGTTTGACTGCTAAAGCATGTTGATCCATTTTGTTCCAACTCAACTCAGTATACTTCCTGTGGAAGAAATAAAGACTAGGGGAATCAGTTCACTGTAATGAGCTGTGTTCTTATCAACAACATCAGGAACATGGATGCTGACAGAAGAGCTCAATTTGGTGATCTGATCTTGTTTTATGGAAACTGATGCTGCCCAGTAAATACTGGTTTCCATGTTAGCCCAGGCTATAAAGTCAAGGTATTAAATGAATGTGATATGTCCAAATCCTGAAGAGTGAACTAGTGAATAGCTCATTTCTTTCAAACCCCATATTACCTCAAAACAAACCAGTTGCTCAAGTTAGTCAGGCTTGCAAGCTAAGAAAAAAATAAATAGTTCAAATAACATTCTCTCTTGAGTTTGACATTTCTAAAAAGGAGAAAGGTCCACCACGGAAGCAAATGTGGCTTCTTGCTGGTTAAGAACAGCTAGGCAACATACCTTGGAATTGGTGAACTGTCACCTGATTTTCTCCCACTTCTACAATGCCAATGACCTAAAATGACTTCTCTAATTTGTCTTCTAGGATGTAAGGTGTTAAAATTGCTTTTTAGTATACCTTACACAAACCATGATTATATTTATTTGTTAAAGAAGTGTAGGGATTCAGAGAATAAATCATTGTGGACAAAAAGAGTTTATTTTTATTTTTTTATAAAAATACTTTCACATATTTATCTATTTTTGGCTGGGCTGGGTCATTGTTGTGGCGTGTACTTTTTCTTCAGGTGCAGCAAGTGGGGGCTACCCTGCAGTTGTGGGGTGTGGGCTCCTCATTGCAGTGTCTTCTCCTGTTGCAGAGCATGGGCTCTAGGGCGCTTGGGCTGCATTAGTTGCATCATGTGGGCTCGACAGTTGCCACTCCCGGGCTCTGGAGCACAGGCTCAGGAGTTGGGGCACATGGGTTAGTTGCCTCAAGGCATGTGGGATCTTCCCAGATCAGGCATCAAACCTGTGTCTCCTGCACTGGCAGGTGGATCCTTTACCACTGAGCCACGAGGGAAGCCCCAAGAATTTTTTTTATGAGAATAAATATGAGGATTATGCAGTTACTGATGCAAAAGAGTGAACTTACACACTTTAAAGTGAAATAAGACACACAGACAGATTTTAATAAAAAGTACCATGTAACCAGGGCATAAACAGAACCACACAGCACATGCAGTTACAGCCCTCATAGTTTGCTTTGGGGAGAGGATCATAAGGTATTGGCTTTTTCCAAAGGATGGGATTTTGGCAAAGGAAAAAAAAACTAAGTATCTGCAGGACAGCCTTGCTCAGTGAAAGGCCAGTAGCTTCATTAGGTTGGAACTGAGTGTCCACAACAGGAAGGGCAGAGAGGAGCAAGCCAGATGGGTAGGTTGTAGAAACATAGGAAATTTTGAGCAAAACACATGAAATTCTCCCTTAGCCCAGTCAAGCTGACATGTGAAATTAACCATCATAATTCCTGTGGAGAATACTCACCCTGTGCATCGCCCATGAGATGACATACTTACAGGATGATGACCTTCCACGCATAACAAAAACAATTTGAACAGCTCCTAGGTGTCAGGTTGCTCTAACAAACAGATTTGTTAACAAATGTATTTTCTTAATTAAGAATGAAATGGATAACATGTTTATAAAATAGTCGTTCATGATAAGTTTGAGAAAAAGTATTCTAAAGGCCAGTGTCTAGAGGCCCATCCCTTTGTCTCAATTTATTCTGCTTCTGCCCAAAGTCAAGACTGATTATCTCTAACTTGGATCATTAACAGCCTCATTCTCTCTGATTTTCTGCACTTTCACTATGATGTGTCCAAGAATGATTTTTTGTTTTTTATCCTGCCTAGAACTCATGAGCTTTTAGAATCTGTGCATTTCACTTGCTCTGAAAAATCCTTGGCCATCATTTTCTTCCCCATTTCTCTCTCCTGTCTTTCTGGGATTTGAATTAAACATATAGTTTGTATCTTGTATTCTGCTTTTTTCATATTAACTTATTTCTCGAGGCCAAATTAATTCTGGATGATTTCTTCTAATCTATCTTCCAATTCAATAATTGTCTTAGGTTTATTTTTCTTGATTTCATTTATCACCATCTAATGGTTAAGCCAGTTTTTATTTATTTATTTATTTTTTTGCTGAGCATCATGGCTTGTGTGATCTTCCTTTCTCGACCAGGGATTAAAACCAAGCCACTGCAAAGCACAGTGAAAGCTTGAGTCCTAATGGCTGGAGACCAAGAGAATCCACTCTCTGCTGCTTTTTATGATTTTCTGTTCTCTGAAGATATTTTAAAGCCTACTTTTTAATTTTGTGTAACACAGGCCGTAGTGATTATGGTCTACTCTTCATTCTGGCTGTCACTTACAGTATATTCTTTCCTTATGTGCCTACATAAGGAACAGGGCTTGAAGTTCCTGGATCACTGCAGTGAGGTATGTCTAGGCTGCAATTTCTTCCAGCTCTTGTTACTTCTGGTGCACTATTACCTGAGAGGGGTAGTCACTTATTTTCAGCTTGAACTGGTGGCAGAGCTCATCAGACCTACTCATTGGAGCTGTGGGATTTGACTTTCATTTTCTTTTCCCATGAGGCCGCCAAAACCACAGATCAGTTTCATAATTCTTTCTTCTAGATTCAGCTAATGCCCTCAGGAAAAATTGGCTCTGAGTGCTGGGCTTTCCTATTTGGGTTCTTGTCCTTCTTCAAGATTTTAGTCTCATAGTTTCTTAGTGCTTAACAAGGGTACTTTCTTTATACATTTCATCCAGTAATTTTTAGTTGTCCTCACTGGGATGGTTAGTCCAAATTACTAAACCTGCCATTACTATAAGCAGAGGTGTTCACCACCCTATCTTTTCTCCTTGTCACTAATCTCTCTTTCTTCCAGTTTCTCCTCTAGAAAGTAACTGAAAGTTTCTTCCTGATGGTGTTATTTTCCTGCACAAATCCTCCAAAAGCTTGCTGCGAGATGTAAATTAGAAACCAAATTCCTTAGTTTAGACAATCAGATCTAAAATGCTCTTTTGAGAAAGTACTGTATAGTGCAGGGAACTCTACTCAGTACACTGTGGTGACCTAAATGGAAATGAATTCTAAAATAGAAGGGATAACTGATTCACTTTGTTATACAGCAGAAGCGGATATAACATTGTAAAGCAACTATACTCCAATAAAAATTAACTTAAAAATAAAAGAAGAGATGTGGATGGCAAGTGGAGAGTGTGGAGTAGAATATGGAGAGAAAACATGAGGAGAAGTTCTCTGCCCATTAATGAGAAGTCTGAAATTTTTAAAGTTAGAAAATGATGTGATTTCATTTGGGTTTAGACATGACACTTTATTGGCAGTATAGAAATTGTGTAAGTGTCATAAATAGAATGTCCGCATTTCCCCAAATCTATATGTTGAAGTCTTAATTGCAAAGGTAACAGTGTTAGAAGGTGGAGTGCACGGGAGGTGCCTAGGTCATAAGGCTGGAGTCCTCATGAATGTGATTAGCGCCTTACTTAAGAGGGTCCAGAGAGATACTCTGCCCTTTCTGCCAAGTGAGGACATAGTGAAAAGTTGACATTTAACATCCAGGGAGTGGACTTCAGGGGACACCGAATCTGCTGGTGCCTTGATCTTGAATAAATCTGCTTCTAGGACTGTGAAAAATAAATGTTTGCTGTTTATAAAATAAAACATTCTTTCTTATTTTCATTTACTCATTGAGTAAGTATTTTCTGTGCACTGAATGTGTGGCCCTCACTAGGCCAGATGCTACCTATTCTTTTGCTTCTTACTTCATTTACCTCTTGTCTTACCTCTCAATTCACCTTATACTTTAGCAAAACTGAACTACTCATTGTCATATGACAGAGCTGGGTCAGATAACAGATGGGCTACCTCCTAGGTCAGTGATATTTCCTCTAACTCATAATACAATATTCATGTTTAAGTCCATTCAATCTTGATATCTATGTATATTCTAATAAATGACCAAGACAAAACCTGAAAAAGTACAAAGTGACTTTCTCATATTCCATACTGCCTTTTGGAATCTTTCTCATATGTTTCTGGGATGTAACTCTGGAAATAAGTTCATGTTTGCCATCAAGCTTTTGGTAATTTCCATAGTCAGAAGGGGGCCTCCTTGGTGGCCCAGTGGTAAAGAACCCACCTGCCAATGGAGGAGACTCGGTTTCGATCCCTGGGCTGGAAAGATCCCCTGAGGAAGGAAATGGCAACCCACTCCAGTATTTTGCCTGGGAAACCTTAGGGACAGAGAAGCCCGTAGGGATACAGTGGGGTCCCAAGAGTCAGACACGACTTAGTAAGTAAACTAAAACAGTAAAACTGTGAGGTTTTTCTGTCTACATTTTGGGACCAGGATGCTGGAGCATTAGAGTGACCTGCTCTCCAGGGGCTAACTGCCTTGAAAATCTGATACACTGACCTTTGTCTTCTTTTCCCCTTCTATGATGCCAGCCAAGAAGCCTCACGTGAACTTTGCAGCCCTTCGCTATGGGAGGGGGCACTCCGGGTGCCCAATTTCTGTCCTGATGACCCTCCAGAGCCCTATCATAAAACACATTGACTGAACCTCTTGTACCCTTTCCAGAAGAGAGGCACTTGGGTTCCCTGGAAGCCCAAGCATCTCAGAACTTTCCCCAGTCAACAATCTTGTGATCCCGCAAAGTTGTCTAGATCTTTCAGAATTCAACATGGACAGTCAATTTACTCCTTTCACAATGAAAGGCAAACTCTTGGGCATATGCTCTTTGAAGAGAAAAGCAGATTTTGCATTTTTGTAGAGGGAAGATGCAGGGCGGAGTGCCCACCGGTGCGAACACGCAGCCCCGTTCTCCAACTGCCAGGGTGATGGAGCTGACTCAGGAATGACCACAGTGGCCAGAATGAGCAGAGAGCTAGGTGGTGCCCAAGCCATAATAGCAGGCAGAACCGCGTGTCTTTTTGAATGGCTCCTGGCATCTGCGGGATTTGCTAACCTCGCGATGCCATTGGGGTGGGCGGAGCCAGGGGCGTGCCAGGCTTCCGGAAGGCTCCCTGGCGGCCAAAAGTGCTTCAGAGGCTGTGGACTCCAAAGCAGAGGGATCAGTCCTTGGCGTGCTTCATGGGGAGGAGTTGCTGGGCTGCTGATCTTGCTGCTCTCAGGCTCAGGGTCGCTGATCCATCCCCACCTTCCCTAAGGTAAGATGGGCTCACCCTAAAGGCTGGCTCTTAGAGGAAAAACAAGCTCCACTCCCCGCACCCACCCGGCCCTCCACTCCCGCCACCTCACAGATTAGGGGTCACCCTGTCCTCTGTCTTCTTCCTGGTCCACAGCTGTCTGCAGTGCTCTCCAACTGGGAACCATGGCGTCCAGAGGTGCTGCGAGTCTCTGTACTCCTGCTGCTCAACAGGATCCTGCTCTCGAGGGGCGACAATTGCAATGCCACCTGGAAACTCCATTTGACGTCCACCTCAGGCTCCTCTGAGTTCCTGACGTCATGCTGGACTTGTTTAACTGGTAAGCGGAGGTCACCAGGCTGCCAGGACCTGGGAGTGCGGTGGATGAATGCACACACTTTTAGGAGGAGACGGCTGGGGGAGACGTGGGCCTGGGCTTTTAAACCCTTGCCCATGCTCCTGCCTACAGCCAGTTCCTAGAGGAATTGGTGATGAAGACGCTGGCGTGCCATTTAGACGGAGCCCCCTTGTTCTGGTGCCTATGTTACTGTGGTAGCTAACAGCGCCCCCCGTCTCCAGGGGTTGGGGAACTGCCATCCCAGGGTCCGCCCATCCATGTCCAGGGACTGAGTTCTCCTCAGTCATGTATACTGGCCTCTGTGTTTATGGGGGGTATGTGTGTTTGTGTTGGTGCATGTAAGCAGGGAGGGGCCAGTTGTGGGATGATGGCTAAAAATAATATTTTGCACTGAGTTGACATGTGGTATATTTGAGAGAGCCTTGAATGGCCTACTCTCAAGTTTCTCTCCCTACTCTGCTCCACCAGATAGGGTCCTGTAGCAGCAAACCTCCGTATTGAATGCAGCAGCTGCATCCCGCTTAATATCACTGTATAGTGTTTCCTTGTCAGCCAGCAGAATTATTCAAAGAAACCAACCACATCCTTGCTCAGGAACCAGGGGCTACCTCACCCTCAAAATACTGCAAATCCCTCTTCCCACAGACCCTTCTGCTTCATTCTGTTCCAGAATGCAACTCCCATATGTCCTGCGTGGGCCTGCAGTGTCCACCTTTCCTGGGCTGCCCAAGAAGTGGGTCAGTGCGTCTCTAAACTAGCCCCGCAGCCACCCAGAAGGTCTGGAGCACTCATGATTAGATGAGATAAAATCCAAAGCTGCTAGGAATCTGAAATATTTTGAGGGGATATGTACAGAGAGAAAAAAAGACAGAAAAAAAAAAAAAATCCATGCAACTGAAGTGGCAGCACATAGCAGAAGATGGTTTCGGTCTGTACCCTCTGGCTCGGGGGCCCAGCAATCTTCTGCTTTGCCACTCTGTTACCTTTGTCCCTGATGCAGTAAAAGTCCTGATCATCCTAGATACAGGGAAAATTGACCATAGCACTTTTGTGACACAGTGAGGAAATGAATTCAAACGCAATTCAAGCCAGAGACTTTAAGTCATAGAGGAGGCCCCAAGCCCTAATGAAACTGATTTCAGGCTCTCTGAAGGGAAAATGCATAAATGTGAGCAGAGTGGAGAGGACACCTCCCCCATCACACACAGAAAGTATATCCAGTGACAAACAAGCAAAGAGGATCCGAGAGAACCAAATCAGAAACCTTGCATACAGAGGTAGGAATGAATTTAAATTGATGCAAAGACCCACAGTTTAATCTGGTTGGAAATCCAGAATTTGCTAAAAGAATTTATACCCCGGTAAGACCTTTGTCCTTGGCAGACAACTGTCTTCTCACTGTGTCCTCACATGGCCTTTTCTTTGTTTAGTGTGGGAGGAGAGAGAGAGCTCTGTGGGATCTCTTCCTCTTCTTATAAGGATACCCCCTATTGGATCAGAGCTCCATGCTTGTGACATCCATGTCACCAAACACAGTCAAAGAGGGGTTAATGCTTCAGCATATACATTATGAGAGACTAGGATTCAGTCCATAACATCTTGATATTTATTTTGTGTGTCTGTGAGGAGGCCAGTGATTACCTCAACTGGGACAACTTTTAGGCACTGGCCCAAGAGTTTGTAAAAATGTACAGATGGGCCCACTTGCTAGCCAGGGCATCCAGTACTAAAATGAGGATGGGCCAGTTGTGCTGACACATTGGTCCTGTCCTTTTTCTTGGGTATTGTCTCTATCAGTATTATTGCTTTCCATCCCTCCAGGGGATGATGGTGACAATACCATATGTAGTGTGCAAACATTCAGTATTTTCCACACAATTGATTCCAAGGGGCTCCCCAGGTAGCCAAGAGGTCTGGAAGAGGGATGGCTTCTTCTGCCACTATCTCTCATCTGCCCTCTTGTAAGATAGATATGCCAGAAACTGCCTTGTATCAGGGAGGCCTCAATAACCATGCTGAGGTTTTGGGGTGCTGGTTCCTTGATCCAAGGCATGCTGGGCAACTGAGTACAGGGTGTCAGTGGCTCATGGACTCTGAGAACCTGTTTTGAGGATTGCTCATTATGTGGCTGATACTTGCCACTCTAATGGTTTGTAGTACAAAGCCAAGAAGGGCAGTTTCTTGCATCAGTAGCCTGTGGGCAACTTATAGCAATCATGGGCAGTCCAGAGGTGCCAGGGGGCATGAACAAAGGTTACTAAAGCCTCATCGATGAAGAGGCTTCATTGGAAACACTACTGGGAGTGTCCATTGTTTTAGCCTTGGACAGATTCTAGAGTCTCTTGTTGGAAGAAGCTTTTATCATGTTGTTAATGTAAATTCTTTTAGTAAATTCTGGTTTTCTAATTGGATTAAATTGTAACTTTAGACAGAAGCAGCCATACAAAAGTTTATATATTGATTGACAAGGAGCTTAGGAACCTAACCCTATATATCCCCCCGGGAGTGAAAGGTTGTTGTTGAATTATGATGCTGGAATTCTTGGCCCCGGAGGAGAAGAATTCAATCTGGGGCCAGAGAGGAGGCTTGATGGCTCAGAGCTTTTGTGTAACAAAATTTTATTAAAGTATAAAGGAGATAGAGAACGCTTCTGACATAGGCATCAGAAGGGGACAGAAAGAGTACCCCCTGCTAGTCTTTAGCTGGATGTTATATAGTCATCAGCAGTCTGTTAATGAAAGAAAGGAATGTCTCAAAACTTGGAATGGCACCAGGCCCCTCACCCATAAGATGTATTTTGGGATAACCTTGGCTCCAAATGGTTTATCTTGGGCCATAAAATGATTAACTTGAATATTGAAGAAGGGCAGATCACCATACAAATAGTTTCATTTACATAGATTAGAGGAACAATATCGGAGTATAACATATTGGTTTATCAAGTAGGTTCTGAGCCCAAAAGGCGGAACTGACTTGAAGACAGAGTTTGGGGTAAATGCATAGTACATTAGCATAGCTTAAGATAAACATTTCCATAAGAAAGAGGCAATGGTTAACTTCAGGTGAAACCAGGTATCATTATGACAACACAGAACTGTAAGATAAACCTCCTTTTAAATTTGTATAGAGAAGGAAAAAGTATCCCTAGTTTGTTTCCTCCTGCTGCTTAAGAGAGATAAAATGTCTGACACTTGCAGGCTATTACCTCTGTTTGGAGACCCCTGGCCTTCCTGCCTGTTACCCTCTCAGGAGCAATGGTTTAGTGGTCACTAATTCATTACTTGTAGTGACTTTATAGGATATAAAGTGAACACACACTCACACGTTGCAAGGACTGATGTTCCTTGATCAGCATGTGAAAATATGCTAGGATCACTGTTATGCTCAGAGCCTGTTCCTATTCTCATGCCCTTGGGAAGGAAACCTACCTGCTAAAAGTCTCAGGTATCTTGGTTGACACGTCATAAAACTTTGGAAAGGCCAGATACCTGTAGTGCTCAGGCTGGGTACTTGAATGTACTCATCCAAGACACCTCCAGGCTGGAAGCACATGATTAATGAGAGAAATGACAGTTCTCAGAATGAATGTCTTTGAGAAGACAGCCTTAAGACCTAAGAATCTGAAATGAATTTTTTGGGTAGAGCCAGAAGGTTCTCTCTTTGTGTCAAACCACATTCCCATTTCCCAAAACAGGTATACAAGAGAAAGGTTAACATGGTTGTGACATTTCAAAATGTCATTCCTAGCTCAGATAATGTGACTCTGTGCAGGAGAATGTAGACTTGTTAGCTCAGCTCAGGAGGACACTGAGGGTGGAAGATTACTTTTCCTGGCACAATCAGCTGCCCCTGGATGGATCCCCACCAACGTGGAGAGCTGTGTCCATGCTGACTCCAAGATGGGGCTCTTTAGGGGGTTGAAGTAATTCTTTTTTCTGTAGGCTGCCCTCTGCCTGCTTCCTCTCCTCTCCACTTGCCAAAATGCCCTGCACTCTATCCCAGCCTCTCATCCAGTCTGGTGACATTGACCCAGTCTTTGTGCCCCATGCTCTGGATGAAAGCTGGAGAGGAGAAGAGGGAGCGGCTGCCTCAGTGCGTGCTTCTGGCTCACTCACCGTATGAAGAGAAGGGAGCAGGGAAAGAATGTGCATACATATGACTGTACACCTCTGTATGTGTGCCGCAGAAGCCATGGCCCTCAAAAGGTGACAGCTGGGGTATTCTCTGCTGTTGGTTCTCTGGGAAACTATGTGATATTTAGTGATAACCAGTGCTCTGTTTCAGCAAAAGCCTTGCAAATGAAGCTGGTTTAGATTTTTGACAGGGTGCTGACAGGATATCATATCCGTCTTAGTCCACATAAAAGAGGAAACCTACTTCTAGGCACTTGAGGGTTTTTTTTTTTTTGAAGTATAGTTGATTTACAATGTTGTGTTAATTTCAGGTGCACAACAGAGTGACTCAGTTTTACATATATAGACATTCTTTTTATATTATTTTTCATTGTGGTTTACTGTAGGATATTGAATATAATTCCCTGTGCTATACAGTAGGGCCTTGTTGTTTATCCATTCTATGTATAACAATTTCCATCTGCTAGACCCAAGCTCCCAATCCATTCCATCCCTACAACCTCCCCCACCCCAGGCTAGGCAACCACAAGTCTGTTCTCTATGTCTGCTAGTCTGTTTCTGTTTCATAGATAAGTTCATTTGTAGACAGTTGAGGGTATTTTTAATGACTTTTTAATTGTAATTTTAAAAGAATACATTTGAATTGTAAGACCTCGCGGCCTTCTCTCGGGATCCGTCGCCCCAAAGACCACAGTGACTCGAATTCGATGCAATCAGCAAGAGGATTTATTAGGCCGGGCGCGCCGGGGTTCGATCTCCTTAGGAGCAGTGAACCTCGAACGCCAGTCGTGAGGAACTTTTATACAAAAAAATCACAGGTAGGTGGGGATGAGGTCAGGGTATGGGATACAATGAAGTAGGGGCCATAGGTGAGGTGGATACATTTGATTGGTGGGAAAAGTTTGCAGGTAATTAAGTTGAAACTGTTGGCTGATCACCCTGCGGCATTTGGTCAGTTTTTACCCAGAAAAGTCCGACAGAGAGATACATTCTTGGGAGGCGGTTTCCTTGACCAGGTCATAAGTTATCTGTTAAGAATCGGTCAGGAGGCTCTGAGTCACCAGATAAGGAGTAAGCTATCTTCCTTGAGGCACAGCCTGCCTTCCGGGCTTAAATTTTAACCTAAGTCCTTCAGAATCAGTTCTAATGAGGTGGATGAAACTGGAGCCGATTATACAGAGTGAAGTGGGCCAGGAAGAAAAACACCAATACAGTATACTAACGCATATGTATGGAATTTAGAAAGATGATAACGATAACCCTGTATGCGAGACAGCAAAAGAGACACAGATGTATAGAACAGTCTTTTGGACTCTGTGGGAGAGGGAGAGGGTAGGATGATTTGGGGGAATGTCATGGAAACATGTATAATATCATATACGAAACGAATCGCCAGTCCAGGTTCCATACAGGATCCTTGGGGCTGTTACACTGGGATGACCCGGAGAGATGGTACAGGGAGCTAGGTGGGAACAGGGTTCAGGATGGGGAACCCGTGTACGCCCGTGGCGGATCCATATTGATGTGTGGCAGAATCAATACAATATTGTAAAGTGATTAGCCTCCAATTTAAATAAATAAATTTAATAATATATGTGTTTAACTTATTAGCTTATGTTGGGTGTTAGTTGTAGCACATGGGATCTTCATTGCTTACATGCAGCATCTCTTAAGTTGGGGCATGTGGGATATTTATTTTTATTTTGCGGGTTGTTTAGTTGCGGCCTATGGGATCTTTAAGCTTTGGTATGTGGGATTTTGTTGTGGTGTGCAGGATCTTTAGTTGTGGCATGGGGGATCTTTTAGTTGTAGTGTGTGGGATCTTAGTAGTTGCATGTACATCTTTAGTTACAGCATATGTGATCTTTTAGTTGTTGCATGTAGGATCTTCTAGTTGCAGAATGAGGAATATTTTTAGTTGCAGCTTTGAGATCTTTTACTTGTGTTATGGGGATATTTGTTGTGATATGTGGGATCTTTGTTGTGTCACGTAGGAATTTTGAGTTGTGACATGTGGGATCTTTAGTTGCAGTAAGCAAGATGTTTAGTTGTGGCATGGGGGCATCTTTAGTTGCTACATATAGAATCTTTCAGTTTGGTCTGCAGGATCTTTATTGCAACATGCAGGATTTTGTAATTGTGGTATTGGGATATTTGTTGTGATATGTAGGATCTTAGCTGCACCATGCAGAATCTATTAGTTGTGGTATGTGGGATATTTTAGTCACAGCATGTGGCATCTGTCAGTTGGGAAATGCAAGATCCTTCTAGTTGCAGCATGCATGATCTTCATTGCAGCATATAGGATTTTGCTGTAGCACATGAGATCTTTATCAGTGGTATGTGGGATCTTTGTTGCAGCACACAGGATCTTTTTAATAGTGGCAGGCAGAATCTTCATGGTAGCTTGTGGAATATTTATAGTTGCGGTATATGAGATCTTTGTTGCATCATGGGGGATCTTTAGTTGTGGCATATGGGATCTTTTAATTTTGGTATATGGGATCTTTGTTGTGGCATGTGGGATCTTTTAGTTGTGGTATTGGGATATTTGTTGCAGTAGATGGGATCTTAGTTGCAGCATGTGAAATATTCTAGTTCTGGCATGTGGGATCATTTGATTGGAACATGCAAGATATTTTTAGCTGGAGAATGTGATATCTTTGTTGCAACATGTCAGATTTTGTTGCAGTATGTGGGATCTTTAGTTGCAGCATGTGGGATCTTTGCTGCAGCATGCAGGGTCTTTTAGTTGTGACTTGCTGGATCTTTTTAGTTGTGGCATGTAAGATCTTTGTTGTGGCATGCGAGCTAGCTTTTTACTTGTGACATGTGGGACATTTTAGTTGAGAGATGCAAGGTTTTTAGTTGCCACATGTGAGATCTTGGTACGTGGGATCTTTTAAATTGTGCTATGCAGAATCTTTGTTGCAGCATGCAGGATCTTTTTATTTGTAGCATGTGGGATATTTTAGTTGTGGCATGTAGGCTGTTTGGTGGCAGCATGTGGGATCTTTAGTTGTGGCAGGTAGGATCTTTTAGTGGTGGTATGTGGGATCTTTGTAGTGGCATGTGAATCTTTAGTTGGGGCATGTGGTATCTTTTTAGTTACACCAAGCAGGAATTTAATTGTGGCATGGGGGATCTTAAGTGACAGCATACAGGATCTTTTAGTTTTGATATATGGGATCTTTGTCACAGCATGTGGGATCTTCTAGTTGTGGCTTGCAGCATCTTTTAGTCAGAGCATGTGAGATATTTGTAGTTCCAGAATGCAGGATCTTTGTTGCAGCATGTGGAATATTGTTGCAGCAGTGGGATCTTAAGCTGTAGCATGTGGGATCTTCATTGCGGCATTCAGGGTCTTTTTATCTTTTATTTTTATTTTTATTGTGACAGGCAGGATCTTCGCTGTGCCATGTGGGGTCATTTTAGTTTTAATATGTGGGATCTTTGTTGCTGCATGTGGGAACTTTTAGTTGGAGCGTGTGAGGTATTTTTAATCGCAGAATGTAGTATCTTCATTGCAGCTTCTCAGATTTTATTGCAGCATATGGGATCTTTATCTGTAGCATGTTACCGGGGTCCAGCCCCGGTGGATTCAGGGTAATTCGAAGGTGGGGACGGAGTAGGCGGCCTAGGAAAAACTTATTTAATTACAGATAGAGAGGGATTAGGAATTTAGCAGAGGAAAAGAGGCCAAATAACTTGGTTAACACAGGGTACCAATCACCACCTACGAAGGCCACAGGCGTCTTCCCGTTCTCCCGAAGGAGAGGAGGCACTGAAGCCGCCCCCCCTCCCCCACGGTCCAATCTCAGAAGCCCAGGCAAAGTTAGTAGGCTTGGTGGGTCCTATGCACCAGATGGGAATTCGGCCAGAAAATAGTAAGAGAGAGAGAAAGGGGCTGAATAACTTGGCTTACGTGGGGTACCAATAAAATTCCAGACAAGGAATTTGCACCATCTGAATGGCGGGCACCCATGCTCCAGATGGGAATTCAGCCAGAAAATTGGAGAGCAGAGAAGAACGACATGAGGGAATCAGTCTTTCCGGAACTGATCCGATTTCTTTATTTTTCGGGTTTGTTTATATACCTTTTGTTACACATAGGGATGAATACAGAGTCACGCGGGGGTCAGCAGACCTGACCCTTGTCACAATCAGGTGTTTCATATAAAATTATACAAAGGTCTTATGAGTTTTTACATCATCTTCTGACCATGAGGTCTGCTGACATTTTATGGCCCTTTCTGATACTGGTCAGTTAACCAGAAAGCTTACTTTTCCAGGAGTGATTTTTTCAGGCACCACCCTCCAAATAAAGTTGCATTCCTATAGGGTGAGGGTGCAGTGAGTTACAATCAAGAAAGGAATTTACTTAACCTAAGGTTTAACGTGATTAGTCTTAAAGGTTAATACTTATTTCTCTCATATGCTTAAAGGTTAATACTTATTTCTCCTATATGCTAGTTATACTTCTTATGAGGGAGGGGAATATGGAGATTTAGCAGCAAACATCAGCCCAACAAATGAAAATCCTTCACCAATGTTCCCTTTACAATCTATTTAGTCTTAAGATAGTGATAAGGTTACATTTTTGCATAGCAAGGACACAGTGATTTATAACAAAGCACAGTAGTCTATAACAAAAAGAGAAAATTCATTAACTCAAAAAGTCTAATATTGCTAACATCAAATACTACTATATTTCCTTTTCTATATTCCAAATACATTGATTAATATATTCTCAGGTGCCTAAGGATATGAAAGCATGTGGGCAATCAAATGAGAAAAGCCTTGTGCTAATACTCCAAACTCTCTGTGCTGTTTATGGTTGAGAGGTTGTCACACAAGCTAGTCTGTCAGCAGAGAGGTTTGACCTGAGACACCCTTGTCACACCCAGGGCAGGGAATTACCAGTAATTATTGACAGGACAAATGAAAAACCTTTCACCAATATAATTCTTAATCAACCCAATAATACTATACTAATAATCTTCTAACTTCTCAAAAGAGTCTGTATTTAGAAAGTTTTAAAACATCTTGTGTCTCTCACAGTTGGGGTGGGGGTGGGGGTTGTAAACAATCACATGCCGCTGGCCGAACCTGATCTGGCAGGCCAGAGAACCTTCAGAGTTCGAAAGTTGAAACACTCTTGTCATGCCCAGGAATTTTTATTGCCTGGAGCTGCAAGTTAACTCCTTCTCCGAGAGAAATGGTTATGGGGGAAGTCTCCCCGTAAAGTACTCTGGTTTTGGGGTAGATGCTTGGGAACAGGGGATCTCCTGAGGCTTGATCATGCCTTTACATATGCCAAGCTTCTTTTCCTCATGACCTTTGCCATGGGCGGAGTTCCTCACACTGGCTCCCAACAGCATGTAGAATCTTTGTTGTGGCATACAGCATCTTTTAGTTGGAGCATGTGAGGTATTTTTAGTTTCAGAATGCAGGATCTTCTTTCAGCATGTGGAAATTTGTTGAGGCATGTGGGATCTTTAGTTATAGCATTTAGATCTTTCTTGTGGCTTTCAGGCTCTTTTTGTTTGTGGCAGGCAGGATCTTTGTTGTTCCATGTGGGGTCTTTTTTGGTGTGGTATGTGGGATGTTTGTTGCAGAATGTGGGATCATTTAGTTGCAGCACATTGGATCTTTTAGTTGTGGTGTGCAGGATCTTTTTATTTGTGGCATGGAGGATCTTTAGTTTTGGTTATTGGATCCTTTCAGTTGCGGTATGTGGGGTTTCTTCTGGGATGTGGACTCTTTTAGTTGGATCATGTGAGGTATTTTTAGTTGCTGAATGCAGGATCTTTGCAGCATGTGGGATTTTGTTGTGGCATGTGGGATCTTTATTTGTAGCATTTGGGATCTTCATCAAGGCCTCTGGAGTCTTTCATTGTAGCAGGAAAGATCTTCATTGTGCCATATGGGGTGCTTTTAGTTGTGATATGTAGAATCTTTGTTGTGGTATGTGGGATCTTTGTTGCAGTATGTTGGATTTTTTTTTTTTTCAGAATGACAGATCTTTTAATTGTGCCATTGGGATAGTTTAGTTGGGACTTGTGAGGTCTTTTTAGTGGCAGAATATGAGATATTTATAGTTGTGGTGTGGGACTTTTAATTGTGACATGCGGGATCTTTTAGTTGTGGCATACAGAAACTTTAGTTGCAGAATGGGATATCTTTATTTTGTGGCATGCAGGATCTTCGTTGTGGCATGCAGGATCTTTTAGTTGTGGCATGTGGGACTGTCAGGAAGCATTTAATAGAAGGCTTCCTGTGTGCTGTTTTGGATCTGTCAGGAATTCTCTGCTCCTTATGGAATTAAGAGGAGAGGCAAGCCTCTCCCGGGACAGAGAAATCCAGGCATTCCTTCATTAGTGTTTCTACATGGTGATAAGTGCCCTCTTCCTTATTGTGAACCATACGGTAAAAGTGATTGTTTACAACTCTCTCTCTCTTTAATATGGATTGCCTATGTTTTGTAAGTCTGGAATCTTAATCTTTATCTTTGCTGAGAATAACTACTTTGTAAGACAGTATATATGCCCACACCATGTTGATTAAAACATCTTTGTTCCATCAGAGCTCTGGTCCCCGTGTCTTTCTTTCTCTTTTTCCTCTCTCTCTCTCCTCTCTCTCTTTTTCAGGCTGATGCCCTGGAGTGCAGAGACTCTCTGAGTTCACTTTCCTGACCGGGCTTCTAAGACCCACGAGAAGGTGCCCTGTGCCTTCACCCCATTGAGAGGGTGCCTGAGGCCTTCGTGAACAGAGCAAGCCCCGTGCAGGGGCTTTATTGGCTTTCTGCGTAAACCAGGGAATATCAGCCTCTTTCTCTCTCCTTTACTTTCTTATCAGTCATCTCCCGACCACCAGGTTCTGGTCCATTAAAGGACCTCACCATGGGATCTTTCGGTTGTGGTTATTGAGATCTATTAGTTGAAGCTGTGAGATCTTTCTTGTGGTATGCAGGCATTTGGTTGTACCACGTGGGATCTTAGTTGTGATATATGAGGTCACGTAGTTATAGTATGTGGGATTTCTTAGTTGTGGTACATGGCATCTTTTAGTTGGAGGATGTGAGATATTTATAGTTGTAGACTGTGGTGTTTTATTTGCAACAGGTGAGATTTTGTTGCAGCATGGCATATGGGATCTTTAATTGCATCATGTAGGATCTTGCTGCAGTATGTGGATCTTTAGTTGTGGTAGCAGGGTCCTTTGTTGTGACATGGGGGTTATTTTGTTGTAGTATGCAGGATATTTTAGTTGTGGCATGTGGGATCATAATTGTGGCATGTGGGATCATTGTGTTGCAGCACATGGCATCTCTTAGTTGGAGTATGTGAGGTACTTTTATATGCAGAAAGCAGGATCTTTTTATCATGTAGGATTTCGTTGCTGCATGTGGGATCTTTTAGTTGTGGCATGAAGGATCCTTTTAGTTAGGGCATGCTTGTTCTCAATTGCCTCCTGTGGGATTTTGTTGCAGCATGTGAGATCTTTCTGTTGTGTTATGTGAGATCATTGTTTTCAGCATGCATCATTATTTTTTTAATTGTGCCAGACAAGATCTTTGTTATGGTATGTGGAATCTTTATAGTTCTATTATATGATATCATTGTTGTGGTATGTGGGATCTTTAGTTGTGTTATGGGATATCTTTAAATGTGGCATACAATATCTTTTAAAAAGTTTTGGTATGTGGGATGTTTGTTGCAGCATGCGAGATCTTTTAGTTTTGGTATTAGGATCTTAGTTTTGGCATGTGGCTTATTTTAGTGTGGTATGTGAGCTCTTTAGTTGCATTCTGAGGCATCTTTTAGTTGGGGCATGCAAGATATTTTTAGGTATAGAGTGTGGGATCTTCATTGCAGCATGTGGGAATATGTTGCCGCATATGGCTCTTTAGTTGTTTTAGTTGATATCTTTGTTGTGGCATGTGGAGTCTTTTCATTGCGACAGGCAGGGTCATCATTGTGCTGTGTGCAATCTTTTCTATGATTTCTCAGATCTTTGCTGTCGTGTCCAGGATCTTTGTTGTAGCATGTTGGCTCTTTTAGCTGGTCGCATGTGGGATCTTTGATTTGTGGCATGTAGGTGACACGACTGAGCGACTGAACTGAACTGAACTGAGTCTATTTTTAGTTGTGTGATCTTTGTTGCATCCTGTGGCATCTTTAGTCCTACATGGTGGATCTTTTAGTTGTCATATTGGAATCTTTCTTACAGCATATGGGATCTTAGTTGTAGGATGTGGGACCATTTAGTTGTAGTATCTTTAAGCTGAAGCATGTGGTAACTTTCTTGTGGCATATGGGAACTTTTAGTGTGGCATTCAGCATCTTTGTGTTGGAGCGTGTGAGATATTTTAGTTGCTGAATGTGGGATCTTTGTTGCAGCATATGGGATTTTCTTGTGGCATGTGGGATCTTTAATTGTACCATGTGGGATCATTGTTGCAGCATGTGGGGTAGTTTTAATTGTGGCAGGCTGGCTCTTTGGTTTGCCATGTGGGATCTTTTTGTTGTGATATGTGGGATCTTTGCTGCATGGGGTTTTTAGTTGCAGCATGCAGGATCTTTTAGTCATAGCATGTGTGATTTTTCTTGTGGCATGTGGAATCTTTGTAGTAGCATGTGACTTCTTTAGTGGTGGCATGCGTGATCTTTTTTAATTGTTCTGTGTTGGATCTTTGTTGCGGCATGGGGGATTGTTGGGTGCCAGTGTGAGGAACTCTGCCCATGGCAAAGGCCATGAGGAAGGAAGCTTGGCATACACAAAGGCGTGATCAAGCCTCAGGAAACCCCCTGTTCCTGAGCATCTACCCCAAAACAAGAGTACTTTACGGGGAGCTCTCCCCCATAATCATTTCTCTCAGAAAAGGAGTTAACTTGCAGCTCCAAATCAATAAAAATTCTTGGGCGTGACAAGAGTGTTTCAACTTATGAACTCTGAAGGTTCTCTGGCCTGCCTGATCAGGTTCGGCCAGCGGCATGTGATTGTTTACAATCCCCCAACTGTGAGAGGCACAAGATGCTTTAAAACTTTCTAAATACAGACTCTTTTGAGAAGTTAGAAGATTATTAGTATAGTATTAGTGGGTTGATCAGGAATTATATTGGTGAAGGGTTTTTTCATTTGTCCTGTCAATAATTACTGCTAATTCCCTGCCCTGGGTGTGACAATGGTGTCTCAGGTCAAACCTCTCTGCTGACAGACTAGCTTGTGTGACAAGCTCTCAACCATAAACAGCGCAGAGAGTCTGGAGTATTAGCATAGGGCTTTTCTCATTTGATTGCCACCCGGCCTCCATATCCTTGGGCACCTGGGAATATATTAATCAATGTATTTGGAATATAGAAAAGGAAATATAGTAGTTTTTGATGTTAGCAATATTAGACTTTCTGAGTTAATGAACTTTCTGTTTTGTTATAGATCACTGTAATTTGTTATAAATCACTGTGTCCTTGCTATGCAAAAATGTAACTTTATCACTATCTTAAGACTAAGTAGATCTTAAGGGGAACATTGGTAAAAGGATTTTCATTTGTTGGGCTGATGTTTGCTAATAAATCTCCATATTCCCTGCTCTTACAATGACTATAACTAGCATATAGGAGAAATAAGTATTAACCTTTAAGCATATAGGAGATATAAGTATTAACCTTTAAGATTAATCATGCTAAACCTTAGGTTAAGTAAATTCCTTTCTTGATTGTAACTCACTACACCCTCACCCTGTAGGAATGCAACTTTATTTGGAGGGTGGCGCCTGATTTAAGAAAAAAATCACCCCTGGAAAAATAAGTTTTCTGGTTAATTGACTGGTATCAGAAAGGGCCATAAAATGTCAGCAGACCTCATGGTCAGAAGATGATGTAAAAACTCATAAGACCTTTGTATAATTTTATATGAAGCACCTGATTGTGACAAGGGTCAGGTCTGCTGACCCCCGCGTGACTCTGTATTCATCCCTATATATAACAAAAGGTATAATAACAAACCTGAAAAATAAGGAAATGGGATCAGTTTCTGGAAAGACTGATTCCCCTGTGTCGTTTCTTTCTTTCTCCCCGTTTTCCTGGCTGAATTCCCATCTGGTATGGGGGTACGCACCAAGCCTACTAACTCTGCCTGGGCTTCTAAGATTGGACCAGGGAGGCCTCAGTGCCTCCTCTCCTTCAGGAGAACGGAAAGATGCCTGTGGCCTACGTAGGTGGTGATTAGTATTCCATTTAAACCAGTTATTCAGCCTCTTTTTCTCCACTAATTTTCCTACTACACTATCTGTTTCTAATCTCCCTCTATATCTGTAATTAAATAAGTTTTTTCCAGGACACCTACTCCGTCCCCACCTTCGAATCACCCTGGATCCACTGGGGTTGGATCCCGGCAGGGGATATCGTTTTAGTTGTGGCATTTGGCATCATAATTGGGGCATGTGGCATCATTGTGTTGGGGCATGTGAAATCTTTTTAGTTGCAGCATGTGAGTTTTTTTAGCTGTGGCATGCTGGGTGTTTGTTGCAGCATGAGGTATCTTTATTTGTGGTGTGTGGGATCCTTGTTGTGGCAGGTAGGATCTTTAGTTGTAGTATATGAGATCTTTGTTGCAGCATTCACGGTTTTTTTATTGTGGCAGGCAGGATCTTCATTGTGCCATGTGGAATCTGTTTAGTTATGATATGTGGACACTTTGTTGTGGTATGTGGGATCTTTGCTGCGACATGCAGAATCTTTTTAATTGTGGCATAGGATCTTTGTTGTGGCATGAAGGGTCTTTTTATTTGTGGCATATGAGATCTTTTAGTTGTGCCATGCAAGATCTTTAGTTCAAGTGTCGGGAATCTTTTTATTTGTGGCATGGAAGAACTTCATTGTGGCATGCATGATCTCTCAGTTCCAGCCTGTCAGATCTTATAGTTTCGGCATGCAGGATCTTCAGATGTGGCATGCAGGATCTTTAGTTGCAGCATCAGAATCTTTTAGTCATGGTATGTGGGATCTTTGTAGTGCGTGTGGCTCTTTAGTTGGGGCATATGCGATATTTTTTAGTTGCACATGCAGGATCTTTAGTTCCAGCATATGGGCTCTTTCATTGGGGTAAGTAGGAAGTTTGTTGCAGTATATGGGATCTTTGTTGTGGCATTCAGGATCTTTTAGTTGCAGCGTTTGAGATATTTTTGATTGTGGAATGTGGGATCTTTTTAACTGGGGCATGCAGGATATTTGTTGCAGCTGAGGGATCTTTTTAATTGTGGCATGAGAGATCGTTGTGGCATGTGGATCTTTTAGTTGTGGCATGCAGGATCTTTAGTTGCATTATGGGGTATCTTTTTCTTTGTGGCATGCAGGATGTTTTAGTTTCAGAATGTGAGATCTTTTTCTTTGTGGCATGCAGGATCTTTATGCAGCATGCGAGAACTTTAGTTGTGGCACATGGGATCTTTTGGCTGTGGTATTGGGATATTTGAGCAGTATGTGGGATCTTAGTTGCAGCACGTGGGATCTTTGTTGTGGCTTGTGGGCTCTTCACTGTGTCCTATGAGATCTTAATTGTGGTATATGGGATCCTTGTTGCTGCATGTGGAATTGTCACTGCAGCCTGTGGAATCTTTAGTTGTGGCATGCTGGATCTTTTCAGTTGTCACAGGCAGGATCTTTATTGTGGCATGGAATCTTTTAAATTGTGGTATGTGGGATCTTTTTGCAGCATGAGAGATCTTTTTTTTTTCTGCAGGATGTCGGATCTTTAGTTGCAGCATGCAGATCCTATAAATGGTTGCACGTTGGATCTTTGTTGCAGCATGCAAGATCTTTTTATTTCTGGCATGTGGGATGCTTTAGTTGTGGCATGAGGAGTCTTTTAGTTGTAGCAAGTGGGATCTTTTTAGTTGTGATACATGTGATTTTTATTGTGGTGTGTGGGATATGTGTTGCAACATAGGTGATCATTTGTTGCAGCAAACAAGATTTTTTTACTTGCAGCATTTCAGATCTGTTTAGTTATGGCATAGGGGATCTTTGTTTTTTCACATGGGATCTTTTATTTGGGGCTTGTGACATCTTTTTAGTTGTGTTATGTGGGATCTTTTCAATTGTGACATGCAGGATCTCTGTTGTGTCATGTAGGTTCTTTGCTTTCTAGCATTTGGTATCTTTTTGTGGCATGTGGGATCTTTTAGTTGTGTCAGGCAGGATCTTCAGTTGCAGTATGTGGAACGTTTTTATTTGTGCCATGCGGAACTTTCACTGTGGCATGTGGGATCTTTTACTTACAGCATGCAAGGCCTTTTGAGTTGCAACACGCAGGATCTTTAGTTGTGGCATGCGGGATCTTTTTGGTTGTGGTGTGCAGGATGTTTGGTTGTGGCATGCAGGATCTTTTTAGCTGTGGTGGGCAGGATCTTTAGTTGTGGCATGTGGGATCTTTATTTGCAGCATGTGGGACCTTAGTTGTGGCATACTATTTAACTGTGGCGTGTGGGATTTAGTTCCCTGACCAGGGATCAACCCTGGGCCCCGTGTGTTGGGAGTGCAGTCTTAGCCAGTGCACCACCAGGGAAGTCATGACACTTAAGAATTTTGTGTTGGGTTGAAAAGAGCTGAAATGCAGCAAACCAGCTGCACCTTAGCGGTGCATGTACCAATGGCACTCCCCCGAGGCTGTGCATCTTTGTATTTGGAGTACACCAACATGCAGTCCATAACCCTTTAATTTGCCTTTTTGAGATGTATGGATACCCTCACTACGTTCTCATGCAGATCCCTTCTAGCACATAAGGTGTCCTCTTTGGCAAGATAAAGTAGAATATGTCTCCTGTCTTTTGGGCTGCATCTCAGAGCCAGGGCACGCAGCTTGATGAGGAGAATGTGGACTGCATTTCAGCTCCCATTTGCTCTTATCGCTGGGAGTCTCTCGACCAGGCTCTGTGCTGGCCCTTTAGGGTCTTCTGGATCCCAGCAAAAGGGATGGCTGTCTGAGTGGCACTGAATGGTCTAGAATGAGAGTATGACCTTGGGGTCGGTGGGGTCCCTGGCTACCGGGCCCTGCTAGATTTTCTTAACTGACATACATAGCTTCCATTCTCTAAAGGCATGTTTGTGGGGGGTGGGGTCTGAATGGTTGTAATAAAGGGCTGTGTTTATAGCAAGTCCTGTAAGCACTTTGTTGGGGCTTGATCATGGTAACCCTAAATGCTAGTGTCTGGGATTTGACCTAACACAGAGCCCCATTTACTTCTCAGTTGTTATTCAGACAATTATTCCCAATAGCACTTTGCCTTCTAAAGCATTAGACTTGAGAAACTTTATTTCTCTCCTTGCAGGTCAGCTTCTGGGCAGGTAGCATGCAGTGAAGCCAGCAGGTTGAATCATGGGAGTCACACATGTTTCTGTAGGAGGAGTGGGATGTTATTTACAGAGAATAATGTGCCCTCGCTGTACAGCTGGTTATAGACAGTTTTGAGCCAATAGAGAAGAAAAGCTTATTTGTGCACAGTGCCTTACATTTTACCATGTGGACATGCAGTCCTGAAAAAAACCAGGGCGAAGAAACACACTCAAACCCATGCTCACACATTCAGTCACACTTTCCCATTAAATCTGTAACACACGTAAGAATTCTCACATCCACTTACTCAGATACATGCTGACACATTCACTCATGAACATACTCACAGTTTTACATTTTTGCATCAACATGGTGACACATGTGGACATGCTCACGTTTTTACACATGAACAAGCTGGTGCATTCACACACACAGAGACTCTTACATTCAGGTTCACTCACAGATGAACATGCTCACATGCGTTTGTGCTAAGCCACTTCCGCTGTGCCTGACTCTGTACGACTCTATTGACTGTAGCCTGCCAGGCTCCTCTGTCCATGGGATTCTCCAGGCAAGAATACTGGAGTGGATTGCTGTGCCCTCCTCCAGGAATCTTCCCAACCCAGGGTTTGAACCCGCATCCCTTACCTCTCCTGCACTGGCAAGCAGGTTCTTTACCACTAGCACCACCTGGAAAGCCTGAACATGCTCACACATGGACATATTTGCATATTCATTGAAACATGTGTGCTCACACTTATGCACACTCAAATCACTCACTCACACACTGATACAAAGAAATATGCTCACATATACATGCATATTAAATGGGTCACCCAAACAACGTGCTCACACACTGATAGACACAATAGCATACATTTATACTCACACAAAATAGTAAAGTAATGCTCAAAATTTTCCAAACCAGGCTACAGCGATACATGAATCGTGAACTCCTGATGTTCAAGCTGGTTTTAGAAAAGGCAGAGGAACCAGAGATTAAATTGTCAACATCTGCTGGATCATGGAAAAAGCAAGAGACTTCCAGAAAAACATCTATGTCTGCTTTGTTGACTATGCCAAAGCCTTTGACTGTGTGCATCACAATAAACTGTGGAAAATTCTGAAAGAGATGGGAATGCCAGACCACCTAACCTGCTTCTTGAGAATCTGTGTGCAGGTCAGGAAGCAACAGTTAGAACTGGACATGGAACAACAGACTGGTTCCAAATAGGAAAAGGAGTATGTCAAGGCTGTATATTGTCACCCTGCTTATTTAACTTCTATGCAGAGTACATCATGAGAAATGCTGGACTGGAAGAAACACAAGCTGGAATCAAGACTGCCAGGAGAACTATCAATAACCTCAGATATGCAGGTGACACCACCCTTATGGCAGAAAGTGAAGAGGAGCTAAAAATCCTCTTGATGAAAGTGAAAGAGAAGAGTGAAAAAGTTGGCTTAAAGCTCAACTTTCAGAAAACGAAGATCGTGGCATCCGGTCCCATCTCTTCATGGGAAATAGATGGGGAAACAGTGGATACAGTGTCAGACTTTATTTTTGGGGCTCCAAAATCACTGAGATGGTGACTGCAGCCATGCAATTAAAGATGCTTACTCCTTGGAAGAAAAGTTATGACCAACCTAGATAGTATATTCAAAAGCAGAGACATTACTTTGCCGACTAAGGTCCGTCTAGTCAAGATTATGGTTTTTCCAGTAGTCATGCATGGATGTGAGAGTTGGACTGTGAAGAAGGCTGAGCAACGAAGAATTGATGCTTTTTAACTGTGGTGTTGGAGAATATTCAAGACTGATTTCCTTTAGGACTGACTGGTTTGATATCCCTGCAGTCCAAGACTCTCAAGAATCTTCTCCGATAGCACAGTTCAAAAAGCATCAGTTCTTCAGTACTCAGCCTTCTTTATGGTCCAATTTCACATCCATACATGACTACTGGAAAAACCATAGCTTTGACTAGACGGACCTTTGTCGGTAAAGTAATGTCTCTGTTTTTTATTACACTGTCTAGGCTGGTCATATCTTTTCTTCAAAGGAGCAAGTGTCTTTTAAATTTCATGGCTGCAATCACCATCTGCAGTGATTTTGGAGCCCAAGAAAATAAAGTCTCTCACAGTTTCTATTGTTTTTCCATCTATTTGCCATGAAGTATTGGGACCAGATGTCATGATTTTATGAAGAGCCTCTTCGCTTTCTGCCATACGGGTGGTGTCATCTGCATATCTGAGGTTATTGATGTTTCTCCTGGCAATTTTGATTCCAGCTTGTGCTTCATCCAACCCAGCATTTCTCATGATGTACTCTGCGTATAAGTTAAATAAGCAGGGTGACAATATACAGCCTTGACGTACTCCTTTCCCAATTTGGAACCAGTCCTTTGTTCCATGTCCAGTTCTAACTATTGCTTCTGACCTGCATACAGGTTTCGCAGGAGGCAGGTAGTGTGTACAAGCATACATGCTCACATGTATGTGTGTGCTCCACATTCAGTCACTTACATTAACATGTTTACTGTTTACTCACTCAAGTGAACATACTGACAAATTATTCACATGCAGACACACTCATGTACATTCACACACACATGGTCACACATTCACTCATTGATACAGATGTGCTCACACCATCATTGCCTCACGTGGACATGCTCATAGATGTATTCAAATACATAGACATAACTAGTCACAGTATAATAAATTCACCCCATGTAAATCTGCACAAAAATTCACTCAATCACATGAAAAATTCAGTCACACAGTTTCCTGAATATATAAACTCAGGTGCTCCCAGACGTTTACGTTCACATGCACATTAGCACGCTCACAGTCAGGAACATACTCACATGGATGCTCTCCTACAAACGTGCACATCCTCCACAAAGTGCACATATTCCCTCATAAAGAAAACACACCCATGTGTGTTTCCATTCGGATGCTTACATTTCACTCATGCAGGAATACTCCACATGTTACCTAGTTTGCAGCAGGAAACATGATGCACGTTCACTGACTCACAGGGAAGTGCTGATAACATCCAGACACATGGCTGCAAATTCAGGCACACACTTGAACACACACAAACATGCATTTCAACACTCACACATTGCTTTAACCTACTCTGACATGTACCAGTTCATATGTCCACCCTCGTGAATAGTACTACTCACACGTGCAGACACTGGCACATTCACTCACATAAACATACTCAGATCTCATTCACATGAATATTATCACACATTCACTCACGTGCTCACTCACACTCATACAGGATCAAAAACTCTCTCACACTTATGAGATTTGTGTACCCACAATGACACACTCATTTACACATGCAGGCCAACAGTGACACAAAGAAGAACATGCCCAGCTATTCATTTGCACACAAACAGTAAAGCTCACTCGGAAGCTCACAAATTCAGTCACATGAATACACTTACATTCACTGACACACATATATGGGCCTTTCCACAAATACAACCATATATTAATAAGATTACACAGAAAAACATAAACATGCTAACATGTGTGTTCATGCTCACAAATACCTTCATACAAATGAGCACACACATATTCACTAAGGCAAAAATTGCTCACAGTGGACTGCTCTTACCTATAAACAGGCTCAAATACACACTGACATTGTCACATTTATGCGCACATGCAAAAATATTCAAACAAAAAAATCCAAATAACAAAACGTTGAAAATATGCTCAAAACATTTACTTACCAAAACGCTCACTCATTAGCTCCACCAATGTGATGAAAATCTCCCTCACATGCCAGCACACATTCAGATTGTTGATTTGAAACCTCATGAGATCCCTGGATGAAAGCTGAAACTCACTTCCATGTATGAAGGGCAAGGAAATACCAGAGCAAGAGGCAGAGCACTCCAAGTGGGTGGGTGGCAATTTTTTTTTTTTTTTAGCGCTTGAAGGGAAATTTTATATATATATATATATTTTTTTTTTTAAAAAATTGGAGCCTAATTACAATATTGCAGTGGTTTTTGCCATACATTCACATGAATCAGCCGTGAATGTACATGTGTTATTAGCAAGAGAACTTACATATAAGGCTTGTGTTGAGTGGCCACGAGACAAGTAGATCTCCACACCTGCCTGTCAGAATCTTAAGTTTATATGGAAGATTTAATGTGGCTCAGCCAAATGTCTTGTCCATATGATCTCAACAGCACATTCTTCTTTCAAGCTGTGTCTTTAAAACAGGACCTAGTATGGGAACTGTGGGCAGAACATACATTCCAAGGATGAGGAAGGGGTGAGGAGACTCTGATTGCCAAGACTCAGCTCTTGGGTCTACCAGCAGTCATGTCTTCTTTAGAGGTACCATTTCACGCCAGTCAGAATGGCTACAATCCAAAAGTCTACAAGCAATACATGCTGGAGAGGGTGTGGAGAAAAGGGAACCCTCTTCCACTGTTGGTGGGAATGCAAACTAGTACAGTCACGATGGAGAACAGTATGGAGATTCCTTAAAAAACTGGAAATAGAAGTGCCATATGATCCAGCAATCCCACTGTTGGGCATACACACCGAGGAAATCAGAATTGAAAGAGACACGTGTACCCCAATGTTCATCACAGCACTGTTTATAATAGTCAGGATATGGAAGCAACCTCGATGTCCATCAGCAGATGAATGGATAAGAAAGCAGTGGTACATATACACAATGGAGTATTACTCAGCCATTAAAAATAATACATTAGAATCAGTTCTAATGAGGTGGATGAAACTGGAGCTTATTATACAGAGTGAAGCAAGCCAGAAAGAAAAACACCAGTACAGTATACTAACACATATATATGGAATTTAGAAAGATGGTAATGATAACCCTGTATGCGAGACAGCAAAAGAGACAAAGATGTATAGAACAGTCTGTTGGACTGTGTGGGAGAGGGCGAGAGTGGGATGATTTGGGAGAATGGCACTGAAACACGTATAATATCATATATAAAACGAATCACCAGTCCAGGTTCGATGCATGATACTGGATGCTTGGGGCTGGTGCACTGAGATGCCCCAGAGGGATGGTATGGGGAGGGAGGAGGGAAGGGGGTTCAAGATGGGAAACACATGTATACCTGTGTCAGATTCATGTTGATGTATGGCAAAACCAATCCAATATTGTAAACTAATTAACCTCCAATTAAAGTAAATAAGTTTATATTTAATTTTTTTAATATTTCTATTTGGCTATGCCAGGTCTTTGTTTTGACACATGGGATCTTCACTCTTCACTGCGGCATGCGGGATCTTTTTAGTTACAGCGTGAGGGACCTGTAGTTGTGGCATGTAATCTCTTAGTTGCAGTATGTCGGATCTAGTTCCTTGACCAGAGATTGAGCCTGGGCCCCCTGCGTTGGGAATGTGGCATCTAGCCGCTGGACCACCAGAGAAGTCCCTGTCATATCTTCCTGATGATCTTCTCCAGCATTCCATCCCTCATGACTGATTCTTACAATCGTGTACATCCCTCTCTTCTGCCATGTGCCCTGAGCCATTAACAAGGGGTTTTATTAGCATGGAAATAGTTCATTTGGTGGCTGTCTAGCTGCTTTGGGGCAGATACCCCAATAATAATACAAGCATATGCAAGAGAAAAGACAGATTATGATTCCTGATCAATAACCTTTTTTTTCCCCCCACCAAGAGCTCCATAATCTGAACCACTGAAAATAAGCCCCTTAAGCAGGGAGTTGGATCACTCAAGGTGTTCACTTGTGTGAATTAATAAGGATGATGCATTAGTAGACTCATCAGGTATGAACGTATAACATTCTGTTACCCAGCAGTTGTATTGATTCCTTTGGAAGGCCCTTGAGCAGACCTACTGAAGGAAGGTATTTCCATCAGAGTTCATTGTGTGACCAGACACTGGAGCAGCAGTAGTCTGAAGATGAAAAGACAGATACTTAGTAGGGACTTGTATGGAAAGTCTTCTCCTCACATAAAAATTACACTTCTGGCCTAATCCTTAGATGTTAATGGTTAATGCAGGGGTTGCATTAGGAGTTGGCAGGGTTGTTCATACCATATATATTGGCTGGGGAAGTCAGCACTGTCAGGCATATGGAGATGAACTGTGGGTGGGAAATGCTAGGCCAGGTCTCCCACCTTCTCCCCCCTTTCAGTGGTGTGTGTTCCATTCTAAGCATAGTGCATTTCCTCAGGTCTGGCTCCCAGAGGAGATTTGAGCAGTTCTTCCTCACCCAGGGTTGCAGAGTAACTCATCCTTCCTGGTAGAATGTCTTATTGCAAATTCCAGTAGATAATGCCTTTCCCAGGTGTGATGTGGCTTGGTGTTCCCAGCATCATAGTATGTTGATCTTGTTGGAAATGCTCTCAAAATGGTGTCACGGGAATAGAACAGACAGTCAAAAATGGCTCAGCAAGGTATTCTTTACTTCTGCAGAAGGGCGCTTTGCAGACAAAGGTCTGGGGAGCAAGCACACTGAGTGGGAGGTCTGATCGGGTTTATCCCTAAGATGCAGGTTCTCTCCCCTGGCTCTTCATAGGCTGAGGACCAGAGTCACAATCTTCCCAGGATGTCACCTAAGATTTTTATGGGTCAATGGGGTCATAAGTAATATTTGCAAGCTCTTGAGTGGAGGACTGTTTTACCCACCCCTTTAGATCTCTGAACATATACAGGGTAAAAACCCATGAAATTACCTTGCCAAACTTTTTTATGAGGAAGAGGAGAGAACAAAGGACTGCCAACAAGCTGCCATTTTTAGAAACCTTATTCAGAAGCTGGGTGTGTGTATATATATATATATATATATATATATATATAATGTGTGCTGAAAATGAATATGGATCATTTCTCTATTTCTCATATCTTCCCTTTTGGTAGAAAAGACTATTTTCCTACAGTCCACAGTGAGAAGAGTGCAATCTAAGTCATATTCTATAACTTCCGTACCTTCATGATACTGGGTGTCTTGGTACAGGTCCTCAGTCTGGATTATGGGGCAGTCAGCATCATTCAAATGTATTAAAGCTTGAGATAGTACTTTAGTCTGCCTCCTTTTCCTTTCTGTCCCCCATGCTCCTCAGGGGAGACAGAACCTCCATGTGCTCTCGTGTTCTTTGGTGCAAGCTTGCATATCGTGGTATCTGAAATGTCATCCTTGGCCACTGTCCATTTGACTAGTGCATCTATGCACAGTCCTCTGCTCTTTCAATTCCCTAATGATGACATCTTTTTGTGTGTGTGCTGACTGGAGAAAGTCTAGATTAGGCCAGACACAGTGTCCACCCAAACCAAGGCATTTAGAACCCTCACTTGCAGGAAGGGGGCTGATACAATCATTTTGCTCTCAGTGCCTCACCAGTGGGGAGCTCCAGTGAATGGACTCATGCTCCTTTGGCAGTTGCCTTGGGCCTTGATTAGAACACACAGCAACTGCATTCACCAAGTCATTTTGTTTCAGGGGCATTCTAGCCACCTTGGCCATATGCCATCCCCTTCGAACGCTATGGTGGCCACTCTTTCTCTGCTATATCTACAGAAGGGCAGATTGCTAAGGCTTGTACCTGGGCTAGGGCATCAGTTTCCTGCTGCCAGGGGGTATCAGTGCCTCATGATCTGGTACATGGAAATCAGTGACAACTGACTCAGGTTCTGGCAAGCAAACCCAAATGTCTTTCTATATATTCTAACCCCCAAAGGGCTTATTCATAATTATCCACCCATATGCTTCCCACTGTCCAAGCCATGGGGTTAATCCCTTTAGAACTGCAGAATTGTCAGTGCAAAGTGTTAACAGTCAGGACTTATGAGTGATTACCAGTGAAATCACTCTGCGATCATCCCCATGGCTGCTTCAGTTCATTCCTATTTCTACCCAGATGATGTCAGTGTTGGGCTGAACAGTGGCTGCTGTCCCTAAGACCAAATTTCCAGACACCTGGATTAAACCTATCTGTACCTGATGTCCTCATGGGCTGCCAGAGGAATACGAGTGGGGGAATTTGGAAGACCGACATATTTTAAAAGGTCTAGTATCACCTGCATTTTTAGAGACAGTGGGCTGGCATACAGGACGCGCCTCTGCTGCAAATAGGCAGCCATTTAGTCAAAGTGGGGGTTTAAGCTATGGCAGATGTGGGTCAATAGAACATGTTCTCAATCTCCTCTTGATAGGAAGGCAAATTCTTACTATAAAATGCTGTTCCCTAAAACTGGTCATGTCTAATTTGTGTGCATTCTCAGATATTCCAGTCAGAGCCTTGGTAATATAACCAGTGTTTCCAATTGTGTCCTGTTACAAGGAGAACGGATTCTTATTGGATTTATACAAATAAATATATGACCATAAAAATAAGAATACTCACAGAACACTCCAAAACCTGGAAGGATCAGATAGGGAGAAAAATATAAATGTTTCATCTTTATTCACAAATGTATATGTTAGCAAATTGCTCATAGCTTAAGAGAAAAGAGAAAAAGTTTCCTTAAATCTGGAAAATCAAAACACAAAAGATCTATCAGTGTTTCAAACAGAAAGTCAAAATAATGATCATGCTCATTATTTCACTCAGTCCCATGAAATTTATGCAGAAAGACCAATACTAAAAAGACAAAACAAAGAAACAAACAAAAAACAGCCCTTTTTAATTGATGAAGGAAAATTAAGTTTTAGTTTTACATAAGTACACTATAGATATTAAAGCCTATTTTTCTTTCATATAGAAACCTTAATGAAGTTCAAACCAGGATCCAATCTAGATCATATAAATAACACTACACTCTCAAGGCTGCATTTTTGACATAGCTCCTAGTATGGGAACTGTGGGCCACATCCACATTCCAAGGACAGGGGAGGTAGCGAGGAGCCTCTCATTGCCTGAGTCCAGCTCGCCTGTCAACCAGTGGTCTCATCCTCCCAGTAAGCTCCAACACAGATACACTCACCTGGACTTTGACACATTGACTCCTTCACACAAATGTGCTCAAATGCTCATAAATTCACTCAGTTCAGTTCAGTCGCTCAGTCGTGTCCAACTCTTTGTGACGTAATTCATGTCCATCACCACCTCCCAGAGCTCACCCAGACTCATGTGCATCGAGTTGATGATGCCATCCAGCCATCCCATCCTCTGTTGTCCCCTTCTCCTCCTGCCCCCAATTCCTCCTAGCATCAGAGTCTTTACCAATGAGTCAACTCTTCACATGAGGTAGCCAAAGTATTGGAGTTTCAGCTTTAGCATCAGTCCTTCCAAAGAACACCCAGGCTGATCTCCTTTAGAATGGACTGGTTGGATCTCCTTGCAATTCAAGGGACTCTCAAGAGTCTTCTCCAACACCACAGTTCAAAACATCAATTCTTCGGCACTTAGCTTTCTTCACAGTCCAACTCTCACATCCATACATGACTGCTGGAAAAACCATAGCCTTGACTAGATGGACATTTGTTGGCAAAGTAATGTCTCTGCTTTTTAATATGCTATCTAGGTTGGTCCAAATATGTACACTCTGATCTTCTCATATACCCCTTCATTTACACATGCACATTAACCTCAAATAAGGAATCTGCTAACATACACACTCACACAAGCAAACTCACATCTACCATGAAGCTCAACCATTCACTCATATGTAAATACACTCACTCTCCCATTCATGATTATGTTACACTCATACAATTCTTGCAAGTTAAGCTCACTTTCACTTGTGTCAACCTAGTACACATTCACTGCCTCACATGAACATACTGGTGTTCTCTCATGTGTTCACAAATTTCAGTCATACCCCTTGAACCTAAACATGTACTTCAATACTCAAATATTATCACACTAATGGACTCTCATGGTGTATCGGATTATGAGGCATGGTGGGAGGAGTGCACTTCTCCAGAGGTGGAACCAGCACTGGAGCACCAGCACCTTTGGGCTCATCCTTTCCTTGCTGGCCAGCACTTGAGCTGCACACTTTCCCGCACCCTCAAGACTCAGTGAACAGACAGGTCCCACAAGATTGTGGAGTAGAAGGATGTGCATTCATCTTCTCCCGTAAGAACTCCAAAATTGCGAAGAACTGTTGAACAACCATCGACAGGAGAATGTTGGATCCCACTCCATGTCCGAGGGCAAAGGAGAAGCCCCAGCGAGATGGTAGGAGAGGTGAAATCATGTTTAGAATCAAACCTCATACCCACCTGAGATGCTCAGAGGGCTCCAACAAAACCTGTGTGCACCAGGACCCAGGGACCCCACAAGAGACTGAGCCACACCTGCCTTTTAGTGTTTGAGTCCCCTCTATGGAGGCCTAGGTCAGCAGCGTCCTGTCATGGGAACAGGGGCTCTGGCTGCAGCAGACCTGGGAGGCGTGGTGTGTAAGCCCCACCATAGAGCCACCAAGCAGACAACTCACAAACTGGAGGACAATCAAACAATTATACCAAAGAAGTTCTCGCACTGTTGTGAAAGTTCTGGGGCCCACAACAGATTTCCCAACCTGCGAATCCAGCAAAGAGACTGAGAACCCCCAGGGAATTTGATTTTGAAGGCCAGTGGGCTTTGACTACAGAACTTACAAAGGACTAGGGAAACAGACTCTTGGAGGGCACAAACAAAACCTTGTGTGCACCAGAACCCAGGAGAAAGGAGCAGTGAGCCCACAAGAGACTGAGCCAGACTTGCCTGTGAGTATCCAGGAGATTCGGCAGAGGCATGGGACGACAGTAGCTTGCTGTGGGGTCATGGGCACTGAATCTAAGTCCTGGCATAAGTTCTTTTGAAGGACCTCCATTACCCCTATCATAGTTGAGCCTCAGGCCAGACTACAGGGAGGGAACACAGCCCCTCTAATCAACAGAAAATTGGATTAAAGGTTTAGTAAGCATGGCCCCACCCATCAGAACAAGACCCAGATTCCCCCACAGCCAGTCCTTCCCATCAGGAAGCTTCCACAAGCCTCATTTGCTTACCTATCAAAGAACAGACAGAATGGAAACCACAACTACAGAAAACTAACCAAACCAATCACTTGGATCAAAGCCTTGTCTAACTCAATGGAACGAAGAGCCATGCCATGTAGGGCCACACAAGACGGATATGTCATGGTAGAGAGTTCTGACAAAACGTGGTTCACTGGAGAAGGAATGGCAAACCACTTCAGGATTCTTGCCTTAAGAACCCCATGAAGAGTATGAAAAGGCAGAAATATATGACACTGAAAGATGAACTCCTCAGGTCAGTAGATGCCCAATACGTTACTAGAGAAGAGTGGAGAAATAGCTCCAGGAAGAATGAAGAGGCTGAGGCAAAGCGTAAACAATGCCCAGCCATGGATGTGACTGGTGATGGAAGTAAAGTCTGATGCCGTAGAGAACAGTATTGTATAGGAACCTGGAATACTAGGTCCATGAATCAAGGTAAATTGGAAGTGGTCAAACAGGAGATTGCAAGAGTACACATCGACACTTTAGGAATCAGTGAACTAAAATGGAACAGAATGGGCAAATCTAATTCAGTTGGCCATTGTATCTATTGCTGTGGGCAAGAATCCCTTTAAAAGAAATGGACTAGCCCTAATAGTTGACAAAAGAGTCTGAAATGCAGTACTTGGGTGCAGTCTCAAAAAGACAGAATGATCTCTGTTTGTTTCCAAGGCAAACCATTCAATATCACAGTAATCCAAGTCTATGCCCCAACCACTAATGCCAAAGAAGCTGAATTGACTGGTTTTATGAAGACATACAAGACCTTCTAGAACTAACACCACAAAAAGATATCCTTTTCATCATAAGGGACTAGAAACCAAAAGTAGGAAGTCAAGACATACCTGAAGTAACAGGCAAGATTGGCCTTGGAGTACAAAATGAAGCAGGGCAAAGGCTTACAGAGTTTTGCCAAGAGAATGCACTAGTCATAGCAAACACCTTCCAACAACACAAGAGATGACTACACATGGACATCACCAGATGGTCAACACTGAAATCATATTGATTATATTCTTTGCAGCTGAAGATGGAGAAGCTCTATACAGTCAGGAAAACTCAAGACCAGGAGCTGACTGTGACTGAGATCATGAACTCCTTATTGCCAAATTCAGACTTAAGTTGAAGAAAGAAGGGAAAACCACTAGACCATTCAGGTGTGACCTAAATCAAATCCCTTACGATTATACAGTGGAAGTGACCAATAGATTCAAGGGATTAGATCTTATAGAAAGAGTGCCTGAAGAATTGTGTATGGAGGTTCCTAACATTGTGCAAGAGGTGGTGATCAAAACCATCCCCAAGAAGAAATGCAAGCAGGCAAAATGGTTGTCTGAGGAGGCCTTACAAATAGCAGAGTAAAGAAGAGAGGTGAAAGGCAAAGGAGAAAAGGAAAGATATATCCATCTGAATCCAGAGTACCAAAGAATAGCAGGGAGAGATAAGAAAGTCTTCCTCAGTGATCAGTGCAAAGAAATAGAGGAAAACAACAGAATGGGAAAGACTAGAGATCTCCTCAAGAAAATTAGAGATACCAAGGGAATATTTCATGCAAAGATGGGCTCAATAAAGGGCAGAAATGGTATGGACCTAACAGAAACAGAAGATATTAGGAAGAGATGGAAAGAATACACATAAGACCTATACAAAAATGATCTTCATGACCCAGATAACCACGACGATGTGACCACTCACATACAGCCAGATATCTTGGAATGTGAAGTCCAGTGGGCCTTAGGAAGCATCACTATTAATAAAGCTAGTGGAGGTGATGGCATTCCAGCTGAGCTATTTCAAATGCTAAAAGATAATGCTGTGAAAATGCTGTACTTAATATATGCCAGCAAATTTGGAAAACTCAGCGGTGGCCACAGCACTGGAAAAGGTCGGTTTTCACTCCAGTCCCAAAGAAAGGCAATGCCAAAGAATGCTCAAACTACTGTACAAATGCAGTCATCTCACAGGCTAGTAAAGTAATGCTCAAAATTCTCCAAGCTAGGCTTCAACAGTATGTGAACTGAGAACTTCCAGATGTTCAAGCTGGATTTAGAAAAGGCAGAGGAATCAGAGATCAAATTGTCAACATCCTTTATATCATCGAAAAAGCAAGAGACCTCCAGAAAAACATCTCCTGCTTCGATGACTATGCTAAAGGCTTTGACTGTGTGGATCACAACAAACTCTGGAACACTCTTAAGGAGATGGGAATACCAGCCCACATTACTTGCCTCCTCACAAATCTGTATGCAGGTCAAGAAGCAACAGTTAGAACCAGACATGGAACAACAGACTGGTTCCAAATTGGAAAAGGGGTACGTCAAGGCTGTATATAGTCACCTTACTTATTTAATTTATATGCAGAGTACATCATGCGAAATGCCAGGCTGGATGAAGCACAAGCTGGAATCAAGATTGTCAGGAGAAATATCAATAACTAGCCTCAGATATGCAGATGACAGTACCCTTATGGCAGAAAGCAAAGAGGAACTAAAGAGCCTCTTGATGAAAGTGAAAGAGGAGAGTGAAAAAGCTGGCTTAAAACTCAACAGTGAAAAACGAAGATTATGACATCTTGTCCCATCACTTCATGGCAAATTGATGGGGAAACAATGGAAACAGTGACAGACTTTATCTTCTTGGGCTCCAGAATCACTGCAGATGGTGACTGCAGCCATGATTAAAAGACGCTTGCTCCTTGGAAGAAAAGCTATGGAAAACCTAGACAATGTATTAAAAAACAGAGACATTACTTTAACGACAAAGGTCCGTCTAGTCAGAGCTATGGTTTTTCCAGCAGTCATGTATGGCTGTGAGAGATGGGCCATAAAGAAAGCTGAGCGTTGAAGAATTGACGCTTTTGAACTGTGGTGTTGGGGAGGACTCTTTTTTTTTAATTTTATTTTTACTTTATTTTACTTTACAATACTGTATTGCTTTTGCCATACATTGACATGAATCCACCACGGGTGTATATGAGCTCCGAATCCTGAATCCCCTCCTACCTCCCATCCCATATCATCTCTCTGGATCATCCCCATGCACCAGCCCCAAGCATCCTGTATCGTGTATCGAACATAGGCTCTTGAGAGTCCCTTGAGCTGCAAAGACATCAAACCAGGCAACGCTAAAGGAAACCAGTTCTGAATATTCATTGAAAAGACTGATGCTGAAACTGAAGTTCCAATACTTTGGCCACCTGATGCGAAGAACTGACTCATTAGAAAGGACAGTGATGCTGGGAAAGATTGAAAGCAGGAGGAGAAGGGGACAACAGAGGATGAGATGGTTGGATGGCATCACTGAGTTGATGAACATGAGTTTGAGCAAGCTCTGGGACTTGGTGATGGACAGGGAATACTGGCATGCTGCGGTCCATGGTGTCACAGAGTCAGACATGACTGAATGACTGAACTCACTGGAACAGTAACATGCTCATAAGTTTACTTGCACACAAATATGGTCACACCAGGAAGCTCACAAATTCACTTAGTCACATTCCATAACAGTAGCTATCTTCACTCACATGCTCACAGATTTCATTATTCAAAAATTTTCACACATTTACACGATCACTTGAACAACAAAATCACTGACTCAGTACTCAGATATATACTAAAATGCATTCACGTGCTTGAAAATTATCTATAGAGATGAGCACACATAAATGTATACTATAAGTATGCTAATTTACAGCTAGAAAATTCCTCATGCCCCTACATAGTCTCACACATAGACTGCTGCACACAGATATCCTGACTTACATACAGATACACATTCACTCACAAAACAGATCAAATATTCACAAACTCAAACATGCACTCACATTCAAAAACACATATGCATGTACACATACACTCTTGACACATTCACTCTTTCCCAAAAACATGCCTAAACATGCACATGCATTCAACTAAATGACCATTTCAACAAATTCACTCAAACTGAAATACACACACTGAAACCATACTCACAGAAAACTAGTCAATCTGATCACACTAGGACCACAGCCTTGTCTAACTCAATGAAACCAAGCCATGCCTGTGGGGCAACCCAAGATGGGCGGGTCATGGTGGAGAGGGCTGACAGAGCATGGTCCATTGGAGAAGGGAATGGCAAGCCACTTCAGTATTCTTGCCTTGAGAACCCCATGAACAGTATGAAAAGGCAAAATGATAGGATACCAAAGGAGGAACTCCCCAGGTCATTAGGTGCCCAATATGCTACTGGAGATCAGTGGAGAAATAACTCCAGAAAGAATGAACGGATGGAACCAAAGCAGAAACAATACCCAGTTGTGCATGTAACTGGTGATAGAAGCAAGATCCGATGCTGTAAAGAGCAATATTGCATGGGAACCTGGAATGTCAGGTCCATGAATCAAGGCAAATTGGAAGTGGTCAAACAAGAGATGGCAAGAGTGAATGTCAACATTCTAGGAATCAGTGAACTAAAATGGACTGGAATGGGTGAATTTAACTCAGATGACCATTTTATCTACGACTGCGGGCAGGAATCCTTCAGAAGAAATGGAGTAGCCATTATGGTCAACAAAAGAGTCTGAAATGCAGTACTTGGATGCAATCTCAAAAACGACAGAATGATCTTCGTTCGTCTCCAAGGCAAACCATTCAATATCACAGTTATCCAAGTCTATGCCCCAACTAGTAATGCTAAAGAAGCTGAAGTTGAACAGTTTTATGAAGACCTACACGACCTTTTAAAACTAACACCCCCAAAATATGTCCTTTTCATTATAGGGGACTGGAATGCTAAAGTAGGAAGTCAAGAAACACCTGGAGTAACAGGCAAATTTGGCCTTGGAATGCGGAATGAAGCAGGACAAAGACTAATAAAGTTTTGCCAAGAAAATGCACTGGTCATAGCAAACACCCTCTTCCAACAACACAAGAGAAAGCTCTACACATGGACATCACCAGATGGTCAACACCAAAATCAGACTGATTATATTCTGTGCAGCCAAAGATGGAAAAAAAAGCTCTATACAGTCAACAAAAAAGGACCAGGAGCTGACTGTGGCTCAGATCATGAACTCCTTATTACCAAATTCAGACTTAAATTGAAGAAAGTAGGGAAAACCGCTAGACCATTCAAGTATGACCTAAATCAAATCCCTTATGATTATAGTGTGGAAGTGAGAAATAGATTTAAGGGTCTAGATCTGATAGTTAGAGTGCCTGATGAACTATGGGATGAAGTTCGTGACATTGTATAGGAGACAGAGATCAAGACCATCCCCATGGAAAAGAAATGCAAAAAGGCAAAATGGCTGTCTGGGGAGGCCTTAAAAATAGATGTGAAAAGAAGAGATGTGAAAAGCAAAGGAGAAAAGGTAAGATACAAGCATCTGAATGCAGAGTTCCAAAGAATAGCAAGAAGAGATAAGAAAGCCTTCTTCAGTGATCAATGAAAAGAAATAGAGGAAAACAACAGAATGGGAAAGACTAGAGATCTCTTCAAGAAAAGTAGAGATACCAAGGGATCATTTCAGGCAAAGATGGGCTCGATAAAGGACAAAAATTGTACGGACCTAACAGAAGCAGAAGATATTAAGAAGAGGTGGCAAGAATACAGGGAAGAACTGTACAAAAAGATCTTCACGACCCAGATAATCATGATGATGTGATCACTAATCTAGAGCCAGACATCTTGGAATGTGAAGTCGAGTGGGCCTTAGAAAGCATCACTACGATCAAAGCTAGTGGAGGTGAGGGAATTCCAGTGGAGCTGTTTCAAATCCTGAAAGATGATGCTGTGAAAGTGCTGCACTCAATATGCCAGCAAATGTGGAAAACTCAGCAGTGGCCACAGGACTGGAAAAGGTCAGTTTTCATTCCAATCCCAAAGAAAGGCAATGCCAAAGAATGCTCAAACTACCACACAATTGCACACAATTCACATGATAGTAAAGTAATGGTCAAAATTCTCCAAGCCAGACTTCAGCAATATGTGAACTGTGAACTTCCAGATGTTCAAGCTGGTTTTAGAAAAGGCAGAGGAACCAGCGATCAAATTGCCAACATCCACTGGATCATGGAAAAAGCAAGAGAGTTCAAGGAAAACATCTATTTCTGCTTTTTTGACTATACCAAAGCCTTTGACTGTGTGGATCACAATAAACTGTGAAAAATTCTGAAAGAGATGGGAATACCAGACCACCTGACCTGCCTCTTGAGAAACCTGTATGCAGGTCAGGAAGCAACAGTTAGAACTGGACATGGAACAACAGACTGGTTCCAAATACGACAAGGAGTATGTCAAGCCTGTATATTGTCACCCTGCTTATTTGACTTCTATGCAGAGTACATCATGAGAAATGCTGGACTGGAAGAAACACAAGCTGGAATCAAGACTGCCAGGAGAAATGTCAATAACCTCCGATATGCAGACGACACCACCCTTATGGCAGAAAGTGAAGAGGAACTAAAATCCTCTTGAAGAAAGTGAAAGTGGAGAGTGAAAAAGTTGACTTAAAGCTCAACATTCAGAAAGTAAAGATCATGGTATCTGGTTGCATCACTTCATGGGAAATAGATGGGGAAACAGTGGAAACAGCATCAGACTTTATTTTGGGGGCTACAAAACCACTGCAGAAGGTGACTGCAGCCATGCAATTAAAAGACTCTTACTCCTTGGAAGAAAAGTTATGACCAACCTCGATAGCATATTCATAAGCAGAGATATTACTTTGCCAACAAAGATCTGTCTATTCAAGGCTATGGTTTTTCCATTGGTCATGTATGGATGTGAAAGTTTGACTGTGAAGAAAGCTGAGCACCAAAGAATTGATGCTTTTGAGCTGTGGTGTTGGAGAAGAGTCTTGAGAGTCCCTTGGCCTACAAGGAGATCCAACCAGTCCATTCTAAAGCAAATCAGTCCTGGGTGTTCATTGGAAGGACTGATGCTAAAGCTGAAACTCCAATATTTTGGCCACCTCATGTGAAGAGTGGACTCATTGGAAAAGACTCTGATGATGGGAGGGATTGGGGGCAGGAAGAGAAGGGGATGACAAACGATGAGATGGCTGGATGGCTCACTGACTCGATGGACATGAGTTTGCTTGATCTCCGGGAGTTGGTGATGGACAGGGAGGCCTGGTGTGCTGGGATTCATGGGCTCGCAAAGAGTGGGACATGACTGAGTGACTGAACTGAACTGAACTGAAGGTTCAGAGATGTTAAGTAATGTTCTTAGGTGACCCAGCGTGACAAAGGCAGAGCTCAAACTGACATGGATCAGACCCTCAGCCCAAGTCCTCCCACTGTACTTGCTTTCTCCTGGGCTAGGGATCCTCCCAATCTCTCATATCCTAGAAAATAAACTGTAGTGAGGTCTTCCAACATTTTTAGAACTGTGCGGTATTTCATTTTGCTTGTAAACGTCACAAAAGAGACACAGATGTAAAGAACAGATTTTTGGACTCTGTGGAAGAAGGCGAGGATGGGATGATTTGAGAGAATAGCATTGGAACATGTATATTTTCACATGTGAAATAGATCGCCAGTCCAGGTTCGATGCATGAGACAGGGTTCTCAGGGCTGGTGTACTGGGATGACCCTGAGGGATGGGATGAGGAGGGAGGTGGGAGAAAGGGTCAGGATGAGGAACACATGTACACACATGGCTAATTCATGTAAATGTATGGAAAAAACCACCATATTATTGTAAAGTAATATTGTAAAGTACCACAATATTGTAAAGTACCACAATATTGTAAAGTACCACAATATTGTAAAGTACCACAATATTGTAAAGTAATTAGTCTCCCATTAAAATAAATAAAAAGAAAAAAGTAAAAGTCTGATTCTGCTTCATTAGGTATGATATCTTCCTAGGACTTTGTTCTGGCCTTGGAGCATTTATGTATTGTTCCCAAATCAGATTACAACGATCAAGGTATTTTGTTTCCAAGAAGAGCAAACCCCAGCATGTTTACTCAGAGAAGCATGGGACTTGTTCGGAACCGTTTTGATATGCATCTTTCATCCCACCAGGAGAGAGATGGACGCACAGCAATGAGTGATGTCCACATGGGCCCCCTCAGTATGACTGCAACATGTCAGCAAGCAGAATAGATGGCCAGACATTTAACACTTTCATTCTTTTCCTTTCTCCAGCTTGGCAGAGGTGTTAGAGGAGGTTGCAGGACAGGCCTCTCAGGGGACACTGCCCATCCCTCCCTGCACTCATCACATCCTCCTGCCTGTCCTCAAGAGGAACCCCAGGCAGCCTGGAGACAGGTGTGATTCCTCAGAGAAAGATCCAACTCAGACAGGCACAGGGCCCATCAGGAGAGGAAGTGGTGATCATAAGGGCAGGCCAAGGACCCTCAGCCCCACACCGAGCCAGGACTGCTCCCTTTACTCCTTCTGGGGACGATCTAACCCCATGGCCAAGTCTGACTGAGATCACACAGGTGATAAAGCTTCAACCAGCATCCAGTGACCCCTAGTCCAACATGTGCGTAGTTGGAGGAACAGTGCCTGGGCGGGGGAAGTTCAGTTCTGGGGCAGGGGAAGGAAAGGGCTGCAGCCGGGGCACCACTGCCCCTTTCTTCTCCCTTCTCTTCTGACCCCTGCCGTGGTACAGCTTCCTTCTCTTCCCTTCCCTTCCCTTCCCTTCCCTTCCCTTCCCTTCCCTTCCCTTCCCTTCCCTTCCCTTCCCTTCCCTTCCCTTCCCTTTCTCTCTCTCCCTTGTCTGCTCACCCCTGTGTCTCATCTCTCTTCTCCTCCCTCCACTCTCTTCCTATCTTCATCTTCCTCCCTCCTTCCTGAGCCCCACCACAACTCACCTCCCTCTCACAGCCTCCTGGGCCATCCCTGAGGTCTGTCTTGACTTGACAGAGTGCTGGACGCCCAGTGAGGCAGCAAAGCCCTGGCCTCCCATCCCCCGACTCCCTCTTCTCTCCACAGTCTTCACTGGGTACTGGAGGAACGAAGGCAGGGAGGGGAGGAAGGCCTGCAGGTTGGATTTGAAGTGCTGGTCCTTGGGGCACGGGAGAAGGGAGTTTGGACAGTCTGGGAGGGAGCTACCCAGGGAGAAAGGAGAGGGAAGATGGAGAGACTGAGGGCGAGAGGCTTCACAACCCTGAGCTGTCAATCACTTCTACTATTTCTGGTTTTGGACTGTGCCATCTGGGATTGTTTCTCCAAGTTGTTACCTCTGGTGAGTGCCTACATTCATGATTGACTCGTACAAACATTACTGATCTCTGATCTCTGCACCTACCCTTGAGTCTGTTAAGTTGGGGGTAATTGTCCCCTATTCCCAGTGTGTTGAGGGAGATTTTATTATGAATGGCTGTTAGATTTTGTCAAATACTACTTTTGCCTCCATTAATGTAATCCTGATTATTTTCTTCACAAATTATTCTATCTGCCATTCCTTTCCCTCTTCCCTGGGGTCAGCCTTGCCTAGAGGGGAACTGAGCGTATAGTCCCTTTCTGAGGCTACAGAAGGATTGTGAATTGGTGTCTGTCATTGATTGGGACGATATCCAGGGCTGAGATGGGTGGTTGCTACCACTGAGGCAGCGTGAGTCAGCAATCCACTTTTTGGGTGGAATCAGAGCAGGAATCTGAAGGTACAGCCCACATCACTGTGTGTTGCACCCAAGAATCATACAAAAATACAGATGAATAGGGTCCAGAGTCTTAGAATGTGGTATCCAAAATGCCCAGGATATGATAGAGATCACAGTACCCAGAATTAAGAAAATCACAGCTTGAATAATAAAAGACATTCTACAGATGCCAACACTGATGTGAATAATGTTGAAATAATGACAAGAAGTTTGAAGTGACCATCATAAAAGTAATCATCATGTAGTTACAAATTCTCTTCAAACAAAGGAAAACACCGAAAATCTCAGCAAAGAAGTGAAAGAGAAAGAAACAAGGGAAAATTATAGAGCACAACAATAGTGCATTTCTTATTGAAACCTGGGAGATAGAGTTTAGACTTAAAAGTGGGCTTCTTCTACCTTGCTTTCTATCTTATTATCCACTGAGCAATATTAGATTTGGAATTCAGAAGGAAGATACTATCGAGTGTCATTGACACATTTACTGAAATTGAAAGATGAAGTCAGACTTTTACTTATAAACTGTAATGCTATTAATAATTGAAAAATTTCAGGGAGAACTAGATTTATAATTGTTCAGTCATATGCTGAACAGTTTTCATAAACTTAGTGAACTACAGTTGTAGTACAAAGATTTAGAAAAAGGATATCTAAACATATTTATCTGATATATCTATAATATTCTAGAAATTATATCCTTTGCAAATTAAAAATATGAGCAGCTAGGTTTCAAAATTCTTATAGGGGATATGAGAGGAAAATAGTTGCCTTAAAATTCTCCTTTTCAAAAGTTTCTGTTGTTCTTATCTTCACCCAGGAGTGGTCCATCTAGCGGAAGACATTAAGTGCATTTTCACTGCAATCTGCCCAGTTACTGTCTGTACAAGTAGCACCTAAATTGGACCTCTCAGTTGTTTTCTGCTCAGATTCTTTGGGCAGAACCTGACATTAGGCTAGGCTAATGTCTGTTCCTCTGAGCCACAGAGAACAGGATTTTTCATTATCCTTGCCTAGGGTTCTTTAGAAATTTGTCTGGACACTGGAAGCACTTTATCCGGCCATTCTCCATTAAAAAAGTGATACTGGGTTTGAGATGAGTTAAATAGACTTTGCTTAAACTACTTATGAGAAACAATATTGACAGGCAATATTACTCTTTTGGACTGAAGCAGAATCTAAAGCACAGTGTGCTTTAAGGTAACTTCGTGGAAACTGCAAAATATTTTTAAGCAACAGAGACTAAGAAGAAGCCTAGATCTCTTGACGCTCAACTCTGATAGCATACAGTCAATGATCATGATAATAATCATCCATTTATCATCACTGTCAAGTGTTCTGCTGAGCCCTATATATGCATTATCTAAATGGAAGCCTATCAACAGTCAAGAAGGGACATCAATTGCCATTCTCCTTTTGAAGATGAACAATGAAATTTTGGAAGTGTTAATGTGCCAGGCCAAGGTCATGGAGCTTATGGTACCACTAAGTGGTAAAGTCATGAAACCAGGGATCCAGTCTTAAGATATTTAATGCCATTACCCCCATCTACTGAAAGATGACATGATATGGCACAAATTAAAACAGTATTGGATGGTTTACTTCTTTTGCAGCAATTAAAAGAGTATAAGAAAGACATGTTGAAAAAGAAAACAGAAAAAATCAAAACTAAACTAAAGCAAAGTAAAAACAACAACAAATCAGAGAAACAAAACATACTCAGAAAAGCTATGATCAAATGCTAAGTGTCATGAAGAAAAGTAAGCCTTGGCTAAAGAGGTGAGCAGAGAAGTGAACTTAGTAAGGATGGTGGTTATAGGAACATCTGTGGGCCAGTTGTTACAGGAAAATACATAATGGTGTGAAAACATGCTTGGTGAGTTACAGTTAGGGTCAGAGGCACAAAAAGAGGCTAGTGTGGCTGGAGAACAACTCATTGAATAAATGTTGAAATATACATTATACCAGGCATTACTAGAAGGATATGTTAATGAACAAACAAATAAAGATTCCTGCCCTCCAGGAATTTATATTTTTCCACCAGAAGGAGATGGCCAGTTTAGAAAAATAGCATATAAATAAAATGTTTTGTATTCTGAAAAGTGGTAAACAATTGGGAAGAGAATAAGAACCCAACAGTAGAATCAGGATTTCAGGGAGAAAGTGAAAGTGAAAGTTCCTCAGTTGCCTGCGACTCTTTGTGACTCCATGGACTGTATAGTCCATGGAATTCTCCAGGTCAGAATGCTGGAGTGGGTAGCCTTTCCCTTCTCCAGGAGATCTTCTTAACCCAGGGATCAAACCCAGGTCTCCCACATAGTTGAGCAGATTCTTTACCAGCTGAGCCACAAGGGAAGCCCAAGAATACTGGAGTGGGTAGCCTATCCCTTCTCCAGTGGATCTTCCCAACCCAGGAATCGAACCTCTCTCACACTGCAGGCTGAGAAGGTTGGACACAAATACCCCGAACGCCCCTTGCTATGAAAGGGGTCGCAGTTTTCTCCTTCCCCGGAGAAGGCCATGGCCTCTCACTCCAGTGTTCTTGCCTGGAGAATCCCCTGGAGAGAGGGACCTGACGGGCTGCAGTTCATGGAGTCACAAAGAGTCGGACAAGACTGAAGCAACTTAGCATGCATGCAGTTTTCTCCTTTATGCTGCTTTTGTTAAATGTCAATGTCATTGCTCTGCTGGCTTTACTGCACAGAGGCCAGAATATATTTTTTCTGTCTGGTGTGGACTCAACGCCTTATTTACCATAGGAGAGCCCTGTGGACACTGAAGTCTGATGGCTTTTTTCATCAAGTGATAAGTCGCCCACCAAGCCCCTCGTCCATGGGATTCTCCAGGCAAGAATACTGGAGTGAAAAATTAAAAAGAATACTGGAGTGGGTTGCCGTGACCTCCTCCAGGGGATCGTCCTGACCAGGGACCGAACCTGGTCTCTGGCATCTCCTGCAGTGGTAGGCAGGTTCTTTACCACTAGCGCCACCTGAGATGCCTCTTTCTCAACAAGGGGCCAGTCGTTTATAGGCTCAGTCTCTGTTGCAAAGCCCATCGATGTGGACATCAGTTCTCTGAGTCTTGGCCTGGCAGAAACCCTGGCCAGGCGGTATCTAGGCCACACAGAGAGACATTGTGCCCAGCTTTCCACCCAAGGGGTTTTAGAGGCGAGGAGCTGGCGCCTGAGAGGAACCCTCTCACTCATAAGCCTCCCTGCCCTCAGTCCCTGTGGGCGGGTCTAGAATTTGGCCCCGCTTCCTGGTACGTAGCTGGAGTGCGTGAGTGGGTGGGCTCTGACCTGAACTGCACCAATCCAAGCGCTCTTCTGGCGAGGAACCGTTAAGACGCCGGAAGCCTCCAGCCCTGCGGCTTGTTGGCAGCGACCTGTGGAGAGGGAGGAACGCGCTGCCACTGTTGGGGTCTTGGACGTCTCAACTCTTTTCTGACTCTTCTTCGAGTCAGGTACATCTCCACAGTATTCTTTCTATAAACTGTGTTTCTACTGATATAAATGAAATTACCTAGCACCAAAGTTTGGGGATTAATAAGAAAGGTGATTGAATTGCCTGCCGGCCAACTCTCCTGTCCACCCTCTGTTCAACTCTCTTTCCTTACCTGTTATTAGCTTCAATTTTGTGGTTAATCATTTCTTGCTCTCTTTAAAATCCCTGGATCCAATAAAATAAATAAAATCCCTCGATTGTGTTGCGCTTCTTTAAAAAATCATTATTTCTTTGCATCTAATAATTTTTGTGGTTCATATTTATATGCCCAGAAATCGAACCCAGGTCTCCTTCATTGTAGGCGGCTTCTTTACTGTTTGAACCACGAGTTGCAGATAAATATTCATCTACACTTTGGAAAAATGATTTCACTTTCATTTATATTAACGGACCCTCTAAACGGGAAATGACAGTCCACTCCAGTATTCTTGCCTGGAGAATCCCATGGACGGAGGAACCCAGCAGGCTACAGTCCATGGAAGCACAAAGAGTCAGACATGACAGAAACTAACACTCTCACTTTCAAACAACTTTGAGCTCGTTTTTTAATGGATCACGCACGAGGCACGAACATTTATCCATCTTTATATCCATCCTCCTAACGGTATTTCAATTGGTTAAACTGTTACTAAAAGGTAAGATTTAGAGTATAGCTGTGGGGCTTCCGCTGTGGCTCAGCTGGTAAAGACCCCACCTGCGAATGCAGGAAACCTAAGAGACTTGGGTTTGATCCCTGGGTCGGGAAGATCCCCTGGAGGAGGACATGGCAACCCACTCCACTATTTTTGCCTGGATAATCCAATGGACAGAAGAACCTGATAGCTTACAGTCCATAGAGTGGCAAAGAGTTGGATAAGACTGAAGCAGTTTGTCACACAGATATCATTATGGTTCCTTTCAGCAGTGAGTGAATCTTTTTAAAAAAGTTTTTTTGAAGTAACTTTAGACCTGAAAAAGTTTGCAAAAAACAGTATAGAAAACCATCCAGATTTCCCTAATGTTAACATCTTACATAGGCATAGAAAAATTATTTCAATTATGAAAATTGAAAATTAGTATTGATGCAGTACTATTAACTAATTTACCTACTTTATTTGAATTCTATCATTTATCCCGGTAATCTCCTTTTCCGGTCCCAGCATCCCATTCCGGATACCACATTTGGCCATCATTTCTCTTTAGTCTCCTCCAGGCTGAGAAGACCTCAAGCTTTCTGGGTCTTTCCCAATGGTGACAGTTTTGGAGATACTGGTCAGGTATTTCATAGAATGTCTGTCGGTTTGGTTTGTCTGGTGTTTTCTTAGGATTAGATGAGAGTTACACATTTTTGGGGATAATACCTGTTTTATTTCCTTGCCTTCACTCTAATGGTGATGGAGTGATTTCTACCCTAGGGATCTAGGGGTGGCTGCTGAACATACACACCAGACACTGGACAGGTGCTACCCACAGCAGCTTCTCAGTCCTGTTCACTCACTGCCTGAGGGCAGAGGACACCGCTGGCTAGGTCGAGCCTCAGGGGAGTCATGCTCGGGAAGGGAGTGAACGAGCAGGGCTGTGGGAGGCAATCTGTAGTAACAAGAGGAGGAGGTGACCCTTGGTTCCCAATGAAGGATGTGATTAGCTTGTATGAATACCTCTGTGGGCTGGTGGGGAACAGAAACCTGGTAGGCAGAGGCAAGCAGACACTGTGGCTAGTTCCTATGATAAGGCTGCTTTGGGGCTATGGGAATTCTTGCTGGGAGCCAAAAAGAGGGATAGGAGTCTTCTCAGACTTTTCTTCACTGCTTTTATTATTGCTATAATTTTTACTTTACAATATTGTATTGGTTTTGCCACACATCAGCATTAATCTGCCACAGGTGTACACGTGTTCCCAATCCTGAATCCCCCTCCCACCTCTCTCCCCATACCATCCCTCTGGGTCATCCCAGTGTACCAGCCCCAAGCATGCTGTATCCTGCATCAAACCTAGACTGGTTGATTTGGCCTACAACAAATATGACTAAAAGGTGACTTTCTGTTTCCTCATTCCTACCATATTTGTTAATTGGAATTCTGTAGAGCTGTCTTTTCTCTCTCGTGTTTTTTATAAATTTTCAAATTGTAAAAGTTTATATTTTATATATATAACGGATTTCTAATGATTAAATCAAATAAGTAATCAAATTCTTTATGTCAATATAGAATAACTTTGTTATATTGTGACTTATAATCAAATTATATCATTATTGAGTTTCTTGCATATTTCCAGCTTTGGTGATCAGGAACTCCTTCTTGTGGAGTTTGTGTTCTTTGAGCACGACCTGGTTCTTTTCTGTGTACTTCCTTGCTGGCATTAAAAGATGTTCCTGTTCATCTTGTGTTTTTCTTTCCCCACCATGACCCTGAAATCAGAAAATTTCTGCCAGAACCCATGTTTTCTTTCCTTGGAAAATGACATTTAGTAACTGATATCTCCCTGCATGTTCATTGCTACTGGGTTTTCCTTGCAGCTGAGTTTCCTTTTCCATGCCTAAATGAAGGAAATATATTGTCTGTATATACTTATGCTTCCAGATACATTGGAATTTCTCTAGATATTTCTGTAGATAGTGAAAGCCAGGAGCTCAGACAGATACTTCTTTTTTAATAATTAATTTTAATTAATTGGAGGATAATGAGTTTACAATATTGTGATGGTTTATATGATATATCAACAATCCACTCTAGCCTTATTTGTAACTTCTTTGTCTCACCTGGCTCTCCTTATCTTCAGTATTTGCTTATTTGTTCACACCTGATTTTCCATGATGTAGTTGCAGAAATGCTACCAAATGGTTAGATAGTATGATGCACCTAATGGACGTGAATTTGAGCAAACTCTAGGAGATAGTGAAGGATGGGGGAGACGTGGTGTGCTACAGAGGCAGGGATCTCAAAAAGTCAGATACAACTTAAGCACTAAACCTGAAATGCGCAACTGTTAGAAGCAGATCTGATGACTTGTGTTTGTGTACCCTTCTTTATACCTTAAGCCTCAGAGGATGCAATCAAAGTACTGTTTCCCCAAGTTGCCTAGCTTAGCTATTTTCTACCTCACCCCTTCTCTTGTGGTTAAGACATTCATTTGTAATATATTTAGGTTAACGTGTTGGTGTTTCTAATTTGAGTTTGCCCTCTCCCCCATATCCTAGTTCATTTTAATTTTTCACTTAAACTTGGGGTATGTGAAACACTACTGTGATTCAGACTCAGGGCTACACAAAAACACATACTGTAGGAGTATGATTTTTCCCCCATGTCTTCCACCCCCTTCCCATTCCCCATTTCTTTTCCACAGTCCCCCTGTAGATAACCAGTCTGGTTATCTGGTGGAATCTTTCCTGTATTTACTCAACAGAAATGAATAGATACCTATGGGTTTTCTTATGTTCCATTGTTTATTAAATGAAAGATAGCACTTTCTAAAGCTTCTTTGCACTTTTCCTTTTTCCATAAACAGCATTCAATTTAAAAACTCCTTATTCTGTACTCCTTCATTCTTTTTTACAGCTACATTAGATTGCACTGGCTTCTAGAGGGGCATTTCCGGAGAAGGCAATGGCAACCCACTCCAGTACTCTTGCCTGGCAAATCCCATGGGTGGAGGAGCCTGGTAGGTTGCAGTCTATGGTGTCGCTAGGAGTCGGACACGACTGAGCGACTTCACTTTCACTTTTCACTTTCATGCCTTGTAGAAGGAAATGGCAACCCACTCCATGTTCTTGCCAGGAGAATCCCAGGGACAGGGAGTCTGTGGGCTGCCTTCTCTGGGGTCGCACAGTGTCGGACACGACTGAAGCAACTTAGCAGCAGCAGCATAGGGGCATTTCATTTGTTTTCAACATTTCGAAATGATTAATACAAACATGCTGCAGTGAAAAGCCCTGGGTACGTGTACTTTTGTGTTGGTGGAAATGTCTCTTCAAGTTTCATTCCCAGCAATAGGATTGTTGGGCCAAATGTTAAATGCATCTGTAGACATGTTGCATTATGGCTGAGCCTCTTTCACTTTCACTTGCCATACATTAAAAAAATCTTTTTAGTCACATAGAATGTTATTTTCTTTAATCACCTCTGGAAATGTCAGTCACAATTAGAAAGCCTTTCCCAATGCTGATATTGAAGAAAAATTCTGCCATATTTTCTTCAAGATTTTGTTACGGTTTCATTTTTTTGTTTAGATTCCTAAACCCATTTACAGGTATTTTTTGTTTGTTTGTTTTTGTTTTTGTTTTTTTTGTGGATGGTTTGTCACGGATCTACACTATTTTTTTAATGTCTCAGTTGTTCCAGCATCATTTATTGAATGTTCATCCTTGCCTCAGTGATTTTACATGCCTTTGGATCATATACTAAAATCCCCAACTATAATTTGTGTTGTTCTGAGTTTTTTATTCTATGCCACTGGCCTATTAGTCTATTCCTGTACTGGTACCCCAGTGGTATAGATGTAGAGCTTTATAGTGTGCTTTTATGTCTGATATGATTACTATTCACTCATAGGTTTTCCTTTTTAGTTGTTTCATGGATATTCTTGCATGTTTTTTTCAAAAATATGAACTAAATTATCCATTGGTCTAACTCCATAAAAATGTTCGCTGATATTTTTGAGATTATATTTAATGTATACATAACTTTAGAGAGAATCAATATCTTTTTAATGCTGAATTATTCTATCTAAGGTCATTGAAAATCTTCCTACTTATTAAAGTTTTCTTCTATGTTGTTCAAGAATGTTTACAAATTATCTTTGTATAGATGCTCTCATTAAGTTTATTTCTATACATTTAATCTTTGTTATTGCCCTTGTATATGGGATTTTCTCTCCTAATGTGTCCTCCAGCTCTGTGTGTGTGTATATAAACACAAAGACTAATAATATTTGTGTGTAACTTTATATCCTACTACCTTGCTGAATTCTCTTTGCTTTACTTAATTTGTCATGGTTTTGATAGGACTCTTCAGGTGTGCTGTGATATCACCTGGACCTCGAGGTAGCTTTACATCTTCTCATCCATTCTTAAAAATCTTATTGGTTTCTCTAGTCAACTGCCCAGTGCATGCTGTTGAAGACTGAACAGGAGTGATACAGTGGGCATGCTTTTGTTATTCCTGACCTTATTGGAAAACCTCTGGTACTCCCCCACTAAATAAAGTATTTGCATGAGGAACTACTTATATAGCTTTTATCATGCTAATAATGCATGCCTGATTCCTATTTCTTGAGTTTTCTTTTTTTTTTTTTAACATGAATGCCTATTGAAGTTTCCCAAAGATTGGTTTGGCATCTATGATGATAGTCATACGATTATTGTTCAGTTGCTCTGTCACTTCTGACTCTTTGCAGCCCAGGCTCCTCTGTCCTCCCCTATCTCCAAGAGTTTGCTCAGATTCAAGTGTGTTCAGTCAGTGATGCTCAGTTCTCTGCTGTTCCCTACTCCTTTTGACTTCAATCTTTCCCAACCTCAGGGTCTTTGTCTTTAAGTATGTTACCGTGGTGAATGATATCAATGAAATTCCTAATATACAGCCAGCCTTGTATTAATGGAATAAGTTCCACTTTATCACAGTATACTACTTTCTAAATGTATTGTTGGATGTTTGCTAATATTCTATTTAGAGTTTTGGTATCTATGTTTATGTGTTAGTATCCTACTTGCTTCCTAAAAGAAATAAGGGACGTTTCCTTCTTTTCAAATGTTCTGAAACAAGTCATAAAGCTTTGGTACTATTTGATCTTTGATGGTTTACTAGAATTCACCAGTAGATACATCTGAGAAAGTGTACTTCTTGTAATAACTTTATCCATGTGAAAATTGGCTGATTTAAACTTTCTAACATTAGAGTCAGAATTTTGGTAGTGTTTATTTATCTAGGAAGTTAGCTATTTCATGTGGATTTTCAAGTTTATATGAATATAGGTTGACAAAGTAATCCCTCAGTTTTTAAGCTTCAATGATTATTTCTCCTTTTTCATTTATTACTTAGGCTGTCTCTGTGATCTTCCTTCCTTCATCAAGCCAGCTTTGGCTTGTCTGCTTTGAAAAACAGGATTTCAGTTTGTTATTTTATTTTGTGTCCCGTTCATTTCTGCTTTTATCTTTTGTCTTTTTTTTTTCTTTTTAGTTGTTCTTATTCCCTAGGTGTTCTTTTCAATTTTTTGAGGCCATACTTTAATTCATTTATCTTCATTCATTTATTTTTACACATAAATGTGTTTATGGCTGTGACCTTGCCTCGGATCACTGCTATAAATGTCTCACATATATTCTGATATGTAGTATTTCATAGTCATTCTTTAAAACTTGAGGTTTTTTTAACTCAACATTTTTAAAGAAAAGTGAAAGAAAATTTTCAGAAACAGAAAAGCCTTTCTGTTTCAACTTTTGTTAAGAACTTTTGTTGCATTGGGATTAGCAAAGATTGTTATATTTCTACCTTATAGAAATTAATGACATCATCTCTGTAAGATAATTATGATCCATCACTGACAAGTGTATATTCTCTAGTCACTTTTTTGTTGTTGTTAATTTATTTATTTTATTGGAGGCTGATTAGTTTACAATACTGTGGTGGCTATTGCCATACATCAACAGGAATCAGCCATGGCTGTACACAGTCCCACAGTCCTGAACCCCCTCCCAGTTCGCAACCTACCCCATCCCTCTGGGTTGTCCCAGAGCACTGGCTTTGAGTGCCCTGCTTCATGCATCAAACTTGCACTGGTCATCTGTTTTACATATGATAATATGCATGGTTCAATGCTATTCTCTCAAATCATCCCACCCTCGCCTTCTTCTACACAGTCCAAAAGTCTGTTCTTTACATCAGTCTCTCTTTTGCTGTCTTGCATATAGGGTTGTCGTTACCATCTTTCTAAATTCCATATATATGTGTCTGTATACTATATTGGTATTTCTTTGTCTGACTTACTTCACTCTGTGTCATAGGCTCCAGTTTCATCCATCTCATTGGAACTGACTGAAATGTATTCTTTTTATAGCTGAGTAATTGTCCATTGTGTATATGTACCACAACTTCCTTATCCATTCATCTGCCAACGGACATCTAGGTTGTTTCTGTGTCCTAGCTGTTGTAAACACTGCTGCAATGAACACTAGGTACATGTACATGTGTCTCTTTCAATTCTGTTTTCCTTGGTCTGTATGCCCAGCGGTGGGACTGCTCAGTCGTATGGCCGTTCTATTTCCAGTTTTTTAAGGAGTCTCCACACTGTTCTCCATCGTGGCTGTGCTAGTTTGCATTCCCGCCAACAGTGTAAGAGGGTTCCCTTTTCTGCACACCCTCTCCAGCATTTATTGTTTGTAGCCTTTTTGATGGTAGCCATTCTGACCAGCATAAGATGGTACCTCACTGTCTGGCTTTGCGTTTCCCTGATGAATGATGTTGAGCATTTTTTCATGTCTTTGCTAGCTATCTGTATGCCTTCCTTGGAGAATGTCTATTTAGCTCTTTGGCCCACTTTTTGATTAGGTTGTTTATATTTCTGGTATTGTGCTGCATGAGCTGCTTGTGTGTTTTGAAGATTAATTCTTTGTCAGTTGCTTCATTTCCTATTATTTTTCCCATTCTGAAGCCTGCCTTTTCATCTTGCTTTAGTTTATTTTTTTGTGCAAAAGTTTTTAAGTTTCATTAGGCCTCTTTTATTTACTTTTGTTTACTTTCATTACTGTGGGAGGTGAGTCATAGAGGATCTTGCTGTGATTTACATCAGAGCGTGTTCTGCCCGTGTTTTCCTCTAAGAGTTTTATAGTTTCTTATCTTACATTTAAGCTTTCCTGGTGGCTCAGAGGTTAAAGCATCTGCCTCCAATACAGGAGACCTGGGTTCTATCCCTGGGTCGGGAAGATCCCCTGGAGAAGGAAGTGGCAACCTACTCCAGTATTCTTGCCTGGAGAATCCCATGGACGGAGCAGCCTAGTAGGCTACAGTCCACAGGGTTGCAAAGAGTTGGATACGACTGAGCGACTTCACTTTCTTTCTTCCTTCACTATCTTACATTTAGATCTTTAATCCATTTTGAGTTTATTTTTGTGTATGGTGTTAGAAAGTGTTCTACTTTCATTCTTTATGAGTGGTTGACCATTTTTCTCAGCACTGCTTGTTAAAGAGACTGTCTTTTCTCCACTGTATATTTTTAACTCCTTTGTCAAAGATAAGGTATCCATGTGCACGTGGATTTATCTCTGGGCTTTATACTTTGTTCCATCGATCTATATTTCTGTCTCTGTGCCAGTGCCATACTGTCTTGATGACAGTAGCTTTGTAGTATAGAACTGCCTTATGACCTAGCAATTCCAATGCTGGGCATACACACCGAGGAACCCAAAATTGAAAGAGACACGTGTACCCCAATGTTCATCGCAGCACTGTTTATAATAGCAAGGACATGGAAGCAACCTCGATGTCCATCAGCAGATGAATGGATAGTAAAGCTGTGGTACATATACACAATGGAGTATTACTCAGCCATTAACAAGAATACATTTGAATCAGTTCTCATGAGGTGGATGAAACTGGAGCCTATTATACAGAGTGAAGTAAGCCAGAAAGAAAAACACCAATACAGTATACTAACACATATATGTGGAATTTAAAAAGATGGTAATGATAACCCTGTATGTGAGCCAGCAAAAGATACAGATGTTTAGAATGGACTTTTGGACTCTGTGGGAGAGGAAGAGGTGGGATGATGTGGGAGAATGGCATTGAAACATGTATACTATCATGTAAGAAACAAATTGCCAGTCTATGTTCAATACAGGATACAGGATGCTTGAGGCTGGCACATGGGGATGATCCAGAGAGATGATATGGGGTGGGAGGTGGGAGGGTGGTTCAGGATTGGGAACTCATGTACACCCGTGGCTGATTCATGTCAATGTATGGCAAAACCAATACAGTATTGTAAAGCAAAATAAAGTAAAAATGAAAAAAAAAAAACAAAACACACACTAGGTTAATGGTGAAAAAATTCTCCCCAGTCAGAAACACCCAGAGAGATTCACAGAGTTATGTAGAGAAGAGAAGAGGGAGGAAGGAGATAGAGGTAGCCTGGAGAAGAAAAGGGAGAGTGAAAAGGGGGAGAGCAATTAAGCCAGTAATCAAATCCGTAACTGAAAATGGATACTAAAGATTAGATTCTTAAAGGTACAAAACTGATAATAAATATCAGATATCAAATTTTAAAGACCAAGAACAGAAGTTAGACTTTCAAAACTACAATAAAAATAAATAAATAAATAAATGCAAAGTCAATCACAAAAATAAAAAAGATATATATGCAATTTGTTTTAAAAAATGGTTTTTAAGGTAATTGTAGGCCATAAAATGGAAGTTAAAAGAATAAAAAGGAATTGAAAATTTTTTTAAAGTTAAAAAGTTATAATACTGAAATTATATCTAGGAATTTCTCTGGAGATATTATGGGCATAGTTGGATCACTTCAGTGTCAGATGATCCCTTGTTTCAGCATGTACTTGTTCTGAAGATCTATAGGTGCACCTCAAATTCACAGTCTGAGCATAAACTGCAGGGTTTTAATCTGTTGCCCCTGTCACTTCTAGAGCAATTCCTCCTTCTTTATTTATTTTGGCTTCCTCTGTTTGCAGAACGGTCTAGCGGTTTTCCCTACTTTCTTCAATTTAAGTCTGAATTTGGTAATAAGGAGTTCATGATCTGAGCCACAGTCAGCTCCTGGTCCTTTTTGTTGACTGTATAGAGCTTTTTTCCATCTTTGGCTGCACAGAATATAATCAGTCTGATTTTGGTGTTGACCATCTGGTGATGTCCATGTGTAGAGCTTTCTCTTGTGTTGTTGGAAGAGGGTGTTTGCTATGACCAGTGCATTTTCTTGGCAAAACTTTATTAGTCTTTGTCCTGCTTCATTCCGCATTCCAAGGCCAAATTTGCCTGTTACTCCAGGTGTTTCTTGACTTCCTACTTTAGCATTCCAGTCCCCTATAATGAAAAGGACATATTTTGGGGGTGTTAGTTTTAAAAGGTCTTGTAGGTCTTCATAAAACCATTCAACTTCAGCTTCTTCAGCATTACTGGTTGGGGCATAGACTTGGATAACTGTGATATTGAATGGTTTGCCTTGGAAACAAACAGAAATCATTCTGTCGTTTTTGAGATTGCATCCAAGTACTGCATTTCAGACTCTTTTGTTGACCATGATGGCTACTCCATTTCTTCTGAGGGATTCCTGCCCACAGTAGTAGATATAATGGTCATCTGAGTTAAATTCACCCATTCCAGCCCATTTTAGTTCGCTGATTCCTAGAATGTCAACGTTCACCCTTGCCATCTCTTGTTTGACCACTTCCAATTTGCCTTCATGATTCATGGACCTGACATTCCAGGTTCCTATGCACTATTGCTCTTTACAGCATCGGATCTTGCTTCTATCACCAGTCACATGCACAACTGGGTATTGTTTTTGCTTTGGCTCCATTCCTTCATTCTTTTTGGAGTTATTTATCCACTGATCTATAGTAGCATATTGGGCACCGAATGACCTGTGGAGTTTCTCTTTGGTATCCTATCATTTTAGCTTTTCATACTGTTCATGGGGTTCTCAAGGCATGGAAAAGAAATGCACAAAAGCAAAATGGCTGTCTGGGGGAGGCCTTACAAATAAGCTGTGAAAAGAAGAGAGGCGAAAAGCAAAGGAGAAAAGGAAAGATATAAGCATCTGAACACAGAGTTCCAAAGAATAGCAAGAAGAGATAAGAAAGCCTTCTTCCATAATCAATGCAAAGAAATAGAGGAAAAGAACAGAATGGGAAAGACTAGAGATCTCTTCAAGAAAATCAGAGATACCAAGGCAACATTTCATGCAAAGATGGGTTCGATAAAGGACAAAAATGGTATGGACCTAAGAGAAGCAGAAGATATTAAGAAGAGGTGACAAGAATACACGGAAGAACTGTACAAAAAGATCTTCATGACCCAGATAATCATGATGATGTGATCACTCATCTAGAGCACACATCTTGGAATGTGAGGTCAAGTAGGCCTTAGAAAGCATCACTATGAACAAAGCTAGTGGAGGAGATGGAATTCCAGTTGAGTTATTTCAAATCCTGAAAGATGATGCTGTGAAAGTGCTGCACTCAATATGCCAGCAAATTTGGAAAACTCAGCAGTGGCCACGGGACTGGAAAAGGTCAGTTTTCATTCCAATTCCAAAGAAAGGAAATGCCAAAGAATGCTCAAACTACCACACAATTGCACTCATCTCACATGCTAGTAAAGTAATGCTCAAAATTCTCCAAGCCAGGCTTCAGCAACACGTGAACCGTGAACTCCCTGATGTTCAAGCTGGTTTTAGAAAAGGCAGAGGAACAAGAGATCAAATTGCCAACATCCGCTGGATCATGGAAAAAGCAAGAGAGTTCCAGAAAAACATCTATTTCTGCTCTATTGACTATGCCAAAGCCTTTGACTGTGTGGATCACAATAAACTGTGAAAAATTCTGAAAGAGATGGGAATACTAGACCAACTAACCTCCCTCTTGAGAAACCTGTATGCAGGTCAGGAAGCAACAGTTAGAACTGGACATGGAACAATAGACTGGTTCCAAATAGGAAAAGGAGTACGTCAAGGCTGTATATTGTCACCCTGCTTATTTGACTTCTATGCAGAGTACATCATGAGAAATGCTGGACTGGAAGAAGCACAAGCTGGAATCAAGATTGCTGGGAGAAATATCAAGAACTTCAGATATGCCTATGGCACCACCCTTCTGGCAGAAAGTGAAGAGGAGCCAAAAATCCTCTTGATGAAAGTGAAAGAGGAAAGTGAAAAAGTTGGCTTAAAGCTCAACATTCAGAAATCGAAGATCATGGCATCCGTTGTGAATCATGAACTTCCAGGTGTTCAAGCAGGATTTAGAAAAGGCAGAGTAATTGGAGCTCGAATTGCCAACATCAATTGGATCACTGAAAAACAAGAGAGTTTCCTTTGTTGTGCAGAAGCTTTTAATTTTAATTAGATCCCATTTGTTTAGTTTTGCTTTCATTTCCATTATACTGGGAGGTGGATCATAGAGGATCTTGCTGTGAATTATGTCAGAGAGTGTTTTGCCTATATCCTCCTCTAGGAGTTTTATAGTTTCTGGTCTTACATTAGATATACAAGCAACTTATGCAGCTCAACTCCAGAAAAATAAATGATCCAATCAAAAAATGGGCCAAAGAACTAAATAGGCATTTCTCCAAAGAAGACATTGGATGGCTAACAAACACATGAAAAGATGCTCAACATCACTTAGTATCAGAGAAATGCAAATCAAGACCACAATGAGGTACCATTTCACACCAGTCAGGATGGCTGCAATCCAAAGTCTACCAGCAATAAATGCTGGAGAAGATGTGGAGAAAAGGGAACCCTCTTACACTGTTGGTGGGAATGGAAACTAGTACAGCCACTATGGAAAACAGTGTGGAGATTCCTTAAAAAATTGCAAATAGAACTGCCTTATGACCCAGCAATCCCACTGCTGGGCATACACACCAAGGAAACCAGAATTGAAAGAGACACATGTACCCTAATATTCATTGGAGCATTGTTTATAATTGCCAGGACATGGAAACAACCTAGATGTCCATCAGCAGATGAATGGATAAGAAAGCTGTGGTACATATACACAATGGAGTATTACTCAGCCCTTAAAAAAATAAATTTGACTCAGCTCTAATGAGATGGATGAAACTGGAGCCGATTATACAGAGTGAAGTAAGCCAGAAAGAAAAACACCAATACAGTATACTGATACATATATATGGAATTTAGAAAGATGGTAATGATGACCCTGTATGTGAGACAACAAAAGAGACACAGAGGTATAGAACGGACTTTTGGACTCTGAGGGAGAGGGAGAGGGAGAGGGAGAGGGTGGGATGATTTGGGAGAATGGCATTGAAATAGGTATAAGAAACGAAGTGCCAATCTATGTTCAATACAGGATACAGGATGCTTGGGGCTAGTCCACGGGATGATCCAGGGAGATGATATGGGGTGGGAGGTGGGAGGGGGCTTCGACATTGGGAGATCGTGTACACCTGTGGCTGATTCATGTCAATGTATTGCAAAACAAATACAGTATTGTAACGTAGAATAAGGTATTTTTAAAAAATGACAAAAAAAGAAAAACAAAAAAAAAAAAACAAGAGAGTTCCAGGAAAGCATCTACTTCTGCTTTATTGAATATGCCAAAGCCTTTGACTGTGTGCATCACAACAAACTGTGGAAAATTCTTCAAGAAATGGGAATATCAGGCCACCTTACTTGCCTCCTGAGATATCTGTAGGCAGGTCAAGAAGCAATAGTTAGAACTGGACATGGAACAATGGACTGGTTCCAAACTGGAAAGGAGTACATTAAGGCTGTATGTTGTCACCCTGCTTACTTAACTTACATGCAGAGTACAGGATGCGAAATGCTGGGCTAGATGAAGTACAAGCTGGACTCAAGATTGCCTGGAGAGATATCAATAACCTCAGATATGTAGATAACACCAGTATTATGGCAGAAAGCAAAGAACCTAAGGAACCTAAGGAACTTCTTGATGAAAGTGAAAGAGGAAAGTGAAAATGTTGGCTTAAAACTAACTCAGCATTCAGAAAACTAAGATCATGGTATCTGGTCCCATAACTCTATGGCAAATAGAAGGGGAAACAATGGAAACAGTGAGATACTTATTTTTTGGGAACCGAAATTACTGTAATGGTGACTGCAGCCATGAAAGTAAAAGACGCTTGCTCCTTGAAAGAAAAGCTATGACCAACCCAGACAGCATATGAAAAAGCAGAGACATTACTTTGCTGACAAAGGTCTGTTTACTCAAAGCTGTGGTTTTTCCAGTAGTCATGTATGGAGGTGAGAATTGGACTATAAAGAAAGCTGAGCAGTGGAGACTTGATGCTTTTGAACTGGGGTGTTGGAGAAGACACTTGAGAGTCCCTTGGAGTGCAAGGAGATCAAAGCAGTCAATCCTAAATGAAATCAGCCTTGAATATTCATTGGAAGGACTAATGTTGAATCTAAAATTCCAATACTTTGGCCACCTGATGTGAAGAACTGACTCCTTGGAAAAACTCTGATGCTGGGAAAGATTGAAGGCAGGAGGAGAAGGGGATAACAGAGGATAAGATGGTTGGATGGCATCACCGACTCGATGGACATGAGTTTGAGCAAGATCTGAGAGTTGGTGATGGACAAGGAGGCCTGGCGTGTGGCAGTCCATGGGGTCACAAAGATCGGTCAGATATATAGAACAGTCTTTTGGACTCTGTGGGAGAAGGCGAGGGTGGGATGATTTGAGAGAATAACTTTGAAACATGAATATTATCAACTGTGGAACAGATCAACAGTCCAGGTTTAATGCATGAACAGGGTGCTCAGGGCTGGTGCACTGAGATGACCCACAGGGATGAGATAGGAGTGAGGTGGGGGGGGGGTTCAGGATGGGGAACACATGTACACCCATGGCTGATTCTTGTCAATGTATGGCAAAAGCCACTACAATATTGTAAATTAATTAGCCTCCAATTAAAATAAATTAAGGAGTACTACAGAAGCGATCTACAGTCTCTCTTGCAGTTTGCAACCCCCTCCCCCACCCACCCCTTTAATACTGAATGAGATCGAATGTTAGGTACATGCAGTTCTTGGTCAATGTTAAAGAAAAGTCTAACGTTCTGTTTGCGCGGGGACAGCCCGTCCACAAACCCGGGCAGCCCGCGAGCGGCAGTTCCCTGGCTCCTCGCCAAGGGAGGGCGCGCCAAGTCCTTCCCACTCGTGCACACTGGGGGCGCCGTCAGGACGCAACCCAGTTTAGTCCTCGGACACTTTTGTTTTTTTCTGTTTCTCTCTCGCAACTTGTCAAGTTCTCAAATCTGTCTCTCTGTGTTATTTATATTTTTTCTCCGTTGCCCCTCAGCCCCGACAGTCTCGCCTCAAAACGTTTGCAACTGCTGCGTTAGCATGAGTTGGCACCCGCTGTAAACGTGGTTCATGACTTTTTGTTTAAGCTGGGCCACCTGTTCCCTGAGCATATTGGCCGTGGACGCCAGCTCCGAGTTCTGTGCTTTCAAGGTTTTCACTTTTTCCTCCAGCCGCGCGATCCTCTCCAGCTTCCTTTTCTGGCACTTGGAGGCAGCGATGCGGTTCCTCATGCGCTTCCTCTCCGCCTTGATCCGCTCCTGGGACTCCATGTCGATGGGGGACAGGGGCGGCGTTCCCCGGGCATCTCGGGCACCGTCTGCGGCTCCTCCTTCAGGGGCCTGCAGCCGCGGGTGCTGCACGGGGATCTGCTGGGGCAGGTGGTGCGGCGGCTGCGGTGGTTGCTGCTGCTGCTGCTGCTGGGGCTGCGCGGGAAAGGCCAGGCCAGCCGCGCCGTAGGAGGGCGCCCCGCCACCGCTGCTCAGCGCGCCTGGGTTGAAGTTGCTGAGGTTGTAGACCGGCGGCTCGCTGTGCAGGCTGGCGCTGAAGCCGCCGCTGCCGCTGCCGCCCGCCACCGGAGGCCACCGCCGGGGCCACCAGGCCCGCCCCACTGACCGGCTGCGCCGCCGACGTGACGCTGGGCAGCGTGTTCTGGCTGTGCAGTTCCGCCAGGGCGCGCACGAAGCCCTCGGGAATCCCTCCTGCTCGTCCGTCACGTTCTTGGGGCACAGGAACTGGGTGGGGGTCGGCGTGGTGGTGACATGCCCGTTGCTGGACTGTATGAGCAGGTGCTCCAGCTCGAGCGATGCCAGCTTGAGCAGCCCAACGTCGGGCGAGGTGAGGAGGTCGGAATTCTTGGCCCAGAGGTGCAGCTTCAGGCTGCCCACCGGGTCGGCCGGATTCAGGGTCATGCTCTGCTTCAGAATCTTGGGGTTACTGTAGCCGTAGGCGCCGCTCTCAAACTGGAGGAACGAGGCTTTGAGGGCATCGTCGTAGGACGTCGTTTCCATCTTTGCAGTCGTAGAACAGTCCGTCACTTCGCGTGGGCTTCGTTTAAGCTGCGTGCAGAAGTTTCAGGGCTGCAACAACGCGCTGGCAAGCGGGGACACCCGCGCCTCCCCGGGCAGTAGGCAAGGAAAGTTTCTGGAAGAGCGCGCGTCCTCGCCGGCTGGCAGCCTCCGCCCCCGGCGCCCTCCTCACCAGCTCTGTCCGGGGATCGCAGGGTTAAGACGCAGCCTGCGCTCTAACTTGTCCGCTCGTGCTCGCTGCCCGGCTTTAAAAAGTCGCGGTCACTCACGGAGCTGTCTCAAGCGCAGCGGTTCCTCAGAGCCCACGGACGAACTCGTTTCCCGGTGATAGCAGGGAGCGCGGACCCCGCGGTTGCCTCGCCCCGACTCAGAAGACTGTCCCCTCCTCTGCTGCGAGGGGGGAGGGGGCGCCATTTGTAATAAAGTATACAATTAAAAAATTTTTTTTTAATTTATAAAATTAAAAAATAAAATAAATAAATTAAAAAATAAACAAATAGAAAGCAGAGACTACTTTGCAAACAAAGTTCCATCCAGTAAAGGTTATGGTTTTTCCGCTAGTCATGTATGGATGTGACAATTGAGCACCGAAGAATTGATGCTTTTGAACTGTGGTGTTGGAGAAGACTCTTGAGAGTGGCTTGGACAGCAAGGAGATCCAACCAGTCCATGCTAATGGAAATTAGTCCTGAATGTTCATTGGAAGGACTGATGCTGAAGCTGAAACTCCAATACTTTGGCCACCTGATGCAAAGAACTGACTCATTTGAAAAGACCCTGATGCTAGAAAAGATTGAAGGTGGGACGAGAAGGGGACCACAGAAGATGAGATGGGTGGATGGCATCACTGACTCAATGGACATGAGTTTGCATAAACTCCGTGAGTTGCTGATGGACAGAGAGGCCTCGCATGATGCAGTCCATGGGGTCGCAAAGAATCGGACACAACTGAGCAACTGAACTGAACTGCAACATAAAAATACAGATTCCTAGGCTTCCTGATAACCCTTGTGAATCATGATATCTTATCTTGATAAACTTTGAGAAACCTCTCCTTTCATTATGCAGATTCAGAAACTGACCGAGAGAGAGACGAAGTAACTTGCCCAAGTTTGTCAGCACAGATGGTGGCAGAGCTGGGGTCACAGCCAAGTCTTCAGATAAGTCCAAACAGTATGCCCCTGTGGTTACTTTATGAGGGTTATCTGTGTATCAGTTTAGCTCCTATGGGCTTCTCTGGTAGCTCAGATGGTAAAGCATCTTCCTAGAAGGCAGGAGAGCCAGGTTTGATCCTGGGTCAGGAAGATCTCCTATAGAAGGGAATGGTTACCCACTCTAGTATTCTTGCCTAGAGAATTCCATGAACAGAGGAGTCTGGCAGACTATAGCCCATGGGGTCGCAAAAAGTTGGACACAACTGAACGAATAATACATTCACATTTAGCTCCTGTACGGCACCCCTTAGAATATCTGGAGACCAAGAGTAAGAATGCAACTACTCTCAGCAGAGTAGTTGCATAACCCTAGTTCAAAGTGTCTCCTCCAATTGGTTATGTAGAACAGCTTGAAAATATAACAGGGTGAGGTCTCAAAGGTCTCTTAAATGCAGCAGGTTACAGCAGGTCCTTCTCCAAAAGGAGTCTCAGCAAACCCCAGCGTGGTGCAATTTTTTATCTGGGGACTCTCTTAACTATGGCTTAGAGTCAAACTGAAGACAAATATCCCAGTGACCTGCAGTAGTTCAGTAAGCCTATTTTCATGCTGTTGTTTTTGGAGTTGATACTCATACTGATTAAGGAAAAGTTTAAGCATGTGTAGTTTTCTATCAGACCTGATCCAGGCTCAGAAGTTGGATCCCTCAAGCCTGTTCATTTGAGTTCCAAGCTCTGTTTCCACTTCATCTCCAAAAGGCTGTGGTCTGGAACTCTGCCAGACTGTCAGCTGACTCCTGAGAATCTGCTGGGACAATCCATTAGAAGGCCATTGACTTCTGAAAGGAGAGCAATTTCCGAAATGACATGGCAAGGTAGGTTTTTGGAGAGTTTAGGCAGTTGCCATTGACAACAGTGCCATTGCATGCTTTGCATTTGGGTTAATGCTTACAGTTTCAGCAAGTGTTTCGCCAGTGCCACATTAATTAGGAAAAAATTAAATGATTTGTCATTTTGAATACATAATTCTGTAAAGAAACTGGAGACCTTAACAGATATTCTAGAATCTCTGAGGATAGAAAGGGCAGAAAGCAGTGAGAGAGAAAGAAAAGTAATAATTGCACATCTCGCCCAAAAGAGTGTGGTAGAGGTGCACAAACACGTATCTTCCATTCTGAAATGAATGCTGTTACAACAGAAGCTACTTTTTTAAAAAATTAATTTGGTGCCAAAACTTTTGGCACAAAAACCTGACCTGAACTAACATGAACTTAGTCTTGGAATATTTAGACTTTTTTTTTTTTTTTTTTGCAGAAATGTTAAAGGATAAATTATGAGATGTTTTCCCAGACACTATTGGGAGTGTTATATACTAAACAGTACATACTCTGTGTTACATTCTAAAATCTGAAAATGATTTAAATTCTAAAACGCAGACTATGGACCTAGAATAATGATAGCTAACATTTATGGAGCATTTGCCATCTGCATGGAGCTTTGCTAACCTCTTTTCATCTCATTCAATCCTCATGACACCATGAGGCAGGCATTAAAATCATCTCCATTTTAAATTTTGCAACTGATTATCAGAGAGGTTAAATAACTTGTCCAGATTCACTCAGGTTTTGGGAAGCCAGGGTTTGCACCCAGGTCAGTAAAACTCAAGAACCTCCGTGCTGAACTCTTGCTCTCTACTATCAGGGAGAGATGAACAGTTCTTAAGGACAGTGAGGGCTCTTTGTGAGCTCTATCTGGAGGTAGAATAGGCTGCCACCTCTTTCATGTCATTTGAGGGTCAACCTCCTACCTACAAATGTCATCTCCCCATCCCTACTTCTTTGAAATGTCATCTCCCCATCCCTGCTTCTCTGAGTTGCACTAATATGGCTTTATTCCATGATGCTTGTGTCTATGGTTTTTAGAGCTTCCCTGGTGGCTCAGACGGTAAAGCATCTGCCTGCAGCGCAGGAGACCCGGTTCGATTCCTGGGTCGGGAAGATCCCCTGGAGAAGGAAATGGCAATCCACTCCAGCACTCTTGCCTGGAAAATCCCATGGATGGAGGAGCCTGATAGGCTACAGTCCATGGGGTCGCAAAGAGTCGGACACGACTGAGCGACTTCACTTTCACCAGCTAAAGAAGTCTGCTACCCAACTGGTACGGGTTCCAGATATCCACTCCAGACTCACTAAATCAAAATTGCTAGAGACTGGAACCAAGAAGATTCTTATACACATTGAATTAGAGGGGAAAAATGGAATGCCTTGATAAAGGTCAATCATTAACTTTCAATAATTAATTAACATCTTTTATTAGTTGACACCTAGCTGGGTTGGCAGTAAGAAACTCATGGATGGTCCTGGAAAGTGAAAGATCCCTGAAAGGTAAGTAGGAAAATAGGTAGGTGAGATATGTTAAAGAGGAAAGGAGGTATGACAGTTTCTTCCTACTTCAGTATTATGCAATGAGGGAAGAGTCTCACCATTGGCATTGTAGATGTACACTGGAACAAACTTGGAAGCAAATCACTCATTTTTTTGTTGCTACTCAGAGCACCTATCTATTGTTTCTTTAACAACACCATTGTTGTTTCATTAACAACAACATCCATTGTTTCATCACAACAGCCCTTTTAGGTAGACAAAATAGTCATTCTTAATACATAAAAGAGAAAACTGAGTAGCAAACAAGTCTTCAGTCAAATCATCCAACTGATAATTTGGGCAAGTTTCCAGCCCAAGTTTGTGCCAGCAAAGTTCAATTAATTAATTCTTCCAATAATACCTTCTATAGGTCTAGAGAGGAGGTGCCATCAACTAAAACTTAGGGAATCAAATCTTGCATTCAGTGATACACATTTTTTGCCCACAAAGAGACAATTTAAAAGCTACATAGCACAAGGAAAGGACAATAAGGGGAATTAAATATGTATCAGAAAAGCTCAACCAATATACAAATGATTGGGGTGTGTTTTTAAACATCCCCTGGTTTCTTAACTCTTGTCATCAATGCAGGGAAAACTGAACATTTTGAACTTTATGCTTTAAGGATATTTTGTTCTTGTTGCCTAGGTTCTCAATCTCACCTCTTCATCTTGCCTGTGATGTCTTAATCATCTCCATGGCAACGGTTGTGACCTCAGAGACACACTAGAAAGCCAGAAAAATACATAAACAACCAGTGCAGTAATCAGATCCCCACAGCACTGCAGACTATGGTTGGAGCACTGAGGATCAAGTTCAACGAGTAAGTATTCCATTTCTGACTGAGTGTTCTCTATCTAGAGCAGCACTTCTCAAACACCCAAATCACCTAGAGAATCTTGTTAAAATGGAATACTCATCCAGTAGGTCTGGGATGGGGTCTTAGGGTCTATATTTCCAACAACTTCCCTAGAGATGCCAAAGCTACTGGTTCCCTGAGTTTTTGGCGTAGCCAGGGCCAAGAACTGTCATTATGCCAAAGTAATGTAAGCACATTTGGAGTCCCAGAGGAAGTGCTGTTTTGGACAGCAGTCCTGATGAACACGGCAACTCTGATATTAACTGGTTGTGTGTTCTTGGGTAAACATTTTTACCTCGCTGAGCCTGTTTTTCTTCTCTGTGAAATTATGAATGTGGTCTGGATGCTTTCTAAGATCAGTTTGGATTGTAAACTTGTTTGAGTCTCTTGTAAAGAAGAAAAACTTAGAACCATAGGCTCAGTCTGAGGGCAAAATGCTCCTATATTATCAAAGGAATGAGGAAAGTAATCTACTATAACTGTTTCCTTTTCTTCTTAATTCCAGATCTTCTGTGTGTCTTCAGGTAATTCATTTCTTCTAAATGGGGATAATATTGGCATTTTCCTAAAGAAGAGGCAACATTGAACGGCGGATAAGAGTTTTGAGCATTTCTGAGCTCTCAGCACACACTTGTGACCTAATAGCTAACAGCTTTGGCTACTTACTCATGACGCTGTCCCTCTGATCACAGAGCAAAACCACTTTCTGCCCACTGGTATCCAGTTCTGGTACTCAATTCTGCCTAGCCCCATTTCATTCCAGAAGATACAATTAGAGAGTTACTCAGAATCACCTCCTACCCTATTGCTCCATTGAAGCAGTATGAGAAATTTCTTGAGTTCCACAATCATTTGGTGAGCCCACAAAACAGAAAATGAACCCCCTGGTGAATACTAAGGTTGACAAAGAGGGCAATGTCTCTCAGAAGGATGACACTACTTTTCAGCTCCTTCCTGAGTATCTAAGATATGATGAATCCAGTCAGAGTGATCACTTCCAAGAAGACCTCGCTGACTCCATTCAGGGTGAAGTTAGTGGCCCAGATCTGAAGGACAATCTCCCAGACCTTGTCATGACTCAGTGTATTCAGTTGGGCAGGAAACGTAGTGACCAGCCAGAGCTTCTGCCAAGCTTCTCCAACCGCACACTGCCAGCACCCGAGGAAGACCCTATACAGCTGCAAGGAAGCGAGACACCTCACACTCCAATCAAAAGAGCCCACCAGCGAAAAATTCAGGCATGCCTCTACTGCAGCCACACAGGTCAGTTCACAATAGATTGCCTTGACAAAAGCTCTCAAGCCCCAGCAAACATGAATAACCCAACTCATCAGTAAGAGGAACCCAGGCAAGTCACGTTGTTAACATACTCTCTCACCTCCAGCCTTACTGATTATATCCTGCATCAATGTTTAAAACACAGGTGGGGAACTGGGATACCACTTTACAGACAGTCATAAATTCATGCTTCTGAGAATTTCAACAAGCAGATCTCGTTCATTTGCTGACTCATCACCAAACCTGATCCAACAATGATGAACTTCCATGCACTTTCTGCACCTGGGACTAACTTTCCAAGAGTACTGAAAGCCTAAAGGGAAAATCTCTGCTCATTCAGACCCAATGGAAACCACCCTGGCAATGCATTGGAAAACTGCATCCTCACCAGTGGGTAATAGACACCAGGGTTGAGTTTTGTGGCCCTAGTCTTTGTGCCTACACTTGGCTCCAAGCCTCTCACCCTCACTCTCATGGGTCTGTATGCTAGTCCCTTGTTTCTTTAAGACTCTTGGCTGAAGTCCCAGTTGCATTTTCACATCCTACCAACATTTTCTGCTAGAAGCTGAATCCTGATTCACCTGTTGACTAAGTTCTACCATAAAATAAACCAACTTTCATGGAAACACAGTTCTGCCACTGTTTCATATGATAATTTATTTTATTACTATTTAAATGCTTCTGCTTGCCCAACCACCTGAAACTTTTGCTACTGACGAACTAGATGGTATTGACCTCCCAAGTATCTGCTTGGAACTTTGGGTACCCTTATTTGAGAACTAGCCCTTCAGGTTGGTACATGTTTTTAGCCAAGCCCTAGCCTCCTCCCTATTGCTTCAAACCTACTTCAGGTCCCAGCATGTCTTATGGCCAAGTCAAAATGCTCTAGGATGGTGAGCTCTGATAACTGTTTAGTGAGAGTTGGGGAATGTGTTACATCATAATGACTATGTCTGAATCATGTCCTTGCTTCCTTATACAGGGGACCTGGCTGACTAAATCTCACTGAAGACTGAGGATCAGGCCTTTCAGTAGTTTCTGACGCTAGAGGCATCAGCATGATCTAGAATCTCTGCCCCTTGATGCTAAGCTCTACCCCTATAGATAACCTGTGGGGACCCTTTAACTAGTTGAGGATCTTAAAGAGTAGTTAATGGCAGACAATTTTCTCAACCATCCTATGTTTAAAATCCTGGGGTATAAACATCAATGGGCTTCCCTGTTGGCTCAGGCAGTAAAGAATCTTCTTGCAATGTGGGAGATCTTGGTTCGATCCCTGGGTTGGGAAGATCCCCTGGAGCAGGGCATGGCAACCCACTCCAGTATTCTTCCCTGGAGCGTTCCCATAAATGGAGGAGCCTGGGGGCTACAGACCATGGGGTCACAAAGAGTTGGACACGCTAAGCACAGAGCACACATACATCAACAACATCTGTCCATAAAACTCATAAAACGAGGATGTGATTGTTTGTGCTATGCTTTTGGCATAGCTCCACTCTGCATGGATTCCTAATGCTCCTGAACAAAAGTGGGGCTAGGCTGAAAAGGAAAAGTCCCTAAGAGGTTAAGGGTATGCAGTGATAATTGGTGTATTCTGGTAATTACCTGCTCTTTGTTCCCTGATTCTTCATACTAGAGTATGTTCCCATAATGTCTTCCCTGATGTAATATTAGTAAATCAGTACTTCCTAGCATCCAGCAAGGCCACTCAGGACTTGAAGCACCACTGCAGTTTGTCCTAGAAAATTATGGTTTGACAGTACTTTGGCCACCTCATGAGAAGAGTTGACTCATTGGAAAAGAGTCTGATACTGGGAGGGATTGGGGGCAGGAGGAGAAGGGGACGACCGAGGATGAGATGGCTGGATGGCATCACGGACTCGATGGACGTGAGTCTGAGTGAACTCCGGGAGATGGTGATGGGCAGGGAGGCCTGGTGTGCTGTGATTCATGGGGTCGCAAAGAGTCGGACACGACTGAGCGACTGAACTGACTGAACTGAACTGAAACCCAACTAAGACCTTATTACCCTTAGCTTAAAGCACTAGCAAAGAGATATTTTCACCTATCAGTGCCTCACTAACCACTGTGCCAATTCTTATTTGTATTTGCAAGGAGTCTGCTTTATCAATAGCTTGCTATATATCCACCTTACTGCATATGCTCTCACAACAAGGAGTCCTGAATGCACATATTTCCCTGTGCTGAGAAATTCCCACAAGTGTATTGGGATTATTTGAGAGCCTCTATCAGGTAGCTCTACTTGAAATTTAAGTGACTCTGGCATTACCTGCCGGTATCCTGATCTAGCACCACCAATTCTGCCATAAAGGCTAACCCAATGGTCTCCAGTCACTTTCCTTACTGACTCCAGGGTGGTCCTGGCATGTTGATAGGAGCATTCAGTTGATGTAACCACCAATCTTTCTTTATCTTAGAGCCACAATATATCACAGACTTCCCAGCTATCTCTGTGGTAAAGAATCTGCCTACCAAGTAGGAGACATGGGTTCAATCCCTGGGTCAGGAAGATGCACTGAAAAGAAATGTCATCCCCTTCAGTATTCTTGCCTGGGAAATCCCAAGGATAGAGGAACCTAGTGGGCTACAGTCCATGGGGTCACAAAGAGTTGGACATGACTTAGCAACTAAACACTGACAACAACAACTGATCCTTAATTTCTATGTTCTGTTTAGTTCAGTTCAGTCGCTCAGTCATGTCCAACCCTCTGTGACCCCATGAACCACAGCATGACAGGCCTCCCTGCCCATCACCAACTCCTGGAATCCACCTAAACCCACATCCATTGTGTCAGTGATGCCATCCAACCATCTCATCCTCTGTCATCTCCCTCTGCTCTTGCCCTCAGTCTTTCACAGCATCAGAATATTTTTTATGAGTCAGCTCTCCACATCAGGTGGCCAAAGTATTGGAGTTTCAGCTTCAACATCAGTCCCTCCATTGAACACCCAGGACTGATCTCATTAAGAATGGAATGGTTGGATCTCCTTGTAGTCCAAGGGACTCTCAAGAGTCTTCTCCAACACCACAGTTCAAAAGCATCAATTTTTTGGCACTCAGCTTTCTTTATAGTCCAACTCTCACATCCATACATGACTACTGGAAAACCAGAGCCTTGACTAGACGGACCTTTGTTGGCAAAGTATTGTCTCTATTTTTTAATATGCCATCTAGATTGGTCATTTTCTGAGGGTTAAATGACTTAATGTACAAGACGAGGTTATCACAGAACTTGACACATAATAGGACCTAAAAACAGGGAAGCTGAAGATACTAAAGGTGAAGTCACTCAGTCGTGTCTGACTCTTTGCGACCCCATGGATTGTAGTCTACCAGGATCCTCTGTCCATGGGATTCTCCAGTCAAGAATACTGGAGTGGGTTGCCATTTCCTTCTCCAGGAGATCTTCCCGACCCAGGGATTGAACCTGGTCTCTGCAAATTGTATCTGAGCCACCAGTGAAGTTACTAAAGGATAAGAAAAAAAGAGTTTTGGAAAAGTATGGGATATTTGTATTAAAACAACATGTGTTGCGTCTGCTCATCCTGCAGGGCCAGTTTCTTGTTTTCCAGAAGTGGGTGCTACATTTCTTGCTATAGATAAGACTGCTGAATGATTTGCATTTCTGTACTTCTATTTGCTACCATGCTATGAAACATATGCTAAGAAAGAGAGGCTATCTCTGAAGACTAAAAAATAAAATAAAAACTTAGAGAGACTGGATGATGAGACAAGATAAAATGATTTTCATAGCAATAAATAATTTCTGAAACAGAAGAACAGATTATAATGATGATAAACATACGTTCCCTTGTTCTTAGTAAACAAAGGCACATGTTTTTAAAGTGGTGGGAAATTCGGTTTGGACAGGTAGTCACAGAATATTTTCTGTGAACACTAGCTCTTCAGATAACTCTGTGGAAAAAGTTTCCTTCCCACACAAGTTGGGGAAACTATCCTTGTCTTTAACAGTCCTCCTACACATTCCCACACTACCTCAAGCAACATCTTACAGCATGGAAATTCATTAACCTTTAGTCCTTTATGTTCCACACTTTGTTAGAGGAGAGTACATTTGTGTTGTTTTTGGTTTTTGGTCCTTGGCTTTTGTAAAACAAGCGTGGAAATGCTGAAAATGAGGGGAAAATAAAGCGGATTATTTAAGCTGCGTGTAGGATAAACTATCACAAGTGACAATATTGAGCCATGAATCAAGAAGTATTTATTCCCATAAATGTAAACACAATCTTGCTATGTGCTCAACTTTACTCCTTCTATACCATTTTCACGATGGCCCAGAGCCCTGCTGCTTAGAGATGACTTCCAAGTCCATGTACCCCAGCCAGCCCCTCCACCACTACCCCCACCCACCCAGGCAGGACATTCTCTTCCTCCATTTCACTCTTCACCAGGAACAGCTCCTCCAAGTCCAGGTTTAGGAAGCACAGCCACAGGTTTTCACAGCCAGCTCTTCAACAGTTGGGCTACATTCAGAAGCACTCCACCTACCTCTGTCCAACCCTCTCGGACCCTCTGCTCTTTGTGCGACCTCGGTCTGACAGTCTGACATTGCTTGGGTGCCTCTAAAAGCCCATTTCTCTGAGAAAACTTTTAATACCAGCAGGCACCTCTGCTCTCTCTCACTGAGTTCAGTTCAGTTCACTTCAGTCACTCAGTCTTGTCCGACTCTTTATGACCCCATGAACTGCAGCACACCAGGCCTCCCTGTCCATCACCAACTCCTGGAGTCCACCCAAACCCAGGTCCATTGAGTCAGTGATGCCATCCACCCATCTCATCCTCTGTCGTCCCCTTCTCCTCCTGCCCTCAATCTTTCCCAGCCTCAGGGTCTTTGCAAATGAGTCAGCTCTTCGCATGAGGTGGCCAAAGTATTGGAGTTTCAGCTTCAACATCAGTCCTTCCAATGAACACTCAGCACTGATCTCCTTTAGGATGGACTGGTTGGACCTCCTTGCAGTCCAAGGGACTCTCAAGTCTTCTCCAACACCACAGTTCGAAAGCATCAATTCATCAGCACTCAGCTTTATTTATAGTCCAACTCTCACATCCATACAGGACCACTGCAAACACCATAGCCTTGACTAGATGGACTTTTGTTGACAAGTAATGTCTCTGCTTTTCAATATGCTATCTAGGTTGGTCATAACTTTCCTTCCAAGGAGTAAGCGTCTTTTAATTTCATGGCTGAAATAACCATCTGCAGTAATTTTGGAGCCCCGAAAAATAAAGTCACCCACTGTTTCCACTGTTTTGCCATCTATTTGCCATGAAGTGATGTGACCAGATGCCATGGTCTTAGTTTTCTGAATGTTGAGCTTTAATCCAGTTGTTTTTTTTTTTTTTTTTGTTTTTTTGTTTTTTTACTGTTCTCTTTCACTTTCATCAAGGGGCTCTTAATTCTTCAGTTTCTGCCATAAGGGTGGTGATATCTGCGTATATGAGGTTATTGATATTTGTCCCTGAAACCTTGATTCCAGCTTGTGCTTCCTGCAGCCCAGCATTTCTCATGATGTACTCTGCATATTAGTTAAATAAGCAGGGTGACAACATACAGTGTTGACTTACTCCTTTTCCTATCTGGAAGCAGTCTGTTGTTCCACGTCCAGTTCTACCTGTTGCTTCCTGACCTGCATACAGGTTTCTCAAGAGGCAGGTCAGGTGGTCTCATATCCCCATCCCTTTCAGAGTTTCCCACAGCTTATTGTGATCCACACAGTCAAAGGCTTTGGCATAGTCAAGCTGGTGGCAAGGTGGGAATGAGCCACAGTCTCAAAGTCTCCCCTGAGCTAGAGCACCCATCGCAGGTCTAACGGTCTTCTGCACCTCTAGGTCTGATTTCTCTGAAGACTAACCTCCCCACTCTTAAAGGACAGACCCTCTTGCAGGACCATAGGTGATTACATGACTTTGCAGACCACTGGAACCTGAGAAATGAGGAGCCCTCAAGTCTCACGTGACCACATTAAGGCACATGACCCTGTCCTGGCAAGTGACAACATCCTGGCATATAACTAAAGAGCCACATGACCAGCTGTGGTCTGGAAGGTGCACTGCTCACATGCGAGGAAGGCCTTTGTGTGCCGCATGTGGTAGGAGCCACACTGTTCCGCATAAGTGGATCTACAGCGTTTAGTAGCCCAAAACCTTCACATGATGGCGGCTGCTGAACCTGACACGTACCATGCTGAGAAGGGTTTCAGACCATAGCATCACATAACCCTAGGCAGTAGGTCAAGTCCAGGGCTCAGGGGACCACATGCTGGTAGCTAGTGAGGGTTGCATGAGAGTAGGAACCATGTGAAAGGCACGCTTAGGGGTCCATCATGATGCAGAGACTAAAAGGGGTGAATCTACCACAGGGTCATAGTTGCATAGGGCCAATGAGATCATCTGACGTTTGGGTTTAATAGCCCACAGTTCTGACAGGGGCAGAAGGGCTAAGCCTGTCACGTAACTGTTGTCCACAGGATGGCAGCATCTGCATGACCTGCAGCCTTAGGAACCCTTAGGAGGCCTGGCGTGCTGTGATTCATGGGGTCCCAAAGAGTGGGACATGACTGAGCACCTGAACTGAGCTGAACCGAACTGAATGGATCAACATTGTAATATGCACAACAATTTTATCTAGCCCAACTATGCTCTCCTGAGCGTGACTGGGCTCAACCATTTCCACCAAAAGACAAATTCTGGCCTTCTCCTTATCCCTCTTCAAGTCAGATTTTTGCTTCTGTCGAACCTGATACTCCAATCAGTCATTCTTTCTCTGAGATGATTACCAGGTTTTTCTCAGGACCTTTTAAAAACATTGAGTTGCATCAGTGGGGCCCAGCCAGCAGTGAAAGATCCATATCTTTCGGGGCTGGTTTAGACATTATCAAGCACTATATTTAGGTAAGCACCTTGATAAGCTTGCACATGATTTGGTAGGATTTCATGAGAACGAATTTCTCTTCTGTTATTTTTTGCTTTGAGGTGGTCACTTTGGAAGTTGGTGCCAGTGGCTTTAGGAGAAGGAATGGGTTCATCTCAAATGGAGAGGTGGGGAATGAGACCAACAGAACAGTTGTGATGATGATAACCTGAAGGTAAATACTGAAACTCTGGTTGCAACATAAATATATACAACTGAGCTAGATACCCTATGTGAATTTACTTTCAGAAAGCAAAGCTGACTCACCTAGAAACAGTACAGCGATATTACTAGCATCAGATGAAACTGTGTGATTTCTATGGAAATTCCGTTCAAAACCTGGTTTTGTTTGTATCTTTGTGAAATTCATTTAGATGTATAGAAGTAACTTTCTTGTCAGGAATAAGCAGTGGGAAAGAAAAGAAGCAGTCCCAGTTAGTACTCTGTGGCATAAATCTGAGTATGCTTACCCTCCAGTCCCTGGTGGCTCAGCGGTTATGAATCTGCCTGTAAAGCATGAGAACTGGGTCAATCTCTGGTTGGGAAGATCCCCTGGGTGAGAGCATGGCAAGCCCCTCCAGTACTCTTGCCTGGAGAATCCCAAGGACTGAGGAGCTTGGCAGCCTACAGTCTATAGGCTGGCAAAGAGTCAGACACGACTGAAGGGGCTGAGTGCCACTCATCACAATGTCGTATTCAGCAGCTCTAGGGTGAATGCAATAGGATGAGTAATAGGCTCATCCTGGGAGGACTTCCACAGACAGAAACAGAATATTACCTTCACAACGAAAACTTCTGCCCAGTAAAGGATGCAGAGAAATGAGACCACAGGGATTCTGTATATGGTGTTGATTTATGAGCTCTGTCTTTTCTGCTGATATGACTCTTCAGGACAGTGTGGAACCCTTCCATGTGAAACACATTGCTCGTAAACCTGTAATTCATAGACTTGCATAGTATCAGACTACAATGAACTTTTTCATGAATTGCCTCTTTTATATCCGCTCAGATATTTTCCATTCAAAACATAATTGTGGAGTGTGATGTCAGGAAGTTGGCAGGAATTTGCAAGTACACATTTTGGCAAATCAACAATGGATGAGTTTTTTTTTACCAGGAGCCCCAGTGTCCAGTGGTAAAGGCTCAGCACCCTGATGTATTTATTAAAGAAAATCCAAGAACAGACACATTGAAGACACTAAGAACAGGGTCATTTTACCAAGATCAATCTTCCCCCAAGACTATGCATATGAATGCCTAGAGAGGTGCACTAGACTGGTAAGAATACTTCCCACAAGGGAAGATGAGAGTGTGGTGAACACCTAAATGACTCAGTGGTGCTAGAGGCTGCCCAACAATTGCACTTCCTTCTTGCCTAAACACAGAACCCAGAAGTAATGAGCAGGGCTCAATAGTCTTTGGATAGCAAGGAGCTGGATATCACCAGATCGTCAATACAGAAATCAGATTGATCGTATTCTTTGCAGTCAAAGATGGAGAAGCTCTATACAGTCAGCAAAAACAAGACCGGGAGCTGACTGTGGCTCACATCATCAGCTCCTTATTGCAAAATTCAGACTTAAGTTGAAGACAGTAGGGAAAACCACTAATGCCATTCAGATATGACCTAAATCAAAGCCCTTATGATTATGCAGTGGATGTGACAAATAGATTCAAGGGATTAGACCTGATAGAGAGAGTGCCTGAAGAACTATGGACAGAGGTTCCTAACATTGCACAGGAGGCAATGATCCAAATCACCACCAAGAAAGAGAAATGCAAAAAGGCAAAATGATTGTCTGAGGATGCCTTACAAAGACCTGAGAAAAGAAGGGAAGTGAAAGGCAAGGAGAAAAAAAAAAAGATATACCCATCAGAATGCAGAATTTCAAAGAATAGCAAGGACAGATAAGAAAGCCTTCTTAAGCGAACAATGCAAAGAAATAGAGGAAAACAATAGAATGGGATAGAGTAGAGATGTCTTCAAGAAAATTAGAGATACCAAGGGACCATTTCATGGGCAAAATAAAGGACAGAAATTGTATAGACCTAACAGAAACAGAAGATATTAAGAAGTGTAAGTAAGTAAGTGTTAGTTGCTCAGTTATGCCTGACTCTTTGTGACACCATGGATGGCAGCCCACCAGACTCCTGTGTCCGTGAGATTTTCCAGGCAAGGATACTGGAGTGGGTTGCCATTTCCTTCTCCAGGGCATCTTCCCGACCCAGGGATCGAACCTGGGTCTCCTGCACTGCAGGCAGATTCTTTACCAACTGAGCTACAAGGGAAGCAAAAATACACACAAAACCTCAGCACACGCAACAGGACAGGCAAAGGTCAGTTGTCACTGCAATCTCAAAGAAGAGCAATGCCCAAGAATATTCAAACTACCCCACAATTGCAGTCATTTCACAGGCTAGCAAAGTAAGGCTCAAACCCTTCAAGCTAGGCTTCAACAGTATGTGAACTGGAAACTTCCAAATGTACAAGCTGGATTCAGAAAGGGTAGACGAACCAGAGATCCAATTGAGAGCATCTCTTGGATCATAGAAAAAGCAAGAGAATTCCAGAAAAACATCTACTTCTCCTTCATTGACTATACTAAATCCACTGAGTGTGTGAATCAAAACTGTGGAAAATTCTTAAAGAGATGACATACGAGACCACCTTACTTGTCTCCTGAGAAACCTGTATGCAGGTCAAGAAGCAACAGTTAGAACCAGACACAGAGCAACAGACTGGTTCCAAATTGGGACAGGAATACCTCAGGACTATATATTGTCACCCTGCTTATTTAACTTATATGCAGAGTACATCATGCAAAATGCCAAGGTGGATGAAACTAAAACTGGAACCAAGATTGATTGAAGAAGTATCAGTAACCTCACATATGCAGATGACACCACCCTAATGGCAGAAAGAGAAGAGTAACTAAATAGCTCCTTGGTGAAGGGGAAGGAGTGTGAAAGTGTTGACTTAAAATGCAATATTCAGAAAACCAAGATCATGGCCTCTGGCCCCATCACTTGATGGCATATAGGTGGAGAAATCATGGAAAGAGGATGAGATTTTATTTGCTTTGGCTCCAAAATCACTGCAGAAGGTGACCGCAGCCATGAATTTAAAAGAAGCTTGCTCCTTGGAAAATAGCTATGACAAGCTTAGACAATCTTAAAAAGCAGAAACATCACTTTCCAGGTAAATGTCCATATAGTCAAAGCTATAGTTTTGATAGTAGCCATGTATGGATGTGAAAGGTGAAGCATAAAGAAGGCTGAGTGCTGGAGAATTAATGTTTTTGAATTGTGGTGCTGCAGAATATTCTTGAGAGTCCCTTGAACAGCACAATGATCAAACAAGTCAGTGCTAAAGGAAATCATCCCTGAATATTCATTGGAAGGATTGATGCTGACCTTGAAGCTCCAGCACTCTCGCTACTTTATGCAAAGATTCGACTCATTGAAAAAGACCGTGATGCTATGAAAGATTGAGGGCAGGAGGAAAAGGGGGCCACAGAGGATGAGATGGTTTGATGACATCAACTCGATGGACATGATTTGGAGCAAACTCCAATGGGTAGTGAAGGACAGGAAGCCTGGCATGCTGAAGTCCATGACTTGCAAAACACTGGACACGACTGACCAACTAAACAACAGCAAACAATGATTTGGGGAAAGAATGACAGCCAATTGGGCACTAATTCAACAAATCTCTGCTGGGTCTACTAACTGTCTCATGGACTGTCCCTCAGAAACATCACAGAACGCATCACCCAAGGAAGCCCCGATTGGTCTACAAGCACCCTCAGCACTCCTTGTGCCCTTCTCTTCAAAACTGGCATTGCATAGACAGCCCTGCTGAAGGCTCACTCACAGCTCTACTGAACACGCATAGGCATATAAAGAGAACTGGCACCACTCTGCTGGATGGGGTGAACAATTGTACCTTAAACACTTCTGGGGACCGAGCTATGGAAAATAAATAGGAGGCTATCATCATGTATGCTAGCTTTGTGCAACTGACAGACGGCATATATAATCCCAACACTTCCCTCACAAGATGAACAAGAAGGGTTAGTCAGGTAAATACATAGAAGGCGGCTAAGAGACCCTCAGTGTACCTAGCTTGGCTGACTGGTGCACGTGCTTATCTTCTGAAGAAAGTTGCTAAAGGTGCAGGAGATTGATTCCTCAAATGTGAAGACACCAACATAAGATTTCCAGCAATGGGAAAAATCTAGGAAGTCCAGCACCCCACTAATGAACAAGATAATATCCAGTAATTGACCCCATTGAAACTCAGATTTATGAAGTACCTGGCAAAAAATGCAGAATGATTGCTTTAAAGATGCTCAGATAGCTTCAAGACAAGTCAATGAGATCAGGAAAGCAATACTTGAACAAAATGGAAAGTCAACAAGGAGACAGAAATCATAAAAGGGAGCCAAAAAGAAATTCTAGAGCTGAAGAATACAATGGGTGAGAGTAGAAATATTCACGAGAACTTCAACAGCAGACTGCATCAACCAGAAGAAAGAATTTATGAACTCAAAAGAGATCATTTGAAGTTATCTAATCAGACTTGAAAAAATGGAAAAGAGTGGGGGCAATCTATGAGACTTTTTGAGCACTATTACATGTGCCCATAATGGGGGACCCTAGGTAAGGAGGCAAAAGAGAAGGAGGAGGAGGAGACAGAAGGAGGGAAGAAAGAGAGAAAAGGGAAATTTTTATTTATGGAAATAATGGTTGAAAACTACTCAATTTATGGGAGCAACATCAACCTCCAAATTCAAAAACTCAACAGTTTTCAGAACGATATCATCTCATAGTCGGTTATATGAAGACACATTTTAATAAAAACCTCAAAAGTTGAAGACAGGAAAAAGAGTTTTTTTTTTTTCCCTGTCTTGATAATTTATTGATTTTGAATTCTTACAATCTAGAATTTCGTTTCAACTTTTTAAGATCAGTTTTTCTTGGAGTATCGTTGCTTTACAATATTGTGATAGTTTGCCATCCAGCAAAGTTGGTCAGCTATACATCTACATATATTCCCTCTTTTTGGTTTTCCTGCCTATTTAGGTCGCCACAGAGCACTGAGTCGAGTTTCCTGTGCTATACAGTAGGTTTTCATGAGTTATTTGTTTTATACTTAGTAGGGTGTGTGTCAATCCCAATCCCCCCATGCATGCCACACCCTACCCCACCCTCAGTATCCATGAGTCCATTCTCTATGTCTGTCTCCATTTCTGCTTTACAAATAAGTTGATCCATGTCTTTTTCTAGATTCCACAATTGTTACTATAATTTCTGTTTCTCATTTTGAATTATTTCACTCTGTATGACAGTATCTACGTCATTCCTTTCAGTGTCTGAGTAACATTCTGTTGTTTATATTTGTATATGTACCACGTTTTCTTTATCCGTTCTTCTGTGATGGAGATTTGCATTGATTCTATGTCCAGGGTATTGCATATAGTGCTGCAATGAACACTGGGGCCATGTGTCTTTTCAATTATGGTTTCTCTGGGTGTATGTCCAAGAGTGAGATTGTGGGGTGATATGGTAATTCTGTGCTTAGCCATGTCATATTGAAGTGGTACCTCATGGTTGTTTTGATTTGCATCCCTCTTATTAGCCATGTTGAACATCTTTTCATGTGCCTGTTAACTATCTGTACATCTTCTATGGAAAAATGTTTATTCAGGCTTCCTGCCCATTTCCTACTGAATTGTTTTCTGTTTTGATACTTAGTTATGTGAATTGTTTATATATTTTGAATTAAAAACCCTTGTTGATCACATTGTTTGCAAATATTTTATCCCAATCCCTAGGTTTACACTTTTTATGGTTTTCTTCCCAGTGCAAAAACTCTTAAGTTTAATTACATCTCGTTTGACTATTTTGCTTTTATTTCTTTTGCCTTAGAAGACTCATCAAAAAAATACTGCTATTTTTGTCAGTGAGTGTTCTGCTTATGTTCTCTTCTAGGAGCCTTGTGGTTTGAGGTCTTAAACATAGGTCTTTAAAACATTTGGAGTTTATTTTTGTATATGGTGTGAGAGAAAGTTCTAATCTTTGTTTTGCGAGTCCATGACCAGTTTTCCCAGCACCACTTATTGGAAACTGTCTTTTCTCCATTGTATATCTTGCCTCCTTTTTCATAGGTTAACTGACCATAGGTGCATGGGTGTATTTCTGGGCTGTTTATTCTGCGTCATTGATCTATGTCTGTGTTCTGTATCATCATTATGCTGTTTTGATTACTGTAGCTTTGTTGTATGGTCTGGATTCTAAGAAGGTTATACCTCCATCTTTGTTTTTGCTCAAGATGGCTTTAGCAATTTGAGGTTTTTTGTAGTTCCATGTGAATTTTGGATTATTGGTTCTAATTTTGTGAAAAATGGCATGGGTATTTGGATAGAAATTGCATTAAAGCTGTACATTGCTCTGGGTGGTATGGACATTTTAACAATATTAATTCTTTCAACCCAGAGCACACGATGTCTATTTCTTTATTCACCTTCGATTACTTTCATCAGTTTTTAGAGTATAGGGTTTTCACATCCTTGGTTATGTGTACTCCTAGGTATTTTATTCTTTTTGATGCAATGTAAATAGAATTTTAAAAAATCTTTCTCTTTGTGATATTCCATTATTAGTGTATAGAAATGTAACAGATTTCTCTTAATTTTCTACCCTGCAACTTTAGTAGATTCATTCATGAGTTGTAATAGTTTTTAGGTAGTCTTGAGAGCTTCCAATACAAAGTAGCATGTCATCTGCAAAGGGTGGGTTTTCTCTCTTCCTTTCCAGTATGGGTGAGTTTATTTTTTCATTTGATTGCCTTGGCTAGCAGGACTTTCAATACTATGTTAAATAGAAGTGGTGTGAGTGGTATCCTTGTCTTGTACCTGAATTCCGCAGGAATTCTTTCAGCTTTTCACTGCTCTCTGAGATGCTGGCTGTGGGTTTCTCATAGATGCCTTTATTATTTTGAGACATATTCCCTCTAAACTTTGTTGAGAGTTGTTTTCATGAACGGATGTTCAACTGAGTCAAACAGTTTTTCTGCATCTACTGAGATAATGACGTGAGTTTTAACTTGTGTTATAATGGTGCATCACACATTGATTTGCAAATGTTGTATCATCCTTTTGACCCTGAAATAAATGCTATGTGGTTATGGTGTATGGATCTTTTTATATATTGTTAGATTTGTTTTGCTAGGATTTTTCTGTCTAGGATTTTTCTATTTATATACATCAAAGCTATTGCTATGTTCTTTTTTTTTTTTTTTTTCTGTAGTGTCTTTCTCTGGTTTTAGTAACAGGGTAATGGTAACCTTGTTTCATTCTAATTTTCTTATGATTCTCATATAATTCTCATTTCTTTGAGATGCCATTTGTTAGCATTTCAAAGAAAGCAACAACATACTGGCTCAGACGGTAAAGCATCTCTCTGTAATGCAGGACACTCGGGTTCGATCCCTGGGTCGGGAAGATCCTCTGGAGAAGGAAACGGCAACCCACTCCTTTATTCTTGCCTAGAAAATCCCATGGATGGAACCTGGTAGGCTACAGTCCATGGGGGTCACAAAGAGTCCGACACGACTGAGTGACTTCACGTCACATGCAGTTAGGAACAAGCTATTCACTATTTTTATTGATCATTAATTAATTTTTATAGCTTCTCAAGTCTTTGAAATGGTTTATCATTTCAACATGTAAGAAAAATAACTAAAACTTTTTACTGAGTTTTTAAAATTGTTTTATCACTTCAATATGGAAACAATGGACACATCATTAATTACTATTACACTTTTCTTTCTTACTAAGTCTTTAAAATGCAGTATGTTTTCATTTAAACAAGGAAACACTATACACAAACTACTAATTATTTTTCTATTCTTTATTTTGTTACCAAATTGTTGACATTTTCTGTGTTACCCTTTCAACATATAAGCACTAGGAACAATCTATTAATTAACAGTATTTTCTCTCAGTAAGTATTGAAATGCCTTGTTTTATCACATTGACTTGTAAACATATGAGCAGGTAACTATTTTAACATTTTTCGTACTAATTCTTTGAAATACAATGTTATCATTTTAACATATAACAATATAACGTATTTACATTCTCTTTACTGTTTTTGATACGCAGTATGTTATCATTTCAACATGTAAACAGTATACATAAATGATTAATCAGTTATTCTACATCCTTTGTTTCTTATTACCTCTTGGATACACAGTGTGCATTTAACACTTAGGGTGCATCACATTTGAGAATAGCCAATTTTCTAGACCTCAGTATTCACATATGGTTAGTGTGCACCATACTGAAGAGTGCAACTCTAGTGGAAGAGCAGACAGAATAAGTACATATGGAACAATGCGCACCATGAAGGGACTGTACGTGGTACATTAAGACAAAGAAATATCAGAATAAATCTACTTAAATGGGGAAATACGAGACAACAGAAAACCTATCTGAAGAGGTAACATTCAAGCCATGATGTGAGGACCGAGCAGCTATCCAACAGGACAAAGGAGGCAAATATCATTTGAGCCAATCATGTAAGGGAAAGTGTAAAAAAAAAATGGGGGGAGGTTTATGGGGGATAAGTAAGTTCCCATGTGCTCTAGGGAGAACAGACAAACTAGTAAAGGATAGGAGTATCTACACTTCGGTGAGATCAGGGACTTTATTTTATTTTTTTAGTATGTGGAAAAGTACCTAAATCATAACATATACTTGGTGAATGTGTGTGAAATAGCCAATAACAAAGCCAGGGTTCTGAGACCTGAGGAAGCAGGCAGTAACATGCTGATGACGATACCACTAGGCAGTGGGCATAGTCTGTGTCTTTTACCTGCATATGCGTCCTGGATAAACAACCTGAGCGAATCAGAAACAGAGGAAATTTGCAGGTCCCTAGGGGGAAAATTACTCAATAACTACCACCTCTAGGAAGAATTTCAGCAGATCTGAATTGTGTCAAGTGCCCACAGATTGATAATTGGCCAATCAGTGTGGATAAGGAAATGATATGATGTATTATGCCTTGGTCAGCTTATCTCACATAGCCATAACTTGGTTAGTAATGAGAAGAAGAGGTAGAGGGCAGTGAGCAAGAGATCCAGAGGACCTTTCAAATTCCTCTATTTCCTTTTAAAGTTTCTCTTTTATAGAGGTCAGTTACATATCCAACATCCCTAAACCCCAGTTTTCTGGAACAGTAGAACTTTGTATATGTGTCGCTACAATCTTGGGCTTCAGGTAAAACAATGAACATGTAACAGCCATGCATCAGGGATGAAACACTTCGTATAGAGTGGAAATCACTAAGAATAAGTGGCCCATTGCACGTGATCCTGGTGTAACATGTGCAGCATCGCCTTGAGCTGGGCCTGAACTTCAGCAAGTTTCTGTCGGTTCAAGCTTTGATGAAAATTCCTCTCCTGGTAACAGTGGACAGGAACAGGATAAATCATATGCCTCCGCCTCGGCAAGGATGTCAAGTGCTGCAGAAGGCTCTTGAGCACAGGCATCGTAATGAGGTTGAAGGCAAAGGTGAAAACACGGAGGTGGATACATTGGTTCAGGGTTGGGATGATGGCCACGAGAGTAGAATCAGTCATCATACAATTATTTATCTCCAGACGTTGCATGGTGCCTGAGACCTTCTCCAGCAGAACCTGGAAGGGCTCATAAGCTTCTGAAAAGAAATCATTGTTATTGAGATTCAATACCCTGAGCTGGGTAGCCTGAGAGCTCTGGGACAGGAAAGTGACATCTCTGATAGAAAGGCCACAGGAGGAGAGACACAGTGTATCCATATGAGGTGGCAGGACTCTAAAGAGAGAAAAAGTAAGTTTATTTCAGAAGAATGACAGCAGAGAGCCTCAAATTACAGGAATAGATTCCTCTAGAATAAACTGCTATATACTAGTTTCCAATACATGCTTATCAATGTGGACTTTAGGATCAGAGGTTATAAATTTGGGACTCTGAGAAAGTTACTTACCACTCTGAGGAAGAGGGTTTTAACCTTGAAAATGTGCACACCAGTCATTATTATACAGGGTTACGAGAAGGATTAAGTGAAAAAAATCACATGCACTCAGTATATACAAAATGATAAGGGTTGGAGCTGGTTCACTTATTTGGTGAGGATGGGTCTAGGAAAGCAGCCAACTGAGGGTTTCCTTTACTTTCCAGATGACAAGCTGTCCATTCAAGAGTCTAAGCCTTTGGAAAATACAGGAAGAAAATTATCTGGCAATGTTAACTCTTGTGACCCATCCACGGGCATGTGCATTAGCACTACAACTCAGTGTTTCTTTCTGAGTGCCTCCCCTTCCTCTCTAGAGAGCTATAAAGTCCAGGAGCAGAAGGACTGAGTCTTTTTCAGAAATCTATGTACAAACACGTTCTGTCTGCCCGTGGTCACTAAATGAATGAGTGAGCACAGCTTCCTCCGCTAAGCTCATCTGCCCCTCACCATAAGGTACCCCTTTTTCCTCCAGCTAGGTTCAAACTCCTAGCAATGCCTACACTGAGGTGAAAGAAAAACAGGTTACTAGGAGCATAAGAAGATGCAAGAATGGTCCCTTCTGTCTTAATGAGGTTTTCAGGGAACCCAGATTTCTCGCAACCCCCTCACCCGAGCAGTTTGTGTAGTTGATCTTTGAGGTAGAAGAAAGACAACCTGAGCTCCTGGAGGTTTCCAGCTGCCCAAGCAGGAAGAAAAAAATCCAGAAATCCCTTCCCTTATAAGACCTATATGGGGTGTTAGACAAACTAAGGCTGTACAGGTGGATCATTCGAGGAAAAAGGGTGATGATCTCACTCAGACAAGTCTGATCCATTTCTAGATGATCAATGCACCCCAGATCCAGAATCTGAAGGATACCTTTGTTGGCAGATGTTCTATTGATTTGCAAATCTCTGCAGCAGAAGTGCAAGAACCCAGAGCTCTGCTCAACTTTATTACAGAGGAAAGTGAGAAACTGCTGTGTTCTCAAGGTATTACTGAGGGAAATATCCACTAGTAATTCCATGGTTTCCTGACCTGACTCAATCTCAGACCCGGAATTACCAATCCCAAGGCACCTGGCACGATGCTGAGTGTTTTCTAAGTGAAGGACAGCGTGCTGAGAGTGTTTGCATGACTGTGAACAGAAAGGGAATGTGCTCCTGATGTGAGAGCATGTTGTCTTACACCTTGAGTTGTGCCTTAAATCTAGGATCCTCAGTTTGTGGCCCCTGTAAGGAAAGAAGACAGAACACGTGAAATGTGGTGGGTTGGAACACAGCCCAGCCAGATCAATGGTGGGAACTGGAGAGAACACCTGAATCCTGGTTTTCACTTCATCACCATTCACCAAGAAGTCTTTTCCACACAAACTGAGCATCTTTCATTCTATCCCCCACACTTCCTTCACCTCTGGTCTGACCCTGTCTCAATGCCCATATCCCACTTCTATGTAATCACAGTCACATTCATTCATAGTACCCTCAATCACCTCTATTCTTCCATCAACTCTATAAGACCATGAAATACTGAAGGTGACCCCTACTGCTGAACTCATTGGCTAGTGTTGGGAGAAGGTTAGATACTCCCCTGACCCAGGCTACAGCATACCCTCCTGCTGACCCCCTATAAATCTTCTGGTCATAGACTTACTTAGAGGAAGAGTTCTGGGCTCGGGGGATCGGCAGACCATCAATCATGGCTTCCAAGATGTCATATGACCCCTGTGCCTTCAGTGACCCAAGATGGAGACAGTGAAAAGGCCAGACCCTCACCATTGCCTTTACGATCTTCTTATGCCCACCTAAGAAGGCAGTGCTGAACAGTGGAACAAAGAGATCTCTTGGGATGTTCTCCAGAGCATGCATCACTGCAGGCTCACTACTCAGCAGACTCTTTGCAGCAAGCTCAAGGAGTGTGGCTGTGATCTTTTGGTCCATCTTCACAAACCTGCTTCAGAGTGGAGAACATTTAGAAGTTCTGGGGAAGAAAATTTATAGTCTCTTGATTGTTTCCGGGGATAGCTATGGACATAATGCTTATTGAATAAATATATGGGCAAATTATATGGCCAACTCAGGTGGCCTCTCCTTTGGGAATAGAATGAAAACAGACTTGTGTGTGTATTTAATTATATACATGCACACATACACACATTTACATAAGATAAAATGCCATTATAAGTCATAGGTAAGTTAGCAGAAGCCAATCTTGACCTTCCTCAAATTATTTCTTCCCCAAAAGATACAAACCAAGAAGAAGGAAAATGTGCATCAACATAAAAGCCTCACAATTCCTTTAAAATGGAGAATGCCAAAAATTCCAAATAATTGTGAATAAAACAAAAATCATGAAATCTCAGCATGATTTTTCATACTCCCACGATTAGGCTTTGTGGCAAAAAAAAAAGAAAGACATAGAAATCTTCCAAGAGACAGAGAGGAAGGAAGGTGGGAAAGGGCTTAAAGCAGATCTACAACTATAGCAGAATGACTAAGCACAGAATAAATCTAAAATTACTGAAAAGGGGTCCTAGAATATGAGAGCATGGACTACAGGGGAGGAATTCCTAATAGGAGTTTTGCAAGGGACACGGATGACTTAAAAGTACAGTTTTTGAAAGATACAGCTTTTAGGGAAGAATAAGGCAATGAAGAAGGGAGAAGCCTCTCTTGGCATTTGGGTAATGATGGGAAAAATAAACAGAAGGGAAAATTAAGGATCTTGCAATACATAAGGAAACCACAAATCAGAGTACTCATGACTTCTCCCTCAATCTCCAAAACAAACAAACAAAATGAAAAGTTGACCTAAAGACTTTATATTTAACTAAGGAAGGTACTAGAGCAGAGGTCAGTCTTCAGAGTGGCCCACTACCCAAATGAAGCCCACTGCTTGATTTTATATATAAAGTTTTATTGGAATAAAGCCACGATCTGTCATTTATGTATTGTCTCTGAATGCTTTGGCACTACAGTTGCAAAGTTGAGTAGAGTGACAGCAACACTGTGACCCAGAAACGTACAATATACCCTACACGTCTCTTTACAGAATATTTGCAGAGCAATCTTCTAAAAGAGGAACTGAGAGTGTGTTCCAACAGGTGATGAAAAGGAAAACTTCATCAAACTATCCAACGGTGAGTATTTTACATGTAATACTAAAATCAACATGAAGGAAAGGGGAGAAGACTAATGTACAGAAGTTTTATGTTGTGAAAAAAACAGAAAATGTGCAAGTAAAATGAGAGAAGGGAGAACAGCATAAGAAAATAGAACAACCTTTTTTATCATAGTGCAATAGGGGAGTGTTAAATGATACTGGAGGAAGAAATGCATAGACTAGAGCATAAAGTGTTAAGGAAATAGGTGGTTCAGGATGAGTTTTAACAATGCATGAAACACGATGAAGAGCATGTCTTAATGATAAAAGCAAACTCAAAATGAAGATATAATCCTTAGGAATATTTATGTGCCAGGAGTACTGCAAACACCTTCAAAAACTAAAGAGGGAAGGATATGTAGTATAAATAACAGTAATAAGAGAAAAAAATAACAATAGAAGATTTAATGCATCAAACTCAGTCTAAGGCTGATCAGATTCTATGAGACTAGAGAATAGCGTGCTCCTGAGATGGCAGAGGAATAGGGTGGGGAAACCAGCCTCTCCCCCACAAATTCAACAAAAGATCATTTGAATGTTGAGCAACTCCCACATAACAATTTCTGAATATTGGTGGAGGACACAAGGCACCCAGAAAGGCAGCCCAAACCATTCCAGAGGAGGTAGGGCAACATACAAATGATGAAAACGGAGACAAATGTTTTAGGGACGGACACCTGTCCCTAGGGAGTGAGTTGTGAGGAAGAATAATTTTCCACACAATAGGAAACCCTCTCACAGGCATGTCTAGGGGAGTTTTGGAATCTCAGAGGGCAACATTCAGTTCAGGTCAGTCTCTCAGTCGTGTCCGACTCTTTACGACCCCATGAAACTCAGCATGCCAGGCCTCCCTGTCCATCACCAACTCCTGGAGTCCACACAAATCCATGTCCATTCAGTCAGTGATGCCATCCAACCATCTCATCCTCTGTCGTCCCCTTCTCCTCCTGCCCTCAATCTTTCCCAGCATCAGAGTCTTTTCAAATGAGTCAGTTCTTCGCATCAGGTGGCTAAAGTATTGGAGTTTCAGCTTCAACATCAGTCATTCCAATGAACACCCAGGAATGATCTCCTTTAGGATGGACTGGTTGGATCTCCTCGCAGTCCAAGGGACTCTCAAGAGTCTTCTCCAACAACACAGTTCAAAAGCATCAATTCTTCAGCACTTAGCTTTCTTTATAGTCCAACTCTTACATCCATCCATGACCACTGGAAAAACCATAGCCTTGACTAGATAGACCTTTGATGACAAAGTAATGTTTCTGCTTTTCAATATGCTGTCTAGGTTGGCCATAACTTTCCTTCCAAGGAGTAAGGGTCTTCTAATTTCATGGCTGTAATCACCATCTGCAGTGATTTTAGAGCCCCCAGAAATAAAGTCTGACACTGTTTCCACTGTTTCCCATCTATTTCCCATGAAGTGATGGGAGCAGATGCCATGATCTTCCTTTTCTGAATGTTGAGTTTTAAGCCAACTTTTTCACTCTTTTCTTTCACTTTCATCAAGAGGCTTTTTAGTTCCTCTTCACTTTCTGCCATAAGGGTGGTGTCATCTGCACATCTGAGGTTATTGATATTTCTCCTGGCAATCTTGATTCCAGCTTGTGCTTCTTCCAGCCCAGCGTTTCTCATGATGTACATGGCATATAAGTTAAATAAGCAGGGTGACAATATACAACCTTGACGAATTCCTTTCCCAATTTGGATCCAGTCTGTTGTTCCATGTCCGGTTCTAACTGTTGCTTCCTGACCTGCATATAGATTTCTCAAGAGGCAAGTCAGGTCGTCTGGTATTCCCATCTCTTACAGAATTTTCCACAGTATATTGTGATCCACACAGTCAAAGGCTTTGGCATAGTCAATAAAGCAGAAATAGATGTTTCTCTGGAACTCTCTTGCTTTTTCAATGATCTGACAGAATGTGGTCCACTGGAGAAGGGAATGGCACACCACTTCAGTATTCTTGCCTTGAGAACCCAATGAACAGTATGAAAAGACAAAAAGATAGGACACTGAAAGATGAACTCCCCAGGTCGGTAGCCCAATATGCTACTGGAGATCAGTGGAGAAATAACTCCAGAAAGAATGAAGGGATGGAGCCAAAGCAAAAACAACACCGAGTTGTGGTTGCGACTGGTGATAGAAGCAAGGTTCAATGCTGTAAAGAGCAATATTGCATTGGAACCTGGAATGTTAGGTCCATGAATCAAGGCAAATTGGAAGTGGTCAAACAGGAGATGGCAAGAGTGAACATTGACATTCTAGGAATCAGCGAACTAAGATGGACGGGAATGGGTGAATTTAACTCGGATAACCATTATATCTACTACTGTGGGCTGGAATCCCTTAGAAGAAATGGAGTAGCCATCACAGTCAACAAAAGAGGGCAACAGATCCAGGCGGAAAAAACAAAAACAACAACTACAAAACAGAATACCCACCTAACCGGAACTACAAGTGGAGATGGAAAAGTGGCACAGACACTGGCTGGGCAGGGAGGCACGGGCTGCATCATTGGTCCTTAGGGTAAGGACTGGGCCTAAATTCCCTGAGGACAATCTGAAGGACTTAATGTGAGACAGCACCCCAAACCATAGGATTGCCAGAGAGACCAGAAAAAAAAAAAAAAAAACAACTTTCCTATGAAAATGCCGCATGGTGACCCCTGGCACACTCACAGAACAAGTGACTGCACAGATACTAAAGGAAAGCATGCCAGCTGCCATGGAGGGCCCTCCATCCCCAGAGGCTGAGAAGTAGGCATGTGACAGCCAGAGCCGGAAGGCAAGGAGCTGCTGCAGTCTCAGCCCCAGAGACCACATCTTCCTCCAAAGAGTGAGCAGGCTCCCACGAGCTAACCATGCATTCCTGGGACCCTGGATGGTTCACATCTGCCAGGAGTGTCACAGCCTGAGGTCAGCTCCTGAGAAGAGACACCTGGCGCACCTGGGTCTGTGCTCTTGCAGCACGCCTGGGAAATCAAGCGGCTGGAACCAGGGAGGTGCATGAGATGCAGGGCCCGCCTGGGACAGTGCACTAGCCAAGCACCTGGTCGCCTGAGCTGCGGGGACCTGGGAAGGGGGCACAAAATGCACAGCCCATCTGGGTCTGTGCCCCCGTGCAGCACCCAAGAACCTGAGCGGCTCAGACCTGGGAAGTGCATGAAATGCAGGGCCCACTTGGGACAGCGCCCTCCAGAGCACTCTGGAGCCTGAGCAGCGTGGACCCAGAAAGTACACACCACCTTGGGCTGTGGCCAAACTGGTGTGGTCCATCCACTGTGATCACTCCCCACACAGGCCAGTGGTATCTGTTTGTAGTGTCCCTCTCTCCACACAGCACAACTGAACAAGTGAGCCTAAATCAGTGGCCACATTCATCCCCTCTAGTCAGGGCAGAAAATAGACACTGGAGAGATCTGCAGACCAGTTCAGTTCAGTTCAGTCGATCAGTCATGTCCGACTCTTTGCGACCCCATGAATTGCAGCACGCCAGTCCTCCCTGTTCATCACCATCTCTCGGATTTCACTCAGACTCATGTCCATTGAGTCTGTGATGCCATCCAGCCATCTCATCCTCGGTCGTCCCCTTCTCCTCCTGCCCCCTATCCCTCCCAGTATCAGAGTCTTTTCCAATGAGTCAACTCTTATCATGAGGTGGCCAAAGTATTGGAGTTTCAGCTTTAGCATCATTCCTTCCAAAGGATTCCCAGGGTTGATCTCCTTCCAGAATAGACTGGTTGGATCTCCATGCAGTCCAAGGGACTCTCAAGAGTCTTCTCCAACAACACAGCTCAAAAGCATCAATTCTTCAGTGCTCAGCCTTCTTCACAGTCCAACTCTCACATCCATACATGACCACAGGAAAAACCATAGCCGTGACTAGATGAACCTTAGTTGGCAAAGTAATGTCTCTGCCTTTGAATATACTATCTAGCTTGGCCATAACTTTTCTTCCAAGGAGTAAGGGTCTTCTAATTTCATGGCTGCAGTCACCATCTGCAGTGATTTTGGAGCCCAAAAATATAAAGTCTGACACTGTTTCCACTGTTTCCCCATCTATTTCCCATGAAGTGATGGGACCAGATGCCATGATCTTCGTTTTCTGAATGTTGAGTTTTAAGCCAGCTTTTTCACTCTCCTCTTTCTCTTTCATCAAGATGCTTTTGGCTCCTCTTCACTTTCTACCATAAGGGTGGTGTCATCTGCATATCTGATGTTCTTGATATTTCTCCCAGCAATCTTGATTCCAGCTTGTGTTTCTTCCAGTCCAGCGTTTCTCATGAGGTATTATGCATAGAAGTTAAATAAGCAGGGTGACAATATACAGCCTTGACATACTCCTTTTCCTATTTGGAACCAGTCTGTTGTTCCATATCCAGTTCTAACTGTTGCTTCCTGACCTGCATACAGATTTCTCAAGAGGCAGGTCAGGTGGCCTGGTATTCCCATCTCTTTCAGAATTTTCCACAATTTATTGTGATCCACACAGTCAAAGGCTTTGGCATAGTCAATAAAGCAAAAATAGATGTTTCTCTGGAACTCTCTGGCTTTTTCCATGATCCAGCAGATGTTGGCAATTTGATCTCTGGTTCCTCTGGCTTTTCTAAAACCAGCTTGAACATCTGGAAGTTCACGGTTCATGTATTGCTGAAGCCTGGCTTTGAGAATTTTGAGCATTACTTTATTAGCATGTGAGATGAGTGCAATTGTACAGTAGTTTGATGTTTCTTTGGCACTGGAATGAAAATTGACCTTTTCCCGTCCCATAGCCACTGCTGAGTTTTCCAAATGTGCTGGCATATTGAGTCCAGCACTTTCACAGCAACCTCTTTCAGAATTTGAAACAGCTCAACTGGAATTCCATCACCTCCACTAGCTTTGTTTGTAGTGATGCTTTCTAAGGCCCACTTGACTTCACATTCCAAGACATCTGGCTCTAGATGAGTGATCACATCATCATGATCATCTGGGTCTTGAAGATCTTTTTGTAAAGTTCTTCCGTGTATTCTTGCCACCTCTTCTTAATATCTTCTGCTTCTGTTAGGACCATACCATTTCTGTCCTTTATCGAGCCCATCTTTCCATGAAATGTTGTCTCTGTATCTCTGATTTTCTTGAAGAGATCTCTTTGTTTCCCATTCTCTTCTTTTCCTCTATTTCTTTGCATTGATCACTGAAGAAGGCTTTCTTATCTCTTCTTGCTATTCTTTGGAACTCTGCATTCAGATGCTTATATCTTTCCTTTTCTCCTTTGCTTTTCACTCTCTTCTTTTCACAGCTATTTGTAAGGCCTCCCCAGACAGCCATTTTGCTTTTTGCATTTCTTTTCCATGCCTTGAGAACCCCATGAACAGTATGAAAAGGCAAAATGATAGGATACCAAAGGAGGAACGCCCCAGACCATTAGGTGCCCAATATGCTACTAGAGATCAGTGGAGAAATAACTCCAAAAAGAATGAAGTGATGGAGCCAAAGCAAAAACAATACCCAGTTGTGCATGTGAATGGTGATAGAAGTAAGATCCGATGCTGTAAAGAGAAATATTGCATAGGAACCTGGAATGTCAGGTCCATGGATCAAGGCAAATTGGAAGTGGTCAAACAAGAGATGGCAAGTGTGAACGTCGACATTCTAGGAATCAGCGAACTAAAATGGACTGGAAAGGGTGAATTTAACTCAGATGACCATTATATCTACTACTGCAGGCAGGAATCCCTCAGAAGAAATGGAGTAGCCATCACGGTCAACAAAAGAGTCTGAAATGCAGTACTTGGATGCAATCTCAAAAATGACAGAATGATCTCTGTTCCTTTCCAAGGCAAACCATTCACTATCACAGTTACCCAAGTCTATGCCCCAACCAGTAATGCTGAAGAAGCTGAAGTTGAATGGTTTTATGAAGACCTACAAGACCTTTTAGAACTAACACCCATAAAAGATGTCCTTTTCATTATAGGCAACTGGAATGCTAAAGTAGGAAGTCAAGAAACACCTGGAGTAACAGGCAAATTTGGCCTTGGAGTATGGAATGAAGCAGGGCAAAGACTAATAGAGTTTTGCCAAGAAAATGCACTGGTCATAGCAAACACCCTCTTCCAACAACACAAGAGAAGACTCTACACATGGACATCACCAGATGGTCAACACCAAAATCAGATTGATTATATTCTATGCAGTCAAAGATGGAGAAGCTCTATACTGTCAACAAAAACAAGACCAGGAGCTGACTGCGGTTCAGATCATGAACTCCTTATTACCAAATTCAGACTTAAATTGAAGAAAGTAGGGAAAACCACTAGACCATTCTGCAAACAGAGGAAGCCAAAATAAACAAAGAAGGGGGAACTGCTCTGGAAGTGACAGGGCAACAGATTAAAACCCTGCAGTTTATGCTCAGACTGTGAGCTTGAGGTGCACCTATAGATCTTGAGAAAAAGTACAAGCTGAAACAAGGGATCTTCTGACACTGAAGAGATCCAACTATGCCCATAATATCTCCAGAGAAATTCCTAGATATAATTTCAGTATCATAACTTTTTAACTTTAAAAAAATTTTCAATTCCTTTTTATTCTTTTAACTTTCATTTTATGGCCTACAATTACCTTAAAAAACCATTTTTTAAAACAAATTGCATATATATCTTTTTATTTTTGTGATTGACTTTGCATTTATTTATTTATTAATTTTTATTGTAGTTTTGAAAGTCTAACTTCTGTTCTTGGTCTTTAAAATTTGATATCTGATATTTATTATCAGTTTTGTACCTTTAAGAATCTAATCTTTAGTATCCATTTTCAGTTACGGATTTGATTACTGGCTTAATTGCTCTCCCCCTTTTCGCTCTCCCTTTTCTTCTCCAGGCTACCTCTATCTCCTTCCTCCCTCTTCTCTTCTCTACATAACTCTGTGAATCACTATGGGTGTTTCCAGCTGTAGAGAATTTTTTCACCATTAACCTAGTGTGTTTCTCTTTAATTTTTATTTTTACTTTATTTTGCTTTACAATACTGTATTTGTTTTGCCATTCATTGACATGAATCAGCCACGAGTGTACATGAGTTCCCAAACCTGAACCCCTCCCACCTCCCACCCCATGTCATTTCTCTGGATCATCCGCATGCACCAGCCTCAAGCATCCTGTATCCTGTATCGAACATAGACTGGCAATTCGTTTCTTACGTGATAGTATACATGTTTCAATGTCATTCTTCCAAATCATCCCACCTCTTTCCCTCCCACAGAGTCCAAAAGTCCATTCTAAACATCTGTGTCTCTTTTGCTGGCTTGCATACAGGGTTATAACTACCATCTTTTTAAATTCCATATATATGCATTAGCATACTGTATTGGTGTTTTTCTTTCTGGCTTACTTCACTCTGTATAATAGGCTCCAGTTTCATCTACCTCATTAGAACTGATTCAAATGTATTCTTTTTTAATGGCTGAGTAATACTCCATTGTGTATATGTACCACAGCTTTATTATCCATTCATCTGCTGATGGACATCGAGGTTGCTTCCATGTCCTGGCTATTATAAACAGTGCTGTGATGAACATTGGGGTACACTTGTCTCTTTCAATTCTGGGTTCCTTGGTGTGTAGTCCCAGCAGTGGGACTGCTAGGTCAGAAGGCAGTTCTATAATACAAAGCTATTGTCATCAAGACAGTATGGCACTGGCACAAAAACAGAAATATAGATCGACGGAACAAAGTATAAAGCCCAGAGATAAATCCACATGACCATGGATACCTTTTCTTTGACAAAGGAGTTTAAAATATACAATGGAGAAAAGACAATCTCTTTAACAAGTGGTGCTGGGAAAAATGGCCAAGCACCTGTAAAAGAATGAAACTAGAACACTATCTAACACCATACACAAAAATAAATTCAAAATGGATTAAAGATCTAAATGTAAGATAGTGAAAGAAAGAAAGAAAGTGAAGTCGCTCAGTCGTATCCAACTCTTTGCAACCCCGTGGACTGTAGCCTACTAGGCTCCTCCGTCCATGGGATTCTCCAGGCAAGAATACAGGAGTAGGTTGCCATTTCCTTCTCCAGGGGATCTTCCCAACCCAGGGATAGAACCCAGGTCTCCTGCATTGGAGGCAGATGCTTTAACCTCTGAGCCACCAGGAAAGCTTAAATGTAAGATAAGAAACTATAAAACTCTTAGAGGAAAACACAGGCAGAACACGCTCTGATGTAAATCACAGCAAGATCCTCTATGACTCACCTCCCAGAGTAATGGAAGAAAACAAAAGTGAACAGAAGAGGCCTAATGAAACTTAAAAACCTTGGAACAAAAAATAAACTAAAGCAAGATGAAAAGGCAGCCTTCAGAATGGGGAAAAAGTGATAGGAAATGAAGCAACTGACAAAGAATTAATCTTCAAAATACACAAGCAGCTCATGCAGCTCAATACCAGAAATATAAACGACCCAATCAAAAAGTGGGCCAAAGAGCTAAATAGACATTTCTCCAAGGAAGGCATACAGATAGCTAGCAAAAAGATGCTCAACATCATTCATCAGAGAAATGCAAAGCCAGACAGTGAGGTACCATCTTATGCTGGTCAGAATGGCTACCATCAAAAAGGCTACAAACAATAAATGCTGTAGAGGGTGTGGAGAAAAGGAAACCCTCTTACACTGTTGGTGGGAATGCAAACTAGCACAGCCACGATGGAGAACAGTGTGGAGACTCCTTAAAAAACTGGAAATAGAACGGCCATACGACTGAGCAGTCCCACCGCTGGGCATACAGGCCAAAGACAACAGAATTGAAAGAGACACATGTACGTGTACCTAGTGTTCATTGCAGCAGTGTTTACAACAGCTAGGACACAGAAACAACCTAGATGTCCGTTGGCAGATGAATGGATAAGGAAGTTGTGGTACATATACACAATGGACAATTACTCAGCTGTAAACAAGAACACATTTGAGTCAGTTCCAATGAGATGGATGAAACTGGAGCCTATGACACAGAGTGAAGCAAGTCAGACAGAGAAACACCAATACAGTATACAGACGCATGTATATGGAATTCAGAAAGATGGTAATGACAGCCCTATATGCAAGACAGCAAAAGAGAGACTGATGTTAAGAACAGACTTTTGGACTGTGTGGAAGAAGGCGAGGGTGGGATGATTTGAGAGAATAGCATTGAACCATGCATATTACCATATGTAAAACAGATGACCAGTGCAAGTTTGATGCATGAAGCAGGGCACTCAAAGCCAGTGCTCTGGGACCACCTAGAGGGATGGGGTAGGTTGCAAACTGGGAGGGGGTTCTGGACTGGGGGACTGTGTACAGCCATGGCTGATTCTTGTTGTTGTATGGCAATAGCCACCACAATATTGTAAACTAATTACCCTCCAATTAAAATAAATAAATTAACAACAAAAAAGAGACTAGAGAGTATACACTTGTCAGTGATGGATCATAATTATCTCACAGAGATGATGTCATTAATTTCTATTAAGTAGAAATATAACACACAATCTTTCTAATCCCAATGCTAGAAAAGTTCTTAACAAAAGTTGGAACAGAAAGGCTTTTCCAGCTGAAAAAAATTTTTAATTTTTCTTTAAAAGTGTTGAGTTGAAAAAAAAACTCAAGTTATAAAGAATGACTATGGGGAGGGGAAAAGATGGTGGAGGAATAGGACGGGGAGACCACTTTCTCCCTCACTACTTCATCAAAAGAACATTTCAACGCTGAGTAAATTCCACAAAACAACTTCTGAATGCTGGCAGAGGGCATCAGGCATCCAGCAAAGCAGATCAGTGGCTTCAAAAACAGGTAGGAATAAATATAAAAGACAAAAAAGAGACTAAGGAGGTAGGGAGGGAGCCCCCGTCCCAGGAAGGGAATCCTGTCACGGGAAGAGACTCTTAAAAAGAGAGGTTTCCAAACACCAGGCAACATTCTCGCAGCCGAGTCTGTGGCGAGCCCTGGAAGCACAGAGGGCAACATAACAGGAAGGAAACATAAATAAATAATTAAAACCAACAGATTATGAGCCCAACAGTAAATCCCCCAGCGGATAAGCAGTGCAAACGCCTGCATCCAACACTAGCAAGTTGGGGTTGGGCAGGGAGGAGCGGGAAACGCAAGCAGCAGTGCTTTCTAAGAATCAGGCCACAGGAGACGCAGGCTTCAGGGCTTTTCTCAAGAATCAGGGTTTAATGTGGCCAGAATCGGGTCCATGCATGGCCAGAACGAACTAACTTGGGCTAGCAAACCAGACTGTGGGATAGCTACCACGCGACACGCTCGAACATAAGACAGCAACAGGACCACGCACAGAACAAAGGATGCATCAGAAATAGCCGGCTGCAGACCATCCCCCTCCGGTGACAGGCAGCCAGAGCCTTAAGGGCTGGAAAGGGGCAATCGCAGCCCAAGAGAGATATTACCTACCAAATTGCAAGCAGGTTTCTTTGCTAAGACTTCTGGGGGCTCTGGACAGTCATCATCTACCTGAGAAGGAGCCCCAGCGGTACTCCCAGAAAATTGAGCAGCACGGAAAGGCCAGAAATTGCAGCAATTGCGCTCACCAAACTCCCTAGCTACTCAGACCTGGGAAGGGCACAAACCGCAGGCCCAACAAAATCTGGAGCCTCGGAGAGCATCCTGATCGCCGAACCAGAGTGGCTTAGACTGGGGAGGTGCATGAAGCCTAGGGCAGGCCTCAGATGGTTATCCAGTAGAGCAACTAGAGCCTGAGCGATGTGCACCACAAGCAGGGGAAAGCCCAACGTAGAGTCCATCAACACCCTCCCTGTGTCAAGACGGAAATCAGACACGGAAGAGACCAGCAAACAGAGGAAGTGAAACAGAGGGAACTGCCTTGGTAGCAACCCCACACAGCCCACAATGCCAGAGAAAGGGCCAGAAATACCTTTCCTACATTATGATCAATTTTTTTTTTGGGGGTGGGGTTTGATGTGGAAGTGTGATTTTTCTGTTCTTATTTTTTAAGAATTTTTTTAATTTTATGTTTTTGAATTTTTTCTCTTCTTTTCTTTTTGTCTCTCTTTTTTAAAAAACTTTCTTAAAATTTTAAGTCCTCTATATCTCTATTTATTATTATTATAACCTATTATTACTTTTCAAAAAAACCCCCTATTTTTAAAGCAAACGCCATATACAGTCTTTTTGTGGTGGAGGTTGTTGTCTTTTAATAATTCTGGCGGCTTTCTTTTTCTCCTTCTTCTTTTCTTTAATATTTTATTTTTGAAAATCCAATCTCTACTCCAGATTTTTAATCTTTGCATTTTGGTATTTGTTGCCAATTTTGTACATTTAAAAACCTAATCTTCAGTACCCAATTTTTTTTTTTCAGTACCCAATTTTACATGAGTGCGAGATTACTGGCTTGACCACTCTCTCCTCCTTTGGGCTCTCTTTTATCTCCACCAGGTGGCCTCTGTCTCGACCCTCCCCCCTCCACTTCTCTACCCAACTCTATGAATCTCTGTGTGTTCCAGAAGGTGGAGAACACTCAGGGAACCGGTTACAGGCCGGATCTGTATCCCTCCTTTTCATCTCCCTCTTTTATCCCTCTGGCCACCTCTGTCTACTTCCTCCCTCTCCTCTTCCTTGTATAACTCTGTGACCACCTCTGAGAAGTCCATACTGTGGATCACACACAAGAAAGTGGTTACGGGCTAGCTTGCTCTCTCCTCTTTTCATTCCATCTCATCCCATTCCAGTCACCTCTAACTACCCCCTCCATCTTCTCTCCTTCAAGTTACTCAGTGATCCTCTAGGGGTGACCCTCAAGGTGGAGAAACCTATCATCTTTAACCTAGATGTTTTAACATCAGTGCTGTATAGATGGAGAAGTCAGGAGGCTATTGTAAAAATAAATCTGAAAACCAGAATCAGGAGGCTTAATTTCAAATCCTGAGATAATCAGAGAATTCCTGAATACAGGGAACATTATCAAATAGGAGCTCATCAATCGCCTTGATACCTGCACTGAAATAGAGCACAACCCAAGGGACAACAAGTTCCAGAGCAAGACATACCACGTAACTTCTCCAGCAACACAAGAACACGCTCCTGAGCTTCAATATACAGGCAGCTCATAATACTCCAAAACCATTGACTTCTCATATCCCATTACTAGACACTTCACAGCACTCCAGAGAGAAGAAATCCAGCTCCACCCACCAGAACTCCAACACAAGCCTCCCTAATCAAAAAACCTTGACAAGCCACTGATACAACCCCACACAAAGTTAGGAAGATCAGTAATAAAGAGAATTCCACAAATTCTCAGAATATAGAAAGGCCACCCCAAACACAGCAATATAACCAAGATGAAGAGACAGAAAAATACTCAGCAGGTAAAGTAGCAGGAGACATGCCCACCAAATCAAACAAAAGAGGAAGAGATAGGAAATCTACCTGAGAAAGAATTCCAAATACTGATAGTGAAAATGACCCAAAATCTTGAAATCAAAATGGAATCACAGATAAATAGCCTGGGGTCAAGGATTGAGAAGATGCAAGAAAGGTTTAACAAGGACCTAGAAGAAATAAAAAGAGTCAACATATAATGAATAATGCAATAAATGAGATCAGAAACACTCTGGAGGCAACAAATAGTAGAATATCGGAGGCAGAAGATAGGATTAGTGAAATAGAAGATAAAATGGTAGAAATAAATGAAACAGTGAGGGAAAAAGAAAGACGAATGAAAAGAAATGAGGACAACCTCAGAGACTTCCAAGACAATATGAAATGCTCCAACATTCGAATTATAGGAGTCCCAGAAGAAGAAGACTAAAAGAAAGACCATGAGAAAATACTTGAGGAGATAATAGTTGAAAACTTCCCTAAAATGGGGAAGGAAATAATCACCCAAGTCCAAGAAACCCAGAGAGTGCCAAACAGGATAAACCCAAGGCAAAACACCCCAAGACATATATTAATCAAACTAACAAAGACCAAACACAAAGAACAAATATTAAAAGCAGCAAGGGAAAAACAACAAATAACACACAAGGGGATCCCCATAAGAATAACTGCAGATCTTTCAATAGAAACTCTTCAGGCCAGGAGGGAATGGCAAGACATACTTAAAGTGATGAAAGATAACAACCTTCAGCCAAGACTACTGTACCCAGCAAGGATCTCATTCAAATATGAAGGAGAAATCAAAAGCTTTACAGACAAGCAAAAGCTGAGAGAATTCAGCACCACCAAACCAGCTCTCCAACAAATACTAAACGATAGACTTTAGACACGAAACACAAAAAGGGCTTATAAACCCGAACCCAAAACAATAAAGTAACTGGCAACAGGAGCATACTTATCAATAATTACCTTAAATGTAAATGGGTTGAATGTCCCAACCAAAAGGCAAAGACTGGCGGAATGGATACAAAAACAAGATCCATATATATGCTGCTTACAAGAGACCCACCTCAAAACAACGGACACATACAGACTGACAGTGAAGGGCTGGAAAAAGATATTCCATGCAAATAAAGACCAAAAGAAAGCAGGAGTAGCAATACTCGTATTCGATAAAATAGACTTTAAAACAAAGGCTGTGAAAAGGGACAAAGACGGCCACTACATAATGATTAAAGGATCAATCCAAGAAGAAGATATAACAATTATAAATATATATGCACCCAACATAGGAGCACTGCAATATGTAAGACAAATGCTAACAAGCATGAAAGGGGAAATTAATAATAACACAATAATAGTGGGAGACTTTAATACCCCAATCACACCTATGGACAGATCAACTAAACAGAAAATTAACAAAGAAATGCAAACTTTAAATGATACAATGACCAGTTAGACCTAATTGATATCTATAGGACATTTCACCCCAAAACAATGAATTTCACCTTTTACTCAAGTGCACACGGAACCTTTTCCAGGATAGATCACATCCTGGATCATAAATCTAACCTTGATAAATTCAAAAAAATTGAAATTATTCCAAGCATCTTCTCTGACCATAATGCACTAAGGTTAGATCTCAATTATAGGAGAAAAACTATTAAAAATGCCAACATTTGGAGGCTGAACAACACCCTTCTGAATAATCAAAAAATCACAGAAGAAATCAAATTATGCATCGAAATGAATGAAAATGAAAACACAACTACACAGAACCTGTGGGACACTATAAAAGCAGTGCTAAGAGGAAAGTTCATAGCAATACAGGCATACCTCAAGAAACAAGAAAAAAGTCGAATAAATAACCTAACTCTACACCTAAAGCAACTAGAAAAGGAAGAAATAGAGAACCCCAGAGTTAGTAGAAGGAAAGAAATCCTAAAAATTAGGGCAGAAATAAATGCAAAACAAACAAAAGAGACCATAGAAAAAAATCAACAAAGCAAAAACCTGGTTCTTTGAAAGGATAAATAAAATTGACAAACCATTAGCCAGACTCATCAAGAAACAAAGAGAAAAAAATCAAATCAATAAAATTAGGAATGAAAATGGAGAGATCACGACAGACAACACAGAAATACAAAGAATCGTAAGAGACTACTATCAGCAATTATATGCCAATAAAATGGACAACTTGGAAGAAATGGACAAATTCCTAGAAAAGTACAACTTTCCAAAACTGAACCAGGAAGAAACAGATAATCTTAACAGACCCATCACAAGCATGGAAATTGAAACTGTAATCGAAATCTTCCAGCAAACAAAAGCCCAGGTCCAGACGGCTTCACAGCTGAATTCTATCAAAAATTTCGAGAAGAGCTAACACCTATCTTACTGAAACTCTTCCAGAAATCTGCAGAGGAAGGTAAACTTCCAAACTCATTCTATGAGGCCACCATCACCCTAATACCAAAACCTGACAAAGACACCACAAAAAAATAAAATTACAGGCCAATATCACTGATGAACATAGATGCAAAAATCCTTAACAAAATCCTAGCAAAATCAGAATCCAGCAACACATTAAAAAGATCATACACCATGACCAAGTGGGCTTTATCCCAGGGATTCAAGGGTTCTTCAATATCCGCAAATCAATCAATGTAATTCACCACATTAACAAACTGAAAAATAAAAATCATATGATTATCTCAATAGATGCAGAAAAAGCCTGTGACAAAATTCAACATTTTTTATGATTAAAAAAAAACTCTCCAGAAAGCAGGAATAGAAGGAACGTACCTCAACATGAATCTATGACAAACCCACAGCTAACATTATCCTCAATGGTGAAAAATTGAAACCATTTCCCCTAAAGTCAGGAACAAGACAAGGGTGCCCACTTTCACCACTACTATTCAATATCATTCTGGAAGTTCTGGCCACAGCAATCATAGCAGAAAAAGAAATACAAGGAATCCAAATTGGAAAAGAAGAAGTAAAACTCTCACTGTTTGCAGATGACATGATCCTCTACATAGAAAATCCTAAAGACTCGACCAGGAAACTACTAGAGCTAATCAATGAATATAGTAATGTTGCAGGATATAAAATCAACACTCAGAAATCCCTTGCATTCCTATACACTAATAATGAGAAAGTAGAAAAAGAAGTTAAGGAAACAATTCCATTCACCATTGCAATGAAAACAATAAAATACATACCTAAAGAAACTGAAGACCTATATATCAAAAACTATAAAACACTGATGAAAGAAATCAAAGAGGACACTAATAGATGGAGAAATATACCATGTTCATGGATCGGAAGAGTCAATACAGTGAAAATGAGTATACTACCCAAAGCAATCTACAGATTCAATGCAATTCCTATCAAGCTACCAGCAGTATTTTTCACAGAACTAGAGCAAATAATCTCAAGATTTGTATGGAAATACAAAAACCTCGAATAGCCAAAGCAATCTTGAGAAAGAAGAATGGAACTGGAGGAATCAACTTGCCTGACTTCAGGCTCTACTACAAAGCCACAGTCATCAAGACAGTATGGTACTGGCACAAAGACAGAAATATAGATCAGTGGAACAAAATAGAAAGCCCTGAGATAAATCCACACACATATGGACACCTTATCTTCGACAAAGGAGGCAAGAATATACAATGGAGTAAAGACAGTCTCTTTAACAGGTGGTGCTGGGAAAACTGGTCAGCCACTTGTAAAAGAATGAAACTAGAACTCTTTCTAACACCATACACAAAAATAAACTCAAAGTGGATTAAAGATCTAAATGTAAGACCAGAAACTATAAAACTCCTAGAGGAAAACATAGGCAAAACACTCTCCGACATAAATCACAGCAGGATCCTCTATGATCCACTTCCCAGTATACTGGAAATAAAAGCAAAAATAAAAAAAAATGGGAAATAATTAAAATTAAAAGCTTCTGCACAACAAAGGAAACTATAAGCAAGGTGAAAAGACAGCCTTCTGAATGGGAGAAAACAATAGCAAAGGAAACAACTGACAAACAACTAATCTCAAAGATATACAAGCAACTTATGCAGCTCAACTCCAGAAAAAAAAAACGAACCAATAAAAAAATGGGCCAAAGAACTAAATAGGCATTTCTCCAAAGAGGACATACGGATGGCTAACAAACACATGAAAAGATGCTCAACATCACTCATTATCAGAGAGATGCAAATCGAGACCACAATGAGGTACCATTTCATACCAGTCAGAATGGCTGCGATCCAAAAGTCTACAAGCAATAAATGCTGGAGAGGATGTGGAGAAAAGGGAACCCTCTTACACTGCTGGTGGAATGCAAACTAGCACAGCCACTATGGAAAACAGTGTGGAGATTCCTTAAAAATTGCAAATAGAACTGCCTTATGATCCAGCAATCCCCTGCTGGGCATACACACCGAGGAAACCAGTATTGAAAGAGACACATGTACCCCAGTGTTCATTACAGCACTGTTTATAATTGCCAGGACATGGAAACAACTTAGATGTCCATCAGCAGATGAATGGATAAGAAAGCTGTGGTACATATACACAATGGAGTATTACTCAGCCCTTAAAAAGAATACATTTGACTCAGTTCTAATGAGATGGATGAAACTGGAGCCGATTATACAGAGTGAAGTAAGCCAGAAAGAAAAACACCAATACAGTATACTGACACATATATATGGAATTTAGAAAGATAGTAATGATGACCCTCTATGTGAGACAACAAAAGAGACACAGAGGTATAGAACAGACTTTTGGACTCTGAGGGAGAGGGAGAGGGTGGGATGATTTGGGAGAATGGCACTGAAACATGTATACCAACATGTAAGAAATGAAGTGCCAGTCTATGTTCAATACAGGACACAGGACGCTTGGGGCTGGTGCACAGGATGATCCAGGGAGATGATATGGGGTGGGAGGTGGGAGAGGGCTTCGGCATTGGGAGATCATGTACAACTGTGGCTGATTCATGTCAATGTATGGCAAAACAAATACAGTATGGTAATGTAGAATAAAGTATTAAAAAATAAATAAAATTGAAAAAAATAATAAAAAAAATAAAACGAACTAAGATATGGGGGGAGAGGGCAATCTCAAATTGAAACACCAACACATTAACCTAAATATGTTACAAATGAATGTCTTAAGCACAAGAGAAGGGGTGAGGAAGAAAATAGCTAAGCTAAGCAACTGGAGGAAACAGTAATTTGATTGCATCCTCTGAGGCTTCAGATATAAAGAAGGGTACACAAACACAAGTCATCAGATCTGCTTCTAACAGGTGTGCATTTCAGGTTTAGTGGTTAAGTTATATCTGACTTTTGCGATCCCTGTCTCTGTAGCACACCAGGTCTCCCCATCCTTCACTATCTCCTAGAGTTTGCTCAAATTCCTATGCATTAGGTCGGTCATACTATCTAGCCACTTGGTAGCATTTCTACAACTACATCATTTAAAATCATTTGTGAACAAATAAGCAAATACTGAAGATAAGGAGAGCCAGGTGAGACAAAGAAGTTACAAATAAGGCTAGAGTGGATTGTTGATATATCGCATAAATCTTCACAATATTGTAAACTCATTATCCTCCAATTAATTAAAATTAATTAATTAAAAAGAAGTATCAGTGTGAGCTCCTGAGTTTCACTATCTACAGAAATATCTAGAGAAATTCCAATGTATCTGGAAGCATAAGTATATACAGACAATATATTTCCTTCATTTAGGCATGGAAAAGGGAAGACCCAGCTACAAGGAAACTCCAGTAGCCATGAACATGCTGGGAGATATCAGTTACTAAATGTCATTTCCAAGGAAAGAAAACATGGCTTTTGGCAGAAATTTTCTGATTTCAGGGTCATGGTGGCGAAAGAAAAACACAAGATGAATAGGAAGATCTTATAATGCCAGCAAGGAAGTACACAGAAAAGAACCAGGTCGTGCTCAAAGAGCACAAACTCCACAGGAAGGAATTCCTGATCACCAAAGCTGGAAAAATGCAAGAAACTCAATCATGATATAATTTGATTATAAGTCACAATATAACAAAGTTATTCAATATTGACATAAAGAATTTGATTACTTATTGGATTTAATCATTAGAAATGCATTATATATAAAATATAAAAGTTTATAATTTGAAAATTTATAAAAAATATGAGGGAGAAAAGACAGCTCTACAGAATTCCAATGAACAAATATGGTAGGAATGAGGAAATAGAAAGTCAACTTTTAGTCATATTTGTTGTAGGCCAAATCAACCACTCTTGGTTTGATGCAGGATACAGGATGCTTGGGGCTGGTGCACTGGGATGACCCAGAGGGATGGTATGGGGAGAGAGGTGGCAGGGGGCTTCAGGATTGGGAACACGTGTACACCTGTGGCAGATTAATGCTGATATATGGCAAAACCAATACAATATTGCAAAGTAAAAATTATAACAATAAAAAAGCAGTGAAGAAAAGTCTGAGAAGACTCCTATACCTCTTTGTGGCTCCCAGCAAAAATTCCCCTAGCCCCAAAGTAGCCTTATCATAGGAACTAGCCACAGTGTCTGCTTGCCCCTGCCTACCAGGTTTCAGTTCCCCACCAGCCCACAGAAGTATTCATACAAGCTACTCACATCCTTCATTGGGAACCAAGGGTCACCTCTTCCTCTTGTTACTACAGATTGCCTCCAACAGCCCTGCTTGTTCACTCCCTTCCAAAGCATGACTCCCCTGAGGCTCGAGTGACCTAGCCAGGCAGTGAGTGAACAGGACTGAGAAGCTGCTGTGGGTAGCACCTGTCCAGTGTCTGGTGTGTATGTTCAGCAGCCACCCCCAGATCCCTAGGGTAGAAATCACTCCATCACCATTAGAGTGAAGGCAAGGAAATAAAACAGGTATTATCCCCAAAAATGTGTAACTCTCATCTAATCCTAAGAAAACACCAGACAAACCCAAACTGACAGACATTCTATGAAATACCTGACCAGTATCTCCAAAACTGTCACCGTTGGGAAAGACCCAGAAAGCTTGAGGAATTCTCAGCCTGGAGGAGACTAAAAGAAAATGGCCAAATGTGGTATCCGGAATGGGATGCTGGGACAGGAAAAGGAGATTACCAGGATAAATGGTAGAATTCAAATAAAGTAGGTAAATTAGTTAATAGTACTGCATCAATACTAATTTTCAATTTTCATAATTGAAACAATTTTTCTATGCCTATGTAAGATGGTAACATTAGGGAAATCTGGATGGTTTTCTATACTGTCTTTTGCAAACTGTTTTCGGGTCGAAAGTTACTTCAAAAAAACTTTTTTAAAAGTCACTCACTGCTCAAAGGAACCATAATGATATCTGTGTGATAAACTGCTTTAGTCTTGTCCGACTCTTTGCCACCCTATGGACTGTAAGCTACCAGGTTCTTCTGTCGGTTGGATTATCCAGGCAAAAATAGTGGAGTGGGTTGCCATGTCCTCCTCCAGGGGATCTTCCCGACTCAGTGATCAAACCCAAGTCTCTTAGGTTTATCTGCATTGGCAGGTGGGGTCTTTACCAGCTGAGCCACAGCGGAAGTCCCACGGTTATACTATACATCTTACCTTTTAGTAACAATTTAACCAACTGAAATGCCGTTAGTAGGATGGGTATAAAGATGGATAAATGTTCGTGCCTCATGCGTGATCCATTAAAAAACTAGTTCAAAGTGGTTTGAAAGTGAGAGTGTTAGTTTCTCAGTCATGTCTGACTCTTTGTGCTTCCATGGACTGGAGCCTGCCAGGCTCCTCTGTCCATGGGATTCTCCAGGCAAGAATACTGGAGTGGACTGTGATTTCCCGTTTAGAGGGTCCGTTAATATAAATGAACGTGCAACCATGTTTCCAAAGTGTAGATGAATATTTATCTGCTCCTTTTGGTTCAGACGGTAAAGAAGCCGCCTACAATGAAGGAGACCTGCCTTCTATTTCTGGGCATATCAATACGAACCACAAAAATTATTAGATGCAAAGAAATACGATTTTTTAAAGGAGCGCAACATGATCGAGGGATTTTATTGGATTGAAGGATTTTAAAGAGAGCAAGAAATGATTAACCACAAATTGAAGCTAATCACAGGTAAGGAAAGAGGGTTGAACAGAGGGTGGACAGGAGAGTTGGCCAGCGAGCAATTCAATCGATCACCTTTCTTATTAATCCCCAAACTTTGGTGCTAGGTGATTTCATTTATATCAGTAGAGACACAGTTTACAGAAAGAATACTGTGGAGATGTACCTGACTCGAAGAAGAGTCAGAAAAGAGTTGAGACGTCCAAGACCCCAGCAGTGGCAGCGCGTTCCTCCCTCTCCACAGGTCGCTGCCAACAAGCCGCAGGGCTGGAGGCTTCTGGCGTCTTAACGGTTCCTCGCCAGAAGAGCGCTTGGATTGGTGCAGTTCAGGTCAGAGCCCACCCACTCACGCACTCAGCTACGTACCAGGCGGCGGGGCCAAATTCTAGACCCACCCACAGGGACTGAGGGCAGAGAGGCTGATGAGTTGAGAGGGTTCCTCTCAGGCGCCAGCTCCTCGCCTCTAGAACCCCTTGGGTGGAAAGCTGGGCACAATGTCTCTCTGTGTGGCCTAGATACCGCCTGGCCAGGGTTTCTGCCAGGCCAGGACTCAGAGAACTGATGTCCACATCGATGGGCTTTGCAACAGAGACTGAACTTATAAACGATTGGCCCTTTGTTGAGAAAGAGGCTTCTCAGGTGGTGCTAGTGGTAAAGAACCCTCCTGCCACTGCAAGAGATGCCAGAGTCCAGGTTTGGTCCCTGGGTCAGGACGATCCCCTGGAGGAGGTCACGGCAACCCACTCCAGTATTCTTTTTAATTTTTCACTCCAGTATTCTTGCCTGGAGAATCCCATGGATGAGGGGCTTGGTGGGCGACTTAGCACTTGATGAAAAAGCCATCAGACTTCAGTGTCCACAGGGCTCTCCTATGGTAAAAAGGCGTTGAGTCCACACCAGATAGGGAAACATGTATTCTGGCCTCTGTGCAGTAAAGCCAGCAGAGCAATGACATTGACATTTAACAAAAGCAGCATAAAGGAGAAAACTGCATGCATGCTAAGTTGCTTCAGTCTTGTCCGACTCTTTGTGACTCCATGAACTGTAGCCCGTCAGGTCCCTCTGTCCAGGGGATTCTCCAGGCAAGAACACTGGAGTGAGAGGCCATGGCCTTTTCCGGGGAAGGAGAAAACTGCGACCCCTTTCATAGCAAGGGGCATTCAGGGTATTTGTGTCCAACTTTCTCAGCCTGCAATGTGGGAGACTTTGGTTCGATTCCTGAATTGGGAAGATCCACTGGAGAAGGGATAGGCTACCCACTCCAGTATTCTTGGGCTCCCCTTGTGGCTCAGCGGATAAAGAGCCTGCTCAACAATGGGGGAGACCTGGGTTTGATCCCTGGGTTAAGAAGATCCCCTGGAGAAGGGAAAGGCTACCCACTCCAGCATTCTGACCTGGAGAATTCCATGGAGAGCCGCCAGGCAACTGCGCAACTGAGAAATTTTCACTTTCACTTTCTCCCTGAAATCCTGATTCCACTGTTGGTTTCTTATTCTCTTCCCAATTGTTTACCACTTTTCAAAATAGAATACATTTTATTTATATGCTATTTTTCTAAACTGGCCATCTCCTTCTGGTGGAAAAATATAAATTCCTGGAGGGCAGGAATCTTTATTTGTTCATTAACATATCCTTCTAGTAATGCCTGGTATAATGTATATTTCAACATTTATTCAATGAGATGTTCTCCAGCCACACTAACCTCTTTTTTGTGCCTCTGACCCTAGGTCTAACTCACCAAGCATGTTTTCACACCATTATGTATTTTCCTGTAACAACTTGCCCACAAATGTTCCTATAACCACCATCCTTACTAAGTCCACTTCTCTGCTCACCTCATTAGCCGAGGCTTACTTTTCTTCATGACACTTAGCATTTGATCATAGCTTTTCTGAGTATATTTTGTTTCTCTGATTTGTTGTTGTTGTTGTTGTTTTTACTTTGCTTTAGTTTAGTTTTGCTTTTTTCTGTTTTCTTTTTCAACATGTCTTTCTTATACTCTTTTAATTGCTGCTACAGAAGTAAACCATCCAATACTGTTTTAATTTTTGCCATATCATGTCATCTTTCAGTAGATGGGGGTAATGGCATTAAATATATTAAGACTGGATCCTTGGTTTCATGACTTTACCACCTTAGTGGTACCATAAGCTCCATGACCTTGGCCTGGCACATTAACACTTCCAAAATTTCATTGTTCAACTTCAAAAGGAGAATGGCAATTGATGTCCCTTCTTGACTGTTGATAGGCATCCATTTAGATAATGCATATATAGGGCTCAGCAGAACACTTGACAGTGATGATAAATGGATGATTATTATCATGATCATTGACTGTATGCTATCAGAGTTGAGCGTCAAGAGATCTAGGCTTCTTCTTAGTCTCTGTTGCTTAAAAATATTTTGCAGTTTCCACGAAGTTACCTTAAAGCACACTGTGCTTTAGATTCTGCTTCAGTCCAAAAGAGTAATATTGCCTGTCAATATTGTTTCTCATAAGTAGTTTAAGCAAAGTCTAACTATTTAACTCATCTCAAACCCAGTATCACTTTTTTAATGGATAATGGTTGGTTAAAGTACTTCCAGTGTCCAGATAAATTTCTAAAGAACCCTAGGCAAGGATAATGAAAAATCTTTTTCTCTGTGGCTCAGAGGAACAGACATTAGCCCAGCCTAATGTCAGGTTTTGCCCAAGGAATCTGAGCAGAAAACAACTGAGAGGTCCAATTTAGGTGCCACTTGTACAGACAGTAACTGGGCAGATTGCAGTGAAAATGCACTTAATGTCTTCCTCTAGATGGACCACTCCTGGGTGAAGATAACAACAACAGAAACTTTTGAAAAGGAGAATTTTAAAGTAACTATTTTCCTCTCATATCCCCTATAAGAATTTTGAAGCCTAGCTGCTCGTATTTTTAATTTGCAAAGGATATAATTTCTAGAATATTATAGATATACCAGATAAATATGTTTAGATATCCTTTTTATAAATCTTTTTCTACAAGTGTAGTTCACTCAGTTTATGAAAAATGTTCAGCATATGACTGAACAGTTGGAAATCTAGTTCTCCCTGAAAATTTTCAATTATTAATAGCATTATAGTTTATAAGTAAAAGTCTGACTTCATTTTTCAATTTCAGTAAATGTGTGAATGACACTCGAAAGTATCTTCCTTCTGAATTCCAAATCTAATATTGCTCAGTGGATAATAAGATAGAAAGCAAGGTAGAAGAAGCCCACTTTTAAGTCTAAAATCTATCTCCCAGGTTTCAGTATGAAATGCACTATGTTGTGTTCTATAATTTCCCCTTGTTTCTTTCTCTTCCACTTCTTTGCTGAGATTTTTCAATGTTTTCATTTGTTTATAAAGAATTTGTAACTACATGATGATTCCTTTCATGATGATCACTTCAAACTTCTTGTCAATATTTCAACATTATTCACATCAGTGTTGGCATCTGTAGAATGTCTTTTATTATTCAAGCTGTGATTTTCTTAATTCTAGGTACTGTGATCTCTATCATATCCTGGGCATTTTGGATACCACATTCTAAGATTCTGGATCCTATTCATCTGTATTTTTGTATGATTCTTGGGTGCAACACACAGTGATGTGGGCTGTACCTTCAGATTCCTGCTCTGATTCCACCCAAAAAGTGGACTGCTGACTCACGCTGCCTCAGTGGTAGCAACCACCCATCTCACCCCTGGATATCGTCCCAATCAATGACAGGCACCAATTCACAATCCTTCTGTAGCCTCAGAAAGGGACTATACGCTCAGTTCCCCTCTAGGCAAGGCTGACCCCAGGGAAGAGGGAAAGGAATGGCAGATAGAATAATTTGTGAAGAAAATAATCAGGATTACATTAATGGAGGCAAAAGTAGTATTTGACAAAATCTAACAGCCATTCATAATAAAATCTCCCTCAACACACTGGGAATAGGGGACAATTACCCCCAACTTAACAGACTCAAGGGTAGGTGCAGAGATCAGAGATCAGTAATGTTTGTAAGAGTCAATGATGAATGTAGGCACTCACCAGAGGTAACAACTTGGAGAAACAATCCCAGATGGCACAGTCCAAAACCAGAAATAGAAAGAAGTGATTGACAGCTCAGGGTTGTGAAGCCTCTCGCCCTCAGTCTCTCCATCTTCCCTCTCCTTTCTCCCCTGGGTAGCTCCCTCCCAGACTGTCCAAACTCCCTTCTCCCGTGCCCCAAGGACCAGCACTTCAAATCCAACCTGCAGGCCTTCCTCCCCTCCCTGCCTTCGTTCCTCCAGGACCCAGTGAAGACTGTGGAGAGAAGAGGGAGTCGGGGGATGGGAGGCCAGGGCTTTGCTGCCTCACTGGGCGTCCAGCACTCTGTCAAGTCAAGACAGACCTCAGGGATGGCCCAGGAGGCTGTGAGAGGGAGGTGAGTTGTGGTGGGGCTCAGGAAGGAGGGAGGAAGATGAAGATAGGAAGAGAGTGGAGGGAGGAGAAGAGAGATGAGACACAGGGGTGAGCAGACAAGGGAGGGAGAGGGAAGGGAAGGGAAGGGAAGGGAAGGGAAGGGAAGGGAAGGGAAGGGAAGGGAAGGGAAGGGAAGGGAAGGAAGCTGTACCACGGCAGGGGTCAGAAGAGAAGGGAGAAGAAAGGGGCAGTGGTGCCCCGGCTGCAGCCCTTTCCTTCCCCTGCCCCAGAACTGAACTTCCCCTGCCCAGGCACTGTTCCTCCAACTACGCACATGTTGGACTAGGGGTCACTGGATGCTGGTTGAAGCTTTATCACCTGTGTGATCTCAGTCAGACTTGGCCATGGGGAACAGTGCAGCCATGGGGTTAGATCGTCCCCAGAAGGAGTAAAGGGAGCAGTCCTGGCTCGGTGTGGGGCTGAGGGTCCTTGGCCTGCCCTTATGATCACCACTTCCTCTCCTGATGGGCCCTGTGCCTGTCTGAGTTGGATCTTTCTCTGAGGAATCACACCTGTCTCAGGCTGCCTGGGGTTCCTCTTGAGGACAGGCAGGAGGATGTGATGAGTGCAGGGAGGGATGGGCAGTGTCCCCTGAGAGGCCTGTCCTGCAACCTCCTCTAACACCTCTGCCAAGCTGGAGAAAGGAAAAGAATGAAAGTGTTAAATGTCTGGCCATCTATTCTGCTTGCTGACATGTTGCAGTCATACTGAGGGGGCCCATGTGGACATCACTCATTGCTGTGTGTCCATCTCTCTCCTGGTGGGATGAAAGATGCATATCAAAACGGTTCCGAACAAGTCCCATGCTTCTCTGAGTAAACATGCTGGGGTTTGCTCTTCTTGGAAACAAAATACCTTGATCGTTGTAATCTGATTTGGGAACAATACATAAATGCTCCAAGGCCTAGAACAAAGTCCTAGGAAAATATCATACCTAATGAAGCAGAATCAGACTTTTACTTTTTTTCTTTTTATTTATTTTAATGGGAGACTAATTACTTTACAATATTGTGGTACTTTACAATATTGTGTTACTTTAATTTTTTTTAATATTGTGGTGGTTTTTTCCATACATTTACATGAATTAGCCATGGGTGTACATGTGTTCCTCATCCTGACCCTTTCTCCCACCTCCCTCCTCATCCCATCCCTCAGGGTCATCCCAGTACACCAGCCCTGAGAACCCTGTCTCATGCATCGAACCTGGACTGGCGATCTATTTCACATGTGAAAATATACATGTTTCAATGCTATTCTCTCAAATCATCCCATCCTCGCCTTCTTCCACAGAGTCCAAAAATCTGTTCTTTACATCTGTGTCTCTTTTGTGACGTTTACAAGCAAAATGAAGTACTGCACAGTTCTAAAAATGTTGGAAGACCTCACTACAGTTTATTTTCTAGGATATGAGAGATTGGGAGGATCCCTAGCCCAGGAGAAAGCAAGTACAGTGGGAGGACTTGGGCTGAGGGTCTGATCCATGTCAGTTTGAGCTCTGCCTTTGTCACGCTGGGTCACCTAAGAACATTCACTTAACGTCTCTAACCCTTGAGTTCAGTTCAGTTCAGTCACTTAGTCATGTCCCACTCTTTGCGACCCCCTGAATCCCAGCACGCCAGGCCTCCATGTCCATCACCAACTCCCGGAGTTCACTCAAACTCATGTCCATCAAGTCAGTGATGCCATCCAGCCATCTCATCCTTTGTCGTTCCTTTCTCTTCCTGCCCCCAATCCCTCCCAGTATCAGAGTCTTTTCCAAAGAGTCAACTCTTCGCATGAGGTGGCCAAAGTATTGGAGTTTCAGCTTTAGCATCAATCCTTCCAAAGAACACCCAGGACTGATCTCCTTCAGGATGGACTGGTTGGATCTCCTTGTAGGCCAAGGGACTCTCAAGAGTCTTCTCCAAAACCACAGCTCAAAAGCATAATCTCAGGCTCAGCTTTCTTCACAGTCCAACTTTCACATCCATACATGACCACTGGAAAAACCATAGCCTTGACTAGATGGACCTTGGTCGGCAAAGTAATGTCTCTGCTTTTCAATATGCTATCTAGGTTGGTCATAACTTTTCTTCCAAGGAGTAAGTGTCTTTTAATTTCATGGCTGCAGTCACCATCTGCAGTGATTTTGGAGCCCCCAAAGATAAAGTCTGGCACTGTTTCTACTGTTTCCCCATCTATTTCCCATGAAGTGATGGGACCGGATGCCATGATCTTCGTTTTGTGAATGTTGAGCTTTAAGCCAACTTTTTGACTCTCCTCTTTCACTTTCAACAAGAGGCTTTTTAGTTCCTCTTCACTTTCTGCCATAAGGGTGGTGTCGTCTGCATATCAGAGGTTGTTGATATTTCTCCCGGCAATCTTGATTCCAGCTTGTGCTTCTTCCAGTCCAGCGTTTCTCATGATGTACTCTGCATATAAGTTAAATAAGCAGGGTGACAATATACAGCCTTGACATATTCCTTGTCCTATCTGGAAACAGTCGGTTTTTCCATGTCTAGTTCTAACTGTTGCTTCCTCACCTGCATACAGGCTTCTCAAGAGGCAGGTCAGGTGGTCTGGTATTCCCATACCTTGCAGAATTTTCCACAGTTTATTGTGATCCACACAGTCAAAGGCTTTGGCATAGTCAATAAAGCAGAAATAGATATTTTCCTGGAACTCTCTTGCTTTTTGATGATCCAGCAGATGTTGGCAATTTGATCCCTGGTTCCTCTGCCTTTTCTAAAACCAGCTTGAACATCTGGAAGTTCACAGTTCACGTATTGCTGAAGCCTGGCTTGGAGAATTTTGAGCATTACTTTACCACCGTGTGAGATGAGTGCAATTGTGCGGTAGTTTGAGTATTCTTTGGCATTGCCTTTCTTTGGGATTGGAATGAAAATTGACCTTTTCCACTCTTGTGGCCACTGCTGAGTTTCCCAAATTTGCTGGTATATTGAGTGCAGCACATTTACAGCATCATCTTTCAGGATTTGAAATAGCTCAACTGCAATTCCATCACCTCCACTAGCTTTGTTCATACTGATGCTTCCTAAGGCCCACTGGAGTTTGCATTCCAGGATGTCTGGCTCTAGGTTAGTGATCATACCATCGTGGTTATCTGGGTGACGAAGATCATTTTTGTATACTTCTTCTGTGTATTCTTGCCATCTCTTAATATCTTCTGCTTCTGTTTGGTCCATACCATATTGTCCATTATTGTGCCCAGCTTTACATGAAATATTCCTTTGGTATCTCTAATATTCTTGAAGATATCCTCTAGTCTTTCCCATTCTATTGTTTTCCTCTATCTCTTTGCATTCATCCCTGAGGAAGGCTTTCTTATCTCTCCTTGCTGTTCTTTGGAACTTTGCATACAAATGAGTATATCTTTCCTTTACTCCTTTGCCTTTGGCTTCTCCTCTTTTCTCAGCTATTTGTGAGGCCTCCTCAGACAACCATTTTCCCTTTTTGTATTTCTTTTTCCTGGGGATGGTCTTGATCACTGCCTTCTGTACAATGGCATGAAGCTCCATCCATAGTTCTTCAGGCACTTTGTCTATCAGATCTAATCTCTTGTGTCTCTTTGTCACTTCCACTGTATAATTGCAAGGGGTTTGATTTAGGTTATGCCAGAATGGCCTAGTGGTTTTCCCTACTTTCATCAATTTAAGTTTGAATTTTGTGAATAGAAGTTGATTATCTGAGCCACAGTCAGCTCCAAGTCTTGATTTTGCTGACTGTATAGAGCTCCATCTTTGGCTGTAAAGAATATAATTGATCTGATTTCGGTATTGACCATCTGGTGATGTCCATACATATTCTCTTTTGTTGTTGGAAGAAGGTGTTTGCTATGACCTGTGCATTTTCTTGGCCAAACTCTGTTAGCCTTTGCCCTGCTACATTTTGTACTCCAAGGCCAAATTTGCCTGTTACTCCAGGTATCTCTTGATTTCCTACTTTTGCATTCCAGTCCCCTATGATGACAAGGACATCCTTTTCGGATAAGACCATCATAGTTTGGTCTCAGGTCAAACAAAAGGGAGGGAACCCAGGACTGCCCATCAATAGAAAATTGATTTAAAGATTTACTGAACATGGCCTTGCCCATCAGAACAAGACCCAGTTTTCCCCCACAGTCAGTCTCTCCCATCAGGAAGCTTCCATAAGCCTCTTATCCTTATCTGTTAGAGGGAAGAAAGGATGAAAACCACAAACAGAGAAAACTAATCAAATGGATCACATGGACCACAGCCTTGTCTAACTCAGTGACACTATGAGCAATGCCATGAAGGACCACCCAAGTTGGACGGGTCATGATGGAGAGTTTTGACACAACATGGTCCACTGGAGAAGGGAATGGCAAACCATCTCACTATTCTTGCCTTGAGAACCCCATGAATAATATGAAAAGTAAAGAGATATGATACTGAAAGATGAACTCCCCAGGTAAGGAGGTGCCCAATATGCTATTGGAGAAGAGTGGAGAAATAACTCCAGACAGAAAGAAGAGAAAAATCAAAAGTGAAAACAATGCCCAGTTGTGGATGTGACCTGTGATGGAAGTAAAGTCCGATGCTGCAAAGAACAATATTGCATAGGAACCTGGAATGTTAGGTCCATGAATCAAGGCACATTGGAAGTGGTCAACAGGAGATGACATGAGTGAACATTGACATTTTAGGAATCAATGAACTAAGATAGACTGGAATGGGAGAATTTAATTCAGATGACCATTATATCTACCACTGTGGGCAAGAATCCTTTAGAGGAAGTAGAGTAACCCTCATAGTCAACAAAAGAGTCTGAAATGCAGTACTTGGATGCAATCTCAAAAACGTCAAGTTTAACACATAACAAATTAATGCATAAGGATGAAATAAGTCCTCCCCATACCACAATCATGGACATGCTGCAGAAAGTGCTGTAAGAGCCAAAGCAGTGGGTCCATGTAAGCACTGTTGACTTCAGTCTCAGGCAGGTCTAAATGATTAAAACAAATCTACTGAGTTGCAGTTCTTCATTGGGGGAAATGTGTATACTGATTACTTAGGCCATATACTTTAAAAGCTAATTCATTTAAAACAGGTAACACTATAGATTGGTGTTGTTACAGAAGTTTATGATGAGGACACTGAAGTCCAGGGGTATGAAATCAGTCTGTTGACCAAGAGGTCATGGATATTGGATGGCCAACCAAGAATGGTATGCAGGCAGCAGACTGGCTCCAGACTCTGTTCTGGCCACCCACTAGGTTCCTCACTGGAAAGTAACACCAGGTTCAACTTTACAAATTGAGAAAATCTGGGAAATCGGCCTCAGTTACTGAAAAGATGAGATCGTGAGAGATTTCTTTTGAATGCCACCTAAGTCAATTCTAGTACTACTGCTAGTTAGACCCAGTCACAGTTGAATCTATTTCATGGCCTCTGTCTAAGGTTTGTGTATAGATAGAAAGCTGTCTCTAACAGGTGAAATACATATATATCGTGTGTGAGTGTGGTTTATGAATAGCTTCATGTTAGCTGAAAACATCTTTTTCTTTTAAATAAACCCAGAAAAGACGCTATCATAACATTTAATCACCATACTCCTCGCTCCTGAATTACACCAGTTACAAATGAGTGGAATCTGAATTTATTAGATCTTACAGTGCATATTCTGTTCTTGTCTCCCCACAAAGGAGAGAGAAAGAGTAATAAACATATGTTTGGGTTGAACTTTTTGTTAAATGGCACATCCAGAAACACCTGTTTTTCTGGTTTGTGTGGGAAACTGCAGGATCATCAGTATGTTGATCTAATCAGTTTGATCTGATCTTTTGGTTTGTTGGCTTTTGTAAACAATGCTATACATCACTGGGATTGTTTTGCTAGGTTTATGCAATATGACATGGCTATACATATGAGCTGAGGAAAATGCAACTGAGGTCAAAATTTTCACTGTGGTTAAAGTTGAGGAATTTAGAAAAGACAAGAGACCCTGTTTGTGGCTCTAGGCTTACTGAAAAATGTCCTAAGATTTGGAGTAAAGAACAGCAAGTGAAGACAGTTACTTGTGCGAGTCACTGTGTCTCATCTAACTGTGGAGAAATATTTGTGGGACACAGAAAATTAAGAGACAAAAAAAAAAAAGAGGCCTATCTATATTTACAATAGATCTTATTATGAAACTATCAGCAAGATTTGGGAAGCATCTCTGTATAGTCATAGGATGAAATCTGACATCAAGACTAAATATATTTCTTATAATTAGATACAGACAAGTGGATCAACATTGTAATATGCACAACAATTTTTATCTACTCCAACTATGCTCACCTCAGGGTGACTGGGCTCAACTTTTTCCACCAAAAGACAAATTCTGTCCTTCTCCTTATCCCTCTTCAAGTCAGATTTTGCTTCTGTCTGAACTGATACTCCAAGCAGACATTCTTTCTCTGAGATGATTACCAGGTGTTTCTCAGGACGTTTTAAAAACACTGAGTTAATATTACCCAAAGCAAGCTATAGAATCCATATAAATCCCTATCAAGCTACCAATGGTATTTTTCACAGAGCTAGAACAAATAATTTCACAATTTGTATGGAAATACAAAAAACCTTGAACAGCCAAAGCAATCTTGAGAAAGAAGAATGGAACTGGAGGAAACAACCTGCCTGACTTCAGGCTTGACTACAAAGCCACAGTCATCAAGACAGTATGGTACTAGCACAAAGACAGAAACATAGATCAATGGAACAAAATAGAAAGCCCAGAGATAAATCCACGCACCTATGGACACCTTATCTTTGACAAAGGAAACAAGAATATGCAGTGGAGAAAAGACAATCTCTTTAACAAGTGGTGCTGGGAAAACTGGTCAACCACCTGTAAAAGAATCAAACTAGAACACTTTTTAACACCATACACAAAAATAAACTCAAAATGGATTAAAGATCTAAATGTAAGACCAGAAACTCTAAAACTCTCAGAGAAGAACATAGGCAAAACTCTCTGACATAAATCACAGCAGGATCCTCTATGACCCACCTCCCAGAATATTGGAAATAAAAGCAAAAATAAACAAATGAGACCTACTTAAAATTAAAAGCTTCTGCACAACAAAGGAAACTATAAGCAAGGTGAAAAGACAGCCTTCAGAATGGGAGAAAACATTAGTTAATGAAGCAACTGAACAACTAATCTCAAAGATATACAAGCAACTCCTTCAGCTCAATTCCAGAAAAATAAATGACCCAATCAAAAAATTGGCCAGAGAACTAAATAGACATTTCTCCAAAGAAGACATACAGATGGCTAACAAACACATGAAAAGATGCTCAACATCACTCACTATCAGAGAAACACAAATCAAAACCACAAAGAGGTACCATTTCACGCCAGTCAGAATGGCTGCAGTCCCAAAGTGTACGAAGCAATACATGCTGCAGGGGGAGAAAAGTGACCCCTGTTGGTGGGAATGCAAACTAGTACAGCCACTACGGAGAACAGTGTGGAGAGTCCTTAAAAAACTGGAAATAGAACTGCCTAATGACCCAGCAATCCCACTGCTGGGCATACACACGGAAGAAACCAGAACTGGAAGAGACACATGTACCCCAATGTTCATCCCAGCACTGTTTATAATAGCCAGGACATGGAAGCAACCTCGATGTCCATCAGCAGATGAATGGATAAGAAAGCTGTGGTACATATACACAATGGAGTAGTACTCAGCCATTAAAAAGAAGACATTTGAATCAGTTCTAATGAGGTGGATGAAACTGGATCCTATTATACAGAGTGAAGCAAGCCAGAAAGAAAAACACCAACACAGTATACTAACACATATATATGGAATTTAGAAAGATGGTAACGATAACCCTGTGTGTGAGACAGCGAAAGAGACACAGATGTATAGAACAGTCTTTTGGATTCTGTGGGAGAGGGCAAGGGTGGGATGATTTGGAAGAATGGCATTGAAACATGTATAATATCATGTAAGAAACAAATCGCCAGTCCAGGTTCAATGCAGGATAAAGGATGCTTGGGGCTGGTGCACTGGGATGACCCAGAGGGATGGTACAGGGAGGGAGGAGTGAGGGGAGTTTAGGATGGGGAACATGTGTATACCTGTGGCGGACTCATGTTGATGTATGGCAAAACCAGTACAATACTGTAAGGTAAAAAAAAAAAAAAGCCACTGATTAATAACAACTGACAGAAAAATTAAAAACATAGCATAACAGGCAGTAAGGCTGCCTCTAGTATGGAAATCATGACTGGACCACACTCAAAACAGAGCAGGCAAGAGGAAGGAAAACAAACAGTGCATACCCACTACAGTATGATGAAACCAGCATGGACAAACAGAATGAAAACCACAGCAGCAATCCAGTGATTCGGTGGGGACCTACAGCTTCCTCTTTTGATGGAGCAAGTAAAGCAACACACTGATCTATGGCAATAGGTTTCTCAGAGTCAGACGGTCCAGAGTAAACTAGAGGTGATATCTTGTTGAATTTTTTTGTAACTGTATCTTTCTAATGAAATGATAATTGCTTTACAAAAAAAAAAATAAAAACAGTGAGTTATATTAGTGGGGAACTGTCAGCAGTTAAAGATGGAGAAGTGGGAAATGAGACCAACAGAAGAGTTGTGATGCTGTTAACCTAAAGGTAAATAGTGAAATTCTGGTTCTAACACAAATATGGACAACTAAACTAGATACCCTATCTGAATTTTCTTTCTGAAAGCAAAGCTGACTTACCTAGAAACAGTACAGAGATATTACTAGCATCAGATGAAACTGTGTTATTTCTATGGAAATTGCATTTAGAACCTGTTTTTGTTTGTATCTTTAAAAATAAGGTATTATTTGTCAACATCTATTCAAAGAAACTTGAAAATCTACATAAAATAGGTAACTTTCTAGATAAACACAGATTTCCAAAATTTTGACTCTAGTGTTAGAAAGTTTAAGTCAGCCAGTTTTCACAGAAGAAACGAAGAAAGTTATTTCAGGAATTACCCCCAAGAAAGACCTTTCTCAGATGTAGTTATAGGTAAATTCTAGTAAACCATCAAATATTGAATAGTACCAAAGCTTTGAGTTGTGTAAGAACATTTGAAAGGAAGGAAACTTGCCTAAGTTTTTTTAGGAAGCAAGTAGGATACTAACACATAAAACATAAATACCAAAACACTAAATAGAATATTAGCAAACATCCAACAATAGGTTTAGACCAATCTACTGTGATAAAGTGGTATTGATTCCATTAACACAAAGTTGGCTCTATATTAGGAATTCCATTGAGATCATTCACCATGGTGGTAAAGACCCTGATGTTAGGAAAGACTGAAGGCAAAAGGAGAAGAGGGCAGCAGACAATGAGATGGTTAGATAGCATCATGGATTCAACAGACATAAATATGAGCATCTCTGAGAGACAATGAGGGACAGGAGACCTTCGCATGCTGAAGTCCATGGGGCTGTAAAGAGTTTGATGTGACTTACCAACTGAAGAACAGCAATCATGTGACTGTCACCATAGATGCCAAGCCAATCTTTGGGAAATGTCAAATACCCATCCATTTCAAAAAAGAGAAAACTCAAGAAATAGGAATCGGGGATGCATTATTAACATGATAAAAGAATATAAGTAATTCCTCATGCAAAAAATACTTTATATAGTGGGGAGTACCAGACATTTTGGGGCTTCCCTGGGGGCTCAGATGGTAAAGAATTGGCCTGCGAATGTGAGAAACCCGAGTTGGATCCCTGGGTCAGGACAATCCCCTGGAGAAGGAAACAGCAACCCACTCTAGTAGTTTGCCTGGAGAATCTCATAGACAGAGGAGCCCAGTGAGTTACAGTCCATGGGGTTGCAAAGAGACAGATATGACGGAGCAACTAACACTTTCACTTTCACTGGAGGTTTTCAGGAGCAACAAAAGTATGCCCACTATGCCACTCTTGTTCAATCTTCAACAATAAGCACTAGCCAGTTGACTAGATAAATCAATAAGATTTCTAGTAATGGATAAGAAGATGTAAAGCCACCTCTCTGTGCAGGTGGTATTATAGTACACCTGAAGAGTCGTATACAGAACAGGACAAATTAAGTGTCTCTGTGTGTCTCTCTCAGTATGTGTGTCTCTCAGTGTGAGTGTGGCTTATTCTCAGTGATTGTTTTTTTTTTGCTCTCAGGAGTGTGTGTTTCTCCAACTGTATCTGTGTGTCTCTCAGGGTGTGTGTCCCTGTCAGTTTGCCTGTCTGTGTGTCTCTGTGTTGGTCTCTCAGTATGTGTGTCTCTCACTGTGCTTTTCACTCTCTCTCAGTGCATCTCTCTCATTGTGGTCGTGCCTGGTTTTTAGTGTGTGTGTGTGTGTTTCTCCCTCTATATGTGTAGTTCTCTCAGTGTGTGTCCATCTCAGTTTGCCTGTCTCTCTCTGTGTGTGTCTCTTAGTATGTGTGTCTCTCAGTGTGTTTTTCACTCTCTCTCAGTGTGTGTCTCTCTCAGTGCATCTCTCTCATTGTGGTCGTGCCTGGTTTTTAGTGTGTGTGTGTGTGTGTTTCTCCTTCTGTATGTGTAGTTCTCTCATTGTGTGTGTCCCTCTCAGTTTGGGTGTCTCTGTGTATCTCTGTGTGTGTCTCTCAGTGTGTTTTTCACTCTCTCAGTTTGTGTCTCTCTCAGTGTGTGTCTCTCATTGTGAACGTGCCTGGTTCTCAGTGTGTGTGTGTTTTTCTCCCTTGGGATGTGTATGTCTCTCAGTGTGCGTGCCCCTCTCAATGCATGTCTCTGTGTTTCTCTGTGCACATCCCTCAGTAGGTTTTGACTCTCTCTCTCAGTATGTGTATCCCTCTCCAGTTTGCGTGTCTCTGTGTATCTCTGTGTGTGTCTCTCAGGGTGTTTTGACTCTTTCTCAGTGCTTGTGTGTCTCTCTCCAGGGTGAGTGTGTCTCTGTGTGTCTCTTAGTATGTGTGTCTCTCAGTGTGTTTTTCACTCTCTCTCAGTGTGTGTTTCTCTCAGTGAATCTCTCTCATTGTGAGTGTGCCTGGTTGTTAGTTAGTGTGGTTGTGTGTTTCTCCCCCTGTATGTTTAGGTTTCTCTGTTTGTGTGTCCCCCTCAGTTGGGATGTCTCTGTGTGTCTCTCTCAGGGTGCTTTGACTCTCTCTCATTTTGTGTGTGTGTCTCTCAGTGTGTGTGTCTTCTGAGAGTGTGTCTGATATTCAGTGAGTGTGTTTCTTGCTCTCAAGAGCGTGTGTCTCTTCCTGGATGAGGGTGTCTCTCCGTGTGTGTGTCCCTCTCAGTTTGCCTGTCTCTGTATGTCTCTGTGAGTGTCTCTCAGTTTATGTGTCTTACAGTGTGTTTTTCTCTCTTCCTCAGTGTGTGTATCTCTCACTGTGTTTCGTTGTGACAGTGTCTGGTTCACCATGTGTGTGTGTGTGTGTGTGTGTGTGTGTGTGTATATGTGTGTCTTGCTCTGAAAGTGAATATCTTTCAGTATGTGTGTCTCTCTCAATGTGTGTGTTTCTCTCCAGGGTGAGTGTGTCTGTTTCCCAGTGTTTGTGTGTATGTGTGTGTGTGTGTGTGTTGCTCTCAGGAGCATGTGTCTCTTCCTGGATTAGTGTGTCTCTCAGTGTGTGTGTCCCTGTCAGTTTGCCTGTCTTTGTGTGTCTCAGTATGTGTGTCTCTCAGTGTGCTTTTCACTCTCTCTCAGTGTGTGTTTCTCTCAGTGAATCACTCTCACTGTGAGTGTGCCTGGTTGTTAGTTACTGTGTGTGTTTTTTTCTTCCCCAGTATGTGTAGGTCTCTCAGTGTGTGTGCCCCTGTCAGTTTGTCTGTCTCTGTGTGTCTCTGTGGTTGTCTCTCATTATGTTTTTGCTCTGTGTGTTTTTCACTCTCTCAGTGTGTGTCTCTCATTGTGAACGTGCCTGGTTCTTAGTGTGTGTGTGTGTGTGTGTGTGTGTTTCTCCCTCTGGATGTGTATGTCTCTCAGCGTGCATGCCCCTCTCAGTTTGCATGTCTCTGCGTGTCTCTGTGCATATCTCTCAGTATGTTTTGACTCTCTCTCAGTGTGTGTCTCTCTCAGTGAGTCTCTCTCATTGTGACTGTGGCAGTTGTTAGTGTGTGTGTGTGTGTTTCTCCCCCTGTATGTGTAGCTCTCTGTCTGTGTGTCCCCCTCAGTTGGTATGTCTCTGTGTATCTCTGTGTGTCTCTCTCAGGGTGCTTTGACTCTCTGTCAGTTTTTGTGTGTGTCTCTCAGTGTTTGTGTCTCTCTATGAGTGTGTCTGATATTCAGTGAGTGTGTGTCTTGCTCTCAGGAGTGTGTGTCTCTAACTAGATGAGGGTGTCTCTCTGTGTGTGTGTCCCTGTCTGTGGCTTGTCTCTGTGTGTGTCTCTGTGTATGTCTCAGTATATGTGTCTCTCAGTGTGTTTTTCACTCTCTCTCAGTGTGTGTCTCTCTCAGTGAATCTCTCTCATTTTGACTGTGGCGGTTGTTTGTGTGTGTGTGTGTGTGTGTGCTTCTCTCCCTGCATGTGTATGTCTCTCTGTCTGTGTGTCCCCCTCAGTTGGCATGTCTCTGTGTGTCTTTGTGTGTCTCTCTCAGGATGTTTTGTCTCTCTCTCAGTTTGTGTGTGTGTCTCTTACTGTGTGTATCTCTGTGAGTGTGTCTGATATTCAGTGAGTGTGTGTCTTGCTCTCAGGAGTGTGTGTCTCTAACTAGATGAGGGTGTCTCTCTGTGTGTGTGTCCCTGTCTGTGGCTTGTCTCTGTGTGTGTCTCTCAGTGTGTTTTTCTCTCTTTCTCAGTGTGTGTCTCTCTCAGTGTGTTTCATTGTGAGATTGTCTGGCCATGGAGTGTGTGTGTGTGTTTCTCTGAAAGTGAATATCTTTCAGTGTGTGCATCTCTCTCAATGTGTGTGTCTCTCTCAGGGTGAGTGTGTCTGTTTCTCAGTGTTTGTGTGTTTGTGTGTGTGTGTTGCTCTCAGGACCATGTGTCTTTCCCTGGATGAGTGTGTCACTCAGTGTGTGTGTCCCTGTCAGTTTGCCTGTCTCTGTGTGTCTCAGTGTGTGTCTCTAAGTGTGTGTGTCTCTTAGTGTCTTTTTCACTCTCTCTCAGTGTGTGTTTCAGTGAATCACTCTCATTGTGAGCGTGCCTGGTTGTTAGTGTGTGTGTGTGTTTCTCCCCCTGTATGTGTAGGTCTCTCAGTGTGTGTGCCCCTGTCAGTTGGCCTGTCTCTGTGTGTCTCTGTGTGTGTCTCTCATGTTTTCTCTCAGTGTGTTCATCACTCTCTCAGTGTGTGTCTCTCTCAGTGTGTGTCTCTCTCAGTGTGTGTCTCTCATTGTGAACGTGCCTGGTTCTTAGTGTGTGTGTTTCTCCCTCTGGATGTGTATGTCTCTCAGTGTGCATGCCCCTCTCAGTTTGCATGTCTGTGCATGTCTCTGAGCATATCTCTCAGTATGTTTTGACTCTCTCTCAGTGTGAGTGTGCCTGTTTCTCAGTGTGTGTGTGTCTGTGTGTGTCTTGCTCTCAGGAGTGTGTGTCTCTTTCTGGATGACAGCATCTCTGTCTGTGTTTCCCTCTCTCAGTTTGCCTGTCTCTGTATGTATCTCTGTGTGTGTCTCAGTATGTGTGTCTTTCAGTGTGTTTCTCACTCTCTCACTGTATGTCTCTCTCATTGAGTCTCTCTCATTATGACTGTGGCAGTCGTTAGTTTGTGTGTGTGTGTGTGTGTTTCTCCCCCTGTATGTGTATGTCTCTCTGTCTGTGTGTCTCCCTCAGTTGGGATGTCTCTGTGTGTCTCTCTCAGGGTGCTTTGACTCTCTGTCAGTTTTTGTGTGTGTCTCTCAGTGTGTGTGTCTCTCTGTGAGTGTGTCTGATATTCAGTGAGTGTGTGTCTTGCTCTCAGGAGTGTGTGTCTCTTCCTGGATGAGGGTGTCTCTCCGTGTGTGTGTCCCTCTCAGTTTGCTTGTCACTGTATGTCTCTGTGTGTCTCTCTCAGAGTGCTTTGACTCTCACACAGTTTCTCTGTGTCTCTCAGTGAGTGTGTCTCTCTGTTTGTGTGTCTGATATTCAGTGAGTGTGTGTCTTGCTCTCAGGAGTGTGTGTCTCTTCCTGGATGAGGGTGTCTCTTAGTCTGTGTGTCCTTCTCAGTTTGCCTGTCTCTGTATGTCTCTGTGTGTGTCTGTCACTATATGTGTCTCACAGTGTGTTTTTCTCTCTTTCTCAGTGTGTGTCTCTCTCAGTGTGTTTCATTGTGAGTGTCTGGTCATGGAGTGTGTGTGTGTGTGTGTTGCTCTGAAAGTGAATATCTTTCAGTGTGTGTGTCTCTCTCACTGTGTGTGTCTCTCTCAGGGTGAGTGTGTCTGGTTCTCAGTGTGTGTATGTGTGTGTGTGTGTCTTGCACTCAGGAGTGTGTGTCTCTACCTGGATGAGGGTGTCTCTCAGTGTGTGTGTTCCTGTAACTTGCTTGTTTGTGTGTCTCTCAGTGTGGCTTTCACTCTCTCTCAGAGTGTGTCTCTCTCAGTATGTGTCTCTCAGTGTGTTTTTTCTCTCACTGTGTGTCTCTGTCTGTGTGTATCTCTATTGTGAGTGTGCCTTGTTCTGAGTTTGTGTTTGTGTTTCTCCCACTGTATATGTATGTCTCTCAGAGTGTGTGTCCCAGTCAGTTTGCCTGTCTCTGTTTGTCTCTGTGTGTGTCTTTCAGGCAATAATTCTGTTAATAGACGTGTAGGGTATATTGTAAGTTTCTGGGTCACAGTGTTGCTGTCACTCTACTCAACTCTGCAACTGTAGTGCCAAAGCATTCAGAGACAATACATAAATGATACATCGTGGCTTTGTTCCAATAAAAGCTTTATATAAAAAATCAAGCAGTGGGCTTGATTTGGTTACTGGTCAGTCTGAAGAAATAATTTGATGAAGGTAAGATTGGCTTCTGCTAACTTCAGTTCAGTTCAGTTCAGTCACTCAGTCGTGTCCGACTCTTTGTGACCCCATGAATTGCAGCACGCCAGGCCTCCCTGTCCATCACCGTCTCCCGGAGTTCAATCAGACTCACGACCATCGAGTCCATGATGCCATCCAGCCATCTCATCCTCGGTCGTCCCCTTCTCCTCCTGCCCCCAATCCCTCCCAGCATCAGAGTCTTTTCCAATGAGTCAACTCTTCACATGAGGTGGCCAAAGTACTGGAGTTTCAGCTTTAGCATCATTCCTTCCAAAGAAATCCCAGGGCTGATCTCCTTCAGAATGGACTGGTTGGGTCTCCTTGCAGTCCAAGGGACTCTCAAGAGTCTTCTCCAACACCACAGTTCAAAAGCATCAATTCTTCGGCACTCAGCCTTCTTCACAGTCCAACTCTCACATCCATACATGACCACAGGAAAACCATAGCCCTGACTAGCCGGACCTTAGTCGGCAAAGTAAAGTCTCTGCTTTTGAATATGTTATCTAGGTTGGCCATAACTTTTCTTCCAAGGAGTAAGTGTCTTCTAATTTCATGGCTGCAGTCACTATCTGCAGTGATTTTGGAACCCCCAAAATAAAGTCTGACACTGTTTCCACTGTTTCCCCATCTATTTCCCATGAAATGATGCGACCAGATGCCATGATCTTCGTTTTCTGAATGTTGAGCTTTAAGCGAACTTTTTCACTCTCCTCTTTCACTTTTATCAGGAGGCTTTTTAGTTCCTTTTCACTTTTTGCCATAAGGGTGGTGTCATCTGCATATCTGAGGTTATTGATATTCCTCCCGGCAATCTTGATTCCAGCTTGTGTTTTTTCCAGTCCAGTGTTTCTCATGATATACTCTGCATAGAAGTTAAATAAGCAGGGCGACAATATACAGCCTTGACGTACTCCTTTTTCCTATTTGGAACCAGTCTGTTGTTCCATGTCCAGTTCTAACTGTTGCTTCCTGACCTGCATGCAGATTTCTCAGGAGGCAGGTTAGGTGGTCTTGTATTTCCATCTCTTTCAGAATTTTCCACAGTTGATTGTGATCCACATAGTCAAAGGCTTTGGCATAGTCAATAAAGCAGAAATAGATGTTTTTCTGGAACTCTCTTGCTTTTTTCATGATCCAGCAGATGTTGGCAATTTGATCTCTGGTTCCTCTGCCTTTTGTAAAACCAGCTTGAACATCAGGGAGTTTGTGGTTCACGTATTGCTGAAGCCTGGCTTGGAGAATTTTGACCATTACTTTACTAGCATGTGAGATGAGTGCAATTGTGCAGTAGTCTGAGCATTCTTTGGCATTGCCTTTCTTTGGGATTGGAATGAAAACTGACCTTTTCCAGTCCTGTGGTCACTGCTGAGTTTTCCATATTTGCTGGCATACTGAGTGCAGCACTTTCACAGCAACCTCTTTCAGGATTTGTAATAACTCTACTGGAATTCCATCTCCTCCACTAGCTTTGTTCGTAGTTATGCTTTCTCAGGCCCACTGGACTTCACATTCCAAGATATCTGGCTCTAGATGAGTGATCCCATCATCATGATTATCTGGGTCTTGAAGATCTTTTTGTACAGTTCTTCCATGTATTCTTGCCACCTCTTCTTAATATCTTCTGCTTCTGTTAGGTCCATACCATTTCTGTCCTTTATCGAGCCCATCTTTGCATGAAAAGTTCCCTTGGTATCTCTGATTTTCCTGAAGAGATCTCTAGTCTTTCCCATTCTGTTGTTTTCCTCTATTTCTTTGCATTGATTGCTGAAGAATGCTTTCTTCTCTCTTGTTGCTATTCTTTGGAACTCTGCATTCAGATGCTTATATCTTTCATTTTCTCCCTTGCTTTTCACCTCTCTTCTTTTCACAGCTATTTGTAAGGCCTCCCCAGACAGCCATTTTGCTTTTTTGCATTACTTTTCCATGGGGATGGTCTTGCTCCCTATCTCCTGTACAATGTCATGAATCTCATTCCATAGTTCATCAGGCACTCTGTCTATCAGATCTAGGCCCTTAAATCTATTTCTCACTTCCACTGTATAATCATAAGAGATTTGATTTAGGTCATACCTGAATGGTCTAGCAGTTTTCCCTACTTTCTTCAGTTTAAGTCTGAATTTAGCAGTAAGGAGTTCATGATCTGAGCCACAGTCATCGCCTGGTCTTGTTTTTTTTGACAGTGTAGAGCTTCTCCATCTTTGGCTGCATAGAATATAATCAATCTGATTTTGGTATTGTCCATCTGGTGATGTCCATGTGTAGAGTCTTCTCTTGTGTTATTGGAAGAGGGTGTTTGCTATGACCAGTGCATTTTCTTGGCAAAACTCTATTAGTCTTTGCCCTGCTTCATTCCGCATTTTAAGGCCAAATTTGGCTGTCACTCCAGGTGTTTCTTGACTTCCTACTTTAGCATTCCAGTCCCCTATAATGCAAAGGTCATGGTTTTTTTGGGGTGTTAGTTCTAAAAGGTCTTGTAGGTCTTCATAAAACCATTCAACTTCAGCTTCTTCAGCATTACTTGTTGGGGCATAGACTTGGATAACTGTGATACTGAATGGTTTGCCTTGGAAAGGAACAGAGATCATTCTGTCGTTTTTGAGATTGCATCCAAGTACTGCATTTCAGACTCTTTTGTTGACCATGATGGCTACTCCATTTCTTCTGAGGGATTCCTGCCCGCAGTAGTAGATATAATGGTCATCTGAGTTAAATTCACCCATTCCAGTGCCTTTTAGTTCACTGATTCCTAGAATGTCGACATTCACCCTAGCCATCTCCTGTTTGACCACTTCCAATTTGCCTAGATTCATGGACCTGACATTCCAGGTTCCTATGCAATATTACTCTTTACAGCATCGGATCTTGCTTCTATCACCAGTCACATGCACAACTGGGTATTGTTTTTGCTTTGGCTCCATCCTTTCATTCTTTTGGGAGTTATTTCTCTTCTGATTTCCAGTACCTAATTGGGCACCTAATGACCTGGGGCGTTCCTCTTTTGGTATCCTATCATTTTGCCTTTTCATACTTTCATGGGGTTCTCAAGGCAAGAATACTGAAGTGGCTTGCCATTACCTCCTCCAGAGGAGCACGTTCTGTCAGCCCTCTCCACCATGACCCGCCCATCATGGGTTGCCCCGCAGGCATGGCGTGGTTTCACTGAGTTACACAAGGCTGTGGTCCTAGTGTGATTAAATTGACTAGTTTTCTGTGACTATGGTTTCGGTAACCTATGACTTACAATGGAATTTTATCTTATGTAAATGTGTGTATGTGTAATTACAAAATATTAAACACTCTAAATGTGTATTTATTTTTTATTTTTTTACATGAATAATTTTTATTTTATTTTTTTCCAATACTTTATTCTATATTACAATACTGTATTTCTTTTGCCAAACATTGACGTGAATCAGCCACAGGTGTCCACGATCTCCCAATGCCAAAGCCCCCTCCCACCTCCGACCCCATATCATCTCCCTGAATCATACTGTGCACCAGCCCCATGCATCCTGTATCCTGTATTGAACATAGACTGGCGCTTCGTTTCTTACAAGATAGTATACATGTTTCAATGCCATTCTCCCAAATCATCTCACCCTCTCCCTCTCCCTCAGAGTCCAAAAGTCCATTCTATACCTCTGTGTCTCTTTTGTTGTCTCACATAGAGGGTCATCATTATTATCTTTCTAAATTCCATATATATGTGTCAGTATACTGTATTGGTGTTTTTCTTTCTGGCTTACTTTACTCTTTATAATTGGCTCCAGTTTCATCCATCTCATTAGAACTGAGTCAAATGTATTCTTTTTAAGGGCTAAGTAGTACTCCATTGTGTATATGTACCACAGTTTTCTTATCCATTCATATGCTGATGGACATCTAGGTTGCTTCCATGTCCTGGCTATTATAAACAGTGCTGCAGTGAACATCGGGATACACGTATCTCTTTCAGTTCTGGTTTCCTCCGTGTGTATGCCCAGCAGTGGGATTGCTGGATCATAAGGCAGTTCTATTTGCAATTTTTTAAGGAATCTCCACACTGTTTTCCATAGTGGCTGTGCTAGTTTGCATTCCACCAGCAGTGTAAGAGGGTTCCCTTTTCTCCACATCCTCTCCAGCATTTATTGCTTGTAGACTTTTGGATCGCAGCCATTCTGACTGGTGTGAAATGGTACCTCATTGTGGTCTTGATTTGCATCTCTCTGTTAATGAGTGATGTTGAGCATCTTTTCATGTGTTTGTTAGCCATCCGTATGTCCTCTTTGGAGAAATGCCTATTTAGGTCTTTGGCCCATTTTTTTATTGGATCATTTATTTTTCTGGAGTTGAGCTGCATAAGTTGCTTGTATATCTTTGAGATTAGTTGTTTGCCAGTTGTTTCCTTTGCTATTGTTTTCTCCCATTCAGAAGGCTGTCTTTTCACCTTGCTAATAGTTTCCTTTGTTGTGCAGAAGCTTTTAATTTTAATTAGATCCCATTTGTTTATTTTTACTTTTATTTCCAGTATACTGGGAGGTGGATCATAGAGGATCCTGCTGTGATTTATGTCGGACGGAGAGTGTTTTGCCTGTGTTTTCCTCTAGGAGTTTTATAGTTTCTGGTCTTACATTTAGATCTTTAATCCATTTTGAGTTTATTTTTGTGTATGATGTTAGAAAGAAGTCTAGTTTCATTCTTTTACAAGTGGTTGACCAGTTTTCCCAGCACCACCTGTTAAAGAGACTGTCTTTACTCCATTGTATATTCTTGCCTCCTTTGTCAAAGATAAGGTGTCCATATGTGTGTAGATTTATCTCAGGGCTTTCTATTTTGCTCCATTGATCTATATTTCTGTCTTTGTGCCAGTACCATACTGTCTTGATGACTGTGGCTTTGTAGTAGAGCCTGAAGTCAGGCAAGTTGATTCCTCCAGTTCCATTCTTCTTTCTCAAGATTGCTTTGGCTATTCGAGGTTTTTGTATTTCCATACAAATCTTGAGATTATTTGATCTAGTTCTGTGAAAAATACTGCTGGTAACTTGATAGGAATTGCATTGAATCTGTAGATTGCTTTGGGTATTATACTCATTTTCACTATATTGACTCTTCCAACCCATGAGCAAGGTGTATTTCTCCATCTATTAGTGTCCTCTTTGATTTCTTTCATCAGTGTTTTATTGGTTTTTTATATATAGGTCTTTAGTTTCTTTAGGTAGGTATTTTATTCTTTTCGTTGCAATGGTGAATGGAATTGTTTCTTTAACTTCTTTTTCTACTTTCTCATTATTAGTGTATAGGAATGTAAGGGATTTCTGAGTGTTGATTTTATATTCTGCAACTTTACTATATTCATTGATTAGCTCTAGTAGTTTTCTGGTCGAGTCTTTAGGATTTTCTATGTAGAGGATCATGTCGTCTGCGAACAGTGAGAGTTTTACTACTTCTTTTTTAATTTGGGTTCCTTTTATTTCTTTTTCTGCTCTGATTGCTGTGGCCAGAATTTCCAGTACTATATTGAATAGTAGTGGTGAGAGTGGACACCCTTGTCTTGTTCCTGACTTTAGGGGAAATGCTTTCAATTTTTCACCATTGAGGATAATGTTAGCTGTAGGTTTGTCATATATAGCTTTTATTATGTTGAGGTACGTTCCTTCTATTCCTGCTTTCTGGAGAGTTTTTATCATAAATGGATGTTGAATTTTGTCAAAGGCCTTCTCTGCATCTATTGAAATAATCATATGATTTTTATTTTTCAGTTTGTTAATGTGATGAATTACATTGATTGACTTACAGATATTGAAGAATCCTTGCATCCCTGGGATAAAGCCCACTTGGTCATGATGTATGATCTTTTTAATGTGTTGCTGGATTCTGATTGCTAAGATTTTGTTAAGGATTTTTGCATCTATGTTCATCAGTGATACTGGCCTGTAGTTTTCCTTTTTGTGGTGTCTTTGTCAGGTTTTGGTATTAGGGTGATGGTGGCCTCATAGAATGAGTTTGAAAGTTTACCTCCCTCTGCAATTTTCTGGAATAATTTCAGTAAGATAGGTGTTAGCTCTTCTCGAAATTTTTGGTAGAATTCAGCTTTGAAGCTGTCGTGACCTAGGCTTTTTTTGCTCAATGATTTCTGATTACAGTTTCAATTTCCATGCTTGTGATGGATCTGTTAAGATTTTCTATTTCTTCCTGGTTCAGTTTCGGAAAGTTGTACTTTTCTAAGAATTTGTCCATTTCTTCCAAGTTGTCCATTTTATTGGCATATAATTGCTGATAGTAGTCTCTTATGATTCTTTGTATTTCTGTGTTGTCTGTCGTGATCTCTCCATTTTCATTCCTAATTTTATTGATTTGATTTTTTCTCTTTGTTTCTTGATGAGTCTGGCTAATGGCTTATCAATTTAATTTATCCTTTCAAAGAACCAGATTTTTGCTTTTTTGATTTTTGCTATGGTCTCTTTTGTTTGTTTTGCATTTATTTCTGCCCTAATTTTTAGGATTTCTTTCCTTCTACTAACTCTGGGGTTCTCTATTTCTTCCTTTTCTAGTTGCTTTAGGTGTAGAGTTAGGTTATTTATTTGACTTTTTTCTTGTTTCTTGAGGTATGCCTGTATGGCTATGAACTTTCCTCTTAGCACTGCTTTTATAGTGTCCCACAGGTTCTGTGTAGTTGTGTTTTCATTTTCATTTGTTTTGATGCATATTTTGATTTCTTTTTTTTTTAAAGAACAAAGAGCTTTAAAATATAAATATTAGAAAACTTAAACACATTGCCTAATTGAACGTCTTTTTCTCCTAACATTTGCTTTTTTTTTTAATTAAATTTATTTATTTTTTTAATTACAATACTGTATTTGTTTTGCCATACACTGACACGAATCAGCCATAGGTGAACACAATCTCCCAATTCCGAAGCCCTCTCCCACCTCCCACCCCACTTCCTCTACTTGAATCATCCTGTGCATCAGCCCCATGCATCCTGCATCCTTTTTAGATTTCTTCTGTGATTTGTTGGTTTTCAGAAGGGTGTTGTTAAGCCTCCAAATGTTGGAATTTTTAATAGTTTTTCTCCTATAATTGAGATCTAACCTTAGTGCATTATGGTCAGAAAAGATGCTTGGAATAATTTCTGATTTTTTTGAATTTATCAAGGTTAGATTTATGACCCAGGATGTGATCTATCCTGGAAAAGGTTCCGTGTGCACTTGAGTAAAAGGTGAAATTCATTGTTTTGGGGTGAAATGTCCTATAGATATCAATTAGGTCTAACTGGTCTATTGTATCATTTAAAGTTTGCGTTTCTTTGTTAATTTTCTGTTTAGTTGATCTGTCCATAGGTGTGATTGGGGTATTAAAGTCTCCCACTATTATTGTGTTATTATTAATTTCCCCTTTCATGCTTGTTAGCATTTGTCTTACATATTGCAGTGCTCCTATGTTGGGTGCATATATATTTATAATTGTTATATCTTCTTCTTGGATTGATCCTTTAATCATTATGTAGTGGCCTTCTTTGTCCCTTTTCACAGCCTTTGTTTTAAAGTCTATTTTATCGAATACGAGTATTGCTACTCCTGCTTTCTTTTGGTCTTTATTTGCATGGAATATCTTTTTCCAGCCCTTCACTGTCAGTCTGTATGTGTCCGTTGTTTTGAGGTGGGTCTCTTGTAAGCAGCATATATATGGATCTTGTTTTTGTATCCATTCCGCCAGTCTTTGCCTTTTGGTTGGGACATTCAACCCATTTATATTTAAGGTAATTATTGATAAGTATGCTCCTGTTGCCAGTTACTTTATTGTTTTTGGTTCGGGTTTATATGCCCTTTTTGTGTTTCGTGTCTAAAGTCTATCGTTTAGTATTTGTTGGAGAGCTGGTTTGGTGGTGCTGAATTCTCTCAGCTTTTGCTTGTCTGTAAAGCTTTTGATTTCTCCTTCATATTTGAATGAGATCCTTGCTGGGTACAGTAGTCTTGGCTGAAGGTTGTTATCTTTCATCACTTTAAGTATGTCTTGCCATTCCCTCCTGGCCTGAAGAGTTTCTATTGAAAGATCTGCAGTTATTCTTATGGGGATCCCCTTGTGTGTTATTTGTTGTTTTTCCCTTGCTGCTTTTAATATTTGTTCTTTGTGTTTGGTCTTTGTTAGTTTGATTAATATATGTCTTGGGGTGTTCTGCCTTGGGTATATCCTGTTTGGCACTCTCTGTGTTTCTTGGACTTGGGTGATTATTTCCTTCCCCATTTTAGGGGAGTTTTTAACTATTATCTCCTCAAGTATTTTCTCATGGTCTTTCTTTTGTCTTCTTCTTCTGGGACTCCTATAATTCGAATGTTGGAGCGTTTCATATTGTTTTGGAAGTCTCTGAGGTTGTCCTCATTTCTTTTAATTCATCTTTCTTTTTCCCCTCGCTGTTTCATTTATTTCTACCATTTTATCTTCTATTTCACTAATCCTATCTTCTGCCTCCGATATTCTACTATTTGTTGCCTCCAGAGTGTTTCTGATCTCATTTATTGCATTATTCATTATATGTTGACTCTTTTTATTTCTTCTAGGTCCTTGTTAAACCTTTCTTGCATCTTCTCAACCCTTGACCCCAGGCTATTTATCTGTGATTCCATTTTGATTTCAAGATTTTGGATCATTTTCATTATCAGTATTTGAAATTCTTTCTCAGGTAGATTTCCTATCTCTTCCTCTTTGTTTGGTTTGGTGGGCATGTCTACTGTTCCTTTACCTGCTGTGTATTCCTCTGTCTCTTCATCTTGGTTATATTGTTGCGTTTTGGGTGGCTTTTCTATATTCAGGGAATTTGTGGAATTCTCTTTATTATAGAGCTTCCTCTCTGTGTGTGGGGTTATATCAGTGTCTTGTCAAAGTTTCTTGATTAGGGAGGCTTGTGTTGAATTTCTGGTGGGTGGAGCTGGATTTCTTCTCTCTGGAGTGTTGTGAAGTGTCAAGTAATGGGTTATGAGACGTCAATGGTTTTGGAGTATTTTGAGCTGCCTGTGTTTTGAAGCTCAGTGGCTTGTTCTTGTGTTGCTGGAGAATTTGCGTGGTATGTCTTGCTCTGGAACTTGCTGGCCCTTTGGCGGTGCTCAGTTTCAGTATAGGTATGAAGGCGTTTGACGAGCTCTTATTGGATAATGTTCCCTGTATTTAGGAATTCTTTGATGATCTCAGGATTTGGACTTTCACCTCCTGATTCTGGTTTTCAGATTTATTTTTAGAATAGCCTCATGATTTCTCCATCTATTCAGCACTAATGTTAAAACATCCAGGTTAATGATGATAGGTTTCTCCACTTTGAGGATTGTTGCTAGAGGATCTCTGAGTTACTTGGAGGAGAGAAGAGGGAGGGGGGTAGTTAGAGGTGAGTGGAATGGGATGAGGTGGAATCAAAAGAGGAAAAATCAAGCTAGCCCATAACCACTTTCTTGTGTGCGCTCCAAAGTCTGGACCTCTCAGAGGTGGTCACAGAGTTATACATGGAAGAGGAGAGGGAGAAAGTAGATAGAGGTGGCCAGGAGGATAAAAGAGGGAGATGCAAAGGAGGGATACAGATCTGGCCAGTGACCAGTTCCCTGAGAATTCTCCACCTTCGGGAGCACACAGAGATTCATAGAGTTGGGCAGAGAAGAGGAGGGGGAGGGAGGAGACAGAAGCCACCTGGTGGAGAAAAGAGAGATTCCAAAGGGAGAGAGAGTGGTCAAGCCAGTAATCTCGCACTCATGTAAAATTGGGTACTGAAGATTAGGTTTTTTAAAGTACAAAATTGGCAACAAATACCAAAATGTCGAGATTAAAAATCTGGAGTAGAGATTGGATTTTCAAAGATAAAATACTAAAGATAAGAAGAAGAAGGAGAGAAAAATTAAAAAAGAAAAAAAATAGAGAAAAATAAAATAAAATAAAAGACTCCAGACTTATTAAAAGACAATTTCCACCACCAATAGGACTATATACGGCGTTTGCTTTAAAGATAGGGATTTTTTTTGGAAAAGTAATATTAGGTTATAAAGATAATAAATAGAAATATAGAAGACTTAAAAATTTAAGCAAGTTCAGAAAAAAAGACGAAAAAGAAAAGAAGAAAAAACAAATTTAAAAAGGAAAAAAATTAAAGAAAGAAAAAAAAATTCTTAAAAACAAATTCACGCTTCCACATCATCCCCCCTCCAAAAAAAATTTGATCCTAAAAGTAGTAATGGTATATCTGGCGCTTTCTCTGTCGTTGTGGACTGTGTGGGGTCGCTACCAAGGCAGTTCCCTCTGTTTGACTTCCTCTGTTTGCTGGTCCCTTCCATGTCTGATTTCCGTCTTGTCACAGGGAGGATGGTGGTGGACTCTGTACTGGGCTTGCCCCTTCTCACTCCACAGGATAACCGTGTGGGGCCTGCCCTATGCTTCATGCACTTCCCCGGTCTAAGCCGCTCAGTTTTGGCGGTCAGGAAGCCCTCCGAGGCTTGGATTTGGTTGAACCAGGGCTTTGTTCCCTTCCCAGGTCCGAGTGGCTAGGGAATTTGGCGCACGCTATTGCGACTTCTGGGATTTCCGGGTTGCTCAATTTTCTGGGAGCTCCGCTGGGGCTCTTTCTCAGGCAGATGATGACTGTTCAGAGCCCCCCAGCGGTCTCAATAACAAAGAAACCTGCTTGCAATTTGGTAGGTAGTGTCTCTCTTGAGCTGCAATTGCCCCCTTCCAGCACTTAAGGCTCTGGCTGCCTGTCACCGGAGGGGGATGGTCTGCAGCCAGCTATTGCCGATCCGTCCTTTGTTCTGTGTGCGGGCCTGTCGATGTCTTATGTTTGAGCATTTCACGTGTTAGCTGTCCCACAGTCTGGTTTGCTAGACCAAGATAGTTCGTTCTAGCCACGCGCGGACCCGATTCTGGCCCTGTTACACCCCGATTCTCAAGAAAAGCCCTGCAGCCTACGTCTCCCGCGGCCCAGTTCTTAGAAAGCACTGTCGCGGGTGTGATCCTCCTGCCCAGCCAGGTTTGCGCTGCTTATCCGCTGGGGGTTATACTGTTGAATTCGTAATCTGTTGGTTTTAATTATTTATTTATTCTTCCTTCCTGTTATGTTGCCCTCTGTGCTTCCAGGGCTCGCCCCATACACAGCTGTGAGAGTGTTCCCCAATTTTAGGAAACCTCTCTTTTAAGAGTCTCTTCCTGGGATGGGATTCACTTCCTATGACGGGGTTCCCTCCCTACCTCCTTTGTCTCTATCTTCGTCCTTTATATTAATTCCTACCTGGTTTTGAAGCCAATGATCAGCTTTGCTGGATGCCTGATGTCCTCTGACAGTGGTCAGAAGTTGTTTTGTGGAATTTACTCAGCATTGAAATGTTCTTTTGATGAAGTAGTGAGGGAGACAGTGTTCTCCCAATCCTATTCCTCCACCATCTTTTTTCGTTCTTCCTAAATGTGTATTTAGAAAATAAAGTCATTCTGCATCTTCCATCTATATGATTCCATCAACGTGACTCTTAGGTAGCCAGTATTTACTAGGTTGATGCAAACTTTCCAAATGCATTTGTCCTTAGGTAATGTGCTTACCTACGTAAAATCCCTTATAGTATTTAGGATATTTGTATATTATTTTTAAAACTTACTATCACATAAAATTTTCTTCAAACTGACTTTCTCACTTTTTGTATCTCCTAATTTTCATTTTTAAGCTAACGTGATTTGGCATTGGTCTAGAGGTTTATTGTAGAAGTATTTTCCTTTTTAGGTGTATTATTTGTTGATCTCTTGTCTAGTTTGTCACATTTATGTCATGGCATATTTACTCACTCAGCCATGTTGGACTCTTTTGGACCCCATGGGCAGTAGCCCTGCCAGGCTCTGTTGTCCATGGGATTTCCCAGGCAATACTGGAGTGGGTTGCCATTTCCTTCTCCAGGGCCTCTTCCCAGTGGAAGGATTGAAGGATCTAACCCGGGTCTTCTGCATTGCAGGCTGATTCTTTACCACTTAGTTATCAGGGTCCCTAAGAGGGAAGCCTCCTCCCCCTACCAGGGAAGCATGCCCCTCCTCCAACCTGGGAAGTCCCCAGTTAGTAGATACAAAAACAGTGGGGAGGAGGCTGCAGAGGAGGCAGGGAGAGCCCGACTAGGCCAATAGCAGTGTAGGGACCCCCTTCAGATTGGCGCCACATGCACTGCAGGGAGTGCAAGATGTTCCCCATGCTGGCCATCCCAAAGGGGCACGACCAAAGACAGCTTGAAGCACGTGGAAGCTGCCAAGGGGGGCCCATCACAGAAGCCCCAGCTAAGGCCTCTATGTAACTGTCTTCCTGTCTTCCCTCTCGTGGGCAGCATTCCCAGGTGACTGGCACAAAGACAGGGGCCACCATGTCTGCACTTAGGGGGATGGAAGGCCTGGAGGCCCTGAGAGGACACCCCCAGCAGAGCAATACTGGGGTAGCCAGATTCGCAGGCCTTTGATCCGCAAGCCACACTCAGCTAGGCCTAGAAGCTGGAGGAACCCCAGGGTCACAACCCCAGGGCAAAGGAAGTGAGTGATCACTGCATCCTGCAATTCACATTAGTTCTCAGGGCATTCTTCATAATGCTGGAGCAGAGTGATCCACTGCTAAGAGTCCTACCAGTTTGGTTTTTATTTCAGCCCCTCCGGCTTCCATGGTAGCTCAGATGGTAAAGTGTCTGCCTACAATGTGGGAGACCTGGGTTCGATTCCTGGGTCAGGAAGATCCCCTGGAGATGAAAATGGCAACCCACTCCAGTACTCTTGCCTGGAAAATCCCATGGACCAAGGAGCCTGGTAGGCTACAGTCTGTGGGGTCACAAAGAGTCAGACACGACTGAGCAAATTCACTTCACTTCCCATCCCAAGAGAGACCCGCCCCTGGTGAGGCACATTCACCCAGGAGGATGCCCAGGAGGGAAACAGCAGACCTGATGGTCTGGAAAATTCCAGATGGGGCACCAGGCAGGGACCAGCAGGGGCAGCCTCCGCATAGGAGCTGGGGGGTGTGGGGGCGGGAGAGGGGTTTCCCTCCTCCCTCCAGGACGAGGGTCCCAAGCAGGGGAACAAGCGGCTGCGGCCAAGCCAATAGCCTCTGGTAGCCCCCTCTTGACTGCCTCAGCCAGGATGACCCTGGAGCCAGGCGCCACGGCCCCTTGAGGTGGTGGAATCTGGGGAAGAGATCAGTCTCCTGACTACCCCGGGCCGGACCCCAAGGCGGATGTGCGGCCTCTCCAGGAGTCTAAACCTCAGCCCCAGGACAGGCTAGATGACTGCGAAAGGCGAGGCAGACAAAGCAGGGGCGGAGCACCCCACAGCCTCCACCCCGACTTGGACCACCATGTTCCATCTACAGACTGCCCAGGGCACGCAGGCTTCAGCGCTATGGGCCGGTGACTAGGGATAGATGGGCGCTAGTCGACCACCGCCGGTCCCCTGGAAAGCAGGCAGAGCCCTCTGGCTCCCCGATCGCCCCTTCTCTCCCAAACCCCGGGCCCCTCTCTGCACCCAGGTCTCAGGCACCCTCCCAGCCACTGAGGGCGGAAGGGAAACTCCATTGGGCAATGGAGCACAAGCGAGAAGGGCCACAGGGGAAGGCAAGAAACAGCTGGACCAACAGAGGGGAGGATCATACTAAAATTCCCAACTATAATTCATGTTTTTCTGGGTTTTCTATTCTATACCCTTGGATTATTTGTCTATTCATGTACCCCAGGGTTATAATTAGTAAGTCTTTATAGTGTGTCTACCAATTATCCTTGTATAGATGCTCTCATTAAGTTTATTTCTATGTATTTAATCTTTGTTATTGCTATTGTATATGGGGTATTCTCTATTAATGTGTCCTCCAGCTGTGTGTGTATGCAAAAACAAAGAGTATTGACTTTTGTCTGTAACTTTATATCCTACTGTGCTGTGCTATGCGTAGTCACTCAGTCGTATCCAACTCTTTGTGATCCCATGGACTGTAGCCTATCAGCCTCCTCTGTCTGTGGGGATTCTCCAGACAAGTATACTGGAGTGGGGTGCCATGTCCTCCTCCACAAGATCTTCCCAACCCATGACTGAACCCAGCATTATGGGCAGATTTTTTCTGATGGCTCAGACATTAAAGCATCTGCCTCCAATGTGGGAGACCAGGGTTCAATCCCTGGGTTGGGAAGATCCCCTGGAGAAGGAAATGGTAATCCACTCCAGTATTCTTGCCTGGAGAATCCCATGGACGGAGAAGCCTAGTAGGTTACAGTCCATGGGGTCGCAAAGAGTTGGACACAGCTGAGCAACTTCACCTCAAGTCACCTCACCTCTTTACACAAATGAGCAACTTCACCTCAACACACCTCACCTCTTTACCGTCTGAGCCACCAGGGGGAGACTTTATATCCTACTGCCTTGCTGAATTCCCTTTGTTTTACTTAATTTGTCCTGATTTGTATAAGACTCTTCAGGTGTACTATAATACCACCTGCACAGGGAGGTGGCTTTACATCTTCTTATCCATTACTAGAAATCTTATTGATTTATCTAGTCAACTGGCTAGTGCTTATTGTTGAAGATTGAACAAGAGTGGCATAGTGGGCATACTTTGTTGCTCCTGAAAACCTCCAGTGAAAGTGAAAGTGTTAGTTGCTCCGTCATATCTGTCTCTTTGCAACGCCATGGACTGTAACTCACTGGGCTCCTCTGTCTATGAGATTCTCCAGGCAAACTACTAGAGTGGGTTGCTGTTTCCTTCTCCAGGGGATTGTCCTGACCCAGGGATCCAACTCGGGTTTCTCACATTCTGCAGGCCAATTCTTTACCATCTGAGCCCCCAGGGAAGCCCCAAAATGTCTGGTACTCCCCACTATATAAAGTATTTTTTGCATGAGGAATTACTTATATTCTTTTATCATGTTAATAATGCATCCCCGATTCCTATTTCTTGAGTTTTCTCTTTTTTGAAATGGATGGGTATTTGACATTTCCCAAAGATTGGCTTGGCATCTATGGTGACAGTCACATGATTGCTGTTCTTCAGTTGGTAAGTCACATCAAACTCTTTACAGCCCCATGGACTTCAGCATGCGAAGGTCTCCTGTCCCTCATTGTCTCTCAGAGATGCTCATATTTATGTCTGTTGAATCCATGATGCTATCTAACCATCTCATTGTCTGCTGCCCTCTTCTCCTTTTGCCTTCAGTCTTTCCTAACATCAGGGTCTTTACCACCATGGTGAATGATCTCAATGGAATTCCTAATATAGAGCCAACTTTGTGTTAATGGAATCAATACCACTTTATCACAGTAGATTGGTCTAAACCTATTGTTGGATGTTTGCTAATATTCTATTTAGTGTTTTGGTATTTATGTTTTATGTGTTAGTATCCTACTTGCTTCCTAAAAAACTTAGGCAAGTTTCCTTCCTTTCAAATGTTCTTACACAACTCAAAGCTTTGGTACTATTCAATATTTGATGGTTTACTAGAATTTACCTATAACTACATCTGAGAAAGGTCTTTCTTGGGGGTAATTCCTGAAATAACTTTCTTCGTTTCTTCTGTGAAAACTGGCTGACTTAAACTTTCTAACACTAGAGTCAAAATTTTGGAAATCTGTGTTTATCTAGAAAGTTACCTATTTTATGTAGATTTTCAAGTTTCTTTGAATAGATGTTGACAAATAATACCTTATTTTTAAAGATACAAACAAAAACAGGTTCTAAATGCAATTTCCATAGAAATAACACAGTTTCATCTGATGCTAATAATATCTCTATGCTGTTTCTAGGTAAGTCAGCTTTGCGTTCAGAAAGAAAATTCAGATAGGGTATCTAGTTTAGTTGTCCATATTTGTGTTAGAACCAGAATTTCACTATTTACCTTTAGGTTAACAGCATCACAACTCTTCTGTTGGTCTCATTTCCCACTTCTCCATCTTTAACTACTGACAGTTCCCCACTAATATAACTCACTGTTTTTTTTGTTGTTGTTTGTTTGTTTTTTTGTTTTTTTGGTTTTTTTGTTTTTGTAAAGCAATTATCATTTCATTAGAAAGATACAGTTACAAAAAATTCAACAAGATATCACCTCTAGTTTACTCTGGACCATCTGACTCGGAGAAACCTATTGCCATAGATCATTGTGTTCTTTACCTGCTCCATCAAAAGAGGAAGCTGTAGGTCCCCACTGAATCACTGGATTGCTGCTGTGGTTTTCATTCTGTTTGTCCATGCTGGTTTCATCACACTGTAGTGGGTATGCACTGTTGGTTTTCCTTCCTCTTTCCTGCTCTTTTTGAGTGTGGTCCAGTCACGATTTCCATACTAGAGGTGGCCTGACTCTCTGTTATGCTATGTTTTTAATTTTTCTGTTAGTTGCTGTTAATCAGTGGCTTTTTTTTTTTCTTACTTTACAATACTGTATTGGTTTTGCTATACAGCAACATGAACCCGCCACAGGTATACACGTGTTCCCCATCCTGAACCCCCTCTCCCTCTTCCCTCCCTGTATCATCCCTCTGGGTCTTCCCAGTGCACCAGCCCCAAGCATTCTTTATCCTGCATTGAACCTGGACTGGCGATTTGTTTCTTACATAATATTATACATGTTTCAATGCCATTCTTCCAAATCATCCCACCCTTGCCCTCTCTCACAGAGTCCAAAAACTCTTCTATACAGCTGTATCTCTTTCGCTGTCTAACATACAGGGTTATCGTTACCATCTTTCTAAATTCCATATATATGCGTTAGTATACTGTGTTGGTGTTTTTCTTTCTGGCTTACTTCACTCTGTATAATAGGCTCCAGTTTCATCCACCTCATTAGAACTGATTCAAATGTATTCTTTTAAGGGCTAAGTAGTACTCCATTGTGTATATGTACCACAGCTTTCTTATCCATTCATCTGCTGATGGACATCAAGTTTGCTTCCATGTCCTGGCTATTATAAACAGTGCTGTGATGAATATTGGGGTACACGTGTCTCTTTCAGTTCTGGTTTCCTCCATTTGTATGCCCAGCAGTGGGATTGCTGGGTCATAAGGCAGTTCTATTTCCAGGTTTTTAAGAACTCTCCACACTGTTCTCCATAGTGGCTGTACTAATTTGCATTCCCACCAACCGTGTGAGAGGGTTCCCTTTTCTCCACACCCTCTGCAGCATGTATTGCTTGTAGACTTTCAGATTGCAGCCATTCTGACTGGCGTGAATTGGTACCTCTTTGTGGTTTTGATTTCTGTTTCTCCGATAATGAGTGATGTTGAGCATCTTTTCATGTTTGTTAGCCATCTGTATGTCTTCATTGGAGAATTGCCTATTTAGTTCTCTGGCCCATTTTTTGATTGGGTCGTTTACTTTTCTGGAATTGAGTTGCAGGCATTACTTTTATATTTTTGAGATTAGTTGTTTGTCAGTTGCTTCATTTACTAATATTTTCTCCCATTCTGAAGGCTGTCTTTTCACCTTGCTTATAGTTTCCTTTGTTGTGCAGAAGCTTTCAATTTTAATTAGGTCCCATTTGTTTATTTTTGCTTTTATTTCCAATATTCTGGGAGGTGGGTCATAGAGGATCCTGCTGTGATTTAAGTCGGAGAGTGTTTTGCCTATGTTTTCCTCTAAGAGATTTATAGTTTCTGATCTTACATTTAGATCTTTAATCCATTTTAAGTTTATTTTTGTGTATGGTGTTAGAAAGTGCTCTAGTTTGATTCTTTTACAGGTGATTGACCAGTTTTCCCAGCACCACATGTTAAAGAGAGTGTCTTTTCTCCATTGTATATTCTTGTCTCCTTTGTCAAAGATAAGATGTCCAAGGTGCATGGATTTATCTCTGGGCACTCTATTTTGTTCCATTGATCTATATTTCTGTCTTTGTGCCAGTACCATACTGTCTTGATGACTGTGGCTTTGTAGTCAAGCCTGAAGTCAGGCAGGTTGTTTCCTCCAGTTCCATTCTTCTTTCTCAAGATTGCTTTGGCTGTTCGAGGTTTTTTTCTGTTTCCATACAAATTGTGAAATTATTTGTTCTAGCTCTGTGAAAAATACCATTGGTAGCTTGATAGGGATTGCATTGAATCTATAGCTTGCTTTGGGTAATATTAACTCAGTGTTTTTTAAACATCCTGAGAAACACCTGGTAATAATCTCAGAGAAAGAATGTCTGATTGGAGTATCAATTCAGACAGAAGCAAAATCTGACTTGAAGAGGGATAAGGAGAAGGACAGAATTTGTCTTTTGGTGGAAAAAATTGAGCCCAGTCACCCTGAGGTGAGCATAGTTGGGGTAGATAAAATTGTTGTGCATATTACAATGTTGATCCACTTGTCTGTATCTAATTATAAGAAATATATTTAGTCTTGATGTCAGATTCCATCCTATGACTATACAGAGATGCTTCCCAAATCTTGCTTATAGCTTCATAGTAAGCTCTATTGTAAATAAAGAGAAGCCTCTTTTTTTTTGTCTCTTAATTTTCTGTGTCCCACAAATATTTCTCCACAGTTAGATGAGACACAGTGACTCGCACAAGTAACTGTCTTCACTTGCTGTTCTTTACTCCAAATCTTAGGACATTTTTCAGTAAGCCTAGAGCCACAAACAGGGTCTCTTGTCTTTCTAAATTCCTCAACTTTAACCACAGTGAAAATTTTGACCTCAGTTGCATTTTCCTCAGCTCATATGTATAGCCATGTCATATTGCATAAACCTAGCAAAACAATCCCAGTGATGTATAGCATTGTTTACAAAAAGATCAGATCAAACTGATTAGATCAACATACTGATGATCCTGCAGTTTCCCACACAAACCAGAAAAACAGGTGTTTCTGGATGTGCCATTTAACAAAAAGTTCAACCCAAACATATGTTTATTACTCTTTCTCTCTCCTTTGTGGGGAGACAAGAACAGAATATGCACTGTAAGATCTAATAAATTCAGATTCCACTCATTTGTAACTGGTGTAATTCAGGAGCGAGGAGTATGGTGATTAAATGTTATGATAGCGTCTTTTCTGGGTTTATTTAAAAGAAAAAGATGTTTTCAGCTAACATGAAGCTATTCATAAACCACACTCACACACGATATATATGTATGTCACCTGTTAGAGACAGCTTTCTATCTATACACAAACCTTAGACAGAGGCCATGAAATAGATTCAACTGTGACTGGGTCTAACTAGCAGTAGTACTAGAATTGACTTAGGTGGCATTCAAAAGAAATCTCTCACGATCTCATCTTTTCAGTAACTGAGGCCGATTTCCCAGATTTTCTCAATTTGTAAAGTTGAACCTGGTGTTACTTTCCAGTGAGGAACCTAGTGGGTGGCCAGAACAGAGTCTGGAGCCAGTCTGCTGCCTGCATACCATTCTTGGTTGGCCATCCAATATCCATGACCTCTTGGTCAACAACTGATTTCATACCCCTGGACTTCAGTGTCCTCATCATAAACTTCTGTAACAACACCAATCTATAGTGTTACCTGTTTTAAATGAATTAGCTTTTTAAAGTATATGGCCTAAGTAATCAGTATACACATTTCCCCCAATGAAGAACTGCAACTCAGTAGATTTGTTTTAATCATTTAGACCTGCCTGAGACTGAAGTCAACAGTGCTTACATGGACCCACTGCTTTGGCTCTTATAGCACTTTCTGCAGCATGTCCATGACTGTGGTATGGGGAGGACTTATTTCATCCTTATGCATTAATTCGTTATGTGTTAAACTTGACGTTTTTTGAGATTGCATCCAAGTACTGCATTACAGACTCTTTAGTTGACTATGAGGGTTACTCTACTTCCTCTAAAGGATTCTTGCCCACAGTGGTAGATGTAATGGTCATCTGAATTAAATTCTCCCATTCTAGTCTATCTTAGTTCATTGATTCCTAAAATGTCAGTGTTCACTCGTGTCATCTCCTGTTGTCCACTTCCAAAATGCCTTGATTCATAGACCTAGAGAGACACACACTATGGGAGACTGAAGTCTCCCACATAGCAGGCTGAGAAGGTTGGACACAAATACAATGAACGCCCTTTGCTATGAAAGGGGTCGCAGTTTTCTCCTTCCTCGGAGAAGGCATGGCCTCTCACTCCAGTGTTCTTGTCTGGAGAATCCCCTGGACAGAGGGACCTGACGGGCTACAGTTCATGGGGTCACAAAGAGTCGGACAAGACTGAAGCAACTTAGCATGCATGCAGTTTTCTCCTTTATGCTGCTTTTGTTAAATGTCAATGTCATTGCTCTGCTGGCTTTACTGCACAGAGGCCAGAATACATGTTTCCCTATCTGGTGTGGACTCAATGCCTTATTTACCATAGGAGAGCCCTGTGGACACTCAAGTCTGATGATTTTTTTTTTCATCAAGTGCTAAGTCGCCCACCAAGCCCCTCATCCATGGGATTCTCCAGGCAAGAATACTGGAGTGAAAAATTAAGAATACTGGAGTTGGTTGCCGTGACCTCCTCCAGGGGACCGTCCTGACGCAGGGATCAAACCTGGACTCGCATCTCCTGCAGTGGCAGACGGGTTCTTTACCACTAGTGCCACCTGAGAAGCCTCTTTTTCAACAAGGGGCCAATCGTTTTTAAGTTCAGTCTCTGTTGCAAAGCCCATAGATGTGGACATCAGTTCTCTGAGTCCTGGCCTGGCAGAAACCCTGGCCAGGCGGTATCTAGGCCACACAGAGAGACATTGTGCCCAGCTTTCCACCCAAGGGGTTCTAGAGGCGAGGAGCTGGCGCCTGAGAGGAACCCTCTCACTCATAAGCCTCTCTGCCCTCAGTCCCTGTGGGCGGGTCTAGAATTTGGCCCCGCCTCTCGGTACGTAGCTGAAGACGTGAGTGGGTGGGCTCTGACCTGAACTGCACCAATCCAAGCGCTCTTCTGGCGAGGAACCGTTAAGACGCCAGAAGCCTCCCGCCCCTGCGGCTTGTTGGCCGCGACCTGTGGAGAGGGAGGAACGCACTGCCACTGCTGGGGTCTTGGACGTCTCAACTCTTTTCTGACTCTCCTTCCAGTCAGGTACATCTCCACAGTATTCTTTCTATAAACTGTGTCTCTACTGATATAAATGACATTACCTAGGACCAAAGTTTGCGAATTAATAAGAAAGGTGATCGATTGAATTGCTCGCCGACCAACTCTCCTGTCCACCCTCCATTCAACCCTCTTTCCTTACCTGTGATTAGCTTCAATTTTGTGGTTAATCATTTCTTGCACTCTTTAAAATCCCTCAGTCCAGTAAAATAAAATAAAATCCCTCGATCGTGTTGCACTCCTTTAAAAAATCTTATTTCTTTGCATCTAATAATTTTTGATGTTCGTATTGATATGCCCAGAAATCGAACCCAGGTCTCCTTCATTGTAGGCAGTTTCTTTACCTCTGAACCACGAGGAGCAGATAAATATTCATCTACACTTTGGAAAAATGGTTACACTTTCATTTATATTAATGAGCCCTCTAAACGGGAAATGACTGTCCACTCCAGTATTCATGCCTGGAGAATCCCATGGACAGAGGAGCCTGGCAGGCTACAGTCCATGGAAGCACAAAGAGTCAGACATGACTGAGAAACTAACCCTCTCACTTTCAAGCCACTATAAACTAGTTTTTTAATGGATCACCAGGCACTAACATTTATCCATCTTTATACCCATCCTCCTGACGGTATTTCAATTGGTTAAACTGTTACTAAAAGGTAGGATTTATAATATAACCGTGAGGCTTCCCTTGTGGCTCTGCTGGTAAAGACCCCATCTGCCAATGCAGGAACCCTAAGAGATTTGGGTTTGATCCCTGGGTCGGGAAGATCCCCTGGAGGAGGCATGACAACCCACTCCAGTATTTTTGCCTGGATAATCCAATGGACAGAAGAACCTGGTAGCTTACAGTCCATAGGGTGGCAAAGAGCCGGACAAGACTGAAGCAATTTATCACACAGATATCATTATGGTTCCTTTGAGCAGTGAGTGACTCTTTTAAAAAAAAGTTTTTTGAAGTAACTTTAGACCCGAAAACAGTTTGCAAAAAGACAGTATAGAAAACCATCCAGATTTCCCTAATGTTACCATCTTACATAGGCATAGAAAAATTGTTTCAATTATGAAAATTGAAAATTAGTATTGATGCAGTACTATTAACTAATTTACCTACTTTATTTGAATTCTACCATTTATCCTGGTAATCTCCTTTTCCTGTCCCAGCATCCCATTCTGGATACCACATTTGGCCATCATTTCTCTTTAGTCTCCTCCAGGCTGAGAATTCCTCAAGCTTTCTGGGTCTTTCCCAACGGTGACAGTTTTGGAGATACTGGTCATGTATTTCATAGAATGTCTGTCGGCTTGGGTTTGTCTGGTGTTTTCTTAGGATTAGATGAGAGTTACACATTTTTGGGGATAATACCTGTTTTATTTCCTTGCCTTCACTCTAATGGTGATGGAGTGATTTCTACCCTAGGGATCTGGGGGTGGCTGCTGAACATACACACCAGACACTGGACAGGTGCTACCCACAGCAGCTTCTCAGTCCTGTTCACTCACTGCCTGAGGGCAGAGGACACTGCTGGCTAGGTCGAGCCTCAGGGGAGTCATGCTCGGGAAGGGAGTGAACAAGCAGGGCTGTGGGAGGCAATCTGTAGTAACAAGAGGAGGAGGTGACCCTTGGTTCCCAATGAAGGATGTGAGTAGCTTGTATGAATACTTCTGTGGGCTGGTGGGGAACTGAAACCTGGTAGGCAGGGGCAAGCAGACACTGTGGTAGTTCCTATGATAAGGCTGCTTTGGAGCTAGGGGAATTTTTGCTGGGAGCCAAAAAGAGGGATAGGAATCTTCTCAGACTTTTCTTCACTGCTTTTATTATTGCTATAATTTTTACTTTACAATATTGTATTGGTTTTGCCACACATCAGCATTAATCTGCCACAGGTGTACACGTGTTCCCAATCCTGAACCCCTCTTCCACCTCTCTCTCCCCATACCATCCCTCTGGGTCATCCCAGTGCACCAGCCCCAAGCATCCTGTATCCTTCATCAAACCTAGAGTGGTTGATTTGGCCTACAACAAATATGACTAAAAGTTGACTTTCTATTTCCTTATTCCTACCATATTTGTTCACTGGAATTCTGTAGAGCTGTCTTTTCTCCTTCATATTTTTTATAAACTTTCAAATTATAAAATTTATATTTTATATATAATGCATTTCTACTGATTAAATCAAATAATCAAATACTTTATGTCAATATTGAATAACTTTGTTATATTGTGGCTTACAATCAAATTATATCATTATTGAGCTTCTTGCATTTTTCCAGCTTTGGTGATTAGGAACTCCTTCTTGTGGAGTTTGTGTTCTTTGAGCACGACCTGGTTCTTTTCTGTGTAGTTCCTTGCTGGCATTATAAGGCATTCCTGTTCATCCTGTGTTATTCTTTCCCCACCATGACCTTGAAATTAGAAAATTTCTGCCAGAACCCATGTTTTCTTTCCTTGGAAAATGACATGTAGTAACTGATATCTCCCTGCATGTTCATTGCTACTGGGGTTTCCTTGCAGCTGGTCTTCCTTTTCCATCCTTCAACGAAGGAAATATATTGTCTGTATATACTTATGCTTCCAGAGACATTGGAATTTCTCTAGATATTTCTGTAGATAGTGAAAGCCAGGAGCTCACACAGATACTTCTTTTTTAATTAATTAATTTTAATTAATTGGAAGATAATGAGTTTACAATATTGTGATGGTTTATATGATATATCAACAATCCACTCTAGCCTTATTTGTAACTTCTTTGTCTCACCTGGCTCTCCTTATCTTCAGTACTTACTTATTTGTTCACACCTGATTTTCCATGATGTAGTTGCAGAAATGCTACCAAATGGTTAGATAGTATGATGCACCTAATGGACATGAATTTGAGCACACTCTAGGAGATAGTGAAGGATGAGGAGACCTGGTGTGCTACAGAGACAGGGATCGCAAAAAGTCAGATATAACTTAACCACTAAACCTGAAATGCGTACCTGTTAGAAGCAGATCTGATGACCTGTGTTTGTGTACCCTTCTTTATATCTTAACCCTCAGAGGAGGCAGTCAAAGTACTGTTTCCCCAAGTTGCTTAGCTTAGCTGTTTTCTTCCTCACCCCTTGTGGTTAAGACATTCATTTGTAATATATTTAGGTTAACGTGTTGGTGTTTCTAATTTGAGTTTGCCCTCTCCCCCATATCCTAGTTCATTTTAATTTTTCACTTAAACTTGGGGTATGTGAAACACTACTGTGATTCAGACTCAGGGCTACACAAAAACACATACTGTAGGAGTATGATTTTTCCCCCATGTCTTCCACCCCTTCCCATTCCCCATTTCTTTTCCACAGTCCCCCTGTAGATAACCAGTCTGGTTATCTGGTGGAATCTTTCCTGTATTTACTCAACAGAAATGAATAGATACCTATGGGTTTTCTTATGTTCCATTGTTTATTAAATGAAAGATAGCACTTTCTAAAGCTTCTTTGCACTTTTCCTTTTTCCATAAACAGCATTCAATTTAAAAACTCCTTATTCTGTACTCCTTCATTCTTTTTACAGCTACATTAGATTGCACTGGCTTCTAGAGGGGCATTTCCGGAGAAGGCAATGGCAACCCACTCCAGTACTCTTGCCTGGCAAATCCCATGGGTGGAGGAGCCTGGTAGGTTGCAGTCTATGGTGTCGCTAGGAGTCGGACACGACTGAGCGACTTCACTTTCACTTTTCACTTTCATGCCTTGTAGAAGGAAATGGCAACCCACTCCAGTGTTCTTGCCAGGAGAATCCCAGGGACAGGGAGTCTGTGGGCTGCCTTCTCTGGGGTCGCACAGAGTCGGACACGACTGAAGCAACTTAGCAGCAGCAGCATAGGGGCATTTCATTTGTTTTCAACATTTCGAAATGATTAATACAAACATGCTGCAGTGAAAAGCCCTGGGTACGTGTACTTTTGTGTTGGTGGAAATGTCTCTTCAAGTTTCATTCCCAGCAATAGGATTGTTGGGCCAAATGTTAAATGCATCTGTAGACATGTTGCGTTATGGCTGAGCCACTTTCACTTTCACTTGCCATACATTAAAAAAATCTTTTTAGTCACATAGAATGTTATTTTCTTTAATCACCTCTGGAAATGTCAGTCACAATTAGAAAGCCTTTCCAAATGTTGATATTGAAGAAGAATTCTGCCATATTTTCTTCAAGATTTTGTTACCGTTTCATTTTTCTGTTTAGTTTCCGAAACACACTTACAGTTTAGTTTTGTGGATGGTATGTCATGGATCTACACTATTTTTTTAATGTCTCAGTTGTTCCAGCATAATCAGTGATTTTACATGTCTTTGGATCACATACTATAATCCCCAACTGATTTTTTTAATGTCTCAGTTGTTCCAGCATCATCAGTGATTTTACATGTCTTTGGATCACATACTATAATCCCCAACTGTAACTGGTGTTATTCTGACTTTTTATTCTATGCCACTGGCCTATTAGTCTATCCTATACTGGTACCCCAGTGGTATCAGTTTAGAGCTTTATACTGTGCTTTTATGTCTGATATGATTATTATTCACTCATAGGTTTTCCTTTTTACTTGTATCCTTGATATTCTTGCATGATTTTCAAAAAAATATGAACTAATTATCCATTGGTCTAACTCCATAAAAATGTCTGCTGATATTTTTGAGATTATATTCAATGTATACATAACTTTAGAGGGAATCAATATCTTTTTAAAGCTGAGTTATTCTATCTAAGGTCATTGAAAATCTTCCTAATTATTCAAGTTTCCTTCTATGTTGTTCAAGAATGTTTAGAAATTATCCTTGTATAGATGCTCTCATTAAATTTATTTCTATACATTTCATCTTTGTTATTGCCATTATATATGGGATTTTCTCACCTATTGTGTCCTCCAGCTGTGTGTGTGTGTATGTAAACACAAAGACTAATAATATCTGTGTGTAACTTTATATCCTACTACCTTGGTGAATTCTCTTTGTTTTAGTTAATTTGTCTGGTTTCGATAAGACTCTTCAGGTGTGCTGTGATATCACCTGGACATAGAGGCAGCTTTACTTCTTCTTATCCATTCTTAAAAATCTTATTGGTTTCTAGACCAGTGCTTGCTGTTGAAGACTGAACAGGAGTGATTCAGTGGGCATCATTTCGTTATTCCTGACCTTATTGGAAAACCTCTGGTACTCCCCCACTAAATAAAGGATTTGCATGAGGAACTGCTTATATAGCTTTATTCATGTTAATAATGCATCCCTGATTCCTATTTCTTGAGTTTTCTCTTTTTAACATGAATGCCTATTGAAGTTTCCCAAAGATTGGTTTGGCATCTATGATGATAGACATATGATTATTGTTCAGTTGCTATGTCACGTCTGACTCTTTGCAACCCAGGCTCCTCTGTCCTCCCCTATCTCCCAGAGTTTGCTCAGATTCAAGTGTATTGAGTCAGTGATGCTCAATTCTCTGCTGTTCCCTACTCCTTTTGACTTCAATCTTTCCCAACCTCAGGGTCTTTGTCTTTAAGTATGTTACCGTGGTGAATTATATCAATGAAATTCCTAATATACAGCCAGCCTTGTATTAATGGAATAAGTTCCACTTTATCACAGTATACTACTTTCTAAATGTATTGTTGGATGTTTGCTAATATTCTATTTAGAGTTTTGGTATCTATGTTTATGTGTTAGTATCCTACTTACTTCCTAAAAGAAATAAGGGATGTTTCCTTCTTTTCAAATATTCTGAAACAAATCATAAACCTTGGTACTATTTGATCTTTGATGGTTTACTAGAATTCACCAGTAGATACATCTGAGAAAGGTGCTTCTCGGGTGTAATTCTTGTAATAACTTTATCCATGTGAAAATTGGCTGATTTAAACTTTCTAACACTAGAGCCAGAATTTTGGTAGTGTTTATTTATCTAGGAAGTTAGCCATTTCATGTGGATTTTCAAGTTTATATGAATATAGCTTGACAAAGTTATTCCTCAGTTTTTAAGCTTCAATGATTATTTCTCCTTTTTCATTTATTATTTAGGCTGTCTCTGTGATCTTCCTTCCTTCATCAAGCCAGCTTATGGCTTGTCTGCTTAGAAAAACGGGATTTCAATTTTATATTCTATTTTGTGTATCGTTCATTTCTGCTTTTATCTTTTGTCTTTGTTTTTTTTTTTTTTCTTTTCAGTTGTTATTGTTCCCTAGGTGTTCTTTTCAATTTTCTGAGGCCATACTGTAATTCATTTGTCTTTATTCATTGATTTTTACACATAAATGTGTTTATGACTGTGAACTTGCCTTGGATCACTGCTGTAAATGTCTCCCATATATTCTGATATGTAGTATTTCATAGTCATTCTTCATAACTTGAGTTTTTTTAACTCAACATTTTTAAAGAAAAATTAAATTTTTTTCAGGTGGAAAAGCCTTTCTGTTTCAACTTTTGTTAAGAACTTTTGTTGCAGTGGGATTAGAAAAGATTGTGTGTTATATTTCTACTTTATAGAAATTAATGATATCATCTCTGTGAGATAATTATGATCCACCACTGACAAGTATAAATTCTCTAGTCACTTTTTTTGTTGTTGTTAATTTATTTATTTTATTGGAGGCTAATTAGTTTACAATAATGTGGTGGCTATTGCAATACATCAACAGGAATCAGCCATGGCTGTACACAGTCCCCCAGTCCTGAGCCCCCTCCCAGTTCCCATCCTACGCCATCCCTCTAGGTGGTCCTAGAGCACTGGCTTTGAGTGCCCTGCTTCATGCATCAAACTTGCACTGGTCATCTGTTTTACATATGGTAATATGCATGGTTCAATGCTATTCTCTCAAATCATCCCACCCTCGCCTTCTTCCACACAGTCCAAAAGTCTGTTCTTAACATCAGTCTCTCTTTTGCTGTCTTGCATATAGGGCTGTCATTACCATCTTTCTGAATTCCATATACATGCGTCTGTATACTGTATTGGTGTTTCTCTGTCTGACTTGCTTCACTCTGTGTCATAGGCTCCAGTTTCATCCATCTCATTGGAACTGACTCAAATGTGTTCTTGTTTACAGCTGAGTAATTGTCCATTGTGTATATGTACCACAACTTCCTTATCCATTCATCTGCCAACGGACATCTAGGTTGTTTCTGTGTCCTAGCTGTTGTAAACACTGCTGCAATGAACACTAGGTACACGTACATGTGTCTCTTTCAATTCTGTTTTCCTTGGTCTGTATGCCCAGTGGTGGGACTGCTCAGTCGTATGGCTGTTCTATTTCCAGTTTTTTAAGGAGTCTCCACACTGTTCTCCATCGTGGCTGTGCTAGTTTGCATTCCCGCCAACAGTGTAAGAGGGTTCCCTTTTCTCCACATCCTCTACAGCATTTATTGTTTGTAGCCTTTTTGATGGTAGCCATTCTGACCAGCGTAAGATGGTACCTCACTGTCTGGCTTTGCATTTCTCTGATGAATGATGTTGAGCATCTTTTCATGTGTTTGCTAGCTATCTGTATGCCTTCCTTGGAGAAATGTCTATTTAGCTCTTTGGCCCATTTTTTGATTGGGTCGTGTATATTTCTGGTATTGAGCTGCATGAGCTGCTTGTGTATTTTGAAGATTAATTCTTTGTCAGTTGCATCATTTCCTATTACTTTTTCCCCATTTAAGGCTGCCTTTTCATTTTGCTTTAGTTTATTTTTTGTGCAAAAGTTTTTAAGTTTCATTAGGCCTCTTTTATTCACTTTTGTTTACTTTCATTACTGTGGGAGGTGAGTCATAGAGGATCTTGCTGTGATTTACATCAGAGTGTGTTCTGCCTGTGTTTTCCTCTAAGAGTTTTATAGTTTCTTATCTTACATTTAAGCTTTCCTGGTGGCTCAGAGGTTAAAGCATCTGCCTCCAATGTGGGAGACCTGAGTTCAATCCCTGGGTCAGGAAGATCCCCTGGAGATGGAGATGGCAACCCACTCCATTATTCTTGCCTGGAGAAACCCATGGACAGAGGAGCCTAGTAGGCTACAGTCCACGAGGTTGCAAAGAGTCAGATACAACTGAGCGACTTCACTTTCTTTCTTTCTTTCTCTATCTTACATTTAGATCTTTAATCCATTTTGAGTTTATTTTTGTGTATGGTGTTAGAAAGTGTTCTAGTTTCATTCTTTTACAGGTAGTTGACCATTTTTCCCAGCACCACTTGTAAAAGAGATTGTCTTTTCTCCACTGTATATTTTGACTCCTTTGTCAAAGATAAGGTGTCCATGGGTATGTGAATTTATCTCTGGGCTTTATACTTTGTACCATCGATCTATATTTCTGTCTTTGTGCCAGTGCCATACTGTCTTGATGGCAATAGCTTTGTAGTATAGAACTGCCTTCTGACCTAGCAATCCCACTGCTGGGACTACACACCGAGGAACCCAGAATTCAAAGAGACAAGTGTACCCCAATGTTCATCGCAGCACTGTTTATAATAGCCAGGACAAGGAAACAACCTAGATGTCCATCAGCAGATGAATGGATAAGAAAGCTGTGATACATATACACAATGGAGTATTACTCAGCCATTAACAAGGATACATTTGAATCAGTTCTAATGAGGTAGATGAAACTGGAGCCTATTATACAGAGTGAAGTAAACCAGAAAGAAAAACACCAATACAGTACGCTAACACATATATATGGAATTTAGAAAGATGGTAATGATAACCCTGTATGCGAGCCAGGAAAAGAGACACAGATGTATAGAACAGACTTTTGGCTCTGTGGGAAAGGGAGAGGTGGGATGATTTGGAAGAATGGCATTGAAACATGTATACTGACATGTAAGAAATGAATTGCCAGTCTTTGTTCAATACAGGATACAGGATGCTTGGGGCTGGTGCACAGGGATGATCCAGAGAGATGAGAGGTCGGAGGAGGGTTCAGGATTGGGAGCTTGTGTACACCCGTGGCTGATTCATGTCAATGTATGTCAAAAACCAATACAGTATTATAAAATAAAATAAAGTAAAAATAAAAATTAAAAAAAAACCCCTAGATTAATAGTGAAACAATTCTCCACAGCTGGAAACACCCACAGAGATTCACAGAGTTATGTAGAGAAGAGAAGAGGGAGGAAGGAGATAGGGGTAGCCTGGAGGAGAAAAGGGAGAGTGAAAAGGGAGGAGAGCAATTAAGCCAGTAATCAAATCCCTAAGTGAATATGGATACTAAATATTAGATTCTTAAAGGTACAAAACTGATAATAAGTGTCAGATATCAAATTTTAAAAAACTAGAACAGAAGTTAGACTTGCAAAACTACAATAAAAATAAATAAATAAATGCAAAGTCAATCACAAAAAAATTAAAAAGACATATATGCAATTTGTTTTAAAAAGGAGTTTTTAAACATAATTTTAGGCCATAAAAATGAAAGTTAAAAGAATAAAAAGGAATTGAAAAATTTTTTAAGTTAAAAAGTTATAATACTGAAATTATATCTAGGAATTTCTCTGGAGATATTATGGGCAGTGTGGGGTCACTTCAGTGTCAGATGATCCCTTGTTTCAGCTTGTACTTGTTCTCAAGATCTATAGGTGCACCTCAAGCTCACAGTCTGAGCATTATCTGCAGGGTTTTAATCTGTTGCCCCTGTCACTTCCAGAGCAGATCCCCCTTCTTTATTTATTTTGGCTTCCTCTGTTTGCAGAATGGTCTAGTGGTTTTCCCTACTTTCTTCAGTTTAAGTCTGAATTTGTAATAAGGAGTTCATGATCTGAACCGCAGTCAGCTCCTGGTCTTGTTTATGTTGACAGTATAGAGCTTCTCCATCTTTGACTGCATAGAATATAATCAATCTGATTTTGGTGTTGACCATCTGGTGATGTCCATGTGTAGAGTCTTCTCTTGTGTTGTTGGAAGAGGGTGTTTGCTATGACCAGTGCATTTTCTTGGCAAAACTCTATTAGTCTTTGCCCTGCTTCATTCCATGTTCCAAGGCCAAATTTGCCTGTTACTCCAGGTGTTTCTTGACTTCCTACTTTAGCATTCCAGTCGCCTATAATGAAAAGGACATCTTTTATGGGTGTTAGTTCTAAAGGTCTTGTAGGTCTTCATAAAACCATTCAACTTCAGCTTCTTCAGCATTACTGGTTGGGGCATAGACTTGGGTAACTGTGATAGTGAATGGTTTGCCTTGGAAAGGAACAGAGATCATTCTGTCGTTTTTGAGATTGCATCCAAGTTCTGCATTTCAGACTCTTTTGTTGACCATGATGGCTACTCCATTTCTTCTGAGGGATTCCTGCCTGCAGTAGTAGATATAATGGTCATCTGAGTTAAATTCACCCTTTCCAGTCCATTTTAGTTCGCTGATTCCTAGAATGTCGACGTTCACACTTGCCATCTCTTGTTTGACCACTTCCAATTTGCCTTGATCCATGGACCTGACATTCCAGGTTCCTATGCAATATTGCTCTTTACAGCATTGGATCTTACTTCTATCACCATTCACATGCACAACTGGGTATTGTTTTTGCTTTGGCTCCATCCCTTCATTCTTTTTGGAGTTATTTCTCCACTGATCTCTAGTAGCATATTGGTCACCTAATGAACTGGGGAGTTTCTCTTTTGGTATCCTATCATTTTGCCTTTCCATACTATTCATGGCGTTCTCAAGGCATGGAAAAGAAATGCAAAAAAGCAAAATGGCTGTCTGGGGAGGCCTTACAAATAGCTGTGAAAAGAAGAGAGGTGAAAAGCAAAGGAGAAAAGGAAAGATATAAGCATCTGAACACAGGGTTCCAAAGAATAGCAAGAAGAGACAAGAAAGCCTTCTTCAGCGATCAACACAAAGAAATAGAGGAAAAGAATAGAATGGAAAGACTAGAGATCTCTTCAAGAAAATCAGAGATACCAAGGCAACATTTCATGCAAAGATGGGCTAAAGGACAGAAATGGTATGGACCTAAGAGAAGCAGAAGATATTAAGAAGAGGTGACAAGAATACATGGAAGAACTGTACAAAAAGATCTTTATGATGCAGATAATCATGATGATGTGATCACTAATCTAGAGCCAGACATCTTGGAAAGTGAAGACAAGTGGCCCTTAGAAAGCATCACTATGAACAAAGCTAGTGGAGTAGTGGGAATTCCAGTTGAGTTACTTCAAATCCTGAAAGATGATGCTGTGAAAGTGCTGCACTCAATATGCCAGCAAATGTGGAAAACTCAGCAGTGACCACGGGACTGGAAAAGGTCAGTTTTCATTCCAATCCCAAAGAAAGGCAATGCCAAAGAATGCTGAAACTACCACAAAACTGCACTCATCTCACATGCTAGTAATGTAATGCTCAAAATTCTCCAAGCCAGACTTCAGCAATACGTGAACTGTGAACTCCCTGATGTTCAAGCTGGTTTTAGAAAAGGCAGAGGAACCAGAGATCTAATTGCCAACATTCGCTGGATCATGGAAAAAGCGACAGAGTTCCAGAAAAACATCTATTTCTGCTTCATTAATTATGCCAAAGCCTTTGACTGTGTGGATCACAATAATCTGTGAAAATTCTGAAAGAAATGGGAATATGAGACCAACTAACCTGCCTCTTGAGAAATCTGTATGCAGGTCAGGAAGCAACAGTTAGAACTGGACATGGAACAACAGACTGGTTCCAAATAGGAAAAGGAGTACATCAAGGCTGTATATTGTCACCCTGCTTATTTGACTTCTATGCAGAGTACATCATGAGAAACGCAGGACTGGAAGAAACACAAGCTGGAATCAAGATTGCTGGGAGAAATATCAAGAACATCAGATATGCAGATGACACCACCCTTCTGGCAGAAAGTGAAGAGGAGCCAAAAATCGTCTTGATGAAAGTGAATGAGTAGAGGGAAAAAAATTGGCTTAAAGCTCAACATTCCAGAAACGAAGATCATGGCATCCGGTCCCATCACTTCATGGGAAATAGATGGGGAAACAGTCGAAACAGTGTCAGACTTTATATTTTTGGGCTCCAAAACCACTGCAGATGGTGACTGCAGCCATGAAATTAGAAGACGCTTACTCTTTGGAAGAAAATTTAGAATTTAAGACCAACCTAGATAGTATATTCAAAAGCAGAGACATTACTTTGCCAACTAAGGTCCGTCTAGTCAAGGCTATGGTTTTTCCTGTGGTCATGTATGGATGTGAGAGTTGGACTGTGAAGAAGGCTGAGCACCGAAGTATTGATGCTTTTGAACTGTGGTGTTGGAGAAGACTCTTGAGAGTCCCTCGGACTGTGAGGAGATCCAACCAGTCCATTCTGAAGGAGATCAACCCTGGGATTTCTTTGGAAGGAATGATGCTAATGCTGAAACTCCAGTACTTTGGCCACCTATGCAAAGAGTTGACTCATTGGAAAAGACTCTGATGCTGGGAGGGATAGGGGCAGGAGGATAAGGGGACGACCTAGGATGAGATGGCTGGAAGGTATCTCGGAATCGATGGCCATGAGTCTGAGTGAAATCCGAGAGATGGTGATGAACAGGGAGGCCTGGCGTGCTGCAATTCATGGGGTCGCAAAGAGTCGGACACGACTGAGTGACTGAACTGAACTGAACTGTTTGAAGATCTCTTCAGTGTCTACTTTCTGCCCTGACTGGAGGGGGTGAATGTGGCCACTGATTTAGGCTCACTTGTTCAGTTGTGATGTGGGGAAAGAGGGACACTACAAACAGATACCACTGGCCTGTGTGGGGAGTGATCACAGTGGATGGACCACACCAGTTTGGCCACAGCCCACGGTGGTGTGTACTTTCTGGGTCCACACTGCTCTGGCTCTAGAGTGCTCTGCAAGGGCGCTGTCCCAAGTGGGCCCTGCATTTCATGCACTTCCCAGGTCTGAGCCGCTCAGGTTCTTGGGTGCTGCACGGGGGCACAGACCCAGATGGGCTGTGCATTTTGTGCCCTTCCCAGGTCCCCGCAGCTCAGGCGACCAGGTACTTGGCTAGTGCACTGTCCCAGGTGGGCCCTGCATCTCATGCACCTCCCTGGTTCCAGCCGCTTGATTTCCCAGGCGTGCTGCAAGAGCACATCCCCAGGTGCGCCAGGTGTCTCCTCTCAGGAGCTGACCTCAGGCTGTGACACTCCTGCAGATGTGAACCATCCAGGGTCCCAGGAATGCATGGTTAGCTCCTGGGAGCCTGCTCACTCTTGGGGGAAGATGTGGTCTCTGGGGCCGAGACTGCAGCAGCTCCTTGCCTTCTGGCTCTGGCTTTCACACACCTACCTCTCTGCCTCTGGGGATGGAGGGCCCTCCATGGCAGCTGGCTTGCTTTCCTTTAGTATCCTTGCAATCACTTGTTCTGTGAGTGTGCCAGGGGTCACCGTGCAGCATTTTCATAGGCAAGGTGTTTTTTTTTTTTTTTTTTCTGGTCTCTCTGGCAATCCTATGGTTTGGGGTGCTGTCTCACATTAAGTCCTTCAGATTGTCCTCAGGGAATTCAGGCCCAGTCCTTACCCTAAGGACCAATGATGCAGCCCGTGCCTCCCTGCACAGTCCCACATTCCTGGTGGCGGATGCCAGTGTCTGTGCCTCTTCTCCATCCCCACTTGTAGTTGCGGTTAGGTGGGTATTCTGTTGTTCTTGTTGTTGTTGTTGTTGTTGTTTTTCTCTCTAGGTTCTGTTGCCCTCTTTTGTTGACTATGATGGCTACTCCATTTCTTTAAGGGATTCCTGCCCACAGTAGTAGATTATCTGAGTTAAGTTCACCCATTCCAATCCATCTTAGTTCACTGATTCCTAGAATGTCGATGTTCACTCTTGTCATCTCCTGTTTGACCACTTCCAATTTGCCTTGATTCATGGACCTAATATTCCAGGTTACTATGCAATATTGCTCTTTGCAGCATTGAACCTTGCTTCTATCACCAGTCCCATCCAAAACTCGGTGTTGTTTTTGCTTTTGCTCCATCCCTTCCTTCTTTCTGGAGTTATTTCTCCACTGATCTGCAGTAGCATATTGGGCACCTAGCACCGGGGGAGTTCATCTTTCAGTGTCCTATCATTTTGCCTTTTCATACTGTTCATTGGGTTCTCAAGGCAAGAATACTGAAGTGGTTTGCCATTCCCTTCTCCAGTGGACCACATTCTGTCAGATCATCAAAAAAAGCAAGAGAGTTCCTGAAAAACATCTATTTCTGCTTTATTGACTATGCCAAAGCTTTTGACTGTGTGGATCACAATAAACTGTGGAAAATTCTGAAAGAGATGGGAATACCAGACCACCTGACCTGCCTCTTGAGAAATCTATATGCAGGTTAGGAAGCAACAGTTAGAACTGGACATGCAACAACAGACTGGTTCCAAATAGGACAAGGAGTATGTCAAGGTTATATATTGT